>OZ010738.1:98582174-99832174 GCA_963932295.1 Tipula lateralis | reverse complement strand
AAACTATCATACCATATTAAAAAAACTGTTTCAGATACCTGAGCTTCAATACATTTTCTTTCAGAGTTTTGTACTTATGTTTCAATTAGGTTAGTTGTGCGGATGGAAGTGGAAATAAATAATTAAATTAATTAATTAAGTTACAGATTCCTGAGCGACATACTAATAAAGTTATTTTAGGATTTTAATTTTAAGTAAGTCTTGATTTTATTCAAAAGACAGCAGAGCAGATAGGTGTTGTGGACTGGAGAATGCTGATTGGCGATTGCAGACCATTTGATTAGAATTGTGATTGTCTTGTAATAATAGTAGTTTAGTACCGACTGTCATGGTGTCTGTAACCGGGTCGCTCTTTCTTAAATAACATACCTTCCTATCCTTACCTATCGTTTTATGTAAACGGCTGTAGGAATAGGCCCGGCGTTATCCGGGAATCTTGCCTAGCGCTTGGTCCTATACAGTCCTATCAATCAATCAATCAATCAATCAATGATCTAGTGAGTAAGAACTAAGAACGACTTAATCTAATTATTAATTAATTATATAATGCATTATGTATATATCGTATTGATTATATATCGTTGAAATACAAATGTTATAATTCATTCGATTGTTGATATATTTCTATATATTATCTCCATAAGATATTTTTCCAATGAGGCCCCTATATATGAAAAAAACTTAGTATAGTTTTTTTTAAACACGTAAAGTGAAGTAGCTTACCGTGTATACCGTGGCGATATATCTGTTCTTTAACAAATCCACAGACACCGCAAAAGAATTAAATAAATATTCCTTGATAAAAAGAAAAAACACGGAATTGTTTCACAACCTTAAAATGTACCACATATCACTAAAGAAAACTTACAATTCAATTATAATTATAATTTTATAATTTCAATTTATTTTTAATTTATGTTTAATTATTCTTTAATTATTGATATATTCACTACCGGAGCCTCACTCTAAATAAGGTTATTTTAAATGATTTGAATTTGCTTTATGTACCCGTATATGGAACACCGTATCATGAAAGAGACAAAAAAAAAACAAACCGCATCTAGTGTATTTATATAAAGAGCTTATATACTCCTACATGACTTCCCAATATGATTTGCAAATCCAAGAAATGAGTCACTCCAAAACAATAACTAAAAATATATTAAAGTGCAATAAACTAAAACAATACACAAAATATATAATAAGGTCATTGAACTCCAAATATTTACCTAATAAAACAGGATTTTTATTTTCAATGAAATCAATAAAACATCAATAATAAATGCGTAAGCTGTATATACGTCAGGTATTTAAACAAAACATACAGCCGTAACAAACTAACCAACGGATATAGGTATCCATAATAGGTAAATCGGAACGATTGAAATATCTGCCTACTCAACAGATTTTCAAACCAATACCAGCCTGAAACGCTAAACGGTTTTGATTGGTCATTTTAAATCAAAGTTCACCAATTCGTATTCATTGCTTTAGTATTGAGATCCGATATCAATGAGAAATTATTAGCTCCCGCCAACAATATACTATATAAACACTCGAAATTGCAATATTGATCATTGGTTTCAGCTAACTATTATGGAGATATTAACAAAATTTATTTTGTTGGCATTTGTTGGTGGAGCATTTTGTGGAGAGTATTTTTCATCAAATGGGACACGTTACTACTTCAGTGCTCCAATGGTAGAACGGTTCGATGATGTGAGTAACACAACGTTTTAAATTATCTCAATTATATATTACAGAAGAAAAATTGGTATCAGGCCCAACGATTCTGCCATTCAAACAGTATGCATTTAGCATCGATTCACAGTGAGGAGGAGAATCGTATTTTACTCGACGTCATCTATGGGAAATTTCAACCGTCACTAGCTAATGATCATTTTTGGTCGAGCGGCACTGATATGGGTGGAACTGATATGGATTTTTATTGGTCCGAATCGGGACATGCAACGCTATTCACTAATTGGATAGCTGGTCATCCAGTTAAAGATCGAAAAGGATGTATTTTATTACATGGAGGAGATGTTAAATATAAATGGTTCGATGAGGTTTGCGATAATTTATGGTATTTTATATGCCAGAATCGGTTGTTTATACCAGATGCTACTAAACGGAATATGTATATGAACTCATCTTTCTTTGATAGTGGGTAATCTATTCGCTCATCTTGCGATATATTAAATACTTAAATTATAATTAATGTAAATGATGTTCATTTGTTGACATATTATTTCAAATCTTATTAAATTTTATGATTCCTATTTGTGTAACCTTTGTGTCTTTAAAGCTGGTTGTCACCTAATCCTTGATGTTACTCAAAATCCCATTCGAATGTATTTCATAACAAAAAGACTACTACCCCTGTCCATCTTTTATTCGTCGGTTTGCAATACAATAGACCCAAGTTTGATTGAAAGTTCCTCTGTATACTCCAGTAACTCAGAATACGATTCCAAACAGGCCTAATTAACTACACTCGGTCGTGTTATTGTTCCAATTTCACGAATGTAAACTACGAGTAAATGCGTTGTACTTTATTAAGTAAAGACAGTACATTGAACACCTCAGTTCTATGCTATTATATCTAGGAGGCATAAATGAAATGGGGTCCTGATAATTGGTAAGTATGACCAGTAAGGTTTAATCTTGGTGATATTTTGATTCCATTACATGAATATGTCACGGGTTTAAAGTTGCGATTTACAGTGGCTCTCTCGATCAATACGGTTGATAGATAGTCAAATTTCATAGATAGTCAAATTTGATAATGTGAATGAGCTATTGCGACGTATATCGGTGTGTCGCAGTATGGAATCAATTCTGAACTATTCTGATCCGCGCTATGAATCAATTTTCGAAGTTGGGAAAGATCAGTATTTCCGTAGATGACAATAAATCTTTATTTTGATGAAATGCGCGATGTTCTCTCTCGGTGAGAGTGATTTTCACTTTTTTTGGTCGCAATTTGTGCATTTTCCCCTCTGGTGATATTTGTTAATGGCTTGGCGATTTTTGCGTAATATTTTATAAAACGTCTGTAGTTAGAAGTGAGTCCCAGGAATGATTTTATGTTTTTTGGGGTTCCTAATTCTGCGAATGGCAAGAACCTATTTTTCATTTATTATTCCGTTTCATGTTTTAGGAATTCTGTCTTATCGAGATTAGCCAGCAGGTTGACTCTTTCTAATTTTGAGAATATTCGGTTAATATAAGACAGGTGTTCATCTTCGGTGTTCCCTCCGAATATGATAATCTTGTCTACTTATGAAGACGAAACATATTCTTCCTATAAACTCCTTCAGAACGTCTTCGATCATTCGTTGAAAAATGGCAGAAGCATTCTTCAGTTCGAAGGGAAAATGATGAATCGAGTACGCATCCGATATGATTACGTCATTCAGTCTCTTATAATCGATTACCGTTCTATACTTCTTGATGCCTGAAACGTCCAGCTTTTTTTTACTATCCTTATTGGGGAGTTGTATGGGCTTTTGGAGGGCTATATGATTCCTTCTTTAAATAATTGATCGACTTGTTATCTCGACTTCACTCCTCATTCTAAAGGGGTTCTTCGGTATTCGTCTTAATTTCGGCTTTTATATCGGTATCGATTGTTTGGGTATTTTTGACGGGTCTGAGGAATGTTTTGAATTTTGATAGGATACTTTGGAGGTTTGTTTTGTTTTGTGTGACAGGCGGTAGTCACGTACTTCCAATTTATTCACTTGAGCTGATGTTTTCTCTTTTAGTGGTGTTTTTATATTCGGTGTTAAGAGTATAGGACGTTATTTTCCCTATCGATGATGGCTCCTAGTTCCTTTAAAGTTTCGTCCCCGATTTTTCCATCAAATGATTTGAGCCCGGGCAGTGCGAACAATTCTATACTTTTGCTAATTCCAACACTTTTGAAAAATTGACCCTCAATATTTTCTTTTATTAAGATGGTCCGACCAGTGGACCTGCGATGTTAAATTGCACCTTTGTGGGAATCGAGTTTTCGGATAGTTCTGGAAGATAAGAATGGTGGCTCCTGTATCTATGAGAAAGTTGAGAGTGTTGTTATCACTCGTTTTGTACCCTAGGTATGGTACATTAGAGAGGCTGCTATACCATAAAATATAATTCGGAGTTGTCTTCTTATTCCTGTTCCTCCTGGGATGCATTGGTATCCGAATTCTCATTGACTAATTGGCTCGTTCTGTTGGTGGTTTCGGTTCAACAGGGCGGGGGTGGCATCGTTTTATTTTGATGTTGTCTGTTATAAGCCATATTTTGTTGTGGCATGGTCATATTGTGTTGAGGTGTTGTATTCGAGTATACGTATTTGGTATTTTGCTGGTTTTTAGGAGTTAGTTGGTTCATTGGAGGTATTATCGATTTGTTAATGTTTCTTTTATGTATTATTAATAAATGACTGAAGTTAAAATTTTGAAATTCCAAACATGAAGCATATCCTCTGGAATCATATAATCATAAAAAATTTCTAAAGCCCGGTTCCGATATGTTTCTATTAGAACTTCTATTATATCGAGAGAGTATTCTTCAATTTTTATTTTATTGACGATCAGTGAGACTTCGTCTATTTTCATGTTCCTCGGCATGATGTTACTAAGTTGGTATTTTAATGTCCTGAGGTCACTATTATCTATACATAGTGAAGAGACAGGCAGTTTTTGATAGAAGCCCAATCGTGGCTAAAGGATATTAGAGCAGCATCGGCATTGCCTCTGATCTTTTATAGAGCTCTGGATATAGGTTGATTGTGTATAATATCGTAATCTTTCAAGATCCACGATATATACTGGATGGGGTTGCTGACAAATTTGTAATTCTTTGACGCAATCTGATCGTCTTCTTATTTCAACTACATCTTCTTTGGTTCTCGGTAATGTTAGTGTTTCAGTTTTAGAAACTACGGGATTTACGAGCTTCAATAATCTCTGTTCGAATTCCCTAGAGAGTTTAGTTTGTTTGTTCAGCGAACTGTTCGATGTGTTGCATGATAAACCTACGTTCCAGGCGCTTCGTCCTACAGTCCAATCAATCATTAGAGTTCGGTTTGAGCAATCAATTTCTAATTGTGAGACGAGAATACTATCTAATCGAGCTGCTTTTACATCATAACACCGAAAAACTATTCTGAAGTGGACGTAGAGGAGGTTATGATCAATTTCGTTTTGCTGGTTGTCATCATTTGTAATTCGTTACCTTACCACAAATTATTACAAACTTCTATCTTATTGGATCCGTCAGTTCTTGTGTAGTTATTTTCCTTCCTTTTCTCTCTATAAAACTTTCTTTCTCCCATGTTTAATAATCAGAGGTGTCTATTGGGTAGTTGTGCTGACCACCTAATTACAATTATATAATATAGGTGACTGGTTAAAGCTTAGTGACAGAGTCGCTCCTCACCGTTACCCAAAATCGTAATATACTTCGGATGATATATGGTATTTACCATTAGCAAAGGTTCCTACTACTGAAAGAGTCTTCAGTTTCCGTTAGTCCTAATATCAATGATTTCAGAACCAAACTCATTGCAAACATGGTATTAAGAATTTAATGATAATTCGTAATATGCCGATCTGGAGCGAATGTTTCAGCGAGCTAAACAAGCGGATATATAATATCTGATTAACTAATAGATGTTCAAAACACCACCAGCCTGAAACGCTAAACGGTTTTGATTGGTCATTTTAAATCAAAGTTCACCAATTCGTATTCATTGCTATTGAGATCCGATATCAATGAGAAATTATTAGCTCCCGCCAACAATATACTATATAAACACTTGAAATTACAATGTTGATCATTGGTTTAGCTAACTAACATGGAGATATTAACAAAATTTATTTTGTTGGCATTTGTTGGTGGGGCATTTTGTGGAGAGTATTTTTCATCAAATGGGACACGTTACTACTTCAGTGCTCCAATGGTAGAACGGTTTGATGGTGTGAGTAACACAACGTTTTAAATTATCTCAATTATATATTACAGAATAAAAATTGGTATCAGGCCCAACGATTCTGCCATGCAAATGGTATGCATTTGGCATCGATTCACAGTGAGGAGGAAAATCGTATTTTACTCGACGCCATCTATTTGAAATTTCAACCGTCACTAGTCAATAATTTTTTTTGGTCGAGCGGCACTGATATGGGAGTAAACGATATGGATTTTTATTGGTCCGAATCGGGGCATGCAACGCTATTCACTGATTGGGTAGCTGGTCATCCAGTTAAAGATCGAAAGGGATGCATTTTAATACATGGAGGAGATGGTAAATATAAATGGTACGATGAAGTTTGCGAGGCTGTATCGTATTTTATATGTCAGGATCGGTTGTTTATACCCGATGCTACTAAACGAACATGTATATGAACTCATTGTACTTTGATAGTGGTTAATATGTTTTTGTTTGATCAACACCCAATGATCCCTAGTCCAATAGGGAGGTAATTATTATTCAATAAATATATTATTTTTTCGCGACGTTCATGAAATATTAGAACATGTTACTTTTTATAATTCAAATCAAATAAAACAAATCGAATATTGTTACTCCTTGAATAAAATCCCTTACATTTATTTCTTATGTATTGCAAGAATTATCCTGTTTGTGAAGTTTTAATGGAATAAATAAGATCTCTCCAAAGTATGTATATCCAGGGGAGAGACTCTAGAATAGAATCATTACCATCAACGAATATACTTTTTACACTATTTTGATATTTACTAAGGATATCAGAAGCCTTCAACAGTTTTAACTGCCAATGCCGGAAATCTAATTTTTCATAACCCTGACAATGAGTATATTTGAGAACTCTGTAGGATACTCTTCCTTTACTCCATAAAAAAAACCTTTCTCAAAGTAACTTTTAGTTTCAAATATATGTGAGAATTATCCTGCCTAAACAATAGGTGGTCTAACTGTGAAGCGAAAATGGGACAGTTCAGGTTTCAAGACAACTTTGACGTCCAAAAGTGGTACAAAAATGGTTCTGCATTGCAAACTCTCATAGAATATCACCACGTTTCATTAGATTGGTATGATTTGATGCTGCCAAACCCCTTTTATGACTCAGATACTGTAACGTGCCTCAATGATCTGGTGGTTTCTACTAGAGCAATTGGGCGCCAGTTTACCGGCACGTAATTTCCCGGACTATAGCTCGTGGAGCAGGTAAACTGGGCGGGGTTACGCACACTTATGGAAACCACCACCACGAAACATAAATCTAATACAGAAGTGAAAGACCAAAAAGATACAGATGATGTTGGGAAGGGAACGACTCACTGTAACTCTCGATGTAACTCTGTTGCACCGGTAGTTCCCACGTGCTTAAACAACTCGATCCGCTGCTCAGTCTTTGCTGTATCTTCTTTTCTTGTTGTTTCTTTTAGTTCACTCAATCTTTTCTTTTGTTGTATGAAGTATAAACACCATTTACAAATCACGTTTGTTTTTACACATAATAATTTATTTTACACATAAAATACATCTTTAGTCCATACACATAACAGCACTCGCTGTCCATATACTTATCACAATATCCCAGTTCGTGTATTTTTTTGTTTTCTCCTTTTTTCATAAATAAGAAGAAGTATATTCCAAAAGAAGCAACGTCAGGCCAAGAATTATTGGCCGGACTATGGTCACAATATTCAAACCATATCCCGTTTTTTCGCCATACACAATTTTTATCTCTCGGTTTATGTTTTTTCTTTTGTTTTGATTTGACTTTGTCCAGCTCCTCACTAAAACTGTCTCGCATCGCCTCGTGTATTTTAAAAAACTTTCTTCAATGCCGTTGTCTTGTTTCTTTTCCACCGTCAACTCCCGTAGTGGTAAATTGCATTTTTGATGACCCTCGCGCGACGATCTCGTGTTCAGAATGGAAACAAACAAAAATTATTATTATTATACTGTCTGATATATTCGAAATGTGTTTTCGCTAATGACGATCTCTTTTTTTTTTTTTTTTTTTTTTTTTTTTTTTTTTTTTTTGTTTTTTGTTTTTATCTCTACTATCTGTTTTGGGGCTCGAGGCACTTCCAACTCTTTCGCGGTTCGCTTATTTACGTCCTACCTTACGCCATTACAGCCAAATCGAGGACGTACGGCTATAGGTCCGATTTACGTAGAACCATCTGCACATTGCATAGCTCCATGCCAGCCTATAGTACTGACATGGAAGATGGGTCGGCCCATGAATTCTGCACTCCAACAGGGGGTCATAGATGTGTTCATTCACACCACCGATCGTAATCGTATGGTGAAAAATCCCTTTGCCATCCTGCCCCTATCGGGATTCGAACCCGGTACCTCCCGCTCCAACTGCCGCAGCTTTAACCACTGCGCCACCTGGGCGGTATGACGATCTCTCTGATGTAGCCTAATTGTCCAACCCACCATACCAGACGTCACACTACAGCCCCAGTAAACAAAGAAAATTTTTGATAAATGCTATTATCGCTATTACCTCGAAGTATAAAATAATCTTCAAGTTTGAAATTGCAAACACCAATTCGACGCGAAAATTATACAAGAGTTTCTTCATTGCTGAAAAATTTGCGGAAGTCATTAGCATGAAATCTTCTGATCTTACGTCCGTCCAAATCAACTAATTCGTACGTACAGTTACCTATCTCGCCTATCTGAAATTCGATTGGTCGCGTGCGTAAATTGTATCTCTTATTGTTCCTGTATACAATCTATTCATGATTCTCACGAGTTTGACACTCTTCTTTGTGGTTCATGTTGGTAATCCGCGTGCCAGATACCTCCATGTTTCTTCCAAAATTGACAAAAAATTGAGTGTAACGAGAAGATTCATGCACTGCTGTTCTCAAAGCACAAGCAATCTGATTTATGTTTTTGTCCCACTCACGCTGTTCATCTATGATGTAACTACGGACAATATGCTCCGATTCACCCTTTCTGCCGAATAAGCCTGTAGATGATAGTAAGCACTCCAACACTTAAACCCGTATCGCTGCTAGAAATATTTAATTTTTTTAGATATAAATTGGCAACCTTTATCTGATATGAGAGTGGACGGAACACCAAACACCAGGAAAACACTTTTCTCCAGGTATTTTGACAGTGAAATCGTTTCAGCTGCTCTAACTAGTTTAAGTACTGCGAATTTGCTGAAGACGTCAACTATTATTAATAAATCAGTTTCCCAATTTGGATCGAGGGTATGAACCCATATAATCAACCGAGACTCTCCCATTGGTATTCTCGATATTTCGCAATTCGTCTTATTAAGTTGGCATTGCTTACAAGCTTTAACGTATCTCCTGACATCTCCGGCCATTCTTAGCCAATATTATCTCTCTTGAAGTTGTCATATTAAATTTTCCGGATGCTTGATATAGGAACATATAGCTTCCAATGTACTATCACCTTCCAATGACTGACAATATTTATATGTATTACTTATCCTCTTGTACGCGATAGTTAGGATATTTCTCAGGAAAATTAGATACCTCGTTGTTGATCTTTTTATATGCAGCGTCGTCGTCACCTACGACCTCGCTGTTGAATTAAACGCATTCAACAGTTCGTGATAATACATCGGAAACTTCATTTAGATTTCCTTTACGGTGATGAACTCAAAATCATATCCTTGGAGTCGCATTGACTGGCGTGCCAACCTTGATGCCGGGTTTTTCAGGTTTCTAAGCTATATCAGTGACGCACAGTCGGTAATCACTCGAAATTTCACAACGTCAATATAAGGTCAAAATTTTTCGATGGCCAATACTACTGCTAAACACTCTCGCTCTGTAGTCGGATATTTCCTTTGGGTGGATGTTAGTTTCTGACTCATGTGTGCTATCACTCGCTCCCCATTATCAGCATCTTGTGTCAGAACGGTACCAATACCTGTGTCAGACGCATTGGTTTGTATGGTAAATATTTTGCCAAAGTGTTTTCAATTTATTGAACGCGACTTGTGCGGCAGTGCTCAATTAAAATTTTTTCTGTGTTGTTTTCATCAAAAGGTTTGAGATTGGTGCGATTACCACGGAGAAGTCGGGGATGAACCGCCGATACCAACCAGCCATTCCAATGAGCCTTCGACTATTTTTCATATTTTTCGGTGCTACAAAATTTAAGATTCCAGTGATCTTTTCGGGGTCGATTCTTAGTCCTTGTTCATCTAGTATGTATTCGAGGTATTCTATCTCTTTGAGACAGAACCGTGATTTCTCCAGGCTAATAGTGAGATTAGACATTCGCAAACGTTGAGCTACTTCTGCTAGTACAGTCATGTGTTCTTGAAACGTTTGTGACCTGACGGTTATGTCATCCAGGTACATAAAAACTCTCGGTTCTAGATCCACCCCGAGAACCTTGTCCATCAGTCGACAAAGCGTTTGACTGGCATTCCATAGTCCAAACGAAATTCACTTATACTGGAGAAACCCTCTTCCGGGCACAATAAACGCTGTCTTGCTCCGGCTTGCAACATTTAATTACATTTGCCAAAAGGCATCACTCAAATCTAAGCTGGACAAATACTTTGTTCCGGATAACTGTCCCAGAATTCTGTTGATGTATGATAACTATCCTTTATCGTTATCAAATTAAGTTTTTGTGTGTCCAAGCAAGATCTCATCTTGCCTGACGATTTTGAGACGCAAACTATAGGGTGTGCCCATTCAGTCGGACCAGACACCTCAATCACTCCAAATTTTAGCATGCGATCCAATTCTATGTTTATTTTCTTTTGGACGTAAGGTGAAACAGGACGAACCCTCGTTTTAACGGGTTAAGCATCTTTTGTGTCAATATTGTGTTCCGTCGGATTGGTACAGCCAAGCTTATCCGGTTGCGTTATCAGAAAAGATGTCATAACGTGGTTCAGTGTTAGTTTTTGTGCATCGTTCAGCTGATGTTAAATATTCATTTCTGGGTTTTCCACAACACTCGCGCAGTTATATAATGCTGGTTGTCATTCACAACCTAATTACCTTGCATTCCCTTTCGATTAAGAATGGTTTATCCACGGCGTGGTTGACGCGATGTATTGTTCCTTCTGCCATTTTTATTTGAACAAATTAATAACTTAAAATATCCAATTTTAAAAGGAGAGATTTTTCCATGGGGTTAATTTAGAACACAATCGTAAAGATAAAATAAAATGATAATATAAATAACAGCTGACAATAAAGGTTATTTATTTAAGATTATTTGAAACACAATGGAGAGTTAAAAAGATGGTATTCATGATCAAATAATTCGTTTGTTTCAATAATAGTACTCTTTACTATAATATTATGGGATGTTGCGTTGATCGTCAAACAGACCAGACGTATTTTTTCCGCTTTGCGTTTTGTTTTGTTTTTTAATTCTTTAAATTTTAACTAATATAAACAATAAAGTGGAAAAAATTATAATAATAAAAAAAATATTAAATTAAAAAAATAAATAATTTTTAATAATATAAATGGAAGAACCTGTAAATTTAAGATTTAAGAGTAACAGTATATTTTGTATTTTATATAGTTATATGCATATATGTATAGTGAACATATTTGTGTTTGGTTTGAAAACACAACTACACGCACACTAGTCTAAATTGTTATGTCCTTAAAAAACGTTTGTATATAAATTTTTGTTTAATTGTATTAGCACGTTTTTTGTTTTTCAGTTGTTCTTCATTCAAATCACTTTTCTATTAAACGTTCGTTTAATTTAGAATACACTGCATTATATGAAAAGAAATACATGTATTCCGTCTAGTACGCGTTTTTCCGCAACTTGTCTCTATTTCTAAAATAAACGCAAAAAACGCTCGGCAGCACTGTGACAACATAAAAATAATATTATATAAAAAAATGAATTAGTGCGTACTTCACAGCATATGGATCCGCAAATTGGCTGTGTGAAAAATGCCGACCTGTTTCCAATAAATCACTTATAGAAGGTGACTTTGAAGATACGTCGACTATTAGTTTGGCTGATATTATGGAGCAATTAAAAAAAATGGAACAAAAGCTTTTAGCATTTGATGAATTTAAGGAAAATATCTTAAAAATGAAAGCAGAAAATAAGTTTCTACTGAACAAAATGCAAAAATTCGAGGCACAGTTGAAAATGAATACATCAAAGTTGAATTTACTAGAAGCCTTAAACGATAAGCCTAACCAGGTAAATAACGCCACCAGCATTGCTATTAGCGGGCTTCCCATGAAACATGGAGACATCAATGGGATGATTTTAAATACAATCAACAAAATTGATCAATCTGTACAAGCAGATGACATATTATTTATTGATCCAGTTCACAAGAATTTTATAACAGCAACTACATCAACTGCATCCAAGTCAAAAACACGTCACAACATTATTTTGCACGACTTTTTTATTGTAAAATTATAAAGTACAGATTTAAAAAACAATATTCTTTCACTAATGCGTAAAAAGAAATCTTTATACACTAATAATCTTGATGTGTTATTGCCTCAAAACCATCAACAGCAGCGTATCTTCATCATACAGCACTTCACCAAATTCCAGTCAAAACTATACGGTGAGACTAAAAATATAAAAACAAAATTTAACTACAAATTTTTATAGGTCAAAAATGGTCAAATTTACCTGAGGAAGACTACCGATGCTGATATTCATCGTATTCATTCTTGGAACGATATTTTTATATTAGTTCTACTTAACATATGTTAAGTAGAACTAATTACATACCTTTAAAATCTCAGATTTTATCCACATTATTTTTTCCTGCACTTTATAAAATCTCATTTGTTAACATAGATTTGACAGCTTTTGCTTTTATATGAATTCCGTATTTTTATTTTTGTTGTTATTTTTTACAAAAGTTGGTAGCAATGTGTGTAATTAATTATGAGATTAAATTAAATTATTTTTTAATGCTTTTTCCACGATTTTTTTGTATTTGTAATTATGTTAAAAAACATCCTAATTTTGGACACCTAAGCATTCACTGTACAATAGATAGTCAAGTTTCGCAATTTAATTATTTATTTATATTCTTTTCTTTTTCAAGTGTTGGCAGTTTTTATTGTAATGTATTACGAGATGATATTCGTTTATTTTTTAGTGCGTTTCTACCTATTTATTAAACTTTTTTCATATTCGTATACTTAAATGTGAAATTGTTCGTGATTTCTTATGTTATTATAGTTATGCAGAGTAATAGTTTAAGTTTATTACATCAAAATATTCAGAGTTTAAGGGCTAATTTTGATGTTTTTAGTGTTTACTATACACAACCAAATTTGATTTTTGTATCGGAAGTATGGATCTACTCGAACGAGTGTTCTTTATTTAACTTACCGAATTATTATTTCAAAGCTTGTTGTAATGATTCCTATCGTGCTGGTGGTGTTGGGGTATATATTCATAAGGCTCTTACTAAATTTTCAACTAAATGCTTAAATTGGTCCTCAGCTGACGTTCTCATTCTTAATATAAAAATTGGCAAAGATGATTGGATTTTTATTTGTATTTACCGTTTTCATAATAAGGATATAAATGCTTTTTGTGTTGATCTTGAGATGTTGTTACAATCAGTTGGTATTCAAAGAATAGTTATTGTAGCTGATATTAATATTAACTTATTAAACATCAATGAAAGTTTCAATTACCAGACTATCTTAGCTTCATATGGATTTACCAGTCTCATAAATACTCCGACTAGATATTTTACATGTTTAGATCATCTGTTTATTAAATGTCCAAATGTATATATAATAATTTCAATACTGATAACTTGCCCATTCATTTTTCGGATCATAACCTAATCAAACTTAATATTTCGCCATCGTTTAGTATACCAATATTACCTAGTGCCGCTTCCATTTCCCGTGTAGACTTCAATCAGCTCAAAGATCTCTTACAATTTGAAAATTGGGAGTCCGTTTACACTGAAAACGATTATAATAATGCGTTTACCAACTTTTTAAATATTTTAAAATCGCACGTAGAGTTGTCAAGATATACAATCTCTCATCCAAATAAGAATAAACTTAAACCATGGATGAATTTAAATTTAGTACGTAAACTAAATAAATTGAAGAAGTTTTCGAAAAAGTTAAAACATCATCCAACTAATGCTAGATTAGAAAGGTTCGTTATTAAACTTTCTAAGAAAGTTAAGTTTAATATCAAAACGGTTAAGCACGAATATTACAAAAACAAATTTTACTCTGTCCGTAGCAACTCTAAACTTACATGGAGAGTTATTGATGACGCTTTAGGGAAAAGTACAGAAAAACAGTCGATAACAAAAATTTACAATCGTACTTCTGATACCTTGCTAACAAATCCGAAAGCAATTGCTAATGAATTCAATAAATTCTTCATCTCCGTTTCTACTGACGTCACATCAAAGTTTATCATACCCAATTCTAGCTTTGACAATAATAAATTTCACTATTATGTTATTGGACATTCGAATAATTATGCTATGTCTTGCTTTTTCCAACCAATATCCGGTCTCGAAATTATCATTGAAATTAGAAAATTGAAAAACAAGGCATCCAAAGGTAGTGACGGAATTGATAATTTTATACTCAAAGAGTGTTTATGGTACCTAATAGATGTTTTAAGTTATTTGTTTAATTGGAGTGTGGATAGTGGTATTTTTCCAAATGAATTGAAACTAGCCATGGTAGTTCCAATATTTAAGAAAGATGACCCACTTCAATTAAACAACTACCGACCAATTTCCCTTCTGAGCTCTTTTTCGAAGGTATTTGAGAAGATAATGAAGTGTAGACTTCTCAGCTATCTGGATAAAATTAATTTCATGAATAAAAATCAGTTTGGGTTTACGGCTGGGAAATCAACGGAAGAAGCACTATTACATTTCTTGAGTCCGATTCATTCTACGTTAAATGACTCGATGTTTCCCTCAGCTCTGTTCATTGATATTACTAAAGCGTTTGACACCGTTGACCATGATATTCTTCTTACAAAAATGTTTGACATCGGTATACGAGGTAATGTTCTTAACTGGTTTAGAAGCTACCTTGCTAATCGGCGACAGGTAGTTAAGATCGGTGAAGTTTTAAGCTTTGAAGGTTTTATAAAATGTGGCGTACCTCAAGGGTCAGTACTTGGGCCACTATTATTCTTAATTTATTTTAACTCCATCTTTGCGGCTGGTCTTATTGGTCACCCCACAGCATTTGCGGATGATTTGGCCCTTAGCTATTCACCAAATAATAGTTTTACCGACGTTTCACTGGGTTTGCTAATACAAACAGACTAAGATAACCTAAGTAAATGGTTCTATTACCATAAGCTTGTGATCAGTGACAAATCAAGGCTCTTGAGTTTTGGACGGGCTAATGATACTTTAACACGAAATCGTCCAATCTATCATGCTTATCCGTGTAATGGTATTCTATGTTCAACGATGTGTTTCCAGTTGGAGACTGTAAACGAGTTCAAGTATTTGGGATTAACTATCGACTCCTAACTTAATTGGAATTGTCACTTGGGTAAAGTAAAAAAAATTGTTATTACCGCTGTGCATAAATTTTATAATCTCAGGAAAATTTTCACATTAAACATTTTAAGACGACTTTATCATGTGATAGTAGAATCTAACCTGATGTAAGGTATTACCAGTTGGGGTGGAATTTACTTTTCTCGCTTAAAAGATCTCTACATTGCCCAAAAACGAATCGTCAAATTAATTTATCGTCGACCGAATACCACCCCGACAGTTCCTTTATTTCGCGAATTTAACCTGCTACCTCTAAAATACCTTTACATTTCTAAAGTATTAAAATTATTTTTCGTTAGAAGCAGTAGTTTTCATAGTCGGATAACGCACAATTATAACATTAGAAATCCAAATAATTTTTCCCGTTTTCGATGCAACACCTAAAGATGCAAACGGTTCTATATCTTTATGGCACCATTTTGGTTTCATAAGTTACCAATACATTTAAAATCCCTTACAATTGAGCGCAAACATTATTTTGAGAAAGAAATGCGAACTTGGCTACTTAAAATTGACAATATCGAGAATTACTTTTAGAAAACATAATATAATAATAATAATTTTGAATCAGCTGTCATTGCCGTTAAATAGAAAATGGAGGAATATATAATCGAATTTATAAAAAATAATGAATTTATTTATAATAAAAAGAATAAAAATTATAAAAATGTCTTTTTACGCAACAAAAAATTTAACGTGTTATCCAAAAAACTAAACATACCTAGTTAGTAGTAAGTACTACAATTTGTCTTATTTATATTAAAGTATATAATCATAACATATTTATTGTGAATAGTTTTATTTTGTAGTGGAAAAACTAAAATCCAAATGGAAGAATTTGAGGGATGAATTCCAAAAAGGACAAACTAAATTAAATAAAAGTGCTTCGGGAGATAGCGCATCCAGCCCTGAGAAGAAATCGAAGTGGTATGATAGTCTGCTATTTTTGATTGATGTGGATTTGGCAAATAAAAGGTAAGCGTTGGAATTTCTCAAACGAAATGACCTGTTCGCCAATAGTTTTTATTTTTAGAACAACTGGCAACTATTTTAAAAATAAAATTGACGAATATTCAGAAGTAACATTGGGAGATTCGAGCAATGCGTCAAATTCTGTGTTCGAAGTAGAATGGAGTAACAGCAGTTATGAAGTTGGACTGGACCACGATTTAAGTATGCCATTGCCTAAATTGACACCAGAACCATTCGTTGTTTTAAATGTTGAGACACAAATTTGTTCAGATACTAATACTCTATCGACAATGGCGAGTAAAAAAGAAAATCCACCTAAAAAAAGAAAATCCAAATCGGATACAATACTTGATTCAGCAAAAAAAGAAATGCAGGAATTAATACAAATTGCTAAGCAATCGTTTGTTCACCCAGAAGAAATCGCGAAGACCCCGGTCACATTATTTTTTGATACAATGGTGGCACAGGTAAATGCGGCCAAAATTTCACCTGAAGATTTTGGAAGAATGCAAGTGGAAAATTTACAAATTGTCAACGAAATTTTATATAACAAAAAATAGAATAATGAATTAATTTTTTTTTATAAAAATACTTCAGTTTCAGAAGAATCGTTCAGTCTAATAAAATTGTGTATAACCAATGTCGCTCGTACAACTTCCTCGGCATTCTCTGGTAGCATATTTAAAGAATTTCCGAGCACACGAAGTTTTGCGGTCAAAATACCAAAAGCGTTTTCGATTTTAACCCTTACCGAAGATAATTTTTTATTAAATAATTCCTTATCTTTTGAAAGGAGTCGGCCAGGGCAAAGAAAGAAAGATAACCAAAACGGTCATTTAGTGATTCTTAGATTTCAGGTGAGACTATCAATCGAGAAAATTTATGTATGATATGCGTTTAAATGTCTAGTACCAAAGAATACATAAAAATTTGTTTAAAATGTCAATAATGCAATAACAATGATGCATCAAAGATGAGAATAGATTCTGATGTTCAGCAAGCTGTCTTCGATAATTTAAATCTCATTGTTGGAACACATTTTGTTAAAGTAAAATACCGTAAGAGGACATCTTAGCATATGCAGCTCATGTGATTGGATTAATTGATACTAAATCGCTGATGATAAATTGACTGCAATCACGAGATTACGAATTAAGTGTAAATTTCTGTCGTCCGTTAAACCAAATGACAGCGATTACGCGTTTTGTATGTAGATCCGAAGTAAATGGTTCAGCGAACTAAACAAGCGCATTTAAGATCCACATTAGAAAAATAGGTACGATTGAAATATCTAAATACTTAACAGATGTTCAAAATGAAAACCAACCTGAAACTACAGACGCTTTTGATTTGCCATTTTAAATCAAAAGTTACCAATTCATATACATTGCTTTCGTACTGATAACCGATATCAATGAGAAATTATTGATTCCCGCAAACAATATACTATATAAACACTCAAAATTGCAATATTGATCATTGGTTTAGCCAGCTAACATGGAGATATTAACAAAATTTATTTTGCTGGCATTTGTTGGTGGAGCATTCTGTGGAGAATATTTTTCATCAAATGGGACACGTTACTACTTCAGTGCTCCAATGGTAGAACGGTTCGATGATGTGAGTAACACAACGTTTTAAATTACCTCAATTATTTATTACAGAAGAAAAATTGGTATCAGGCCCAACGATTCTGCCATGCAAACAGTATGCATTTAGTATCGATTCACACTGAAGAGGAAAATCGTATTTTAAAAGACGTTATCTATGGAAAATTTCAACCTTCTAAACCAGATGATCATTTTTGGACTAGCGGTACTGATATGGGAGGAAATGGTATGGATTTTTACTGGTCCGAATCGGGTCATGCAACGCTATTCACTGATTGGGAAGGTTCTCATCCAGTCAAAGATCGAAAAGGAAGCATTTTATTACATGGAGGACATACTAAATATAAATGGGTCAATGACGTGTACGATAATTCGTGGTATTTTATATGTCAGGATCGTTTGTTTATACCAGATGCTACTAAACGAAACATGTATATAAACTCATCGTACTTTGATAGTGGATAATATGTTTTTATTTGATCAACACCACTAGCCCAATAGGGAGGTAATTATTATTCAATAAATATATTATTTTTGCACGACGTTCATGAAATATAAGAACATGTTACTTTTTATAGATCAAATTAAATAAAACAAACCGACTATTGTTACTCCTTACATACAATCCCTTACATTTATTTCTTATGTATTGCAAGAATTATTCTGTTCGTGAAGTTTTAATGGAGTAAATAAGATCTCTCCAAAGTATATCCAGAGGAGAAACTCTAAAATAGAATCATTACCATCAAGGAAGATATTTTTTACACTACTTTGATATTTTCCAAGGATATCAGAAGCCTTCAACAGTTTTAACTGCCAATGACGAATACCTAATTTTTCAAAAGCCTGATAAAGACACATAGAGTATATTTAAAAACTCTGTTGAATACTCTTTCTTTGGACGACACTAAAAATTAATTTATGATCAAAAACAAATTTTCTGAGCAAAACCAAACCTTAATCTCCATTATTCCATAAAAAAAACCTTCCCCAAAGTACATTTTGGTTTCAAATATAAGTGAGAATTATCTTGTCTAAACAATAGATGGTCTAACTGTGAAGCGGCAATAGGACAGTTCAGGTTTCAAGACAATTTTGATGTCCAAAAGTGGTACAAACTACAAAATGGTTCTGCATTGCAAACTCTAATAGAATATCACCACGTTCATTAGATTGGTATGATTTGAAGCTGACAAACCCCTTTTATGACTCAGATACTGTAACGTTCCTCTATGGTCTGGTGGTTTCGGTAGACGAAAATTAAGAATTTACTATAGCAATTGGGTGCCGGTCTACCGGCACATAATTTCCCAGACTACAGCTCGTGGAGCAGGTAAACTGGGCGGGGTTACGCACACAATCTTATGGAGACCACCACCACGAAACACAAATCCAATACTGAGAAGGGAATGTGGTACAGAAGCGAAGGACCAAGAAAGAGTGAGATGATGTCGGGAAGGGAACGACTCACCGTTAGTATGCTGGACCTCCTCGATGTTACTCCGTTGCACCGGTTGTTCCCACGTGCCTAAACAACTCGATCCGCTGCTCAGTCTTTGCTGTACGCCTTTTTCTCGTTTTTCCTTCTAGTTCACTCAATATTTTCTTTGTAGTATCTCTTATTGTTCTTGTCATACGATCTATTCAGATTTTCTCTTACAGCGTTACGTATTCTTTCCATCTGCTTTGCATGATTATCTCAAGTTTGACACTCTTCTTTGTGGTTCATGTTGGTTGTCCGCGCGCCAGATACCTCCATGTTTCTTCCAAAATTGACAAAAATGGATTGTAACGAGAAGATTCATGCACTAATGTTTTTGCACAAGCAATCTGATTTATGTTTTTGGCCTACTAACGGTGTTCATCTATGATGTAACTACGTATCGCCGACAATATGCTCCGATTCACCCTTTCTGCCGGATTAACCTGTGGATGATAGTAAGCACTCAGCCAATACTTAACCCCATATCTTAAGATATAAATTGGCTACCGTTATCTGATATGAGAGTGGACGGAACACCAAACACCAGAAAAACACTTTCCTCCAGGTATTTTGACAGTGAAATCGTTTCATCCACTCTAACTGGTTTTAGTAGTACGAATTTATTGAAAACATCAACTATTATTATTATATAATCGGTTTCCAATTTGGATCGAGGGTATGGACCCATATAATCAACCGCAATAGTCTCCCATGTGCGAGTAGGAACGTGAGACTCTCCCATTGGTATTCTCGATATTTCGCAATTCGGTTTATTAAGCTGGACGGAACAATAAAAGAAAAGTTAAATTAAATAAATAATTAATATTTAATAATATAACTGGTGGAACCTGTAAATTTAAGATGTGAGAGTAACAGTATATTTTGTATTTTATGTATGTAGTTATATCCATATATGTATAGTGAACATATTTGTGTTGGCGTTAAAAACACAACTACACACACACTAGTCTAATATTGTATGTTCTTGAAAAACGTTGACCTTTTAAATTTATCGAGCTTATTTATGGGGTCTAGATTTTCATACACTCCATAAGAACTAATGTAAAATTGAAAATTTTTGGCTCAACTTCAATGAATGAAAAATACTGAAAACAAAAATTATTTTGATATCAAAATTTAAATCATACATTTTCATATAATATATATGGAAACCCAATTAAAATACGAATTATTTTAATCGTTATGATAAAAAAAGTTATGGTAAGAATAACACTAAAATAAATTGATTTATTCAATTTTTATTACATGTATAGGTTATAATTGGTTCTAAACGCCGGATAAAAATATATAAAACGAGATCAATGACGTATAAACTACGATAAAGAAACATATACTTCAAATATTGGATAAGAGATGGCACCTAAAAACTTTAATAATATAAATCGTATTTATTGATATTTTAAAGTATATTAGTAGTGTTCACACGTAGCATCACAATGCTGTATCACTTCCTCGTCTCTCACCTCTTCGTCTATAAACTATTTTTGGAGAGGGGATTTTTGTGTGTAATCTTTCAACCAATTTTTTCTGTGCCTCACAATTTGGGACACACTAAGCCTGATTTCCATTATGAAAAAATACTGACAAAATAGTGAAGGCGGGATAAAAAATATAATTTTTCTTAAAGGGCGAGTGAAATAAAAAATATTTCCAGTACAAAAAATTTATTCAGTACTGAATAAATTTTTATGGTTACTGAGAAAATAATTATAGCATTACTGACAAAATATATCAAGAGAAGTATTTTTATTCAGTACTGGAAAAATATTTTATAGGAAAAATGAAGTTGGATGATTTTTTATAGTGAATTCATAAATTGAACTTTTCGTTTTGTGCCACTCATCTTAATTCATTGTGAAAATAATTTTAAATATTTTGTCTTTTTTTTCAAAAACAAAAAAAAATTGAAATTTATTGGTTAAGCCTGATTTCCATTATGAAAAAATACTGACAAAATAGTCAAGGCGGGATAAAAAATTAATTTTTTCTTAAAGTGCGAGTGAAATAAAAAATATTTCCAGTACAAAAAATTTATTCAGTACTGAATAAATTTTTATGGTTACTGCGAAAATAATTATAGCAGTACTGACAAAATATATCAAGAGAAGTATTTTTATTCAGTACTGGAGAAATATCTTATAGGAAAAATAAAGATGGCTGATTTTTTGTAGACAATGAATAATTTTAACATTTCGTTTTGTGTCATTCATCTTAATTCATTGTGAAAATTATTGAAATAATGAATACTTATGTTAAGCTTATTTTTTTATTTATTGTTGTAGATTTAAAGAGTATTTTGTTCTTTTTTTTTAAAAACAAAAAAAAAATTAAAATTTATTGGTTATGTTACACGCATCTGTCAAAATAAAAAAAAGAAAAAAGGAAAAAACGATCTCAGTCACTCTAATGGCATTTTTAATTTTTTTCTCGCCTTTGCTTTTTCAGTAAAAAATACTGACAAAATTTTTTTCATAATGGAAATCAGCCTTTATGCTACACGCATCTGTCAAAATATATAAACTATAAAAAAAAAGAAAAAAGTGAAAAACGATCTCTGTCACTCTAATGGCATTTTTGCTTTTTTCTCGCTTTGGTTTTTTCAGTAAAAAATACTGATACAATTTTTTTCATAATGGAAATCAGACTTAATACTACAAAAAAGTAATAAACAAATATTTTAGGGTCGGATTTTTTTTTCATATTTTGCTGTTTCATTATGATTATTACTATTGACGGACGAAGACCAAATTTAAAAAATAGGTGTATACGCTATTGTAAAAAAAATATTTTAGGGCTGCATTTTTTTCTGTGTTTACTATGTTTTATTATGTTTATGCAATTTAATGAATGAAGACAGAAACACTAGCTTTTTTATTGCCATGGTGGTTTGTAAATACAATATTTGTCCCGTTGACCATCTAATAAATTTATATTACTCTTTATATATTCGATGTATTTTATTGTATTTGGAAAGTTTAAGAAACCCACCATAATCCTTTTATTTATATTGGAGAGCTTAGTAAAAATTTTAATAAAGTATTCAATTATTTTGCGAATTTTACTGTGTCCAGTATGGTTTAAATCTGTTTTAAATTTTATTGAAATATTGTGTGAAATGTCGGAAAAAGTGGATTCATCGGTAGATAGCGTTCAATTTAAAGTATTGCCTGATTCGTGGTGTAGATAACATACGTTGTTGCTAATTGAAGCGCTCCGCAATTGTCCGTGTTTGTACAATCCATTGGATCGTTATTTTACAAATAAATTAAAACGCAGTGAAAACTTAAATCTTATTTTCAACCAATTAAAAAAAGTTAAAAATAGTGTAACTTTTAACTGCATTACGAGCAAAATTCGAACACTCCGGAACCAGTTATCTAGAGAGAAAGCGAAAGTGGTTAGTTAAAAAAAAGCGGAGTAAGTGCAGACGATGTGTATGTGCCCAAATTATGGTGTTACAATGAATTGTTGTTTTTACTAAATTGTAATGATTCGGAACCAAGCACATCTAATATAGAACATGTTGAAGTAGATGTGACGGCAACCAACGAAGAAACTAATAAAAGGACAAATGAAACACCAAAAGTAAGTCTTATGCAAACATTTTTAATATTTCAATAAGCTTAGTTATAATTAATTATATTGATCCCTCATTATTAAAATATTCTGTTAAAGATGTTCTCACGCTTTCACCAATTCTTGAGCTTCTCGTGTTTGTATGTTTATCTGCCACCTGCTTAGTCGTGGTATTTTGAGATTCTTCACATATACATATTTTGCTCACCGTACCATCGACTTCTTGCTATCAAGAAATTGTGCAGGACACAACAACATTTCACAATTATTTTAACCTTATCTTGATGCAGATTTATTGGCTTTTGAAATATCTGAAACCTATTACTCAGTATTCCAAAAGCTCGTTCAATTGTTTGTCGAGCCCGGCTTAGCCTGTGGTTATATTTTTTTTATATTCGTCCGTCGTTGTAAATGGGTATGGTGTCATCATATTTTGTAGTGAAAATGCATTATCTGCCACAAACACATAAGGTAAAAGTCTTGAATCTCCAACAATTGATTTAGTTGGTAAATATTTATCGGGCTGCTGAACGATATACATACAATTAGACCTTTGTAAAACACCACCATCGCTTATTCTGCCATTACATCCAACGTCAACGAAAATGAATTTCCCAAAGGCATCCGCAAGCCCAAGTAGTATACGACTGTGAAATCCTTTATAGTTGTAAAATAGTGGAGAATCTGGTTTTGATGGTCGAAATGCTATATGCTTGCCATCTAAAGCACTCAAGCAATGGGGGAACTGCCATTTATATTTATATTCGTAAGCAATTCTTAGCCACTCCTCTTCGGTTGTAGGAAACTAAAAAAAAAAATTATAAAAATTTTAAAAAAATTTGGAAAAAAGGAAAACAAAATTACAAGATGAGCTCAGGATCGGGGCCATGAATATGCTTAAACAATCTAAAGATATTTTACAACAGAGACGCGAACTAATAAAGGAAGAAGAATTTTCTCGTTATCTCTGCAGTGAACTTAAACGGATAAAATTAGGAAAAAATTTTCATGAATTAAAAACGAAAATTCTTGAATTGGTTTATTCGAAAATAACAGAAGAAGATAACACTTTTCAACAAAATCAACATGATAGATCCATATCACCAATTTATGCCGAAGAAGACATCCGAAGATATCACGATAGTCACGGTTCAACACAACATACATTCAATTCATCTCCTTCATTTCACTACAACCTATCCCAGAATTCAACTCCCGAAGTTTCAAATGATAATTTAGAAACTATTACATCTTTCCCATTTGATATTAATGTAAATAAAGAAACAAAAACTACGTCCATTACTTCCTCTCCAGTTTCAGAAGTCATAACAAACCAACACATTATGCCTCATACTTCATCATTCATTCCATCTTCGAGTACATATGCCATTTTCCCTCTTATAGTAAATCCACATATAAACAATAAAATAAAAATTTTGGAAAATAAAATTATTAAAGAGGCTAATCAGCCAAATCTCTCAACATCAAAAAATATTATAGAAATGGCTATATGGTGGATATGTTTAATGAAGAGGATATAATATAGTCACTTTGTAAATTATAATAATTAGAACAAATAAATTTAACTATTATAAATAATAAATAACTTTACCTTAAAAACTCATTCTTTAAATGTTTCAATATAGCTTCGCAAACCGTAACAATTGATGAAGACAGGAAAGATTTTGACAACTTAGAATTATAATCTAATTACATATAGCTTTCTCCAGTTGCTAAGAATCTAAGCGTAACTGCTAATTTTTCTTCTGCTGATATCGCATTCCTCATGACTGTGTTTTGTTTCTCAATATCCGGTCTGATAGCCGACAATATCATATTAAAACAATCTTCATCCATTCTAATAAAATTTTTAAAATCTTACATATTTGGTTGTAATTCGCGCATAAGATTTTGGGTTTCGCCAAATTGAAGTCGCGTTTTTCTATATGGCTTAATCCAAAGCCGTTTTTTTTCGATTCTTCTTCTTCTTCAAAGTCTAATGCATCAGCTAGCAACATGTAGGCAGCTGCTGTTAATTGGCACACCTTGATTTGAGAATCAACGTCTCTCAAAAATGTAGCATCATCATTAAACAGAAATGCATCGTCATCTTCTTTTAAAAATACATCACTAGACTCATCCGTTGTCGAATTTCCAAAATTATAATCCATATTTAAAGAATAAATCCTACAATAAATACATAGAACTATAAACATAAATCTACCCCATAAAAACATTACATAATTTGATACTTACAAATATTATTTATTTTAAATTAACTGAAGATTGAAATTTTTTAATAATTTTAAATTAATTATGATTCACTTAAAAGATTTATTTCTTTACTTACGAAATCGATGGCTAAACCATTAAAAATCATATTTTTTGTCTTTCTAATTTGTAGATACACTATACAGAAAACATAAATCAATCACAAAATATTTTTTTTTATAAACAACACAAACTTTCCATAAACTGAAAACGACAATATTTCTTTTGTTACTAGTTAAGAGAACCTTCCTTCGCAAAGCATCTCACACATTCTAATATAAAACAAATTTTTGATGACGATTTGATTTTTTACGTGTAAACGATGAAGTGCGCAGTGAGGTTGCGTAGTGATGGATGAATGTAAACAGGCCCATTGTTAATGCGATAAAACGAAGTAGACAATTAAAATACCCTAACTTGTTAATGAAAGTGAATACTTTAAATTTTTTTTATTTCCATTCAATTGTTCTACTCGATACAAGATGGCATCATAAAAGTCGTTACGATTTTTAACAGTGTGAATTTTTAAAACAAGTTTAAGTATTTGAATTATGCATGTGAAGTTATCCCAGAATTCTATCCCAGAAATTAAAATAAGTATCATATGGCAACACTTATAAAATAAAAACCCTCTTACACAAATGTGAAGTTAGCCCAGCCCAGGTTTTGATTATTTTATCGAATAAAATTAAATTTGAAGTTAGCCCAAAAAAAATAAAATTACAATAGTGTAATAAGTAGTGTGTAGTAGTGTTTACAATACATAATATATAAAAAACCGAATAGCTATTGGATAAACACAGAATTTCAGTTAATCATAAAACACTGAATAGTAACTCGACGCCCTGTAAGTGAGGACATTCATGTAAATATTACGAACGAAACATGTGACCCATAGAATACCACCACAGTATCCAGAGCTTGTCGTAGGAGGCGACTAAATCTGGTTGGATCGCTGCGCTGACGACCCGCATCCGTAAAAAACAATTACAGTTAAAAAAGTCAACAACATAAAACAAAAAATCGGATACCGCCTAAATAACAATGACCCCCCGCTTAAGGACCCGGAAACGAGAATGAGGATCAGCACGTGGAACGTTCAATCACCTCGAAAACATGGCGCGTTTGACGGCCTTATCACATGTATAAAATATTATCAGCTGGCACTCGTAGCACTCCAAGAAACTCGATGACCTTAAAGTGGAGACCATGTTTCTCAGGGCTATACGTTGGTACACAGTGTGTAACGGGTCTTCATCAAACAAAAAAAAACTCAAACACAACCTTAATATAATTTTTTATATGACGTTATAAAACTTATATCATATGAATATATATATTATAAAAAAATTAATAAATTCATATCATAACAAAAAAAAATTAAGAAATAATATTTTCTTTTGATTTTCTAATCTTAACTTGACACTTATTCTACATGTTATTTCGTCCAACCAATTTTCTGCAAAAGGCCACTCCAGCACAGTTAAGCAACCTACTGAATGCAAAAAAAAATTTAATTAAGACACAATATAACAATAATAAACCATTTCATAAATAATATATATAAATAATTTTCCAACTTCGAAATTACTTGTAAATGACTAAGGCATACGTAAAAATTTTTTTTATTTATTGGGCGCCATCTTCCATTAAGAAGAAAACCCGTCACGTTTTTTCTCCCGGACTACAACTTGAAAATTTCATGAGAAACCAAAAAGGCGTGGGTTGAAAGTAATTTCTAAGAAGTAAATATTTTGTAACACTATGGAAAATTCAAAAAAATAACTAATTCAAAACAAACCAATTTACATATGTACTGCCACTTACGGATAACTACAGGTTAGGATAGGAATTTGTTCGTTTGCTTATCCAACATACGGAAGAAAGTCCATTTTTAACAAAACTTGCTCCATATACTAAACGTGTTAACCATCTGATTTTCACATTCAAACCGAGATTTTCTACTATTTTATTTCTCCAGCACTTTAGGTAGGTACACTCACACAATCTAATTTATACCGATTATTCACAATTTATATTTAGCACAATTATTCACTGTCTTTCGTACGTCTCAATTTTTCTACAGCGTTTATTTTATATTCTATAGATCATATGATCATGTTTTATACAGTTAATATATATATATATATCAAGTATTTTTTTATTTGTTAATTGTTTTTATAAAGAAAATTTTCTTATACTTAGCTGAATTCTAAACTCCAATTCCCTCCAAACTCAAGATATTTTCTATCAATATCCTCCTATTCGTGCTCAAATTCCAGTATCGGCAAAATGTCTCTCTCGTCGTGATGGTCGTATTTTGTTGTTCTTCCTCCAAATTCCAAACCAAAAAGAAAAACGCTTAACTTTTCATTATACATCATCGACATCAGACTCGAATTCATCCTCCCCACTCTCCGTAGTCCATACTGCATACCACTAATTCATTTTTTAATTGTATATTTTCTTGCATATACCATCATACTAAGCAAACTCTATGATAAAAGGTGTAGGAGAAGTTGATGTGCCAATACATACAAAATGCTTACCAAAAACCAATCAAAATTCAAAATTCATCCATATTCATTACGTTACCTTAAACTTACACCCAGAAAAGTACAACCCAAAATTCTTGTTTTTTTTTTTCTCGTGCAATTATTTCAGTACTTAACTTAAAATTGTTACATTGCATTCTTACTTTTGAAAAGAAATTTAATCAAATTAACAAAACTATTTGATTAAATTTCTGTTACGTTACTCTAAATTTTCAATGAACAAAACTTACAATTCAGTGCTTTTACTGGCCTTGCCGAAAATTGAAACAACATTAATTTAACTATCTACGACATATGAAACTATATAGCAATTCATACATACACATATATATTCCCCCCTCTCATAACTCGGAATAGCATTCAGATTTATATTTAGTTCAGCGTAACGTACAAATTAATCACTGACCAAACCTACCATTACCCTGTAAGTAATATCTTAATACGGCACTATTTTGTGGCCCATTAACATTTAACTGCCTCAACTATTTTGATTGTTAGGCAAAAACAAAATTAATAATAAACAAAGCTCATTCCTCAACTTTAGACTATGGTACTATCAATTTACCAAATTTCATAAAATTGAATGAGAAAAATCACGAAGTATAATTAGCACTGCTAACTTAACAAAAAAATCCAGGTATCGACCACCCAAATTTAATAATTAAAAACTACTTAATTTTTGATAGCATATGGAACACAAACCTGAGCAAAATCAAAAATTAAGCCAAAAAAATTATAAACTTTCAACTCTTTCAGCTGAATCACAAAAAAAATTATTTTAAATCTGAATACCATTAACCAAGCATGAAATTATAACTCAAATTTGACTAAACCTTACCAACTTCCCAAATTTTCCCAAAACTAATCTAACTTATAACTACATATCCATGTATGGTGATTCTCTGTTCATACTATATTTTCTTCTACAATTAGAATTATAGTATACGTGATAAAAGATTAACCTTCATCCATAGCTAACGTACTCTAAATTATATTTAATCTCACTAAATTCAAATCAAATTATCCGTTGGTCAATCCGAACGAAATTTAAACTAACCTAAAATTACACAAAAAATGTTATTCTAACTATTTGCTATTAACATACTTTCTTAGTACAACCCTCATATCTCATTAACATAACCTTCCTTAGCCGCACACTGAAATATCAAAATATTTATTTAGTCTTAAGCAATTAATATCAACTCAACGCATCTGCTTTAAAGTCTTTCGTATGAAATATTCCTATTTCTTTACAATTCATGTCCTCTAATAGATAAGTGGACGAACCCACCTTCTTTTTTATTCGAGCTTTGATCCATTTTGGAGCTAGTTTCGCATTAAAATTGTGACCAGCATTTGATAACTTAAAATTCCTTTTCCACACGTAGTCTCCAACTTCATGTCTCCTATTTGTCGAGCGAAGATTATAATAGTGAGAGTATTTCTCATAAGACTTTAATAAATTTTCTTGAACAAGCCGGTTTATTTTTTTAAATTCATCTTTTACATAGTTTATTCTTATCTCCATAGGATCTATAGATGTTTCAGGTTCATTGAACTTTCCATTAACAGGCAAATATCCATGATGATAAATCTCCCGTCCATAATTTAAGAAATATGGTGTAAATCCAGTTGAATCGTGGCAAGCTGTCCTGATTCCACATGCAATCTTATGAATATATGAATCCCATTCTCTATGATCATCCTTCAAATATGATCTGATTGCCGACAAAATTACCCGGTTTACCCGCTCCGCTGGGTTATTTTGCGGATGGTAATACGCGTTTCGGAAATGGTTCACCCCATTTTCTCTTAAAAATTTAACAAATTCATTCGCCATAAACTGAGGTCCATTATCCGATATTAATGTTCTTGGGGTTCCGTAGATTAAAAAAACTTGCTGTTCCAGAATTTTGATTGTAGATTTAGTATCCGATTTTCTAAGAGGAAAAAGAAGCACAAACTTTGTAAACAAATCGATGATGACTAAGATGAAGACATTACCAGATTTAGATCTTGGCAAAGGCCCCAAATAATCAATTGCGATCGTATTCCAAGGTTCTGTTGGTAATCTGGGAGCACCCATAGGTGATCTAGGAATTGGACCATCTTTTGATGCTTTGCAAACCTCGCAGTTCTTAATGTATTCTTTAACACTGTGATCAATATTAGGCCAAAAATAATTTTGTTTGATCCGATAAGCTGTCTTAAAAATCCCTAAATGTGCTGACAATGGGTCATCGTGGCAGCTTTTAAGAACTTCAAGCCGTCTAGAATTTGGAACAACTAACTTCATTTTGGATCCGGGAAACAATTTATAGATTTTGTTGTCCTGCAATCTAAAATCTGGAAATTTTTCTGGACAACTTTCTAAACCTAGTTTTATTTTTTCGTACCAATCATCCTCTGTCAAGGCTAAAATATCACATTTCACTGAACGGGACAGGGCATCTGGCACCACATTTAGCTTTCCCTTCCTATGACGCAGATCGAACTTATATTGTTGCAATCGCAACGCCCACCGACCAAGTCGACCACTAGGGTCATTTAGATTATTCAGCCAAAGCAGTGACGCATGATCTGTAATAACCATAAAATAACTTCCCTCAATATATGGTCGAAATCTTTCAATGGCTAGTATCACCGCGAGGCACTCCTTCTCTGTTGTGTGGTACTTCCTTTGCTGAGTTGTGAGTTTTTGGCTGAAAAACGATATAACTCTTTCATTTTCACCCTCACCTTGACTCAATACCGCACCGACCCCTACATCGGATGCGTCTGTTTGGATAATAAACTGTTCCGAGAACACTGGGTTTGCCAAAATAGGTGGTGATACGAGAAGCGACTTCAATTTTAAAAATGCATTATCAGCAGATTCATTCCAAGCAAACGTTTTTCCTTTTTTCAAAACATCGGAAATAGGCGTTGTTATAGAGGAAAAATCTTTTATGAACCGCCTATACCAGCTAGCCATTCCAAGAAGACGGCGCACCGTTTTAATTGAGTGTGGGGTTGGATAATTGAGAATTGCAGATACCTTTTCAGGATCTGTTCGTAGTCCTTCTTGAGAGATTATGTAGCCTAAATACTTTATTTGCTTTTGTAGAAATTTAGACTTATCCAAATTTATAGTTAATTTGGCCCGTTTTAATCGTTCTGCAACTTCATTTAAAAGTTGAATGTGTTCGTCATATGTTTCAGTCGATATTATAATGTCATCTAGGTACACGAACACACTAGGTTCAAGATCGACACCCAAAATACGATCCATCAATCTGGCCTGCGTTTGCGGTGCGTTGTGTAAACCAAACGGCATTACAGTAAATTGAAAGTGGCCGCGAGACGATATCGAAAACGCGGTCTTTTCCTTAGATGATTCCTCCAATGGAATTTGCCAAAAAGCGTCGGACAAATCCACACTAGAGAGAAAATTCGTACTTTTGAACCGACCTAATATTCTAGAAATGTGAGGTAAAGGGTATGCGTCTTGTTTAGTTACCCCATTTAGTTTTCTCGAGTCTAAACATAGGCGAATTTTACCACTAGGCTTAGAGACACACACCAATGGATTACTCCATGGGCTGCTGGAATTCTCTATAACACCAAGTCGAAGCATCCGATCGATTTCTAAGTCAATTTTCTCTTGCATATACGGTGATGTGGGATAATTTCTCTGTTTAATCGGTCGCGCATCGCCTGTATCAATAATATGAGTTAAAACGCTAGTGCGACCAATTCTATCTCCATCGGATGATTCAAATTTGGAAAGCGCAGTTTTTAGCACCACCATCTGTGAATCTAGTAATTCATGTTCTATTTCTAAAATTTTTGAATTGATAACTACAGGAGAAACATATTCAACTACCGGTCTTATATTAAATAATTTCCAAAAGTCCATTCCCAATATAAGAGTAGTTGTAATCGATGGTACAATAAGCGTTGGTACTACCAATGTTTTATCATTATAGGTGAATGGCACATTTACATATCCCTTAATTTGATGAGTAGTGCCATCAGCGGTTGAGATAGACGAAATAATTGGAAATATAGAGAGATTTAAATCAGCGATTAATTTATCAGAGTGTTTTCCAAAAATTGTACAACTAGCTCCTGAATCTAGAAGCCCATGAACCGAAATATCTAAAATTTTAACTTCGATAGTTGGTCTTCCATCAGAAGAATAATCAATCACTGAATTAAGTATATTTTGGAAATAAAAGTAAGAACCACGGCTTTGTATTTTCTTATCTATTTTATGAGTCTTCAACTTTGAGAAATTAGAGCGACTCAAACCACTAACTTCTATTATTGGTTTTCCGAACTCGGACAACATTTAGAGCATTTCCGTGTTATACAACCTAATTTACCGCACTTATAACAAAATAGCTTGGTTTTAGGTTTTACACAATTTTGAAATGTATGGCCTACTTCTAAACAATTCCAACATGTAAATTTCTTAAGCTTGGATTTTTCAACTGCCACAATATTTTCTGCTTTCTGACTCGTGTCATTTTCCTCAAGCTGTTCAACAACTGGGTCTCTTATTGGTTCAGCGACAAAAGCATTTACTCTAGGTGATCGTAGAGGCCTAGTTACATGAGGATCTATACTTGATTTCGCCAAAGAAACTCTTCTATTTAAATTATATCTCAAATCTTCAATTTTCTTGCAATGAGCTTTTAATTTCTCTATAGAATTAATTCCCGATATGGGTAATTTTTCTAAATAAAAAGGCGAAAGATTTCGAATGATAGTTTTCAATATCATATTTTCCGAAACTGGCTCATGTAGTTGCTTAAAATATATTTGCATCTGTGCCAAGTAAATATTGAAAGTTTCGTTCTTGCCTTGAACTCTTTGGTCAATTTCTCGTAAGAGCCAATAATCATGATCTTCTGGCAAGAAATCTCTTTTCAGAGCCAATACCAGTTGATGCCATGAATTAAAATTTCCACAAGAAGCTTGAAACCAAATTTTCGCAGAACCTTCAAAAAAATAATAAGCTGCTAAAAGTAATTCCTTGTCAGACACTTGTTCAGTTATTGCACGCATTTTTATCTGTTGCAGAAAGTCATTAACCGACAGGCTAACAGGGTCTCCACTAAACTTAACATTCCATTTATAAATGGGACAGATTCTTCTTGAGCGAAATCGTTCGACTCGTGGGATAGCAGTAGAACGACCAGCAGGTGGATCTGCCATAGATTCTCGAGACGGTATATAAATTTCCTCTTCGTAATCAGAATCGGAAGGACTATTATCTTGAACATCAATAGATTTTACGGTATGTTTATCTCGACTAAAATCTTTCATCGTCGCAAATGGTACATCAAGTGAAGGATTAATCTGAGATTTATTTCGCTCTGACGCTCTAATAGTTGGCTGGGACTGCCCAGTAAGTGAGAGTTGATCAATAATAGAATTGATTTGCTCATTAGGATTATCCGAAATTTCTGTTTCAGAAGCGATTAGATTCGAATCGATTAAAGTACCTAGGTTAACAATCATATTATTTATATTAGGTTTCCAAGGAGAATGAACTGGAATAGTATTATTTAAACGTTCCAACCGTAACTTCAGATGAAGTATCTTACTGTTGAATCGCTTACCTTCTTTTTTCCTAGCATCAATCGGCAGTTTGGTTAAATGTCGGTATTTGGTTTCGCAAATTGAATACTCTTTGTCGATATCTGCAGAAACAGTCCTCGGAATAAATTCAATGCCTTTAGCTTCATCTCTTAAACGATGACGTAGTCCTCTCCTCATTTCATCTCGATTTCCAGCTTCCGATAATTGTCGTATTTGAAGTTCATATAAGACTTCGTTATCACTTAAATAAGCAGCATTCATTGCACGTTTAAATATTAAACTCAATCCAAAAAAAATCCTGGTTAATGAGTGTATTGGTTAAGAATGTTATGTATGAAAGTTATGCTACAAAATAAAGTAAAGTATAAACACGAATAAATATACTCCTAACCTAAAACTAATTTCTAACACTATCACCCTAATGATTCAGGCCCCACGTTGGGCGCCATTTATGTAACGGGTCTTCATCAAACAAAAAAAAACTCAAACACAACCTTAATATAATTTTTTATATGACGTTATAAAACTTATATCATATGAATATATATTATAAAAAAATTAATAAATTCATATCATAACAAAAAAAAATTAAGAAATAATATTTTCTTTTGATTTTCTAATCTTAACTTGACACTTATTCTACATGTTATTTCGTCCAACCAATTTTCTGCAAAAGGCCACTCCAGCACAGTTAAGCAACCTACTGAATGCAAAAAAAAATTTAATTAAGACACAATATAACAATAATAAACCATTTCATAAATAATATATATAAATAATTTTCCAACTTCGAAATTACTTGTAAATGACTAAGGCATACGTAAAAATTTTTTTTATTTATTGGGCGCCATCTTCCATTAAGAAGAAAACCCGTCACGTTTTTTCTCCCGGACTACAACTTGAAAATTTCATGAGAAACCAAAAAGGCGTGGGTTGAAAGTAATTTCTAAGAAGTAAATATTTTGTAACACTATGGAAAATTCAAAAAAATAACTAATTCAAAACAAACCAATTTACATATGTACTGCCACTTACGGATAACTACAGGTTAGGATAGGAATTTGTTCGTTTGCTTATCCAACATACGGAAGAAAGTCCATTTTTAACAAAACTTGCTCCATATACTAAACGTGTTAACCATCTGATTTTCACATTCAAACCGAGATTTTCTACTATTTTATTTCTCCAGCACTTTAGGTAGGTACACTCACACAATCTAATTTATACCGATTATTCACAATTTATATTTAGCACAATTATTCACTGTCTTTCGTACGTCTCAATTTTTCTACAGCGTTTATTTTATATTCTATAGATCATATGATCATGTTTTATACAGTTAATATATATATATATATCAAGTATTTTTTTATTTGTTAATTGTTTTTATAAAGAAAATTTTCTTATACTTAGCTGAATTCTAAACTCCAATTCCCTCCAAACTCAAGATATTTTCTATCAATATCCTCCTATTCGTGCTCAAATTCCAGTATCGGCAAAATGTCTCTCTCGTCGTGATGGTCGTATTTTGTTGTTCTTCCTCCAAATTCCAAACCAAAAAGAAAAACGCTTAACTTTTCATTATACATCATCGACATCAGACTCGAATTCATCCTCCCCACTCTCCGTAGTCCATACTGCATACCACTAATTCATTTTTTAATTGTATATTTTCTTGCATATACCATCATACTAAGCAAACTCTATGATAAAAGGTGTAGGAGAAGTTGATGTGCCAATACATACAAAATGCTTACCAAAAACCAATCAAAATTCAAAATTCATCCATATTCATTACGTTACCTTAAACTTACACCCAGAAAAGTACAACCCAAAATTCTTGTTTTTTTTTTTCTCGTGCAATTATTTCAGTACTTAACTTAAAATTGTTACAAGTGGAGATGACCTCAGAAATCTTGGAGTTGGGTTTCTCATTGGGCCACAAGTAAAAAAAGCTGTACTGGATTTTTAGGCAGTCGATAATCGAATGTGTAAGCTTCGCTCGCACATGAGATTAGCCAATCTGTCAATGGTATGTGTACATGCGCCCACTGATGTAAGCCAACCCCAAGATAAAGACTCATTTTACAATAATTTGTATAATCTGATGGGCTCTATACCTGAGCACGATGTCAAATTGGTGATTGGTGACTTTAATGCTAGAGCTGGCAGAAATCTGCCCGAATTATGCAATAACATAAGTCCGTACTCCCGACACGAAACTGCGACCGAAAACGGGGAAAGAATGATGTACTTTGTGATCGCACATGATCTCAAAGTGGCAAGTACATACATTCTTTCCCCATAAAAACATCCATTTAGAAACATGGACACATCCACGTAAAACATCCCGAAGCCAAATTGACCAAGTGTTGATTTCTAAAGAGCGAGGACGTGTGATCGTATCGGTCGTCGACCAAATTTGTAGGTAGTGACCATTATCGGTCACTACAAAGCATCAGTGTCTGGGAAATATTTAAAACCTCAGTTGTCGATGCAGCCCAGCTCGTTGTCGATATAGTGAAATTTAAGCCCAAAATTATTGGTTTGATGAGGAGTGTCGTCTTGCTGTTGAGCAAAGAAATAAAGCCCACAATGAAGCGCAGACTCGGTTTACAATTGCAAGAAAAACAAGGCAGTCTTGCTGTGAGGACAGCTAAATGCAATTGTAGACAGAAGAAGCGCGAATAGTTGCAGGCTAAGGTCTTTAGAGTACGGAACTCAGCAATGAGCACAATTCGCGTGGTTTCTTTAAAAGAATCGCCGAATTGCACTATTCTGTGTTTATCCAATACCTATTCGGTTTTTATATATTATGTATTGTAGGTATACACATTATTTAATTTTTTCTGGGCTAACTTCAAATTTAATTTTATTCGATAAAATAATCAAAACCTGGGCTGGGCTAACTTCACATTTGTGCAAGAGGGTTTTTATTTTATAAGTGTTGCCATATGATATTTATTTTATTTTCTGGGATAGAATTCTGGGATAACTTCACATGCATATTTGAATTGTTTTTTTATTAAAATACATTTATTTAGACTCAAACATCATTTAACAACAAAACAGTACCTCTTTAGTATCGTTCACAGATTAATATTCAATGGTTTCAATTTTGTTTCATTAAATGAATTATCATGACTATGAGGACGATTCACCTCACTTGGATATGAAGCGTTCATGTATGTCTAAATTCTGTTTTAAGACATTGTCATGAGCACATTTAAACGTCAAATCGATTTTTTGGTTGAAAATAATTCTTGCCGACAATTTAACACTTGCATGACTGTCCGTTTAAAAATAAAGCGATATTTATAACTTCATCAATATACATTTATTTTCAATTCATATAAAAAAAATCATAAATTCATTATTATGTTTTTTATGTCAACGACTTACATCGAGAAGATTAGTAAATTCTTCACATAATGGTAAACTCGAAACTTGTATAACTGACAACGGGACTCAATTCAAGAGTAAATATTTTAGTAATTTATATCGTTACCGAGAAGAACGAATAATAACGTTGTCTTACCACAATATATCGCATGGGTAAGCTGAACGGTTTGGTGAAACACTAAAAGAGAACAAAACTGATTAATATCGTTATAATAATATCGTATATATATTAATATATTATGTATTAATATATTAATACCGTATAATATCGTTATCCGGTTTTCAGTTTCCGTTGGAGTATAAAATGCACAACTTTAAGGCAGCTATCAACCTTTACTTGAAGGACCGCGCGTTGTGTGCAGGATCTCTGACAGTTACAATGGGCTAGGACTCCGCCCTGCACCCAATTAAAGCTAAATATAAAAAAATATGAACAAACAGGTAAATTCTTATCTAATTCCATGAATTAGTACAAATACAAAAACAAAACACCAACAAACTAAATCACCGCAGCAGAATTATTTGTAGACTCCTCAATCCACACGGAACTTAAACTAGTTTGATTTAACTTGGAATTAAACACAGTGGACGATGATCTACATCAAAGTATGTATGTAGATAACGAAGACGATCACGATCATCAAAAGTAGTGATATTTCCACAATAATTCTAAAACCCAAAGATATAGTTGCACAAATCACATTCATATTTAACATATTTATCACAATATTAATTATAATATAAATGTTTTATTATAATAAATAATTTATTATTGTCTACGGACGGGTATAACCTATAAACATTTTATAAACAATTTTAAACAGCAAAGAAAAACAAAAATAAAAAATATGCTGTACCCTGTCCTATATTTTTTAGTAATAAATATGAACGGTAGGGTGATTTTATTCTTTTTTTAATGACGTCACAACTTATTGATGTGTTATTACATATGGGGTATAAACTTTTTAAGATCAATTTCGATGATTGCGGCTTCTATATTTAGGATGCTATAATAGTTTACTATGTATTTCCCTTCCCTTTTGTTTTATATATTTTGCTTATATATATTATATACAAATTTGATTTTTTTTTATATTTACAGTGAAACCTTCCTTATGACTGGTTTTGCTATTTGGTGGTTTTGCACATGGTGCTCTTATGTTTGATTCCTGTATAAAAACTTAGATTTACTTTATGGCTGTAATACTGTGAAGGTTTTCCTGTTCTGCCAAGTATGTTGATGGTAGAAGGGATTGTAGACAGTTTTTGTATGGCCACGACCATCATACATTCATTGAATTACAAAAAGATGAATGATCGGTGGAAGTTACCTGTTTATTGGTAAGGTATTAGTTGTCTGGTTTGTTGTTCGATTTCACATATGTGTGAAATTTCCTATATAACAAGTCGTCATGCCGAAATACATTCAAAGGTTTTTGCCAGATACGAAGTAGTATTGGCGTATATATATACGCCAAAATAGAATAAAGTAATTGTGTATAATAAAAACAGACTGTGTAAACACCAAAACCGACTGTAGTATGTGTGTACACCAAGCCTGCTTATATTTTTTGCAAGAGCATAATCAAAATCTCCTATATAACAAGTCGTCAGAGATTAATACATTAAAAGGTTTCTGCCAGACACGAGGTGGTATTGGTGTATATATATACGCCAAAATAAAATGACATAATTTTGTATTGTATAAAAACTCAACACAAAAAACAGTTTGGCGAAAGGAGAAATAATATAAAAAGTACCAACACTAACCAACACGAATAAAAGTATGGCAGGAGAAATAATATAAAATGTACGATGCAAATCCGAATACGTAAATTTTTTGTCTGATTTGCACGATGCAATGAAAATCAAAACATAAAAACAACAACAATCGAAGATTTGAAGAGGAATGACAAAAATATAAAATATTCAACGGTTTTGACTTGTGCGGTTTAGGTTTGGTATTATGTCCAAAAAAATAATAAATAAAATATTTTTTATACACACATTATAGAGGTACATTATTTGTATTATAATTATTGCCAAATTATAAATTCAGATTAATATAAATTTCGTTACCTAAATTAAAAGATTGCATATTCAAAATACATGCTCCTGCGTACACCTACTATAAATAACTAAATGCAAATTGTTGATGATCCAGTGATTTCATATCTAAAAAATAAAACAACAGTTAAAAACAAAAAAATTATCACAACAAAACAAATAATAAACCAACCTTGAACTTGATCGCTGTCCTGTACGAAGCTGAAATCAAACAAAATAATAACATCAATGAATGAAATGTAAATTATTATTATATTTAATACTCATCTTAATTACGATTATATATATATATATCCATCATGACCGTAGCAATCAATTTATTATATATCAATTTATTATATATTAGCTATGGAAAAATATTCGTTTATTAATTAATCTTTGAATTATATAAATTTATTATATTTACCTTTATGAATTTCCACTTTATGTATTGTCAAGTAATTGACATTTATCTAATAATAATTTGTAAAGATTTTAAACCCTTACCTATGTTACAGTAGCTCAAATATTCATATTTTGAGTGCGTTTTATACTCTAAAATTAAAATACAACTTAAGCATCTAACGGCGATAACATGAACTGAACCAATTGTAAAATATTTGTAAGCCAATACAAAATAAAAAAATATATATAAAAAAATCTCTTACCAACCAACCATCGAAGTGTTGATATCTGACAAAAATTAAATTACCAAAAATTCCAAAATATTTTACTACCAACCAATTACTATGCATCCGTATCAATAATCAAATTCATATCCAATTAATCAAGAATCCCAATTCCTTAAAGGGAAAGAGTTTATTGAACCAACACCCATTTGTGCCAATTTAATTATATAGTTCGTGGTACCCAGATTGGTATAAAACATTGGTCCTTCGAGCCGGACTAAAAAACCACACATTTGGAAATACATCATCTAACAACCGCATGGAAAGGAGCTCATATAAATAACAAGGAAGTTCTAACAACCAAAAAACCGCAAGTATCAATTTAATTACAATAATTAGTAAATAAAGCGTCTTTTTAAAAGAGTTGAAATATCGAAAAAACTACGGGCTAAATTATTATTTGAAAGGTTAACCAGTGATAAGTGATAAAAAAAAGGTTTAATCTCAATAACATTTAAGTGAAATTCATTACAAATGGCGGACTTAATATCTTTAAAAAAGCGTCGTGCATATATCAAGGGTAGCGAAGCTGCTTAAATATATAAACGAAATAAAAACTACTACTAACGCAGAAGACATTAAAGTCAGATTATCTAATGTAGAGCGGTACGATCGAATTTATGGAGATAGAAAATAAAATTGTAACTTTGGATAGCAAGGATGAAATTGATGAAGATTTTGAAGAAAATTATTACACGGTAGTATCATGTCTTAATCTAGCGCTGCGGACAAGAGTGGAACCAGCAATCAACCTTAACGATACGATAGCAGATGCTACTTTGAATGGAACGCACACCGAAGTAAAATTGCCAAAAATCACCATACCCACGTTTTCTGGAAACTACACCGAGTGGCAATCATACCACGACTTGTTTTGTTCCACTATTCACGACAATGTTAGATTAACACCTTCACAAAAACTCTAATATATAAAAGGCACGCTGCAAGGTGATGCCGCAGGTCTTTTAAAGCATTTCAGCATAACTGATGCAAATTATATAGAAGCACTGCAGAAATTGAGAAACCGATATGATAGCATGGACCGATTCTACTATAGTTCTAGATTGGCTATCAACACACCTTGCAAAATGGAATACTTTCGTTGGCAATCGGACAGGGGAAATACTAACAACGATGAGCAGATCTCAATGGAGACACGTAGACTCACATGATAATCCTGCTGACTGTGCCTCTAGGGGATTAGATCCAGAACAACTACGGGATTTTAGTCTATGGTGGAAAGGGCCATCATGGTTAACAGACCCAAACAAATGGCCTAGTGACAAACGCGATACTAACACAACTGAAGAAATGCGTTCTCAGATACTCACCATACAAATTCCTGAGCGAAATATCATAGACAATTTAGTAAAAAGAATATCGAGCTATAATAAAATCACCAGAATCCTAGCGTATGTTTTCCGTTTCCTTGAAAGAAAAACCCAAATTCTTCCAAAATCCATATTACCTTACCTTACCAGCGTAGAATTACAAAAACCTCATGTAATTTTAATAAAGCATATTCAAATCAAACACTTTAAAGATGAAATGAAATTGTTGGCATCTAATAAAGAGCTTCTATCGACAAGCAAGATTTTGAACCTAAAACCATTTCTAGATGAAAACGGGTTACTTCGAGTTGGAGGCAGAATTAGTAACTCATCAATTACCTACAACATCAAGCACCCGTTAATTTTGCATGCCAATGACGAATTAACAGAGTCAATTGTACGAGAGCATCATTTGCGATACCTACATGGTGGTCCAACACTAAAGATGGCAACGCTTCGAACGAAATATTGGATCTTAGGAGCACGAAATTTAATCAAGAAAACGGTATGAAGCTGCGTAAAATGTGTGAAGTATGATGCCAAGACCCTCAACAAAATCATGGGCAATCTACCTACAAAGAGAGTAGAACTAATCAAACCATTCTACAAGGTTGGCGTAGACTATGCAGGGCCCTTTCCCATTCACTTGATCAAAGGAAGAGGCCAGAAAACCCACAAGATGTACATTTGCATTTTCATTTGTCTTTCTACTAAGGCAGTCCATATAGAACTAGTCACCGACTTAACATCTGAAGCATACATCACCGCGTTAAGAAGATTTATAGCACGCAGAGGCATATGCAAAGAGATCATCAGCGATAACGGGACCAACTTTATAGGAGCCCGCAACCATTTATATGATTTGTTTAAATTAATAAGAGATAATGCTAATAATTTTTCACATTTCATACTGACAGATCAAATAACAATTAAGTTTATTCCTCCGAGCTCACCGCATTTTGAAGGTTTATGGGAAGCGGCAGTAAAAAGTGCAAAGCATCACCTGCGCAGAGTAACGAATATGCACATTTTAATACTTGACGATATGATAATACTTCTAGCTGAGTTTGAATCAATGCTGAACTCCCGCCCAATCGGACGATATCGATTATTTAACACCAGCTCATTTCCTCATTGGACGCGCCACAACTCAACTGCCTTCTGAAGATCTCGCAGATGCTAAACTATCCACACTTTCCAGATGGAAACTAATACAGCACATGAACAGGCAATTATGGAAGCGGTGGTCGCTAGAATATTTAACGAATCTTCAACAAATCAGTAAATGGCACACGAAGAAAAACAACATCGAAACAAACAATATTGTTCTCATTAAAGATAACAATTTACCCCCTACTAAATGGTTAATGGGAAGAGTCATCGAACTACATCCTGGATTAGACTCGCAAGTGAGAGTAGTAACACTTAAAACATCTACGGGAATCATGAAACGTCCTATACACAAACTTTGTTTATTGCCAGTAAGTTGAATCATCCGATTCAAGGCGGCCGGTATGTTGATGATCCAGTGATTTCATATCTAAAAAATAAAACAACAGTTTAAAAACAAGAAAATTATCACAACAAAACAAATACATAAACCAACCTTGAACTTGATCGCTGTCCTGTACGAAGCTGAAATCAAACAAAATAATAACATCAATGAATGAAATGTAAATTATTATTATATTTAATACTCATCTTAATTACGATTATATATATATATATATCCATCATGACCGTAGCAATCAATTTATTATATATCAATTTATTATATATTAGCTATGGAAAAATATTCGTTTATTAATTAATCTTTGAATTATATAAATTTATTATATTTACCTTTATGAATTTCCACTTTATGTACTGTCAAGTAATTGACATTTATCTAATAATAAAGGCCCTTTCGATTGACATGAATTAATAGAATTAGCTGAATTAACTGAGTCAACTGAAGTGAATTGGGTGTTCGATTCGCACCTCTTCACTTCAGTTAAATATTGAGCAACTGAGTTATCTGAATGTGAATTTTGCTCGCGTAGTTAATTCAGTAATTTTGTTTTTGTTGAATTTTTTGACTTTTATTTTATTTTATTTAAAAATGATTAGTTTTCTTAAAAAAATTAGAATTAAATAAGTAATATTATTAAAAAAAAATACATTTCTCGCCGTAATTTATTAAAACTAATATTATGGAAGACGATTTGATTGCGTTGCGACAACGATCAACGATCAAGGTTTTTTGGAAGAATTTTAAATTCTATTTATATTGTAAAACAAAATAAATAAATATAATAAACAAATAAATAATTAGTTATCAATAAATTTGAATTTAATTTCATATTTTTTTATTTAAAATTGTTATATATAGAATTTCAAATATTTCTTTTCATTTAAAATATTTACTTTTCTATTTCAAATGATTTTTGTTTTGACATTTATCTGAAGTGAATGGTACCAATCGAACACCCAATTCACTTCAGTAGCTCAATTATTTAAATAGCAACTGAATTATCTAAATAGTAACTCAATTCTAATTCAGTTAATTCACGCCAATCGAAAGTACCTTAATTTGTAAAGATTTTAAACCCTTACCTATGTTACAGTAGCTCAAATATTCATATTTTGAGTGCGTTTTATACTCTAAAATTAAAATACAACTTAAGCATCTAACGGCGATAACATGAACTGAACTAATTGTAAAATATTTGTAAGCCAATGCAAAATAAAAAAATATATAAAAAAAAATCTCTTACCAACCAACCATCGAAGTGTTGATTTCTGACAAAAATTAAATTACCAAAAATTCCAAAATATTTTACTACCAACCAATTACTAAGCATCCGTATCAATAATCAAATTCTTATCCAATTAATCAAGAATCCCAATTCCTTAAAGGGAAAGAGTTTATTGAACCAACACCCATTTGTGCCAATTTAATTATATAGTTCGTGGTACCCAGATTGGTATAAAACACAAATAAACAAATCAAAGTGTAGAACAACCATTATTTATTGTTGATAAGTGAAAATAATTTTTTATTTTTTTTTTCTTAATTTTACATTGCATTGCTGTTGTAACTAACATTATGAAATGTCTGGCAAATCTATTATGGTATTTGTGATTTAAAAAGTTTGGGCGGCTTTTAGGGAAGGGGGTTTTGGCATAATCAAACGAAAGTATAAATCTTTGAGTGTGTTGGTAAGCGAAAAAGGAACGCTTGAGCAACTGAAACAAAATATTGGTGATGAAATTAATAAAATACCGCGTGAAATGTGTGAGAATGTAATCAAAAATGAGCTGAAAAAGGCTTGCATTTGTGTGGCTAACAGAGGTGGACATTTATAGATTGTTTTTAAATGATCGTTGAGTTTGACAACAGAGAGTAAGACACGCTCATTCGTTTTTATTTTAGATTTTACATTTTGACTCAATAATACTTAGGTGGTGTGCGTTTGTTTTCTATACTGTATTCGCCATCGTGTACGAGTAGAAGAATATTCACCAATACCACTAGAGCTTGATATATGTATGCATAAGGTTTGGCTTGTGTGAACACACACATTACAGTCGGCTTTGGTAAGAACTAACCAACACAAATAAGAGAATGTAGGAGAAATAGAATAGAATGCAACAATTAAACATTTTGTCAATGAGCAAAAACGGGTGTGAATAATCCCACATTTTTCCACAAAATTTCAATGTGCTAGTAATACACTGTTAAATTTAATTCCAATAAGAAAAATTATTTCTTATTTAACATTTGAGTAGATTTTTATTATATGAGAAATGGTTTTGAAGAGTATAACAATCACTTAAATATTATTTTAAAAAAGTTCAATAATAAATTATTAATTAAAGCAAAAATTATAATTTTCGAAATTAAAGTAAGCTTTGATAATTTTCAACAAATATAATATTTGTTGAAAAATATGCTTATAATAAAAATACAATAATACATCTTACTTCAAAATAAATTAAAATAAAATAAAATTGCTGCAAAAAATCTGAGTGATTTTTTTTTTGTGGAATAAATTTCATAGCAAAATATCTAATCGCTCAAACCTTTTGAATTTTTGAGTATAATCAGATAATTTCAATATCTATACAAATCAAAAGCTAAATTTGAGTCGACATCTATGGCCGAAATTTGAGTCAACGGGGTGGCCGATAATGGCTATGGAATGTGGAAAAATTGAGTGTGATTTTTTATACGTGGAAATAGTTCCATAGAATATTAATTCCACAAATAACGAATCACGCTCAATTTATTAACACTATGGCAATCCCTATAGATGTTGAGGTTTGTTTATTATAGATATTGGAATTATTTAATTACACTCCAAAATTCAAATGGCTTGGACGGGTAAATAATTAACAAAACCATATCATATTTATGAAAGATTCCAATTGGAATTTTATTTTTTATGTATTCAGGTTTAATTTAATTTAATACGACAGATAATAATAATACATTTTTATGCTATCGAATTTTTGCCACATTGTTTTTAAAAGATTTTTTTGATCAGTCTTAAAGGGTACATTCATAATTTGCAAATGACAAAAAATGTTACAACTAATATATCTGTTTCATATTACTTTTATTTTTATTTAAAATTAATCAACTATCTTTGTTATTTATTATTGATTAAATTACAATTTTTACTGAAAAACATACAATTTATAAATCATAACAGTGTAAATTACCACTACAAATGAAAGCAATCAGAATAAGTAACTATTCCAATTGGATTCGTATACATATACGTATGAAAGAATTGTGGAATACTTCACAGGCTCGAGCAAAATTAATTTTTAGTTTTTTATTTAAAATTTACATTGGATTGTTGTTGTAAGCAACTAACATTATGAAATGTCTGGCAAATCATAATGATATTTGTGTTAGTGATAAAAGTTTTGACGGTTTTTAGTAGAAGGCGCTTTGATATGTGGGAATATATAAAGAGCTAATCTGATCCATATTTGATTAAGTTGATTTTTGATTACTGTTACCGTTATATCCCTCTTGATTTGATTTTGTCAACATAGTCCACTATAAGGTATATGCTCTTGGGTATATATTTTTGGTGTCACTACAATTGAGCAACTTTTTCCCTTATTGTTTCTGTAAAAGGGATATTTTTTTAAAGGGTTTAGTTTTCTTTATTTATAAAAGTGTAAATGAAGGGAAATTCTTGAGTGACATGCTGATAGTTGGATGGGATTTACAAGAAAACTTATGAAAGTTGATGAACCGGTGGTCTTGACCGGAAGATTTGTTTTACTTTAATAAGCGGCTACTTTGCTTTTTAAACCATTCTCTTCCAAACATTAAATCTTTCTGAAATGGATGGCCGCTTTGGTGATTTGTTTCATTGGATTGTGGTGTGTTTGTACAGGAGGTTTATTTTTGTGTGTTGTGTGAGTTTTGTTCTGTAATTTGAAAACGGATATAAGGATGTGGAAGAATTAGGAGTGGAATGAATGCTCAGGTTAGAGCTTAATATGACTTGTTCAATTATTTATTTATATAAATAATTTGCTCTGTATACTTATTAATAGTTTACTGGGTCGTTATATTATAGGTATGTGAAATACCTATACGAGTCATTACCGAAACGAATATTGTCCAAATATCAATGATTTCAGATCAAAATTCGTTGCAAACATGGTATGCCGATCTGGAGCGAATCTTTCACCGAACTAAACAAGCGGATATAGGATCAACATAAGATTAAAGGGAACAATTGAAATATCTAATTACAGATGTTCAAAACAACACCAACCTGAAACGACAGCCGCTTTTGATTGGCCATTTCAAATCAAATGTCACCAATTCATATTCATTGCTTTCGTACTGATACCCGATATCAATGAGAAATTATTAGCTCCCACCAACAATATACTATATAAACACTTGAAATTACAATATTGATCATTGGTTTAGCTAACTATTATGGAGATATTAAAAAAATTTATTTTGTTGGCATTTGTTGGTGGAGCATTTTGTGGAGAGTATTTTTCATCAAATGGGACACGTTACTACTTCAGTGCTCTAATGGTAGAATTTTCAATGATGTGAGTAACACAACGTTCTAAATGATTTCAATTATATATTACAGAAGAAAAACTGGTATCAGGCTCAACGATTCTGCCATGCAAATGGTATGCATTTAGTTTCGATTCACACTGAGGAGGAAAATCGTATTTTACTCGACGTCATCTATGGAAAATTTCAACCGTCACAAGTTACTGATCATTTTTGGTCGAGCGGCACTGATATGGGTGGAAACAATATGGATTTTTACTGGTCCGAATCGGGGCATGCAACGCTATTCACTAATTGGATAGATGGTCATCCAGTCAAAGATCGAAAAGGTTGCATTTTATTACATGGAAGAAGTGCTAAATATAAATGGTACGATGACGTTTGCGATAATTTATCGTATTTTATATGTCAGGATCGGTTGTTTATACCAGATGCTACTAAACGAAATATGTATATGAACTCATCGTTCTTTGAAAGTGGATAATATGTTTTTATTTGTTCAACACCCAATGATCGGGAGATAATTATTATTCAATAAAAAATTATTTTTTCGCGATGTTCATAAATTTGAGAGTATGACTGCTATTACTCCTTGAATACAACTCCTTACATTTATTTGTCTGGTATTGCAACAATAATCCTGTTTGCGATGTAGTATCTCACACGCTAATTAAGATTTGATGGTTGCATATAGTTCCTTCATGGATAATTTCTTTTATTACCTTTGAATCTCTGCATAACAGAGATTCAAAAGTAATAAAAGGCTCGGCTAATCTGGATTTTAAAAAGACGAGACTATTATTGCCTTTGAATCTTTGGTTTGTATACAAAGGAGTATATTGAAATACTCAACCCAACCTCGCTTAAAAGATAACAACGTCACTCAGCTTCAGTCAACTTCCTTATTTAAGCTACCAACTTTCAGTGGCAAACCAAGCAAGTGAAACCCATGTTTTGTTCAACAGACCATAAAAAACGAGGATATGCAGAACAAGTTTTGCTACGACGATCTGCAGAACAGGTTTTGAGTCATTTAAGCGACATATTGTCAATAATTTCATCGAACTATACTTGGGTCAGAAAATAATCGCTTCTGTTTCTGCTGAGGCAATTATTCGTATGAATGACGCTTCTGATGAATTTATCCGTAGCCGGAAGTTTTTTCGTCAACTTTGGATACAAGAGACAGGCGAAATAGAGTTTCCTACGAACGATCAATTTATGACATTCGTTAGTAAACGCATGTATTCCTTAGAAGGACCTAAACCACAAGCATTTCGAAACGAACCTTATCTCCTATATACAGAATTCGCGCATATCCATGTTGTCACGTGCTTCCATTCAAACCTAAAATAGGCGAATCACTTTCTTAAGTGCTAAAACGTTTTAGGTTTTTAACAGAAAATCATGTGTAATGAGAATCCACACACCCAGTACGTGCGGTTCATACGAGAGAATATGAAGTGTTCGGGCACATGAAGGTGATTTCGATGGAAGAATTTTAAAAATAGTACGACAAAACTGAGATTTGAATTGGATACTTCTGCGGTACCTAAGTGTGGAGAATGGTTAAATTTATCTCTTCTTGTTTCACCGACCATTCAACCATATTTAGAGAGAATATTTTATTAGAACCTCTATGGCTTATCTAGAATTCCAATAGCAACCTGTGGTGCTGAAAAATAGGATTTGAACAAGCCTCAATCTTCCGTTTTACCAATTTTGTTATGTAGTATTGTTGTCTGTTATCTTATAGTTTGTCCATTTCTCTAGTCCACCATGGTGTGCTAGTTCTCTTGAGTTTTCTGAGGAGACAATTCTTTTCAAAGAAACTAATTAGTACTTTTTCGAGCACGTCAGCTCCCTTTTAAATCTCTTGATTGCGTCCTCCGATTTTTGAAAATCTGTTTCTAGTGAGGAATTTTGAAATAAGGCGACCACATTAGTTGTGATTTTTCTCAGAACAGAAACGGGTTTGAGTTCAAGTATTTCTAGTTTCGGCACAAACTTGAACCATTCTGTTGGTATTTAGATTCAGTTTTAGATGCTTTAGTTCTTAATGAACATCTGGATGTTCTTATAACATATCACCTGTCTATTATTGGTTAAGAGTCGTCACAACTTCGATGACCTATTTTAGTGGTTTATCGTTTGTACACTACTACGTTTTGTATAAGCAAGATGGGTTGGTTCAATAGAGGATTATAGATGTTTTCATTTACAACGTATCCCATCACTATTATGGGATTCTAGCTCCTCTGCGCGATATATTAGATCCAATTTCATTACATTTCGTATGAAAATTCGATATCAATGTGAAATAATAAGCTCCCGCCAAAATGTACTATATATAAGCACTCGAAATGTTGGTATTTATTTAATGAAGCTGAAGCTAAAATGGAGATAATAAGCAAATTTATTTTACTGGCATTTGTTGGTCAAGCAATTTGTGGAGATTATTTTTCGTCAAATGGAACACGTTTCTACTTCAGTGCTCCAATGGTAGAACGGTTCGATGGTGTGAGTAACACAACGTTTTAAATTATCTCAATTATTTATTACAGAAGAAAAACTGGTATCAGGCCCAACGATTCTGCCATGCAAACAGTATGCATTTAGTATCGATTCACACTGAAGAGGATAATCGTATTTTACTCGACATCATCTATGGAAAATTTCAACCTTCTGAACCAGATGATCATTTTTGGACGAGTGGTACTGATATGGGTGGAACTGATATGGATTTTTACTGGTCCGAATCGGGGCATGCAACGCTATTCACTAATTGGATAGCTGGTCATCCAGTTAAAGATCGAAAGGGATGCATTTTATTACATGGAGGAGGTGTTAAATATAAATGGTACGATGAGGGTTGCGATAATTTGTGGTATTTTGTATGTCAAGATCGGTTGTTTATATCAGACGCCGCTAAACGGAATATGTATATGAACTCATCGTTCTTTGAAAGTGGTTAATCTATTCGTTCATGTTTAAAGATTGTATTACAAAATATAAATACAAAATACTAATGTTGATACAATATTGAATATAGTTGTAAGGATACATTTTGGTCTTTGTTTCAATTCATGTGCACTGAATTACTCAAACAGACTGTCTGTATGTGAACCTTCATTGGCTGTGAAACATTTTCTCCCTCTATCTATTTTCTCACCGGTTATAGTGCTTAAAAGAGTTTCTCATCATGCCGCGGTATCGAGTTGAATTCTCACCAGTGGCATATTTAAAAGGATTCGTTGGGCGTGTAAGATCTCTCAGTTGAGACGCGGTTTATGACGCAATTTATTTTCAGTAAATGGTGCAAATGATGTGAATGTCGATTTAGAACAGCTGTTTATTTTTGAAGATTATTTTGAAAACTGGCTGGCTATTGCAAAATCCTTGTAGCATCGATTGGAGTAACTGCCATTGGCTTAGGAGACTAAATTTGATATGATGCTGGGTATAGGTTCGGGGCTGACAACAAACTACCGGGCTGCGGGCCCATTTAACAAAGCCCAGTCGCAAACGTAGCCTTTCGGATACCTGGCGACCTCCAGTTGTAAGTAGCCTTACCTGAGTAAACGGATCTCTGCACAGGTGTACCATATATTTCTCCGAGACTCGTGTGAACAACACGGAATCAAACTAAACCGAGACTGGCACTCTCCAAAGGCCGGAAACAAAAAGAAAGAGCTCAAACCGTAAAGGGGTGGGGCTTTCTTAAAAAACCAGAGAGAAAACAATTCAGGACATCAAAGCCGGGGATGAGCAGAACTCAGGGGAAATCAAGTGCTGCTGAAGGAGGTTTGACTAACGTCAGCGAATCGAAGCAGTGCTATAGGATTAGACGCGCGGCGTGTAGGGTTTTGGACAGGCGGGCCGCAACCTCTGAGGGGCAGCTCACGGTTGAACGAAAAGAATCCGTGGGATGTGCCAAGAAAACGATTGACTGCGACAATTTAGAGAGGGACCATGTGTCGAAAAGACAGTGGTTCCAGGATCAGCTAGAGCCCGTCGACACAAAACGAGTCAAAATGCAAGCGGAGAAGGAAACTCCTCACAAGGTTTTGCCTCCTATTAAGGCTAAACCAAAATCCTTCAGTGACATTATTGCTAGCCGTCATTGACAGGAGTCATGAAGATGGGGGCATCACCATGGGAAAATGGAGCTTGGCGTACAATGCACTGAACTCCGGTTTCCTAAAATCCTGAGACAACATTCAGGGCTTCCTCCATCCTCCAGAGATGCGTGCTGGCATTTAGGACGCGTTAAACTTATAGTGTGCTCTGATAGCGGTGTGGCAAGGCGCGAAGCTGGTGGCTGTGAGAAGGTAAGAGATTCCTAGTAGGCCAAGAGCACGCGTCTGGTTTCCAACCGAACCGGCTAACCCAGAAGAAATTCTTTTTTTTTTTTTTTAAATAACACCTTTATTGGTATGACTACTACAATCTTAAATATTATTACTTAATTCATTAGTAGGGTTGACATTAGTACTTATGAGATAAGCATAAAACTTGTTTGGGTCTGCTGAACCAGCGTCCAGTTCCCTTGTTATATAATATTCATACGGTTAACTCATGTGGTTTCGTTCGTTGGAGCCGCCTTACTTCGTTTGTACTGTCCAGTAGTTGTACGGCCTCGACGTTGGTATGGGTAAGAAGTCTCTTCTCATGTCTTATGACACATTCGCGGATGACGTCGTCAATTAATTGAATTTCTAGATCATTGTGTATTTCCCGGTTAGGCACGAATCGGTAAGCATTGGTGATCATTCGAAGAAATTTATTTTGACTACGTTGTATAATGTCTCTATTAGACTTATAAGTACAACCCCATAGCTGCGCGCCATATATCCATATTGGTTTGAAGATAGTTTGATAGACTAGTATTTTGCAATACAGGTTCATTTTGGAATGATGCCCAATTAACCAGTACATTTGATGTTGTTTAAATCGTATCTGTTCAGTTTTTTGTCTTACGTGATGTTTCCAGTTGAGCCTTGAATCTTAATGCAGACCAAGGTATTTTGCCGAATCAGCCTGCGGCACTTGCGCTCCATTGAGGTATAAGCGTAGATCGTTATTTTTGTGTCGAAGTGTAAATGTCACATGGGTTGATTTAAACTCATTAAGCACAATTTTCCAGGCAATTGTCCATTTAGTAACGTCGTTCAATGCTCGTTGCAGATTTTCCACTGCCCTTGATTGTGATTCGTCTACTGACATAATTACGGTGTCATCGGCAAACGTACCGATGAATGTTTTATTCGTTGTAGATATGTCCGCAGTGTAGAGAAGGTAGAGGACAGGTCCCAAAACACTTCCCTGCGGAACTCCCGCTAACGTTGGATAAAAGTCAGAACATGTTTCTTCATGGATGATTCTGATTTGACGATCAGAGAGGTATGATTCAAGCAGCTGGCAATAGTTTTGTGGCAGCATTTTGCTCATTTTGAATATCAATCCCTCGTGCCAAAGGCGTGGGATACATCCAGAAATACGGCGGGGCAATATTTCTTTTCTTCTAACGCTTGCTCTATTACCGTAGTTATTCGATGGATTTGATCTATTGTAGAGTGGTTGTTCCTGGACCCAAATTGAAAATCAGGGACGTTTACCATGGGCTTTAGACATTTCAGTAGTAGTTTTTCAAACAGCTTTGATAGGGTCGGAAGCAGTGAAATTGGTCTGTATGATGTCATTTCTTCATCTGGTTTACCAGGTTTCTTCAGCATAATTATTTGGGCCGTTTTGAAGCATTTGGGTACATACTTCAACCTCATACAGGCATTAAATAAGTATGTGATCATGATGATTGCTTTACGTGGAAGCTTCTTGAACAGACCCGGTGATATTTCATCAATTCCTGGTGCCTTCTTTTGGTTCAGACTTTTGTCGATTTCTTGAGCAATTTCCATTGGTGTGACCCTTTTAAAATCCTGATTTGGTTGATAAGCAGGTGTTGCGTCAATGTTGGATTGAATGTCATGGGGCTGAAACACTGTTGCAAGGTGTTGAGCAAAGAGTTCCGCTTTTTCTTTGTCTTGTCGAACCCAACTGCCTTGAGCATTTCTATAGGTGGTATTCGAACTACAGGTCGTTTAAATTTTCTGGTTGCTTTCCATAACGAGTAATCCTTATTCATTTCAGGACCTAGCCCTCTTAGGTAGTTGTCGAAGCAATCCTGTTTGAAGATTTTGATTAGTCTATTGACTTTGTTACTTACACGATTGAAAGTTGTCTTGTCAGCGGGATTTCTGGTCAGATGCCATATTCTCCTTGTCTTTCTTCTTTCTTTGATTTGTTCTCTGATTTCAGCCGGATATTTGACTTCGAACTCCGCTTTATCCTTTATTTCTGGAGTAGTTAGACTGGCGGCCAATTGAATGTATTCAATGAAATTAATTGTTTGTTGTTCCAATTCGTCAATACTTTTAATACTAACTTTTAGCTCAACTAGATCTTTCAAATTTTCTCTGAAGAGATCCCAATCCGTGAATCGATTAGTTAGTTTATGCTTTTTCTTGATGACTATAGTGTTTACTGATAACAGTACAGGGATGTGATCAGACGTTAAGTCGTTAATTCCTTCGACACTAGTGCAACTGGAGGAAATACCTTTTGTGATGAAGAAATCAAGTAGATCTGGAATTTTTCCTGCATCCGTTGGCCAATACGTTGGCCCTCCTGGAGAAAAATATTCGCAGTTATTTTCATGAATGGCATTGAACAAAGCATTCCCTTTCCCAAGGGAAATTAGCCTGGAACCCCAAGCTGTATGTTTTATATTATAGTCCCCTCCAATAATAAACCTTGAACCAAGTTTATTGAAGACGTTATTAAATTGTGACTTCGTTGGTGAATGCCGTGGGGGCCAGTATGCTGCCGCAATATTTAAATCTGCGCCATTATATTGGATTGAGATCACAGTTACTTGCATATAGCTTTCACGAATACCCTCTTGTTGATTATGTTTGATATTATTTTTTATTAGTACAGCTGAACCGCCTCTGGCTCTTTCAATAGGATGGGTTGTCCAGTAGGAGGTAAATCCCTTTATTCTGATAAAGCTTTTGTTCGAGAAGTGTGTTTCTGATATCAGAGCAATGTCTATGTTGTTTGTATGGAGGAATATTTCCAGTTCTTGGGCTCGTTGGATGAGAATCCAAGTTACAATGCATAGGAACGAGTTAATCATTATTGTGTATGCTGACTTTTTTGCTTTCCAGCTTTGATACTCTCTCTGCTAGGTGACCAAGTGTCTGTTGAATTTGATTAAGCAGTTTAATAATTTCATAATTACTAGGCTCTTGATTCAATTCTCTGTGTTTGTTGTTTTGGTTTAAATCATCAGCAGATAATTTTGTGGCTTGCGCATGGTGTAATTGTTTTTTGTGGTTTAGCAGCTTTGGTTTGTAATCGCTGTACTACGCTTGTTCTATTATTTTGTTGGCTTTTAATTTTGTTTTGGTATACACAGCATCCTTTATAGTTTGCAGTATGTCCTTGTTGGTGACAAAGAGCACATGAAGGTGCGATATCTGGTTGTTTATTGCATTTTGTCGTGTGATGATTTCCAGCACACTTAACGCATTTGGTTTGACGATAGCAGAAACTCTTGGTATGTCCAAGTTGTTGACAATTCGTACATTGTGGGATGCCCCTTGTCTTGTTAGGTGGCTCAATTTTAACTATACAGTACGCAAGTTTCTTGATATTGTATACTTCTTTATTGTTGTCTTTTTGTTTTAAGTCGACGTAAAACAATGGAAAGTGTTTCTTGACTTTTTCTCCATTATTGCGATCATTTTGTATATGCTGGTAATACCTGCGACTTCATGTCCCATTTTTTCTAAGTCTGCTTTAATTTCATCGTGACTAATGGAAGATGGTAAGCCTCTGATAACCACTCTATAAGCCTTTTCGCTCTTCAGCTGGTAAGTGTGATATTCGATATTTTCTAGTTTGTTGCTGGCTTCTTTTTTTAATTCTTCCAGTAATTTTTTGACATTTCTGTAATCGTGTTCATTATCAAAGGTAATTCTAACGTCACTATTTGAAAGCGCCTTAAACTTAGTTGATTCACTAGTGATTTTAATTACTTCTTGTCGAAAAAATTCGAAATTATTGATATTGCTCACGTTAATGGGTGGAGGCGGTGGTATTTTGGGGTTTTTCTGTTCAGTGTTATTGTTCACACTTTGTGTAGTATTTTTTGGAGGGGTTTTCGTTTTTGTGCGCCTACGTTTCTTAGTATTTCTGTTATCAGCACTGGAAACTTCTTTTTCCAGTTCTTCCTCATCTGTGCAATAATCCTCTTGACTCAGAGCACTGAATCTATTATTTTGTTGAAAAGCTGGAAATTGCCGCAGCAGCCAGTTGGAATTATTTGAATGATCATGTTTACCGGATGATGGCTGAATATCGTTCGAAGACAGATTGTTAACTCGTGCTGAATCCTCATATTTGCTGTTTTTAATCTCTTATTTTAGTAAAGAGTTTTCTCTTTTAAGTTCAGCAACTTCATTGCTCAACTGCGCGATTAGATTCTCCATTTTTTTAAATTTATTTAACAGCTCCTCACTGTTTATAATATTTGTTGATGCTCTCGGCACTTGTTCTGATACTGCGTTGTTTGCAGATATGAGTTTGCTATTTAAAACTGGTGATCTCAACATCTTCGTGCTCTTCGGAAAGTTATTTCCTCTATTTGGCGGTAGTTGTTTCTCCACAGGATCTATTGTACCGGCCTCCGAGCAGCTGGGTTGATTTGATGTTATTAATTTTGATTTGACGTCTCGATTTCATGCATAATGACCCAAATCTAGGTCATTATCATGTTGTAATGCACACACTTCACTTATGATTTGCACTGAATAAAGTTTTTTCTAAACACTGCACTTTTTAGTTACAAAAACCAATTTTTTTTTGTTGTGTTGTGTTATGTTATGTGAGTATAGTTATTGACTTTGCACTTTTAATAAGTATAATTATTTAAAAAATTATATTTATGAAAAATGAAAAATGCGTCTACTCACTTTGAGTATTTATAAAGAACTTGAAAATTCTAGAAATCATTTGGATTAGCAACTCCAATCTTCCGACAGGAAACTGGAAGATCATGCGGCAAGAGGATGCAAAAGGGGCTCCAGATTATCAACTATGATAATCAATACGGAGTCCCTGGTGCCGCTTGCTGCGACTAAGGGAGTAATGAACTTCGGGTTCACGTCGAGTACTCTCAAAGTATACAAAAAGGACGAGAATGAAACACGAGAGGACGACAGCTCGTCCACAACTGATGCAGTTGCACCTGGAGAAGAGACAGCCCAACCAATGGAGCTCTCCAATGTGACCGCACTTGGAGAGAAGATTGGCAGCCGACTGTTCCTGGAGTCGGATGAGGAAGACTTGTTGGACCCGAGGGACGGGAGGACTGCAAACATCGGGGAAACAAGTTCCGTGGGGGCGGGGGGGTAGAGAGACTGAAGATACAGGCGACTCCAAAGGGACCGAAGGACACTAGACTGTGGTAGTGGAGAGTGTGAAATAGGTAAGTAGGCTCAAATTGGTTATGCTAAATTTCATACAAATAAACCTATACCATACAAAGGTGGCGTCGGTCGCCTTACTCCTCAGACAGACTAGATCGAAGAAGAACGTGGTCCTCATCAAAGAACCTTGCATAAAAATCAACCGGATCTGTGGCCTTACAATAAAAGGGGTATAACTTAATATACTCAAGTAATTCGGGGAAGATCAAATCCTGCATTTTTGGCAAAAAATTCCTACAAGAAGAATCTCAAAGTATACAAAATAGAATTAAGGAAGGCACAGAGGAAATCATGGAGACTCTTCTGCGACAAAATGGAATAAATCTCCGAAACCTCTCGTCTTAGGAAGATTATGTCTTCCAATCCTACCAGTCCCAGTTATTTAATTAAACCGGATGGATCCTAGACTACTTCTAGTAAGGAATCTTTGGAACTTCTCATTGAAACCCACTTTCCAGAAACCTTCGATAAGTCGATTGGGACTAGTACTCACCAAGAAACACACTCACTGCGCATAGAAGATATTTTAACCAAACGAATCCTATGGGCACTTGAAGGGTTCAAACCCTATCAATCGGCTGGTCCTGACTGAATTATTTTCACGGAGATTCAGAACAACTCGAGGATTATGCTCCCCTGGTTGGAAGTAATATTCAAAGGGTGTTTAAAACTAGTCTGTATGCCGTGGGAGTGGATGGAGGTCAGAGTGATTTTAACTGCGAAAGCGGGTAAATGCTCGCAGGGCTACGCAAAAGACTTAAGACCAATAACTCTATCATCCTTTCTATTGAAAACCTTGGAAAGACTGATGGATATCTATATACGCTCAAAAATAAAGCCTAGTGACTGGGCTCAGACTAAACACGCTAACTGTAAAGGGATATCTGTGGCCACCGCTTTGCATGCCCTGGTAAGAAATCAATATTCTCGCAAGAGTTTTGTATGTTGGCGTTTCTTGACATTGAGGGTGCCTTTAACAATGTAAAGAAGGAGGCAATTCTGGAAGGATTGTCGCTACTAGGGTTGGATTACCCTATAAGTGGGTTAATTAATCACATGCTTGGGTGCAGGATGATTATCTCAGAGCTGGGGAAATCCACCATCAGGAGACAGGTGACTAGGGGAACCCCACAAAGAGGAATGCTGTCTCCTCTCCTCTGGAACATAGCAATCAATGGGTTGTTATTAAAGCTGGAGAGAGAGGGGAACGAAGTGATTGCGTATGCAGATGATGTAGCGATAGCTGTCTCTGGGAAATACATAAGCACGGTGACGGAGGTAATCCAAAATGTCCTCCTAATCATTATGAGTTGGGCCATCAAAGTGGACTGGCAATTAGCTCGTTCAAATCTGAACTGGTTCTATTTACTAGGAAATATAAAATACCGGTAGTAGATCCACCTCTCTTAAATGGCAAGAGACTAGCTGTTACTGACAAGGCAAGATCTCTAGGCTTGTAATCTCGGACAGTTAACTTAGCTGGAAGCCCAACATTTTGGAAAGAGTAAACTAGGCTAACATGGCGAGCCATGTACTCGTGTAGAAACGCTATCGGAAAGAGATGGGGCCTGAAGCCGGAGCTGGTACACCGACTAATCACTTCCATAGTAAGACCTCTACTTATTTATAGGGTGAGCGTGTGGTGGTCAGCTCTTGATAAAGTAACATACAGGAAAAGGATTGAGAAGGTGCAAAGAACGGCCTGCGTTCTTATAAGCGGGGCGCTGGAGACAACACCTACAAGTGCCCTAGAGGTCATATTTCACCTTCTCCCCGTGGACATTTATGGTAAGCAGATGGCGGCGATTACGGCCACTAGACTATCAGCCATATCTCAGTGGAAATATCTTCTCACAGAACACTCTACGATCGCTGAGGAAAGAACTGGTGAATCTAGACTATGTTACAACGACATTGTGCTTCGAGAAAAGGTTCCAAAATACCTGCCCCTTAAGGGAATCTTGGAGGAGCAGGTCGGCAGCGGAAATGGAAGTATTGCAGTTCTTCAAGGATGGCTCAAAGCTACACGGCAAAGAAGAACCTGGAGTCTTCTATGATAAATTAGAGGAAGATATAGTAGTTCACCTCCCTGATCACTGTAGTATGTACCAGGCAGAGGTGATAGTGATTGAGGAGGTCCTGAACTGATTGAGACATAATGTGGTATCCTCGACTGATATCGCAATTTATTGGATAGTCAGGTGGCAATCAAGTCGCTGGTTTCTGTTTCTCTGCGGGGTCTAGAGTGGCATTGGGTTACCGCTCGTCTCTAAATGAGATGAGAGAGCATTTCAAAATCCAGGTAGTCTGGTCCCCGGCCACTCAGACGTTATGGGAAACTGCAGGGCGGACGAACTAGCGAGGCACGGTACGACTCTCCAACTGCTACCGGAAAGGGCAAAGTTGGGGAGACCCATTAAGGCACTCAAGACTGTGCTTAAAAAAGAGGCGAAAACCTCAATGAACGACAGGTGCACGAACACTCTCTCATGTAGAGCTGCAAGACAAGTCTGGCCAAAGCTGAACTTGAAACGCTCAAAGTCACATATCTCTCTACGAAGACGAGAACTTAAAAAGATCGTGGGGATACTCTTTGAAACTCTTTGATCTCGAAGAGGCATATTACGCTACGTAAGAAGCTCAAACTGGTTCTCATAAGGATAAAAAGGGACCAAGATCATGTGGTATCACAACGGACCGTCGCCGGTCTAAGTGTGCTGTAACAACCACTCAACCTTACCTAACCTAACCTAACCTATGAACTCGTTTAGACCCGGAATTTCTTAAAGCATCCATTATTTTAGATATAAATGCTAAAAACTGGTCTATGGTAGGAAACTCGTATATCGACAGTTGTTTGGACTCCTCGTCTAGCTTTGCTGTGGCTAAATAAACAACCTAAAGATCTCGCTCTGTAGCCTCTGAACTTAAGGATTTCAAACCTCGTATTATTTCATCAACACAATCATAAATCTTCATCAACCCAGAGGCGGAACGGGTTGACCTAAATTTTGGGTTGCGTTTTCTTCTTATTTTTCTATCTTAAAATCCAATTTGAAGTTATTGAAAAAAGATTGCTGGCTATCTTCATTTTTTGTACCTGATTGGCCGGTAATAGGAGTTGATAGGAGGTTAATTGCACACGTATCAACACTTAAATTTCCGCAACTAGAGGAAAATAATTGACTTTCGTTTAACGAGAGGTCCGAGATGATCTATCGCACCTTCATGACCATATCGCATAAATAATCTTTTGATTACACGTGTATATGGTAAATATAGAATAAAGCAGTGGAGTCACTTAAACCGATATGGAAAACGGTGACGAGGTTCTGATATCGGGCTCGAAATCGGATATTCGGCTATCACTCGGTTGTTCTGGAAATTGCACATGTCTAAAACACAACAATTGTACTTGGATGTACTTAGATCCCACGTCTTGGTTACTGGGATTTCAGTGGCCTCAAACGTTGGATTAATTTGCACGATGGATTGTGCGATCCAGCTCGAAGGACCACCATTTTATGCACAAAATTATCAAAATTAAACAACAGGAGATTCAAGCAACTATAAATACTTTAGCAATAAATGTCATTCAAATCAAAGTAGTTGACGCTTACTAAAAGTCATGTTTGAATATGTCAATGACAATCGTAGACAAAACATTAAGGCGAATCGTGTGATACAGAGATAAAGTTCAGGGAATCATAATGGTGACATCCGTGTTACGTGAGTACTCTAAATTTTAATATTCGATATATGTGTACTCGTATTTATCAAAACTACTAAAACTCAAAATAAACCGTTAAATCACTCTGTCATTTGTGGGTGATAACGGTTGTTATAGAATCGTCCTCATGGTGGATTGTAGTTCTGGTGGGAATTCTGCAAAAATAGAATTAGCTTCAAATATAGATTTTACTACCCAATACATGAAAAAATCTTTTAGTTCAATGGGTTATGTAATCGGACCATTTAACAATTATACCGACTTTGCGTTCAAACTAACGCAGACAGAAGTCGGTGAAACCTAATTATTTGAAGTCTCTAATCGTTTGACTTCTAGCTAAATTCGTCAACTATTTTTAGAATGTGAAGTACCTTGAACTTCGACGGCATGATATAGACATCCACTAGCCAATTTAGTACCAAAAGATGTTTTGAGGCAAGTATGAGTTCAAGGTATGATTTCATTTTAAATCTTTTCTAATTACTCAAAGTTTAGTTAAGGAATGGTTGGATGTTTACTAAAATAATGCTATATGAATCATTGGCGCTAGCAAAACCTAAAGCGATTCGGTAAGTTGTGGTTGATAGACCATTCTGTCCTTATCATGTATAGTAAGATTCCCGAATAACGCTAGGTGTATTCGTACAACCGTTTGTTGAAATAAATAAAGACTCAATATAATGATTCAGCATGCAGCTAAACTGTGTTATCGACATGTGTCAAAATCATGACAGAAATCTGTTTATGTTCAAATTCCAATTAAATAACTTAAACGGATCGCAACCCACGAATACAACGGCCTCCAACAATATGCAATGGGCTCCTTAGACGGAACACCTTATTGGACTTCAATAATCTATCGCAACGAACGATGCTCATCACGAAGATCGATGTCACTCCAAAAAGTGAGGTAGTCGAATAATTTATTAAAGATAACAGCCAAAATTATTACGAAGCATTAGAATTGCCGAATATAACGCGAGCACTGCCCGACCAACATTTTGACAATAGATGATGGATTCACTTAAACAACTTGATGTGGACCGATCCGAAGTATAATCAACCAAACAAATGTTGATCTTCGACATCTTACTGGGAGCCGATAAATATGTTGTCAACGGAAATCAAGGAGAACCAATTGCCCAACAGACAGAACTACGAGTATGATGAATTAGATTTGGAAATACCTTCAACAATTTCACGTCATTGGTTACCTTAACAAACATCAGTGACTAATTTAAATTATTCTGGGAAGAAGAGGAAACTCAACTCAAGAATCTGATGGCAGAGGACAAAACTCTATGCGAAAAAAAAGTTATCAGAATTACTCTCGAGATACGGCCGATCGTTACATATATACGAATATTTTAAATTCAGAAGTGATGACACTTGAATCTCATCACTCCTTCAAATTTGAACACCGAGTAATTGCAGAAATTTGACACAGCGTTGTGATTGCGTTATTGTCATTTTACACAGATCCACGTATTGGTTTGGTATTCCTTAATAGTCAAGTGCAAAATCATAAGTTCTCTCGGTTGATCGAGTCATAGGCTTGCTTAAAATCTAGGAATAACTCGCGAAATATTTCGTAGTACTTGGAATTAATCATCCACAGCACTTGGAAAAAATCATCAGTGATTGACTGATGCGGACGGAATCCTCCTTGGTAGTGACCGACACATTCCTCCGTCAGAGGAGTAATTCTTCCCAAGATAATGTATGACAATAACCTGAGAGCTTCTTGCATAGTGAGCATAACGGGGCTACGTCCCATTCGTAAGGCATATAACTTTATTTCGCCATTTGGGTTACATCAGTGGGCGCATGTACACAGACAACCGACAGTCGATTTTCGACTGCCTGAAAGTCCAATACAGCCTTTTTTACTTTTGCCTAATGAGAAATTCAACTCCAAGATTTTCTTACGTTACGAATACGTTGCTGAACAAACTCCGTTTTCGTAATAACATGAGATATTATGGTTTGCCTTATTGCCACAAATATTAATTTAAAAGTAACCATCGAGTTTTTTTAAATGTAATCCAAAGGCTTAACTCCTTGAGCTAGGAGCCACATTGTCAATTTATGCATACCATATATAGTTTTTAAAATTTATAATAATTAAAATAAAAAAAATTATTCTCAATATCCTCAGTTACACCGACAATTTCACATTCATTATTTTTAGTCAAATGACGTTTAAACAAACACTCCTTCCTATTAACATGATTCAGTTTGATTCTCTCAATAGTCCTTAACATTCTGGTACTCTCTTGAACTTTTTATAAATTCACTGTACTTCTTTCCTTTTATTCTGCTCAAGCACTCATATTCATTTATCCATTTAGTCCACAAATTCTTTTGAAACATATATGAAGTAATATCTCTTGCATCCATCTTTTCATACCTTTTTATACATTCACACTCAAGACTCTCTCTCGCAAGCCTATTTGGTCTTTGATTCCCTTCGATATTTTTATGTGATGGAATTCATCGAATGATTACATCGACATTAATATATCGAATCCATTTAAAATAAATTCCAGATACACGTTGGCGCCTCTGCTTATTATTTAACATTAAAATACACCTCAGGGAGTCAGTAAATATAATTATTTACCTCCTCCCTTCATACGTACTCAACTTAATGTCTTCATACATTGCAATCAATTCAGCTTTTATTAGACAGACTTCATCGAGTCGAAAAGATTTTCCCACATTTGTTCTTTCAACATATATTCTAACACTCACTCTATTTTCATTTACGCTAGCATCTGTATAGACGATTTCGTATTCGTTACTCTCTCAAATATCTGTTAAATCATAATTTCATACATTCCCTTGGGCTCGGACCAGTGTTTCCGATATATGAAATAACACTAAGTCGGATACTGTACGAATGGTGATTAGAAAGACGGATCTTTTGAGTGAAATGAGAAGTAGATTACAAAGAGGTGGTGTGTACTCTTTGTAATCTATTTTTCATTTAACTCAAAAGATCAATCTTTCTAATCACCATTCGTACAGTATCTATCATTTTAATTCACTCTCTCTTAAAATGAAGAATTAGATCACCCAACTCAGACTATAGATGTGTGTATTGGGGTTGAGTTTATCGCACCCAATACCACCCTTGCACATGCATTCTCAACTCACATCAATTGGCTAAAAGCCCCAAAAATACCGCAACCTCCTTTCTATTATCGAGTGGTTATTCAAATTATTTTATCCGGTTCGATCACTGTATTGTGAATATAAACTCGCAAAGATTAATTTTTACAACAAATTTATTTCTCAATAAATTTCACAATTATTTCACAAATATTTCACTAATATTTATTTTCACTATTATTTTACACAATATTTATCACTACTTTTATTTTAACACTTCACTTTCACTTTTTATCACTTCTCGATATTAACACTTCGAAATTCAAAATTAAACTATCTTGTAACTCAAATGTCTACACGTATTTATACAACGCAAATACTTGTAGAACATTCCATTATTTTGCTTCTCTACACTTCGCGAATGTTCTTACCGTCGTATTTTGTTCGCTCCGCCTATTTCATTATTTATTTTTATTTTGTTCGTATGTGTAAACATTTGGTTCAGGGTAATCCCTACTGCTATAATTTTCTTCTTAATTATCACAGGTGACATCTGTGATTCGTGACACTACCCTCCGCCCAAACCTGTTCGTCCCGAACAGGATCCAGACTTCTTCCTCTATAGAACGCTAGTCGTTCCAGGTGTACAACCTTGGGTTTTCCTCGTACTCCTCTTTGAATCCTATAGATCACATCATTTATTCTTGTTATGACCTTGTACGGTCCCTCCCATCCAGGTTGTAATTTCTGCGATAACCCTTTCTTACGTTGTGGGTTGTGAAGCCATACCAATTGACCCTCGTCAAATCGTTTATTGTTTGCTCGTACATCGTACTGAGCCTTTGTTTTATCACTTGATAATTTGATTTTCTCTCTGACAAATCCGTGTATGTTGTTGATCTCCTCTTTCCAGTTGTCCACATATGCTTGTCCACATTTGACTGATGATGGAACCGCTCCAAATTTGAAATCACCTGGCAGTCTTAAATTGTTGCCGAAAAGTATTTTCGCTGGTGTTACTCCTGTTGTTATGCACTGCAGATCGATAGCCCATTAAGAACAATGAAATGCCATGATCCCAGTGCCGCTGGTTTGTATCCACTGTTTTGGCTATAAACTCCGCAAATGTGGCATTGAAACGCTTCACCACCCCATCAGACTGTGGGTGGAAAGGTGTTGTCCGCGTTTTATTAATTCCCAGTAACTGGCACATCTCCTGAAAGACAACCGATTCAAAATTCCGCCATTGGTCGGAATGCAATTCCATTGGTACCCCATAACGGCTTATCCAATTGTATACCACTGCATTGGCGATTGTGGTTGTTTCCTGATTTGGGATAGGGTATACCTCTGGCCACTTACTGAAATAGTCCATTACTACCAATACATATTTTTTGCCACTTTCGCTGGTTGGGAATGGTCCTGCAATATCTATGGCAATCCTCTCAAATGGTGCTCCCACATTATATTGTTGCATCGCTCTACGACTCTTCTTTGCCGGTCCTTTCACTGCCATACATTGGTCACACTTTTGACACCATTCAGCCACGGCCTGTCTACACCCTGCCCAGTAGAACCTTTCACGTACCTTGGCTAATGTTTTGTTAATTCCTAGATGACCTCCGCTTGTTCCTGCGTGGTATTCCTCCAATATTTCTGCCATCCTGATCTTCGGTACCACTACCAACGGTTTCTTTGTCTTGCCATCGGAGCTGTCTCATGTTCGCTTTAAGCATTAAATTCTATTTTCGGCATTAAAATTCCTGTTAAAATTATGCAAGCGATTTCTTTCATATCGACGGTTCTAATACACACGTCGTTCACCCTTTATTTTACATAATTAAGTTGTTCCACGCTCAATTCATTTTCTCCGAGAATATCATTCATTTCTCGAACCCATTTACCTTGATTCATACTCTCTGGTTTTCTCTGCGCGCGTATACGATTATCAGCCCTGATTAATTGAATCATGTAGTGATCCCAACCTACATTCTCTTTATCAACTTTCCAAGTGACTTGGTAGGCTAACGCACTGGATACTAATGAAAGGTTCAGTGCATTCGCAGTACCTCTCAAATTCGCTAATCTAGTTGGTCGCCCATTTTTAAGAATTACCAAATCGGAATTCGAAATATTGTCAGCCAACAGATTCCCTCTACAGCCACACATTCGTGCGTGCGTATTCCGGTCTCCACATACAACTAGGTCACTTTTCTATTCACTCAGTCATAAAATTTAATAATGTCTGTTTGTTCTTTTAATGATGTCCAAGATATCTGGTATCCTCAAGGTCGTCTCAATTGATCCTCAAATAAGAATTGTGAGCTGAAACAGTAGAGTCTATGGGAAGAGTATGAATAACACGAGCACAAAAAGTGCCCAACAGTTTCTTCTTCTCCGTCGCCATACTGTTCGCGCAGTATGCGATGTTTCGAATTTTCCTTCGAAACATATGACTATTCAGGGAGCAGTGTCCCGTAAGAATGCCCAACAAGATTCTTAAAGTGCGTCTATCATAATTTAGGAAGGACTGAGATCATAGCTGATTTATTGGTCCAAAGAAGATTTTGGATAGACGACAAGAGATGAGATTACCCCATCTCTTTTCGTGCAGATCTACCAAGTGATAGTTAATTTCTTATTTAAGAGATAGTTACATCACTCCTAGAGCGGGCTAAATTCCCACAAAAGTGAATGCCGCATCCAAATTCCGAGAGGCAAGAATAATATCAATTATTTCTTGCCTTGAGGATGTCATAAAGGTAGGTCTATGTCTCACATTTCCGATGACTAGGTCAACCGCATGATTGGGATATCATTTCGGTTTGTCTTCTCTATTGCTTTAATAAATTCCTGAGTAGGAGGATGAAATGCCGAATCAAATGGGAAATAGACGGAGATCACTAGAACCTCTCGTCGTATACCCTGTTCTTCAACTTCAACGACGACTGCTGTAAGCTCATTACAACAAATTTCATTTAAGAGTCTGTAATTCATGTTATTACTAACAAAAACACAGGCTCTAGGTATCACTAACCAGGATAGGACCTGAGGTCATTGTATTGAGTCCTGTGATTTTGTTCCCTTGAATCCACGGTTCCTGAATCAAAAAGACTGGTTTAGATAGTAATGTATTGCATTTTTTCGTGTGTCGTTCTATGAGAGTGGACGACGCCTTTAAATGCTGCAAATTTATGTGTATACACAGTACGCCAGACATTTCAATCAAGTTGGGATGGTGGAGGACAGTTTTTCCTTGACCCTCCTCAGCTCCTTTGGCGTCATATGTATTGTGACCCTACTTAAAGCAAAGAAGATTTTAAAACCAAGTACTTCCAGCCGTGGAACAGATGGCTCAACTAGGCCAAGGTGAAGAAGTGTGCCTTTCGGCTCCCTCTTTTTGGCAAAGAACGTCTGAAGAATCTAGGATAGAGCCCGGGACAGAAACAGTACCCCTTACAGGCCTGAGTAGGTCGCAGAACAGGATACACTCCAGCTCAACTCACTCCCAAGGATGTAGAATCGGTACAGCTTCGAGTAACCACTTAAGAGTTCTATCGTTTGCGCACTGCATGTTAAGCATGCCGTTGTACAAACCACAGCCCTAAAAATCCAAAGGATCTACAGAGCATAAGGTGTGTTTATTGATTTTGGAGCAATTTTCTCGGAAAGTGATGACCGTTGTCCCTGATCAAGATACATCAGCTTGTCTTTGACAAGCACACGACGCTCTTGTAGTACAACTTTTTTAAAACTCAGTATCGGAATTTCTTCCGATCCTGACCCTTTCTCCCGGTTCCCCACTAACTGAAGCCAAAAGATCCCCTTTGTCTTTTAGTCTGGTTCCCTGGAGAGGGCGTGGTCGTGTCCGTCCTGTTTCTTCTTCCAAGGGAAAAATGAGTTTTGCTGATGACAGAATCGACAAGTGAACGTTTCAGTTCTTGTCTTTTTCCTTAGCTGGCATCTCGAGATCTTCTTCTTTATTGAAGAGTTTTTAACTACTTGCATCCCCAAAGGTTGTGTGTCAGTGTCTAAGTTACTGACTGGGCCATCATTCTTCTCTCTTAAAGGTTCTAAAGGCTCCGTTGATGCCACCAGAGATCTGTAACCTTCCTCTTTCAAACCATCCAAGATATCCTCCTCATTGAGATTCATCAAGCCCCTACAGAAAACTATTCCCTTGGAACTCTTCAATGTCGGGTGTTCGTTAACTTTAACATCTACAATACCTCTTAACTTCGTAGCTTTTAAAAGGATGGCAGCAGCTGCCAAATTTTTATGCTGCTATTACCAGTTCACCCACTCTGGTTCTTTGTTTTTTCACGATGTCGTTGTGTTCATGTCCAATGCCTTTTGAATTTAGAAAGGGGATAAATTGGATAAATTTTGTTTTCATCAGCATGCCTCATAATTAAAAATTTTATTAAAAGTTTCATTTTCACCGCATCAGGTTCTCCAAATATATAAAACTTTTATTAGACCGTGTATAGAATATTGCTGTCAGGTTTGAGGTGGAGTATATAGCATTGCTCTCCAGTTGCTGGATAAAGTGCAGCGGCGTGCCATCCGGATAATACGAAACTCCAGACATACGAAAGATCTAGACAGCCTATACAGCACCGCAGGGATGTTGCAGAACTCTGCGTGTTCTATAGATTAATAAACGGTAAATGTTCTGCAGAATTAAAGGAGGAAATGCCACCATTTATTACGCCAGGGCGAGTAACACGAGGAACGGTCAATGCGCATAGGTTTACGGTGAAGTTGCCGAAATCTCCAACCGAAGATGCAAAAGGCGAATTTATCTATCGAACAGGACAGTCTAAAAGTCCGCGCTGCACCCAATTAAAGCTCAGCATAAAAAAAAACAATACGGCAAAACACAGTTTTGAGTTGTTGCCACCGTGCTTACCAACACATTTAGGGCCGAACCCCTCTTTTTTATAGTTTAAGTAGCTGAACTGGTTTTATAACTGAGTTTATAAAATGGAAATTAAGGAAAAAAAATTAAGCAATGCCGGCGAGTTTATGGAAGCTTTGCCCAAAATATTTCAAGACTTTTTCAGCTGACTGAAATCAGTTTACCCATTTTCCGAGTAACCAACTTTCAATGGGTTAGAGTACGATCGAATTAATATGTACTATACCTCTTGACCTATCTAATAAATATTTTTGTGCACCCACACACCAATACAACGATACATAAACGTCACCCGGTGATAAAATATATGTAATTTCAATTCACATACAAATCGAAAACTCTGTTGTCTATATAATGTACATGGATTTTCCTCATTTTATCTCTTTCATATTTTTTCGCAAATACTCGTACATATATTTGAAAAAGAGGGGATTTTCAAAAACAAAAAAAAAACAAAAAAAATGTAGAAAATACGAAAAACATAGAAAATGAAAAATTACAACAAAATTTTTGTTTTGTAGGTTAAAGCTTTTTTCTTTCATTTTCCTTTTCTCCTTTTTTTCTTTTTTGGTATGTTTTGATGAAAACAGAAAACTCAACCATATTGCAGTAAGATTTCAAAGTGATCGGAAGCAGTGCTTTATTATATCGAGCAAACAAACAATATTTAGAAAAAAAAACAGTAAATTCCTCAAAAAGCTCGGTCCATTTGATGTGGTTTTAATAATTACAGTGTGTTGTGAAAATTATAAAAATAAAATTGTGTGTGAGTGTGTGTGTGTGTGTCTGTGTTTGTGTGTCAGTGTACAGTGGATTGTTTAAAGTGGAATATTTATTAAAAAAAAAAAATTACAGTGAAAATGGAAAACAATAGTGGCAGACGTAATACAGCAACGGAATTTAGCTATATACTTCAGAGACAGGTGAGAAAAAATATAACAATCATTCCTAATTATCACAGAAAGCTTACAAAAGCTTCGAAATTGGTGTTTTATATTTAATTTATTATTTTCGTTTGAGTTTTTCCTTTTATCGTGACTCGTAAGGAATAAATATAAATGAGAATTAAATATTATACATCAAGATGTGTACATGTGTGATGATAGCATAGAATGGATTATAATCAATTTGAAATATCATTATTTCTTCGTCGTGTTTCTTGAGAGTGTTTCATCTCAATTAATCTACCCCTAATAAAAATAAAAAATTTATGAAATATGTATGCCATCATTTTGCTTCTTTTACAGAACTAATATATATATATATATATATATATATATATATATATATATATATATATATATATATATATATATATATATATATATATATATATATATATATATATATATATATATATATATATATATATATATCAATTCTTTATACTTTGTATAGTGACCCAGCAGCACACCTACATATACATATGTATATGTAAATTACAGTTTAAAATATATATACTTGTTTGTATAAGTATAGTTTTGATTTTGCGTTTGCGAATTTATGACAGTTTATATCGATTGGATCTTGGGTAGATATCGGAAATATTTTCATAATAAGATTATTAGCTATAGGATTTAAGTATGTCGTGTGTTATTTGGCATATTTGGAAATATGGTTACGCTTGCAGCACCATATCCTATTCATGTAATTTTCCATGACCAATTCGCACATTTGCGGATGTATGTCTTCGATAGCTTCATGGATTCCATCTTAAAGGTCTTGAATCGATTGTAGAGCATTGGTATAGACCTTATCGTTCACGTGGCTACAAAGAAAAAAGTCTAAAGGTGTTCAATCACAAGATCTCAGTGGCCAATTGTAATCATCTCTTCGAGAAATAACACGGTCAGAGAGCTATCCTTGCAAGATTGCTTGAGTTGCACCTTCGCTCTGAAAATAAACGTCGTCAAATTGTGGCCATTAAAAATCATTTAGCATTGCTCGGTTGAGCAATCCATTCACCGTAACAGTTTCATGATCATCATTTACAACAATTAAGGTCGAATCACAGCGTCAACCCAAAAACCACTGAAGCAGGAGAGGTTTTTCTGCGTCTGAAATGCGACAATTCTACTTATTAACGTAGCCCCCGAGGAGAGATGGGCCACATAACTGAAGATAATTTTTTGATGAAAATCCGGATCGTTTGATGCATTGAATGAATGTATATTTCCAAAGATTGACGAGGAATCGATAAACCTGGGCCCCTATTTCTGTATACGATTCGTATCGTGTTACGTTACGAAACTTCACATTCGATACGAATCTTAATTGGTATTTCTGAATATGATCGTACTTAATTTTTAGGTTTGTGTCCTTGCTGTAAAGAAAATTTATTTTATAAATTATTTACCGGACACTTGTATTGTATTGTAATATTAAGGTAGTTTTGCAATTAATAGTTCATTCGAGAAGTAAAGAACGGTATAAGCACTAAAAATTTCTATAAAGCTTACTTTTTGAGTCTTCACTATATGTAGATCAAAGGTTTGTCTGTAAAAAGTGAAACTTAAAAAAAATTTAAACTGTCTTTAAATTACTAACGACTTTTACAGCCCGTATCTGTGGCAACAATCTGACTGTTCGCTTACCGAAACGCGATTCCCTTTAAAGATAATTGTACTATTTTCTCCGGATCAGCACCCAGAACGTGATCATGCAAGCGTACTCGCTTTACTCTGATAAAATTCACGATTGAACCAGTCATAGAGGGTATTCGAATACAGTTTGAGACAAATGTCGACCAATACCTAGGTTAGAAAAATAGTTACGTCGTGTATCGAGTTCCGCATTGATATTAAGACAGAAGTTACTATCATAGCCTCGAATGGCATTTGACCTAGATTTTATAAGGTATGGTGTTATCCTCAACGTCATCAGTTGATCCATAAATAGGAATCGTGATTCAAAGCAGTGCAGTCTATAGGGAGAGTATACACAAGAAGTGCTGAACATTTTCTTTCCGGATTACATGTTCCATGAGAATAGCCAGCAAAGTCCTCGCAATTATTATAATTCAAGAAGGACAAGAATCGTTCAATCTGTTCGCTTATTGATGTCCTAATTTTACATATTAGCCAAATCGAGGACGTACGGCTATAGGTTCAATTTACCTAGAACCATCTGCACCTTGTATAGCTCCATGCGAGCCTATAGTACTGACATGAAAGATGGGTTGGTCATAGATGTGTTCATTTACACCACCGATCGTAATCAGATTTTTTTTTTTTTTTTATTATATTATTGAAACTAGTCTTACCAGACTAACCATCAATTTACATCTGAATTCTTACAAACTAAAATATAATGTGGTCACTGTTGATCCAGCGATGCACAGTGCCTGTTCGTTGGTAGGTAGCTGCTCACATACTAACGAGCTCGAAGGGTTTGGTCCTTTTAAGTCTCCTAACAAAATGTTCATTATCCAGTAGCCGAGAGGCTTCCGCATTGACATGTTCCATTAGTCTTGATTCATGCTTCGATGCAAATCGTTTTATTTCGAGTTTTATATCTGGAATCTCCAAATCACGATGCAAATCACTATTACGAATGTACCAGGGTGCATTGACTATACTCCGAAGTACCTTATTCTGGAAGTTTTGTATAAGTTTAATGTTAGTATTTTTAGTACAGCCCCAAAGCTGAATGCCATATAGCCAAATCGGCTTAAGAACCTGATTGTAAATCAGTATTTTGTTGCATATGCTTAATTTTGACCTTCGCCCAATTAGCCAGTACAATTGTCTATATTTAAGATCAAGCTCTTTTCTTTTCTTCTTCACATGCTCTTTCCATTTAAGTTTAACATCCAGAGTCATACCCAAGTATTTAGCAGAGTTCACGTTCGGCACCATCACATCGTTTAAGCTGATTGTCGGCGGATTAACCAATGATTTATTCGTAAAGTTGACATGGGCAGATTTTAATTCATTAAGTTTGATTTTCCATCGCTTGGTCCACTGGCGAATTTCATCACTTGCACATTGAAGTTTATTCGCCGTTTCTTCCACAGTTTGTTCTGTTGGTAGTATCGCGGTGTCGTCAGCAAACATTGCTATGCTTACGTGGTCGGGCTGCGGTATATCACTTGTATATAGTAGGTAAAGTACTGGACCTAGAACGCTGCCTTGTGGAACACCTGCCCTTATCTCTCTCAGTTCAGAATACTCATCTTCTTGTCTTACTCTAAAAAGCCTTTCAGATAAATATGATCTCAAAAGATCAATATATGGCCCCGGAAGCATAGCATTAAGTTTATGTATTAAACCCTTGTGCCATACCTTATCGAAAGCTGCTGCCACATCCAGAAATAAGGTCGAACAAATTTGTTTTTCTTCTAACGCCTTTTCTATAATGTCTGTTATTCTGCGAACCTGATCAATTGTAGAATGTTTGCATCTAAACCCAAATTGGTGACCCGGTATAAGGTCTCTACTTTCTATTATTGGCTTCATTCTCTTCAAGAGTAGTCTCTCCATTAGCTTTGAAATGATAGGGAGCAGTGATATCGGACGGTACGATTTAGCTTCATTAGGGGGTTTACCTGGTTTCGATAACATAATAACTTCCGCCACTTTCCAAGCCGAAGGAACATGTCTTAATCTAATAAAAGCATTAAACAAGTAAGTTAGTTAAGCCATAGCTTTCTTTGGTAGTTGCTTTAAAATTTCTCCCGTTATAAGGTCATATCCAGGTGCCTTTGCTGACTTCAGATTGAATTGTATTTCACTGGTAACTTCTTTTTGGGTTGTTAGAGGAATTCCACCCTCATAATTGCTGCTTTCATTTTCGATTATAATATCCGATTCAATCTCATTCGGTTTGAAAATATCAGCCAAATGGTTAGCAAATTCTTCAGCTTTTGCTTTGTTATCTCTAGCCCACGAGCCATCATTTCTCTTAATATGAGGGATTTGCGTAATTGGGGTTTTTATACTTTTAGTTGCCTTCCATAGTGAGTAGTTCGTATCTTCATCAGCGGTCAATTTTCCCAGATACAAAGAAAACGATTTTTCATTTAGCTTCTGAATTTCTCGCTTAAGCTGTTGTGATTTATTATTTAGAATCGTTTTATCAGATGGACTCCTTGTTTGTTGCCATTTTCTCCTAGCTTTTCTTTTTTCTAAGACAAGATTCCGAATTTCTCTTGGGTAACTTTTACCAATGGTTTTGGATACTGTTCCATTAGTATTATTCCAAGCGGTAATCTGAATGATATCGGTGAAATTTTCTACCTCTTCTTCTAGATCCTGAATAGTTTTTAGTCGTGTTTGTAAGTTAATCTTGTTTTCTACTTCAAATCTGAAGCTCGCCCAATCAGTTGTTTTATTGGCAAGAGTTGGTCTCGTTTCCTTTCTAATTATCTTGTCGCTTAAGGAAAGTATCACTGCAGAGTGATCAGAGTCCATATCTGAATTATCCTCTACTTCAATAAAATTTGATGAAACTTGTTTTGATATAAAGAAATCCAGTAGATCAGGAGTTTTACCTGCATCCGTGGGCCAATGTGTTGGCTTGCCAGTAGAATGGACGTTACATCCCATTTCTACTATTGCATTTTTAAGTTCGTTACCTTTGGTTGTTGTAAACCTAGAGCCAAAGTCAACATGCTTTGCGTTAAAATCACCCCTAGTATAAATCTACCATCGAACTGTTGTAGGATATTCAAATAGTTCGGTTTCTTCAGGTTATATCTAGGTGGACAATACACTGATCCTATCTGAAGGCGTTGCTTATAGTAGATGTAATTTCTACTATGGTAAGCTGGGCTTCGGGTAATTGATAATGCTGGCATTCACGGTGTTTAATATAGTTTTTTATTATAACAGCAGTTCCACCTCTTGCTTGGTTATCGGGATGAATTGTTTCATAAAGTTGGTAACCGTGAATTTTAAGGTAAGATTGCCTGGTGGAGTGGGTCTCAGATATCAGACACACATCGATATTTTGCATTTTTAAAAACGCTTCTAGTTCATTCTTTTTATTTTTAATACCGTTAGCATTCCAAGTAGCAATTCTCAGATTTTCTTGGTATATCATTTTGAGATATCATCTCTGCTCCAATCTTTGTAGCCTTTCAGAAAGGTTGTTTATGGCATTCATAACATTTTGCATCATTTCCATCATAGTATTCGAATGGGTAGGGTTCAAATTTGGTCCGGAACAGACCTTTCCTGTCTCAGCTACTTGCGCATATGATAAACCACCTCTTACATGATGACTAAACGATTCTGATGGTTGACTTCTTTGTAAATTCGTTGGTTTACTTAGATTATTTCTTTATTATTTAGATTATTTTTTGAAGTTCTCTCGCTACCAAGCATCCTCGGTAATTTGCAGGATGGGCTTGTGCACAGTTTGAACACTTTGCTGCAGTATTCTTGGGTTTCTCACAAGAAATAGTTAAATGTTTCTCAGCACATTTAACATATCTAGGTTCGTGTTGGCAGAACTTTTGAGTATGGCCATTTGCTGACAACGTTGACATTGCGGAATTGTACGGTTACTTCTAACCGCTTCAATTTTTACACCCATATGGCACATATGTTTTATTTCATAAACTTTTGAATATCTTCTTTGTTATCGAAGGTCAGCAGAAATAACGGAAGTGGAATTCTTAGTTCTTCATCCCCTTGCTTAGTCTTTTTAATTTTGTTGACGACATCAAGGATTTTAAAACCTCTTTCACTCAACTCTCTCTTAATATCTTCTGGGTCGCATGATTGGTGCAAATTTCTAACCATAACCCTTATCGGTCGTGTATGTTTATTTTCATAAGAATGCCACTGTTGCTGCGAACCGTTTAGGTATTCTGTTAGATTTCTATAATCTGTCTCGGTGACTACATTTATTTTCAGTTGCTTGTTGTTCATCAATTTGGCTTGGAAATTGATGCTGTTATCCTGTAATGACTTGTTAATGTCGGAGTAATTTGTCACATTGCTAAGAACTACAGGAGGCGGAATTTGTTTACCTTTTTTAGGTTCTTTAATCTTTTGGAATTGTACATACTTTGCTGATGAGATGTTTTTTTCGGGCTGAGTTTTGGTATTTTGAGTTGGATCTTTTTCAGTTTTGTCTGATGAAGTACCAGCTTGATTACATTTTTCTGATATTCGCTTCCTCGTTTTGGATTTTGGTAGTAGCCATGCTGTTTCGTGTGCTACTATTTCCTCTTCTTCGCTCGAATCAGGTATAGTAAAATCATTTGTTTGTGGGTGACTTTGATCTATCATTAGTTTTAATCGATGGATTTCATTTCGTGCTTCCCTTAATTCAGCTTGTAATGATATTATTATTTTCTCATTTAAATCATTCCCTGATATTTGTTGGGAACTGCTGTTACTCTGCTGAGGTTCTTTTGTTTTGGCTAAGTTTTCTACAGAGAAACTTCGTGGTCTTATAGGAGATCTCATGATTAGTTTACCTATTTCAAATGGATTGTCGCTTGTGCTCATAAAGTTGCCCGAGCTGACGGCGTTAGCATTTGTGTGTTGTAATGATGGACCCTTCACCGAATCCATGGGGTCAAACATCGATGAGGGTGAATTTTCCTGCATGGCCAGACTTTAAGTACTGCCGACCGATTTGGTACAGACGCAGACCAAGTATAGTCACCCAAGTTCTAGGTCATTATCATTATATGTTCACACTTCACTATAAAACTTATATGCACAATAGTTTTTTTACGAACACTGCACTTTTAGTTAAAGTAAAACAAAACAAAAAAAAAACTTTGTCGAGTTATATGAGATGGTTAATGACTTCACTTTTTATAATTATAATTATTTAAAAAAAAACAAATTATAGCTATCAAAAATACGTCTATTCACTTTGACGATATATTCTTTATGATTATACGATAGATTCTTTATCGTAATCAGATGATGCAAAATTCATCGTGCCCCTATCGTGGTTCGAAACCGATACCTTCCGCTCCAAACGACACAGGTTTAACCACTGCGTTATTTGGTCGGAGACTGGTACCTTTGCTGAGTTATTATTTCAAAGAAAATTTGGGATAGGCGACAAGTGATGAGGTCGTTCCATCTCTTGTGGTGCAGATAACAAAAGGTATAGTCGAAATTTTTATTAATAGATAATGACGTCACCCCTTATTATAACGTCAATAATATTACGCGTGATAGGTTATTTCTTAGAAGTGTAGATTGTTTTTCATAATAAACAGGTAATTGCTGTTCAGCCTAATTTGGGTCATTCATGTCATATTATAGCCAAAATTGATGTCTGGAGCGTTTATATAATATGTACACCGATGTTCAACGTCAATGAAATTTAAATAGTTCCAATGTGACCATGCAGTTTTATAACACCACGAGCCTTCTTGAAACCATTAGTAGATGTTAAGTTTTAAACTGACACTTGCGTAACCGTTAAGAAGAGATATTTTTTTTATATAGAATCCCAAAATGATGCGATGTCCAAATTTTTTTTGTAAACGAAAGCGTTGGCTTATAGTCTTAATAAATAAGATATAAATTGTATCAATAAATCATTTGTAAAAATTATGTACCTGAAGTTTTCAACAACAACAACAAAACTGCTTTTAAGAAAATTAATCAATCGTTAAATTGAGTTTCAATGAATTCATTTATTACTGGAAAATATAATTTTTATCCTCGATCCTAAAACTGTATTGGTTTGGTTTTTATGATGGTTTTGAATCTCTATTGTAACCACAATTTCCGAACGGAAATTTACTTTTCTACTTTATAAGTTTCTTAGAAGGTATAAAATTGTATATTATGTTGGAAACGGGATAATTAAAACTGTGTATTTGACTAGAGATTTAATAAAACCAGACTACCCTTGATTGTAGCTAAATGATAAAGCTTGTATGTGGTGCTCAGTTACGAGAGATGACAAACCTTTCCCCAATATTGTCTGCACTTTTATCAGAAAATCAAAATTTGCACAACTTTAAGATGAGCAAAGCAGTTATAAAGCCAGAGGTTGACAGTTTCGAAATTTGGCGGACAGAGTCTTAACTACACTTGGGTGCAAAAAATCGTACTTTGCTCAATCTTCCACAAAAGTTCAAAATATCGAATAAAAACCAATATTTGTTTTAAAGTTTTTTTTTTTTTTTGAAGTCTCTACAACAATCTGTTTCGGGGCTCGAGGCACTTCCAACTCTTTCGCGGTTTGCTTTTTTACGTCCTTACCATACGCCATTACAGCCAAATCGAGGACGTACGGCTATAGGTCCGATTTACGTAAAACCATCTGCACATTGCATAGCTCCATGCCAGCAGTACTGACATGAAATATGGGTTGGCCCATGAATTCTGCACTCCAACAGGAGGTCATAGATGTGTTAATTTAAACCACCGATCATAATCTTATGGTGAAAAATCCCTTTACCATCCTGTCCCTATCGGGATTCGAACCCGGTACCTCCCGCTCCAACTGCCGCAGCTTTAACCACTGCGCCACCTGGTCGGTTTGTTTTAAAGTTATTTTAATACCTATCCAGTGGGACGTTTATGGTATTTATGTGCTGATTTTTGAGGGAAAAACTGATTTTTGAGGGTAACTGAGATACACGTTTTTGTTAATTTGTCAGCATGGAAATTAGGGTAATTTAGTTTAGTATTATTTATAAGAAGTATATTCCCTTTCCTGCCCGAAAGGCAGCTTCCATTCGATGCTTCATTGATTTCAGGTATCACCTCCCATTCCTCTACGATCCTCTGTTGCAGCTCATGGAGCTCAATATTCGATAGGATTGAGGTTTGGGTTTCGAGCTGACCACTACATAACAGGTACATCCATCCCTTGAAGGTACTTGTATACTATGCCAGCTGAATGCGGTCTCACATTATCCTGCATGCACAGAAAATCGTCGACAATAAACCCGGCCAAAACTACGACGTACTCCTCGAGTATTTCCTCAATATACCATTGTGAAGTCATTCTTCTTGATCGATAGTCAGTATTGGCTCGAGTGATGAATAAAAAATTTCTCTTCGCCTTTAGTGAAATGCCTCCCCAGAACATGTACAATCCACCGCCACACGAGACACGTTATTCAATCCAACACTTGCATATCACTCTCTTTGTCTTCTGTATATTCTTCCACGTCCATCTGTGCCATATAAACTTATCCTGCACTCGTCAGAGAACAGGACTATTTTCATTCTTTTTCTATCTAATTAAAATACTCTCGAGCAAACTCACGATGAGCTTGTCGGTGGGTTTGTGTCAATTTCGGCCCTTTTGCTAGTCAGATTTTTTTTTGCGGTTTTTACAGGCCATTATTGGCCCGTACCGTGTCAACAATCTGACTCCATCGGTTTCGATCACGAGGCAGCTCTTCAAACCGTTGTAGACAGTTTGAAGATGCCAGATCGCTCTCTACGCCGTGGAGCCATCCTCGCCGACAGTGACCTCTTCGCTTACCGAAAGGCGGTTCTTCCTTAAAGGTTCGCTGTATCATTCGATTCGGATCAACACGCAGAACGTGTCCGAGCTAGCGTACTCGCTGTCCTTTGATTTCATGCACGATATCAAGAATTTGCATTAAATTCCTGATCTCGTGATTGAAAAGAACTCGGTAAGTGCCATCTACGTCGCGTTTTGGGCCATATATGTTCACGTCATGTATCGAGTACCGCATCGACCTTAACACAGAGGTTTCCATCCTGGTCTCGAATGGCAATTGACCGAGATCTTAAGTATGGTGCAATTCGGTGATTCCTTTAAGGAAACCACGCGAATTGTTCTCATTGCTGAGTTGTTGTACTCTTAAGACCTTGGCCTTCCACCATTCACGCTTCTTCAGTCTACAAATTTGTTTAGCTGTCCCTTGGCTTAGTTTTCACAATACCGAGAGTGTGCTGGGCAGCATCGACAACCGAGGTTTTCAATATTTCCTAGGCACTGTTCACATCATCAGATTGGTAATTGGATTGCATAATGCTATTGCTGACAAGATCTTGATATTTTCGTAGCGTTTCTTCATTTATCAGACCTTCACAGGAGAATCGCGTTGTATATTCTCCTGTCCTCCCTGACTTGTACGAAAATTTTCATTGTAGCTTTGCAGCAACCATAAAATGGTCACTATTGAGGAAAGAATGTACTTGCTACTTTGAGATCATGAGCGATCGCAAAGTACATCATTCTTTCCCCATTCTCGGTCGCAGATTCGTGTCGGGAGTACGGACCTACATTGTTACATAAGTTGGTCTGATTTCTGCCAGCTCTAGCATTAAAGTCACCAATCACCAATTTGACGTCATGCTCCGGTTTAGAACCCATCAGATTATCCAGATTATTGTAAAATGAGTCTTTATCCTGGGCAGGTATACAGACAATTGACAGGTTGGCTAATCTCATGTACAAGCGAAGCTTACACATGCGATTTTCGACTGCTTGAAAGTCCAAGACAGCCTTTTTTACCTATGGCCCAATGAGAAATCCAACCCCAAGATTCCCGAGGTCATCTCCACTGTGTAGCAACGTATAGCCTTGAGACACATGGTCTCCACATTTAGGCCATCGAGTTTCTTGGAGAGCTACGAGTTCCAGCCGAAACTCCTTCATGCATGTGATAAGGCCGTCCAACGCGCCAGGTTTTCTTAATGACTGCACGTTCCACGTGCTGATCCTTAATCTCATGTCCGGTTACTTAAGCGGGGGTTCCCTTTTTTGTTGTTTTGGCGGTATCCGATTTTTTTATGTTTGTTGACATTTTTAGCATTTTCTCTTTTTTTACGGATGTGGGTCGTCAGCCCAGCGATCCAACCAGATTTAGTCGCCTCCTACGACGAGCTCTGAATACTGTGGAGGTATTCTATGGGTCTCATGTTTCGTTCGTAATATTTACGAAACGCGAATGCCCTTAACCACAGGGCTAGTCAGATTAACTTCGCGAAGTTGTCTTCCATCTGTCCACCGACTGACTTCGACTTTACGAACTTCTTGCAGCCGCCGTCTCAGTTGAACCACATTCATACGACGATTGCAAAGAAATGTTGCCACCAGTTTCCCGATATTTCTGCCACACTCGACGAACGGTGAATCGGCTCAAATCTAGTTGTAGAGTTTCTTCACTTTGGTGCTGCCCCACATAACTAAGTTTAACCACTTGTGCGGCTTCCTCTGGTGTGGTATATTTATTTGCTCCGATTGAAGATGTAATTAATAGAAGACCGTTCAGGTCTAGTATAAGTGTCGATATTTGGCCGATGGAGATTTAAGTAAGTGTTAGTAAAGTTTTACAATCAGACTTCGAAAATAATACTATCTTGGGGAACTTCTTGGTACATATATATAATCATAATCAACGCTGTCTATTTTTATTAAGCTTCTCATGGTAGATTTGTATAGTTTGCGATTGATTCTATGGTATATTATAAATTTACAAGTAACATTTGATGGTTTAGCCGGATTGTTATAATGCCCGACACTGAGGTAATGTTGGAATTTCGGTTAAATTGGAGCGAACCTAGATCGGTCACTCCAACTCAACAATGGATCAAATTTAGACAATGCTGTAGATACTGCTAGCCCAACAACAGCAAATGGCTGACACCTTTGCTTGACAACACCAACAATAACAATCTAGCTCCTCAAGAATAACAGAAGCATCTAGCCGACATCCTTGCTTTCGTCATCAAAACCACATTACAGAAAAATGTTTGGTTACACCAACAGAAAAAACAATTCGTTGGGCTGCATATAATCAACTTGCAGGTCTTAGGAATGCATTTGAGACCATAGTAGCTGATGTCGAAATTAAAGTTCAGAATCTGAACTCATTAGCTCGAAACTAGAACAAAGCAGAGAATTTATCAACTCAAAAACATCAAAACACATAAATGAGTTGTGTAGTGAGATCAAAAACCTGAAAGCAGGTGATGTTATTTTACAAAAGACAGCACTCGTATACCAGTCACATTGGAACCACCGACGTTTGACAGAACTGCAACATTCACCGAAAGTCCAAATCACATTGGCAGGAGTCGATTATCTACAACGAAAGAATGCGCTATTATTGGCATTGTGAGGTCCAGCCACCGAAATATTGTAGACCCTATCTACGGCCAAGAAGGGCTACGAAAAATTGATGAAAGCCTTAGAGCTACGGTATGCCGGAAATCACATGTAGACTCCCATACACCGCATACATCATTGCAAGAGTTGGAATTATTGGCAGGAATAGGATTTCACAAAACCACTTGCAATGGCAAAGGCCGGTATCCAGAAATTGTTGGAGTTGTGGGGAGCAGGGACTTATTCAACGAAATTGTGAATCAATCGGAAGAAAGAAGTCTCAAATAAACCATAATCGATTGCGAGGGCTGCAGGTTAACAACCACTGGTAGTAAGACTGATCAGATTGGTAAGTCCCGAAGCCAAATCGATGTAAGAACGGAAGGTTGGAAGTGTACACCAAGTATAACACATGATGTTTGGCCTTGTGGCAAGGCTAATAAAACGAAAACGGTGGATGCACAATCGAAGAGCTTTAAATCACCCAATGATATTAACGACGCCACTGTAAGGATAGGAGAGTGGAAGTGTCCATTAGTAAAAACAAAAGGTGTGGGTCTGTGCATTGGTAAACGAGTGGATCAGCAGTTATGAAGTGCCATTGGAATGCCAACTACCTCCATTGTTCTTAATGTATTTCCTTTTGGAATCTACCCAGTAATCTGGAAGTTGGAGCACCTGGGAATCAGAACTACACCAAAGCACAATACGTGGTGCGCTGTGACTTCAACGGTAGTGCTGAATGGTTCCAGGAAAAACAACTGGTGCAACCTGAAGAGGACGAAAAGATAATCATCGACGGTATAATCAAATAGGGACCATCTGCAAAAAGATAAACGACGTCATCTACCAAATGGCGATGGACCAAGGGTAAAGATGAAAGTACATACTTTCCAATAGATACTTTCAAACTCGAGACCAACAGAACTAAGCCGTGGGTTTGATTTGATTTCCTCTTTTAATTCTTGAACTGTGACAGGAGCTATATTATAGTAGTTCACTTTATGAACTGGTGGTATGTTTTCATCTACTGTTTGTTTATAGGTAAAGCCTGGAACGTGTTTTCAAGATGAGTTGCAAATAATGTTAGTTTCTATTTAGCGCCCAAGTTCCATCGTCGTTACTAGCTGAAGACATTTAAAGTTTAAGTCGTATTAACATTTTTGTTGCTTTCCAAAGAGAGTACTCAGTATATTTTTCCCCAGACAGGCTACTTAGGATCTTCAAAACGTATGACGCTGTTAAGTTGTTCCAGTTTCTTTTCTATCTGTATCGGATTTGTAATTGCCACTTGGAGATTAATTTTGTCCTCAATTAGCTTCTGAAAATTTCCCCAGCAGGTTTTGTTATTTATAAGCCAGGGTGGACAGTTTTCTTAATAATCGTTACACTGTGTGTCATAATAACAGGTGTGTGATGTGACATAATCGCGTCGCTGCTTTCTAGGTATATGTAACTCTCGTCGGTACCTTTGGTGACAAAGAAGTTTATTAGATCGGGTAATTTGTTTCTATCGTTAGGCCAATATTTTGGTTGATCTCCGGAGTGAAACTCGCAGCTGCATTGTTGTCCTGCTGCAAACAACCTTCCTTGTTTAGAGATTATTCTTGATCCCCAGTATGTGCATACAAGTTGACGTATGAAGTTGTAGTAAAATGGGTTTCCGATATTAGGCATATATCTATGTTCTCGGACTTAAGAAAACTTCTAGTTCTGGAAGATGTGGCATAAGCCCGTTTGCATTCCAGATTACGATTCTTAATATTTTATTTATTTCTGTTTGAGACATTTTAATAGAGAGTAGATGCTATTTCATTTTGAGAGGCTTGCTAGTTTAATCCATTACTTAGGGCTTCTAGACATTTCTCTTGTTTAGCTAGTCTAATGATAAGTGCTTATAAGTATCTTTTGAAACACGGTTGTATCCTCAGTACTTCTTGAAATTAATGATTTCGGCATTACCCCTTCCGAATAAAGTTTCCGTTCTTCCGTTTTATTTGGTTTCTTGATTAGTTTTTTCCAGTATAACTGGCTTTTCGTGATTTATCTCTTAATCTTTAGAGCTCCTTAGCTATTGCACATCCCCTGTAATTTGCCGGATGTGACTGTAAGGTTAGGTTAGGTTAGGTTCAGTGGTTGCGTCAGCACACTTAGGAGCAATTTGAGCTTCTTGCCTTGTCAGTAAAAGCTAGTCTCTTACCATTTAAGAGAGGTGGATCTACTACCGAAATTTTATAAACCAGTTTAGTTTTGGAGGAGCTAATTGCCAGTCCACATCTGATGGCCCAACTCATAATGATTATGATGGCATTTTGGATTATCCCATTCACCGTGCTTAAATATTTACCAGAGACAGCTATCGCACTTTGACGATTACCTCCAGCTAGGGGAGCATATTCCTCGAATTGTTCTGAATCTCCGCGAGAATAATTCGGTCAGGACCAGCCAATTTATAGGATTTGAACCTTTCCAGTGCCCGTAGGATCCGGCTTTTTGTTCGATATCCTCTTTGCGCAGTGAATGTGCTTCTTGGTGAAGCTTTCTGGAATGTGGGTTCCAATGAGAAGTTTCAAAGATTTTTCACTGGAAGCAGTCCAGGAATCATCCGGTTTAATTAAATTACTGGAACTGGTAGGATTAGAAGACAGAATCTTCCTAAGACGAGAGGTCTCGGAAACTTCTTCCATTCTGTCGCAGAATTAATATTTTAATAGGTAAGTTGAGCCTACAAGTTATCCGGCGGAACCTATTTATGCCGGTCCATGTACACTGTGACCAGCCAAATTATACGCCCACCAACCTCTAGGCAAACCGCAGTTATTTCACCATTGCTGTATTGAGAAAGTAGAAACATGTTTAAATTATTTTTTCCAATAATGCAGGATCTGGTTTTTCCCGAATTTCTTGAGAGTATTAGGTTATACCCCTTCATTCCAAGGACACAGATCCTGTTGGTGTTTATCCAAGGTTCTTGAGTAAGGACCACGTCCCCTGATCTAGTCAGTCTGAGGAGTAAAGCGATCGACGCCGCCTTTGTATAGTGTAGGTTAATTTGTTTGATATTAAGCACAACACCAAGTTGTGCCTACTTACCTATATCACTCTCCGTTACGGAGTCGCCAGTGTCTCTCCTCCTACGGGACTTGATTTCCGATGTTTTCGAAGAGGAGCCAGGGACTCCGTAGTGATTACCCTAGTAGATAATCATAATAGATAATCTCTTGCCTCACGATCTTCCAGTTTCCTGTCCAAATATTGGGGTTGCTGATTTTTATGATCTGCAAGATCTTTTCCGGGCTTGCTGGTTCGGTTGGTAACCAACCAGACGCGTGCTCTTGACCTGCTAGGCATCTTCCCTGCTTACAACCGCCAGCTCTCTTTTTGTTTCCGGCCTTTGAAGAGTGCCGGTTTCGGTTTTGTTTTGGTTTTGTTTTATGTGCAAGCAATTAAAACATTTTGCAGGAACATCTTTACCAACCGGGCATACTTAAGCGTGATGTTTACCAGCACACTTAACGCATCAAGCATATCTTCTCTTGTTAAAACCTTGACATTTTTTGCACTGCGGTATGCGACCGCTTTTTATCCTATGCCTCTATTTATTATACACATCTTCCACTTTTTCTTTGTTATTGAAAGTGGCATAAATAGTGGAAGCCCTCTTTTCTTGATTTGAACTCCTTGTTCGGTTTCGATTTTTTCTTTCTTTAAGCTGTTTACGGCATTATCTATTTGATGACCCTTTCGCTTGAAATCTTTGATAATTTCCTCTTTTGCGCAGGTTGGGTGAAGACCTCTACCTTTATTGAACGATTATTCTTGTCCTCATTCAAGCTCTATTGTTTGATGGCCGGAGAGCGTTGAGCTTTCCTTTTCTTGCTTGCTCTTCTAATTTGATGTAAGACCCAATCAGTTTCTCTTTCAAGTCCTTCTTCCTCCGTATGGAATGAATCACTGACATCTTCCATTATAGGTTAAGGTTTCGTTTTAAGTACTGCAGGTGTTTGTAGAGCTTTCTTAAGTTCTTCTTTTTCTTTCTTTAAGATTGTAAATTCTTTTTTCAGTTTAGCAGTGAATTCCTTTATTTCTCTCATTGGTTCGTGGAGCAGTTGATGATTTTGGTGATCTCTGCCGTTTGGAACCTCGTCCAAATGGGTTAAACAATGACTGGCCTACTCCAGAATCATTTGGGCCATTTTCCGAAGAGGGTGGATTTGTCAGCAACTTTTTGAAAAAAATGTCATCATTACTATCGATGGCTTTGGTATTACTATTGCACTACATAGCTACATACATCTAAAAGTTAAACGTATTTCAGAACAGCTTTTGAATGTGAAACGTTAGATAGAAAGTATTGTCTTTGTATACGTGATGGAATAGATATACGAAGTAATAGGGTCAGAACCAACACACACACAGTGCTGAAATTATCTGTTATAGTCATGCATGAACAGTAAAATGTACTTCTTATGTTGTCTTAAATTATGCATTAACATTAATGAATTAAACATTGAATTAGTATACACATGTGATATGATTATACAAGAACGTGTTGTTTACAATGATGGGTTAAGTAAAGTCTACTGGGAACTCGATTTGCGCCATAATTCTTTACTGCCAACTTTTGTCAATTTATGTTGAAAACAATTTTTAACATTTGTATGTATAGGCATTTGAGGTTTAACCGTCGTTGAAATATTTATTACACTCTTTATTCCTTTTATAGGTCTGTTGAAAACGAAATAAATCCGCATAAATCCTCTTTGCTATTCTAATTTTCTCGCTCGATATATGTGTACGAGTATACATGTTCTCGTATACAAGATATGATTCGGAAACGCCAATTTAAATTTATAGTCATTTGCTATACGGTTCAGATATTTTTGTTGATAACATTTTGCTATATTTATGGATGTACGAGAATATCGTTAGATACGCGTATATAAAGGGGTTTCCAATAAGAGACTGTTTGGGCAGCTGTTAATCGTCGTAAAGCACCTTCTCGGCCGGCAATAAGGAAATTGGTGGACAAATTTGAGCTATTGGGACAAGTTAGTGATGTGAAGAATCGTGTATGTCGCTCAAGAACCACTGAGAATATTGCCGCTGAAGACCGTTGTGTTGAAGAATAACACTTAGGTGTTAAGGCTTTTAAAGTTCAATTAAAATAAGAACTAAGTCGGTCGATCACCATAAACGTCACAAAATTGTTGCATTTGAGGCTCAGAAAATCCTCTCTATTCTCATCGTATCACTATTTGGTGCGGTTGTCGGTATGATTGGACGTTACTTACGCTACGAACTGTTACGGTGAATGGATTGCGCTACCGAGCTATGATTAATGATATTTTATGGCCGCAATTAGAAGATATTGATGTGGACGAAATTTAATTTCAGCAAGACGGCGCTATGTGCCACACAAGCAACGAAACAATCGAAATTTTGTAAGAAAAGTTTCCTGACCGTGTTATTTCCCGAGGAGGTAATCACAATTGGCCAATGCTTCACAATCGATTCAAGACCTTAAAGATGGAATTCGTGAAGTTATCGAGGACATACAATCGCAAATGTGCGAATTGGTTTGCCAGATTTGAATATCGTTCTGTACATTATTGCCGCAGTGAAATTGATTGCGTTGGTCGTTATAGTGCTGATGGTGTGATGGCTCATGACCACAAACAAAACAACTGTGTCTATATGCGAATAGTTTGATCGAGTACAACATTTGGCAAAGATACTACTTACAATAATGACTTAAAGATGACCAAGTATCTTTGATCGTTTGAATTAGAATGAAGAATCGGCGTGTAATCAAAACCAATAATTTTGTCCATTAATATTCTGTGAAAAACCCGTTTACAACTAATATTCAAGAATCGAACTTTCGAACTCAAGAATCTGGTAAAATAAGCCATTCCAATATTATTAGAAATGACATTAGGCACTAAGGCGATGCCACATCGAACCATAAAACCGATTTCAATATTGATAAGCCTATGCATCAATTTTAGCGATACATCATATTTTCCTGCAGCATCCACATCGATCCGTTCAAATAGTGTTCCGCTGTTATATTGCTATATTTTTCCATGACTTCGTTTAGTAGGACCTTTCACCGCCATTTACTTTTGACAGCATTCTGCTATCGATAGCCTATTTATACATCCTGGCCAGTAAACTTTTTCGCGGACTTATTCCAATAATTTTTTGGAATTTGATCCTTCAATGGTACCACCATCAATGATTATCATCAACATCGTCAAGGCATTTGTCTCATATACGGCATCAGTGACAAGTCCCATGCGATGAAGTTGACTTTTGAAACTGCCTTGGCCAGTAAGCATATAGCAACCAATATTCTCAAGTTTTTTGTCATGGAAAGAGCGAAATTGGTCAGCTTCGAGTTAAATCCTGTGACATAGTGTGTCGCCGTACGACAAGTACGAGGGTGACCACGTCAGGTTTAATTTCAATAGGGGTACGTTTTTAATTGTTTTTAATTATATGATAAGGCAGATGGTTGAGGTCCTATAAAATAAAAGCGAGAATCAGTAATGCTTTTTTGTCCACAAGACCGTTACCTTATTGTTGCAACGCTAGAGGATTGTTGAATATCAATACAAAATATAATCACTTTATTGTCGACAACGACATTAAAAACTAAATCCACGCAGTGAGTAATCGCTTAATTCCGTTTGATGAATAGTAAACTATTTCCCCAAACTACTGTAGAAACTAAGGCCGTGATAGAGTGAAAATAATATTTACAATGATTCGGTTATCTGATTGAGCAAGCCTGGTGAGAACCACATATCTCTGGATGGATAAACTACTTTAAATGATTAGTGGAAATTAAAAACAGTTAAAAGCCTATCATTAATCATGTCGATTTCTATCGTCTATGGCTTAAAATTAAGCAGCCGAAAAAGCTGTACCGAGAATGAAGGACTGTAATTGGCGTAGGGAGGGAATGAGGGTCATGACTAGGAGAGGAGTTGAAGACATGGTTGCAGTTACAGTCCGGCAACCAAACAACAGATGCATGTTTGAGGAACAATCCTCAAGTATTACTAAACGCTCTTCTTCGTCAAGTTCGTCAATGTCAAGCCACAAAAGAGGTGAAAGCACAACTCTTGAAAGTTTAACCGAAATAAAGGTATCATCAAGCTCGCCATAATGCGAGATTCAAGAATACCTTCAACCCATCTGATGGTGGTGGTTTCAATACAAAGGCTCCTGCAGTATCCAGAAAATTGCCGTAATAAACCTATCAACAATTCTTTCTAGAAATTTCAGAAAAGTTCATTACAGTCAAATAGGTCGAACAGCAAGCTTACTTCTGCTCCAAGATTGTGAAACCAAACTCAAAGCGATACATGGCTGGAACAGATGCAGTAAGTGTTCGATAATGAGAGGGTATCCATGTTGTTATTCAGCAGGAATTATATACCATCAGGACCGGTAGATTTGAAGAGTTCAAAAGAGAACAATTATTTCACTTGGTTCCAGATGAGACACACATATTATAAAGGGGTTTCCAATAAGAGGTTTCATTTTGATATTTAAAATAACTTTTTAAGATATTTTTAAAGAATAATTTTACGAATTCCATCTTTCAGGTCGTGAATCGATTGTGGAGCATTGATATATATTTTATCTTTCACGCGTGCTCAAAGAAAACAGTCTATAGGTGTTCAATTCAAGATCTCGGTAGCCAATTGTGAAATAACACGGCCAGGAAACTTTTCTTGGGAAATTGCAATTGTTTCATTTCTTGTGTGGCTCGTAGCGTTGGCTTTGCTGAAAATAAACGATATCCACATCAATACCTTTCAATTTTGGCCACAAAAATCATTAATCATAGCTCGGTAGCGTAATCCATTCACTGTAACAGTTGCACTAGCCTCATTTTCGACAAATAAGGGTCCAATCACCCGGCCAGCCCAAAAACCACACCACACAATGACATGAAGATGGACAGGCTTTTCAATAATCATTTTTGGATTTTCTGAGCCCCAAATGCGAAGTCTAGTTGTTAACGCGTAGCCTCCGAGGTGAAAATGGGCCTCATCATCGAAGATGATTTTTCGATAAAAATCCGGATGATTTTGATGCATTCGAAGGACCCAATCAGGAAAGATACGACGTTTATGGGGATCGATTGGCTTGTGTTCTTGTATTAACTAAACTTTAAAAGCCTTTAGATTAAAGACTTTATGCAAAATACGGTTTAATGTCGTTTGTGGATTGTCCAGTTTCAAAGATCGACGAGGAATTGTCAAACCTATAAGCAGCAATATTCTCAGTTGTTTTTGAGCGATGCGTCGTTGTTGAGGCGTTCATCGTACCAATTTTGGTAATGGAATAGTTTTTCTTGTTAAATGTCACAATATGACAGCTTCAAAAATGACAGCTCCCCAAATAGCAGGCTATTCAAAATGAAACCTCTTATTGGAAAACCCTATATATCATTTTGATTGGTATAAATCTGAGTACATACTTCCATTATAGCATCCTAAATATACAAGCAGCAATGCTTGACCCTTTAAATTTATCGAGCTTATTTATGGGGTCTAGATTTTCATACACTCGATAAGAACTAATGTAAAATTGAAGATTTTTGGCTCAATTTTAATTAATGAAAAATACTGAAACCGAAAATTATTTTTATATCAATATTTAAATCAAACATTTTCATATAACATATATGGAAACCAAATGAAAATACGAATTATTTTAATAGTTATGATAAAAATAAAAACATATGTTATTATTGGTTCTAAACGCCGTATAAAAATATATAAAACGAGATCAATGACGTATGAACTACGAAAACGAAACATATACTTCAAATATTGGATGAGAGATGGCACTTAATAGCTTTAATAATATAAATCGTATTTATTGATATTTTAAAGCATATTGTTAATGCGATAATACGAATTATACAATTAAAATACCCAAACATGTTAATGAAAGTGAATACTTCAAAAATTATTTAAATTTTTTTTATTTCCATTCAGTTGTTATACTCGATACAAGATGGCATCATAAAAGTCGTTGCGATTTTTAACAGTGTGAATTTTTAAAACAATTTTAAGTATTTGTATAACCTATAAAAATTTTGCAAACAATTTTTGACAGCAAAGAAAAACAAAAATAAAAAATATTTTTTTTATATTTTCGTTGCTGGACACTATCCGAAATTTTTTAGTAATAAATTTGAACTATAGGGCGATTTTATTATTTTTTTATGTCGTCACAACTTATTGATGTGTTAGTAAATATGGGGTATACACTTTTTAAGTTCGTTTTCGATGCTTGCTGCTTCTATATTTAGGATGCTTTGATTTATTCGTGCAATCATTCTTTCGGTAATTTTGTTTTGACAATGCATACTATGGTCAAATTTCAGAATGATTCTCGGAACGATTTTGTCACAATCTACTGTTGAAACATATAAGTTTTTGACATTTGTGTTTGTCGTTTTCAAGCGTATATTAAGAAAACATGGTTTTTATTTGCGTCATTTTGGTGTCATGTTGTCTCTTTTACTCAATTGGTCGAAAAAATTGTTTGAATGATTGAATCAAAGCTCCTATTATTAAGGAGGCTTTGATTGCATGAACGAAGAAATTCAACTTAAGCTACCATTTACATAAACTTTACACGACATCAGAAAGTTCGTGGAAGTCTTTTAGTTTTGTTTTTTTCCCATTCATTCTCTTTCATTTAATCTTTTTATTTAATACCAAAGAAATGCTTGAAGCTGAATTTTATCATGAAAAAAATTGTAAAGAATGGAAATACTTTTAAAACTGAGTGAAAAATTTTTGTGACACACACACACGGATAATATAAAAGAAATTCATTTCAAGTTTTAACATATAGTTGTTTGTTCTTGGAATTTAAGTGTTTGATGAAAACGATGAAAAAGCCAATTTACTTTTGACGGAAGTCCAACGGGAAAAGGTTAACAAAGAGGCAAATCCATAAGTGTGTGGAAAAAAACATTTCACTTCGACAGAAGTTTCAACATGTAAACAGAAACACATCCTTTCAAAATTATTTTTGTTTTTGTTTTCATCATAAATTACCCCATTTCAATTTCCACAGAAACCTTCAACGTTTTAATAAAATGGTTGTAAGAGAATTTTCCTTTTTTTTGTACTTTGTTGGAAAATGATAAAAACATAATAAATTTTATATTCGAAAATTAAATAAAAAAATACTTCTTCATAATTTAATTAAACTGTAGTCGAAATAAACAGAACGAGAACGAGCATGTATGTGTTCGAATTTCCATATAATATGTACGAGTATATGTGTATGGTTGAAGAAAATTTTGCACCTTAACATTACACAATACCATCACCATAGATTTAACAGGGCTTGTACACGTAAAGCAACAATTTGCATGAATGTTCCAATCACGATACTCAAAACTTTTCGAGGTACCCTTTTTAAATTAAATACTTTATCGCGTTTATATACAGATATACATATAATATGTGTATGTGTGTTTGTGAACAGATTGTTCTTATATATTGGTACATCGCTGATAATAAATATAAAACCAAAATAAGAAAATTCTTATCACGAACTTTTATTTCCGTTTCGTTTTCTTACACCAAAAAGAATTCAGCACAGCAACCATCCTTATATTACAATATTTATATATGTAGACGAGTATGTACACGATTTATGGTTGATTGTAATTCTTAATCATACCAAATAAATATTGCTTTCGAAGGCTTTTAATTTATTTTATTGAAACAAGAAGTCCTATTGATATAGAACTACCCCGCAGCCACCATCTTGCAAAAATGAATCTTATTTTGATTCAATTATCAGCACTATGCAAAATGTTGAAATAATCGCTATTATTGTTATGGAAGCGGGCGGCATCTCTAATTTAAAAGAATAACTAAATGTTTGCAATTGAAGAGCAGCACGAACGCAGTATACATGTGAAATAATAAACAAAAGGTAACTTCTACTATGACCAATTGAATATAAATAAACACGAACGATGTATGTGAAGTTGGCCAAAACTCAACCCAAAAAAATGCTATGGCAACACTAAAACTAACATTTATATCATATTTTAGTGTCAGCCAAAAAAAAAATTATATCACGATATTTTATTGATGTCAGCGCAAAAAAATATATCTATCATGGTATATAAATACTGTCAGCCAAAAATAAATTGTATCACGATAGTAAAAATTTACAACCAAACATATGGTTCAAAAGTATGTATCAATATCGTTTTGATATAGGTTAGGTTAGGTTGAGTGGCTGCTACAGCACACTTAGACCGACGACGGCCCGTTGTGATACTACAGGATCTTACTTCCCTATTACGCTTATTAGAATCAGTTTGAGCTAATTATGTAGCGTTATTACGCTCCATAATTAGCTCAAACTGATTCTAATAAGCGTCTCGCACCTTACAGTTTTCGAGATCGGAGAGGCAGTCTTTTGTGTGCTAAAGCCGGGCATGAGCATAGGTTCGTTTATTCCTCCTCCTCGTCCATACAGCAGCTTCTAGACCTAGCCTCCTCGCATGTTCTCCAAGTAGGCAGTGTCCTGTGAGCATCCCCACGATTGTTTAGTTCACGTCTTCGTAGGGAGATCAGTGTCTTTTAGCGTTTCAACTCCAGCTTTGGACAGACTTGCCACTCTATATGAGAGAGTGTTCGTCCACCTTTCATTCGCTGATACTACTGCCTCAGTTTTGGGCCTCCGAATATTGCCGAACAAACAAATTGAAACTAATGGAGACTTTGAAGTTGGGTGGACGGGGAGGTTACCCACATGAAAGTTTGCCATCTCATTGAGTTTAAACCCAGGAAAAGAGTTCTTCAACTCAACTCGTGCCATACAGATGATGAGCAACCCGATTTACAGTGCGTCATCTACTTTAAAATGTCAAAAATCTACGGTTGTCTGCTCGATTTGGTCCTGGTTGCCAGTTGCTTTATCGGGTCTAAAAAGCTCAACAGTCCTCTTAAGGCCACTCGGCTGTCCCGATAGAATATTAATCCTTCTACTTTTTCGCTACGGAGTTCGATCGAACCAGTTTTGTTCTCCTAGTATAAAGCATTATCTCTGTTTTGTTACGGTTGACAATAAGTCCCACCTGTATGTACGATTGCCACACTGTGTCTTCGACTTTGCATTAGATCTGATTAGGTTTTATCGAACATATCCCTTATGATTGTAACCAGGCCGATTATGCAGAAGATCACCCAATTTAGCTGTGATTCAGCGTGCGGGTAGAATCTATATTTTGTGTCACCCCTTTCTCCATAGCGCATAGGTTAACGATGAAGCTGCCAAAAAATGTTAGTTAATATTCGAGCCAAGTCACTGGCAAACTCCTTCAATATTCGAACAGGAATTCTGTCAGGTTCGATGGCCTTATTTACGTCGATTGCCTTCAGGTTCCAGAAGACAATTCTCTCCGAGAGGTTGACAGGATCCATTTTGGAACCACAATACTGAATTGATGGAGGCGTTACTCCACCGGAGACAACTAAGGTCGAGTTTAACCTGGTTTAAGTATTTTGGCTTACATGAATATATGGAGTACATAAAGTTCAGTTCACACAATACCATACCTTCAAAAATTGAGTCATAGTCATGCGTCTTTATTTTGACGTCTGGATTTAAAAGATTCACCAAAACATAACCCTAGGCTTAAGGAAGATGTTGGCTCACAAACAATAACCATGTTTGTTGCAAATAGAATAAAAATATAATTCGGATACCACTAATTAAAAATACATCGAATAAATGGACGGTTGATTCAACACTTAGAAATAAAAGACTGCATGACTTGTGCAATCACTCAATTGGCCCAATTTTCCCAATTTTTACTTGATGTTCCGGATATAGGTCCGATTTTACGTATAGAAACCATCTGCACATTGCATAACTGCATGTCAGCCTATAGTACTGACTTAGAAGAAACGACGATACCCGGATTCTAAACTCAACAGGGTCTCAGATGAGTTCATTCGCACCACCGATCGTACCGCCTAAACGATCGATGGTAAAAATCTCTTTTCGCATCCTGATTCTATCGTGATTCGATTCTGGTACTTCCCGCTCAAAGCCGCAGCTTTTTAACCTCAGCGCAACCTGGGTGGACTAACGCATTCTCATCCGATCCAACTAGCACTAAGATCTGTTTAAGTGATTTTCTTCATTTCGGTAAAGGTGTTGATGAGAAGGTGTCTCGAAAGTCTAATGCCAGCATCTGTCATCGTCTAGTTTTTGATTTAAAAAAAAGGTGATCGCGATTAAAACCATCAGATTGCGATACGGTTTAACGAGTTATCCGTCTATATCTTAACCCATTTAATAGTTCCCTGGCTAATGTGTTGAAATGACAATCTAGTCTTAACTGGTATTTTTTGCTGTACTGCTGAGTTGTAAATTTCGATGTAGATTTGCATTGTGTATATATACCAGGATGAGTTTACTATTGTTCGAAATGTTTGTTATTGTATTTGTTCCAGTTTTATTATTTAGAAGGCACACAGTTGAATACGATATGTCCAGATATAGCCTTAAGTATCATTTCGTACAGCAAGACCTTACGTAGTCTAAGACATTAAAAGCTTTCGTGTTGTGGCAGAATGATTTTATTTAGTCATAGGTCACAGGCGGACAACTGACTTTACGGAGTGCGAATCCCACCTACCCATTTTCGTGTTTGTCTAAATGTTATTGTAGAAATTGTGTTGCTATGCGGGATTTTGGTGCGCAGCTGGATTGCCGTATATACCACTTTTTTTAAAGACTTTCACGCAATTTGATGTTGGTAAAGATCAAGTACAAGACTGGCCTAGTACACTGTCTTGAAGTAATCCTGAAGGAATATCTCATAAATTTGTGGATGCGGTATTTGATTCACCTAAATTTTTAGATTGAACGAATAGTTTTCAATAATTTTACAGAAACTTATCTGTGATTTTGAACTAATTTTATATTGAAGTCCTCTATGCCATACTATATCGAAAGCTTGGGCTATATAAAGGAACGCTGCTTAGCAGTACTGTTTTTGATCAAGACAGTTCCTGACTTTAGATACGACTCTGTGAACTTGTTCCACGGTTTTGGATTCTTCTGTAAATCCAAATTGTTGGACTTGAAAAATTTTACCCTCCTCCAGAATTGGCTTAAGTTTTTGCAGGTGTATTTTTTCAAACAGTTTCGGGAGAGTGGGTAAATTAAAGTTTTTCCGATTCCTGTTTTCATTTGTTCGGTAGATTTGACAGCCTTCTTTCACTTATCAGAACCCTGTTCTTTGATCGTTTATTTGACGTTGCGCCACTTTTATTTGATTGGATTGCTTCGTTTTCTGGGTTTTAATCGCTTCAAGATTTGGAGATAGTACAAATGCCATTGCCTGCATATTAACCATTTTGACAGTAAGAGCTGTTGAATAACCCACATTTATTAACGATTCCCCTGCCACCCGGAAAGGAATCCCAGAAGGACAAACTAGAGCAATTATGGGGAAAAGCTTATAGAACTACTAACACCATAGCCCTCTGAGCCACCAGCGACAGTGGAGGACCTGAACTGCATAGTATACATTTCACTTATGCCTGCAATCAGTCCTACAACGGAGCTTGCCTAATAGTTAAGGTCAGGGGCAAGCAAAAACCGGCATGGTGGTCTAAGAAACTAGTTACCTATAAGAAGGCTTGTAGGATAGTATTTAATAGAGCCAAAGTACGAGAGGCTCAGGACTGCGACTTCTACTAGGAGGACCTCAAATTATACAAAAAGATTTAAGGAAAACACAGAAGAGGTCATCAAAATGGAAGAAGTTTCCGAGACCTCTCGTCTTAGGAGGATTCCGTCTTCCAATCCTACCAGTCCCAGTTATTTAATTAAACCGGATGGATGGAGTGAGGAATCCTGGAAACTTCTCATCGAAACCTACTTTCTTGGAAGCTTCGAAGACTCGACAGGGTCTAGTACTCACCAAGAAGCACATTCACTGCGCATAGAAAATATAGTAACCCCGCGGAGATTCAGAACAGTTCGAGGATTATGCTCCGCTCGCCGGAGGTAATCTTCAAATGGTGTTTTAAACTAGTCTGTATTCAACGGGACTGGACAGAGGTCAGAGTGATCTTTATTCCCTAAGGGAGACATTGTTCACAGTGCTACCGAAAAGACTTGAGACCAATAACTCTATCATCCTTTCTACTGTAAATCTTGGAAAGGCTAGTAAATATCTAAATACGCTCAAAAATAAAGCCTAGTGACTGCGCTCAGACTCAGCATACTTACTATAAAGGGATATCTGTGGACACAGCTCTGCATGCCCTAGTAAATACAATTGAGAAATCAATATTCTCGCAATAGTTTTGTATGGCGTTCTTTGATATTGAAGGCGCCTTTAACAAATTAAAGACGGAGAAAATTCTGGAGGGATTGTCACTCCTAGGGGAGGATTACCCTGAATTCTCCATTATAGGAGTCGGGTGACTAAGGGAACCCCACTGGGAGATGTCCTGTCACCTCTCCTCTGGAACTTAGCAATCAATGGGTTGTTGTTAGAGCTGGAGAAAGGGGGGATCGGAGTGAGTGATTGCTTATGCAGATTATGTAGCGTTAGCTGTCTCTGGGAAATATTTAAGCACGGTGACGAAAGTAATCCAAAATGCCATCCTTAACATTACGAGTTGGGCCATCAGATGTGGACTGGCAATTAGCTCGTCCAAAACTGAACTGGTACTATTTACTAGGAAATATAAAATCCCGGAAGTAGATCCACCTCTCTTAAATGGCAGAAGAATACCTTTTACTGACAAGGCAGGATTTTTAGGCGTAATCTTGAACAGTAAGATTAGCTGGCAGCCCAACATTTTGGCAAGAGTAAACAAGGCTAATATAGCCATGAACACGTGTAGAAACGCTATTGGAAAGAAATGGAGCCTTAAGCCGGAGCTGGTACACTGGTTTTTCACTTCCGTAGTAAAACCTGCACTTATGTATGGGGTGAGTGTGTGATGGCCAGCTCTTGATAAGGTTTGGGAGACCCATTAACGCAAAACTGTGCTTAATAAGGTAGCAGTAGCGTCAGCAAACGATAGGTGAACGAACACCCTCTCATGTTGTGTAGCAAGGCAAGTCTGGCCAAAGCTGAACTTGAAACGCTCAGACACTGATCTTCCTACGAAGACGTGAACTAAAAACGATCGTGGGGATGCTCACAAGACACTGTCTATTTGGAGAACATGCGAGGAGCCTTTAGGTCTACAAGCTAATGACTTTTGAAGAACCTTTATGGACCAGGAGGATGAAGAGACGGTTGTCTACTTTCTACCATCATGCCCAGCTGTGGCCCACAAATACATTAGTATTTGTGTTAATTCTTAATGGACTGCCTCTCTGATCTTGCAAACTATAAAGGTGCGAGACTTATTACGCTACATATGTGGTATCACGACGGACCGTCACCGGTCTAATTGTGCTGTAGCAGCCACTCAACCTAACCTAACCTTACCTTGTGTTTCAAAAATAGTTAGTTGTCGTACTGCTGCATCAATTTCATATTTTGTCTTAAAACGAATATTAAACGAACACTTCCACTGGATTTGAATGTAACTAAATGAATTTGATAGGATCTATTATAAAATTTAAGATAGAACATCTGCTAAAGTCAATACCTTGGTGACAATAATGGTTCTGTATAGATTTTTTACTATCTGATTACGATCACATCTATGGCATGTATGTGAAGTTAGCCCGGAATTCATCCCAGAAAAAAGCGAGGGCAACACTTATCTCAACTATCATGACACTTTTTACTCTAAACCCCGAAAAAATCAACTATCATGATAGTTTTCGTATACTCAGCCCAGAAAAATTTACTATTATGATAGTTTCCATATAATCAGCCCATAAAAATTATCTCTCATGAAAGCTAAGAATAGCTCAGCCCAAAAAATGACTGTCACGATAAGTAAGCAACTTTAATTAATTGCTATAGCGTCTGTATAAAAACATATATTACTAGATCATGTATATGATGGGTTATCATATTGCAATTAACAAGTTACATATTTCTGTATGTATGGATACTTATTTGGAAACATTCAAAATTCTAGTATTTAATTCTAGTCATCATTATGATGGGTTTTTGCGATATAGTCCCTCAAACATAAGAGCCATTCATGGAGTGGGTGACATTATATGACGTCACATGGGTCGATTTAAGGACTTACGGGACCCGTGCCAGCAAACTTCCCGGCCGGGGTCCATTAAACAAAGCCCAGTCGCAAACGGAGCCCTCTGGATACCTAGTGACCTCCAGTTGTAAGAAGCCTCACCTACGTAAACGGATCTTTGCACAGGTGGACCAAACATTTCTCCAAGACTGTCCAAAGGCTGGAAACAAAAAGAGAGAACTCAAACGGTTAAGATGGGGCTCCCTCAAAAACACCAGAGGAAGGCGACTTCAAGCCATCTAAGCCAGTGACGAGCGGAACTCGGACGAAATCAAGCGCTACTGAAGGAGGTTTACCTAACGTCCGCCAGTCGAAGCAGCGCTACAGGAATCGACGGTCGGCGGAAACGGGAAGATCGTGAGGCAAGAGGATGCCTTTGCCGCGACAAACGGAGTAATCGACTTCGGTTTCAGGTTGATTACTCCCAAAGCATACAAACAGGACGAGGCTGAAAAAATAAGAGGCCGACAGCCCGTCCAAAACTGATGTAGTTGCACCAGGAAGAGAGACAGCCCAACCAATGAAGCTCTCGGAGGTGATCACATATACTAGCCCAAACCTTTCTTAACTCACATCAATTATCAGTTTTTCCGTCCAACGAATGGTTCCTATGTTTGAGGAACTATAGCAAATGATTAATAATCAAAGGATTGTTTATTGTTTCAGTATTCTTTTTAAGCTGAGTATATAAAAGCTATCATGATAGTTAATTTTTCTGGGCTGGTTATATAAAAACTATCAGCTTAGTAAATTGTCCTTCGTTTGGACATTTTATATTTGATTATATATGTTGTAAAGAAACTTGGTTTGGTTTTTTTTTGTAGATATTATTTTATTGTGCTTATGATCAATTAATGTAAATAATACTAAAAGTGTGGCGACAGGCGTTTTTCGGGGCTGAGAGTAATGTAAGATAGATGATAAATAATGTTAATATTTAATTTTTAACGAACTTTATGTTTTATATTTCACATATGTATATTTTTTATAATATAATAGATTGGTTATTGATATTGTTCAGTTATATTTTTTTATTTTGTTTGTTTATCTAACATTTTTAAAAATATGTATAATTGAATTGTAATGTCGTGATAGTATTTTTTTACTAACTGTATTACCACATGCAATTTTTTTCATTTTCGGGTTTAAAATTCTGGGCCAACTTCACAAAAGTATCTATGGCCCTTGTTGGAGATGCAATATGCTACCTCTTCGATTGGGCTGTAATGGCGTAACGTAGGACGTAAATAAGTGAGCTTTGGGACGATTCAGAATTGGAAACGACCCAGAAATGAAAATCAAGTGTTAAATTACATCGTCTTCCTATAAAATCTCAATTTATTCTATTGATTCACTCACTTTTTAACACAATGTTTAAAACTTCATAACATGCAATCAAATGCATATAAATTATTGTAAATCCAAATACCAAACTATTTATTGTTCATCCTGGTATAGTATTGTAATAGTTATACCGTGTGTCTATATAGTTTATACCTCAAACTATTTATCTTAATCTAGACTATCGATTTTCCAGTTTTTCATATACGAGTGTATGAACTAAATTCCATTTCTAGTATTTGTTCAATCTATTTTTGTGCATTTCAATATAAAACTTTAATTACTGACTACACATGGATTGTATAAACGTAGAGGTGTATCATTGGGCAGGTTTATTTTTGTTCGATTTTCACTACACAATTTTCCTACTTTGCAAGTAAATTTGGAGCTTAACAGCAGAATTGATTATGTGTATCTCCAATCGACCAGAACTTATGCTACTTATATCAAATCTGATTCTTCAGTTCTGGTTCATGTTGGTGTCATACCCATCAAATGTCTCTATCGAAAATAATAACTGAGATAAAGATCTCCCAAATCAGTGCTTAAGATAGTAAAAAATAATCAAGGATGGAGAGTGCAACTTTGTAGAAAAAAACCAAATCCGAAATCGAAGCAACTAATTTGTCACGAATTGGATCAGATGGTCAACAGACCACAGTTGATTCGAACGATTGCCAACGTAAAATTATTGCACTGGTTCAATAACGTTTTTAAAGAATACAACAAACGGTATCTCTTCATCATGATGACAAGATGTTTAATGAAAAGCTTGCAACAAGTTTATCTAAAGGCAGATGGTTAACAGAAAACTTCGAAATCATCTATGTACAAAATATATAATAGACTATTTACCGGAAGCATCCAAACCAGTATTAAGTTGAAAACCCTATCTAATTATTGATTGATTTATCTACTTAGTCTTGAAAGTTGATACCTGTTGAGATCATGATGCACTATATGGAGTAAATTTTTAGCCACAGGTGGGATTTTACATTTAAAAAACCGTTTTCACATTTTTTCAATCAATTCAAATGTGTCTTCGTAACAAAACAATCCGATCGATGACAACAGTAGATAAGCTACGCGGGTGCGAGCGCAAAATCGCGTGTATTTTCTTATGAAGGTCTAAATTTGCATTTTTTGGCCTCACTATGACGTCACACGCTTGTTATAAAAGATTGTGCTTCTTACAAAAGGCTACGTCGAGTGCAAATGACATGTATTTAATGACGTCACTCGTTTGTTACAAAAGACTGGGATGAACACAAATGTGTAAGATGGAAGTATTTAATGACGTCACTATTACTCGCTTGTTATCAAGACCACGTTTGTTGCAAAAGACTATATGACGCGCACAAATCGTGTATTTAATGTCGTCACTCGCTTGTTATAAAATACTATGTGCAAAAATTATAAATAAGCAAAGATGGTATTATTGTTGTTATGATACTATATGAAAAATCAAAAAACCCTAAATATCTCCGTAAATAGAGGTCCTATCGAAATTTGGATAAAAATTTCCGTGATTTTGGATGACGTCACTCGCATTTTTGTTGTGATACTATATGAAAAAACAAAAACTCTTAATATCTCCGTAAATAGAGGTCCTATCGAAATTTTGGTGAAAATTTCCGTACGATATATACGATATATTTCCGTTATATCCGGATGAGGATAGCTGAATATGATGGCACATTTTTTTGTATAGATTTTCGACTTTTAGAACCTACCAAAATTATTCTACGATAATATTAATTGGTACATTGTTGTTGTATTATACAGCTATATATCATATTAAGAATTTGAACAAGATCAAACATGATTCGTGATCATTTGTACATATTGTGCATGTTGCACTTGATGTTAATGTCACATAATATAAAAATGATATACATATACTTATGATGTAATCATAATACATAATAATTATTATTTATTTAATTTAATAAACCATCGAAAGATCATCAACTCCTTAAATAATTATATTACAGTTAAAATAAAATACAAAATATTTAATTGTTATATTATTATTGATTTGTGTTAAATAGTACATTTTATCTTTGACGTCGTGAAGTGTTAATGTAGTAATAAAATGATGTACAATTTTATATAAAATGCAGTTCAGTGCACCTGCACAATATATTATCATTTTTTTTTCTTTACTTTTAGAACCTACTAAAATCCTACTACATCAGTAAAATACATTGACACATTGTTCTTGTTGTATTCTATTGCTTTATATTACAAATTTAAACAAGATTAACTGTGATTCAAGGTCGTACATATTATATATGTTGTACTTGCACTTGATGTTATATAATATCGAAATGATATATATGTAGTTGTATTATGTATTAATAATACGAAATAATTTATTGTTTATTTATTTAATTTAATATACCATCGAAAGATTGGAACAATGCGATTTTTTTCTTTATAATTAATATTGCAATAGTTAAATTTGTTTGTAGTTTGTAATACTCGCTCAATCAAACATAGTTGTAAAGTTCAGTTACCTTCAAAGGAACAAAAATATATTCACTTTAAGAATTTTAAGAATAAGATAGTTGCACCATTCATTATTTACGCGGATTTAAAATGTCTATTAAGAAAAGTTGAAGTTAATAATAATTATCAAAATCATGAGCCTTATAATATAGGTTATTATGTGAAATGCTCATATGATAACACACTATCATTCTACAAATCATACCGTGGTGAGGATTGCGTTTCTTGGCTTAGTAAAGAATAAGCGTATTTCGCGAAAAACTTAGATAATATATTAACTAATCCAGTAAATATGAATGATTTAACGGAAGAAGAAAATTCTTTGTTTAAAACAAGCCCGATATGTCATATATGTGAAAAACCTTTTGACGGTAAGGAGATAAGAGCCCGTGATCACTGTCATTTTACAGGCAAGTTTAGAGGAGCCGCACATAATTATTGTAATATTAATTATAAAGAAGAAGGTCACATCGTTCCAATCGTGTTTCTCAATTTAAGTGGTTATGACTCACATTTTATAATAAAAAATATAGCATCTGATATAAGTTAAGTTAAGTTGATGTGGCTGCTATCGCACAATTAGACCAAATTTGATCCGTTGTGATACCACTCTATACGGCTATAGGTCCGAGTCTTTCCGTAGAGCCATCTGCGCATTGCATAGCTCCATGTCAGTCCTATAGTACTGACATGGAAGATGGGTCGGCCCAAGGATTCTAAACACGACAGAGGATCCAGATTATGTTTATTTTTCACCACCGATCGCACCGCCCAAACGTTCGAAGGTGAAAAACCCATTTTGCACCCTGCCTCGAATCGGATTCGAACCCGGTACCTCCCGCTCCAACTGCCGCAGCTTTAACCACTGCGCCACCTGGGTAGCATCTGATATGCCGGGCGTAGATTTATTACCAATAAACATGGAGAAATATATATCGTTTACCAAACACTATTTTTTTTTATCGGTTTTTACAGGCCATTATTGGCCCGTACCGTGTCAACAATCCGGCTCCATCGGTTTCGATCACGAGTCAGCTCTTCAAACCGTTGTAGGCAGTCCGAAGATGCCAGATCGCTCTCTACGCCGTGGAGCCATCGTGGCCGACAGCGACGTCTTCGCGTACCGAAAGGCGGTTCTCTCTTAAAGGTTCGCTGTATCATTCGGTTCGGATCAGCATGCAGAACGTGTCCGAGCCAGCGTACTCGCTGTCCTTTGATTTCATGCACGATATCAGGAATTTGCATTAAATTCCTGATCTCGTGATTGAAAAGAACTCGGTAAGTGCCATCGACGTCGCGTTTTGGACCATATATCACACGCATGATTCTTCTCTTGAATGTTAGAAGTCATCTTTCGTACTCATCCGTCAAGGTCCAACTCTCACATCCATAAATGACAACGGGTCTGATCAACACTCTGTACAGTTTGCAAGATATTTTGATTTCAGCAGTGGCCTTAGAGGATACAAAGCCCGATTGCCAGCGGCAATGCGAACCTTAATATCCTCTCCCACACTATTATCGTGAGTAATGAGAGATCCAAGATACTTGAATCTCATTACTCCTTCAAACGTGTGGTTTCCACTACTGAAATCAATTGCGTCTTGGTCTCTAAAACCAGAGATTAGCTATTTGGTTTTTGACTCGTTGATTTTGAGACCAACGGAAGCTGAACACTGTTCCAGTGGATCAAGTATCTCTTTCACTCCGTTGCCATTTAATCCAATCACACAGATATCATCTGCATAAGCAAGAAGTTGATTGGATTGTCGGAATAAGATATTGTCCTGAAGTGTTGCACTTTTACGAAGGATGTATTCCAACATGAGATTAAAAAGTATCGGGGACAGCGCATCTCCTTGTCGAACACCGGAATTGATTGCAAAAGTTTTTGATAGCCTGTTCTCAACTTTAACACAGCATTGTGACTGCGTTACTGTCATTTTACAGAGATGTACATATTTTTTTGGTATTCCTTAATATTCAAGTGCATACCATAGCCTCTCTCGATTGATCGAGTCATAGGCTTGCTTGAAATCTAGGGATACCTGGTGTACATCGCGAGATGTTTCGTAGTACTTAGAAAGAATCATCCGTAGCGAAAAAACTTGATCAGTGACTGACCGATTTGGACGGAATCCTCCTTGGTAGTCAACGAAAATTTCCTCCGCCAGAGGAGTAATTCTTCCCAAGATAATGTATGACAGTAACTTATATGCTGTGCAAAGGAGAGCTATACCGCGATGATTCTCGCATTTCAAGCGATCACCCTTCTTGAAAATTGGGCATAACGCGGCCACTTTCCATTCTTCGGGCATAACTTCATTTCGCCATACCAATCGAACAAGGTTGAAAAGACAGTTCCACAAAGTTAGCCCTCTGAATATCAAGAGCTCTGAATTAATGCAATCAACTCCTGGTGAACGATTTTTCTTAAATTTCTGCATGGCCATTGTGAATTCCTCATAGGATGGATCCTCAATGAACATCTCTGCGGTCTGTATTTGGGGGTATTCAAACACAGTTTGTGATACATGTGGAACATTAAGTAGATCAGAAAAATGTTCACGCCATGTATCGAGTACCGCATCGACGTTAACACAGAGGTTTCCATCCTGGTCCCGAATGGCAGTTGACCGAGATCTTAAGGTATGGTGCAACTCTGTGATTCCTTTAAAGAAACCACGCGAATTGTGCTCATTGCTGAGTTGTTGTACTCTTCTAGACCTTGGCCTTCCACCATTCTCGCTTCTTCAGTCTACAAATTCTTTTAGCTGTCCTCCTAGCAAGAACTGCTTTGTTTTTCCTTGCGATTGTAAACCGAGTCTGCGCTTCATTATAGGCTATATTTCCTTGCTCAACAGCAAGACGACACTCCTCATCAAACCAATCATTTTTGGGCTTAGTTTTCACTATACCGAGAGTGTGCTGGGCAGCATCGACAACCGAGGTTTTCAATACTTCCCAGGCACTGTTCACATCATCAGATTGGTAATTGGATTGCATAATGCTATTGCTGACAAGATCTTGATATTTTCGTTGCGTTTCTTTATTTATCAGACCTTCACAGGAGAATCGCGTGGTATATTCTCCTGTCCTCCCTGACTTGTACGAAAATTTCCAACGTAGCTTTGCAGCAACCATAAAATGGTCACTGCCTACGAATTTGGTTGACGACCGATACGATCTCACGTCTTGGACAACCCGAGCCCGCCCTTTTGAAATCAACACATGGTCAATTTGGCTTCGGGATGGTTTACGTGGATGTGTCCATGTTTCTAAGTGGATGTTTTTATGAGGAAAGAATGTACTTGCTACTTTGAGATCATGAGCGATCGCAAAGTACATCATTCTTTCCCCATTCTCCGTCGCAGTTTCGTGTCGGGAGTACGGACCTATATTGTTACATAAGTCGGTCTGATTTCTGCCAGCTCTAGCATTAAAGTCACCAATCACCAATTTGACATCGTGCATCGGTATAGAACCCATCAGATTATCCAGATTATTGTAAAATGAGTGTTTATCCTGGGATTGGCTTACATCAGTGGGCGCATGTATACAGACAATTGACAGGTTGGCTAATCTCATGTGCAAGCGAAGCTTACACATTCGATTATCGTCTGCTTGAAAGTCCAAGACAGCCTTTTTTACTTGTGGCCCAATGAGAAATCCAACCCCAAGATTTCCGAGGTCATCTCCACTGTGTAGCAACGCATAGCCTTGGGACACATGGTCTCCACTTTTAGGCCATCGAGTTTCTTGGAGAGCTACGAGTTCCAGCCGATACTCTTTCATGCATGTGATAAGGCCGTCAAACGCGCCAGGTTTTCTTAATGACTGCACGTTCCACGTGCCGATCCTCAATCTCGTGTCCGGGTACTTAAGCGGGGGTTCGTTTTTTTTGTTGTTTTGGCGGTATCCGATTTTTTTATTTTTGTTGACATTTTTAACATTTTTACTTTTTTTACGGATGCGGGTCGTCAGCCCAGCGATCCAACCAGATTTAGTCGCCTCCTACGACAAGCTCTGGATACTGTGTTGGTATTCTATGGGTCTCATGTTTCGTTCGTAATATTTACGAAACACGAATGCCCCCAACCACAGGGCAAGACTTAAATTTTTATTTAACAAAATATCAATTTATAGATTCATTTCGATTTATGGATAAAAGCTTACTTATCCTAATTTAAAATCTGAATTCCCGCTTATTTTAGATGATACATTTTTATTGTTGACTAAGAAGGGCGTCTCGTTAGGATGATTATTTCGATAGTTCTCAAAAATATTTAGAAGAATCACTTCCTTGAGCAATTCAATAACAAACTAAATGATAGTAATATTAGTGAACAGCAATATACACATTCACAAAATGTGTGTAACAAATTCAACATACGCAATTTGGGTGAATATTCAGATTTATATCTCAAAACAGATGTACTATTGTTGACAGATGTTTTCGAGCAATTTCGAGATAGTTGCCATAAAACTTATGGATTAGATCCCGCACATTATTACACGCTCCCTGGATACACTTGGGATGCAATGCTGAAATACATTAATAAATCTTTAGAGCTATTGACAGATATAGATATGTTAATGTTTGTAGAGTGAGGAATTAGGGGTGGTTTAAGTCAATGTACAAAACGTTACGCTAAAGCCAATAATAAATATATCGAAAATTATGATCCCGATATTGAATCCACATATTTAATATATAATGATATTAATAATCAATACGGTTGGGCTATGTCACAATATTTACTTTCGGAGGCTTCAAATGGATTGAAATGACGAATTCATTAACTTCAAAGCCTGAATTTAAGTCATCTACTATTTTCAATGAAAATTTAGTTGCTATTGAACTAAATAAATCAGAATTTTTTTTAACAAACCAATATATATTAGAATGTGTATTTTAGACTTAGTCAAAACAATACTTTATGACTTTCATTATGGTTACATGATCCCTCAATTTAATGATAATTGTATAATATGCTATACAGATATTTATTCTGTGGGTCATAACCTGCTATTCTGTGGGTCATTAACTGCTTTTGCTGATGATCTCTCGTTTACTTACGCTAGTCCCAGTATGAAAGACAATATTACTATCATAGATCGTGATTTAAACATTTCATCTGTATGGTTAAAAGCTCATAACTTTGTTCTGAGTCCCAAAACGAAATTACTACATTTTAGAAACACCCTAGCAGCAGATCTCCATGCATTTGAATGCATCAAAATTAACCAGTGCTCTATTAATGATTGTTTCTTAATAAATCCAGTTAATGAATTTCGATATTTAGGTATTTTAATTGATAAAGATTTAAACTGGAAAGCTCACATTCAAGTTATAAAATCTAAACTATTATTGGTTTCGAGGAAAATGTATGTTTTACGCTTATACTGTCCGCAATATTTACTAAGAATGATTTATTTTGCCTTAGCGGATTCAATTTTACAATACGGTTTATCATGTTGGGGAAGTGCCTGCAAAACGATGTTACGTCCTATATCAGAGCCATCTTTATTAGAGCCGTAAGAATATGACGTATTTTTTGTTGTGCGTTTTTTAGAGGAGGTATATTTTACACTTTCCCATAAGAAGTAATGTAAAAATCACATTTTTCGTAATAATTTTTATCAATAAAAAAATATATGTTTGATTTCTGTTTTTACAGTGTTAAGTACATAACATGTTGAAGTTAATTATATCTGAAAATCAATTACCTAAAAATCTTAATAATTTAATAAAACATAAATTAAAATTCAATATGAATTTAAGAAATTCTATATACAGTAAAATATTTATATGTATATGTGATGTCGACGTTGAAGTTAAAGTATTTACCAATAAGAGTTGTACATTTTTTTAATCTAATCTAGTTGTACATTTTTTTAATTTTGCAGAAAAATATCCGTAGCTGTATTGAAATATATTAAACAATAAGAAATTTTATTTTAGCACATAAGTAAAACTTAAATATTACTATAAACAATAATTTAAATTTAAAAAATAATATAATGAGGTGTGTTTATTAGTAAACTCTCTAAAATACAAACCAGAAACATGACATGACGAAAAAGCTTTTCAAAAGAGACATCTGTCATTCATAATAAAATTAATTTATTTGTTTCACATATCATAATAATTATTAATTATAATTATTATATTCATTATAGATAATAGTAAATGTATTAAAATATAATTTATTCAGGATAAAATATGTAGTTTAAGATGTGCTTTCGATATCGTTCAATAGATGTCAGCTGGGCGTTACTTTTATATACAAAAAGTCGTTACATTTAAAAAAAATTGTCTAATGGATTTGGTTTTACCAATTCAAGTTAACGGTTAAATTTTATATCCAAGTATATGGCAATGATATAGATTATATAAACATACATTTATACATACATACATATATATCTTTATAAAATCTAATTTTACTCCAACTCGAAAAAAATCCTAACCTTAAAATTGTTACAATATAAGTTTCTTGACAAACTACATGTTTTATCAGCAAAAACTCGATTTAATACGGATTTTGAAATATGTTATAGTATTTGATCCTGTTAAATGTAATAACATTTATGATAAAATTTGATGCAATATAATTCAACTATACGATTCTAGTTTTAATTCCTATAGAGTTATAGTGGGATTCTAGTAGTTTCACCGTTTTTAGATAAAAGTTTATGTAAATGAGTAAACATTTTAAATTTAGAATAAATATGGTTTTTTATTTTTGATTATTTTGAATTAATATCGAAATTTTAAATTTTGATAAACAAAAAGTTTATTGTAAAAAACAAAGTAGCTTTTTAGTAGCAGTTTTCATTTTTCCAATTAGAGATGACTCTGTTCTCATTGATCGTACGCGATCGATATTTCATATCGCTCATGCGTATGCAACAGAATATGTTTTTTTCATATAATAGTATCTATGAATTTGTGCGTATACATATTAAAAGTTTTTATGCGAAATATGAATTCAATGATATATTTATTTAATTATTTATGATATATTTAATTGATTTTATGCCAAAATATTTAAACGACACATAATATAAATATTCTTAATACGATTTCAAGATCAAAATGTTAAATTCGTTATACTTTTCATTGAATATTTAATTTAAAAAAAATGTTTACTTTCCATATATTTTGTATGAGAATTTACGTTTTTTCCTCTATTTAACCTCCTCTAATTAAAGCTCAGTTTTTAATATTTAGGCTCTGTTATTTAGTCGGTTCTGCCTATATACGTACAACAAAAACAATTACTAAGAATTTTGTCTTTTAAACCATCATATTCACCCTCGTAGCCCTTATTTCGTAATCTAAACATACTACCCTTGCGTCATATATATAAATATTTTCAAGGTATTGAGACTATTTTATATTAAAAGTGGTAATAATTTTGTTGCTCACGCAGGTTATAATCTTCGTACTAATCAGAATTTTGTTAAGCATGTTCCAAATTTTAGATTAGATCTGCGAAAAACTTGTTTCGATATTGCAGCACCAATAATTTATAACAATTTGCCGATTGATATTCGAATGTGTAATAAAAAATATTGACCATCTATTTGTTTTATTAGTTTAACAATTATAAATAAAAAAAAAATAAAAAAAAAAGAAAGCAGGGATTTTTTGTACAGCAATGGTTTATTATAATGTGTATTAAATTTTATTAATTTTTATTTCTTTTATTGTTAATTGCTAATTAAATATAATTTTTTTTGTAAAGAATCAGTGGACCAGGCACGTGATCTTTAGATCCAATGGTTCCACTTATCTTATCAGCTACAACTTTATATATTAGTTATAATTTTAAAAAAAAATCGTTTTTAATAAAGCTGGTAATGATATTAATGAAAAAAAAGGTACAGATAGCCTCATCTATCAGATAACATGTCCAGATATTTATGAAATAATTAAGCGAGATTGCTATACTTTGCTATACAAATTTTTGATACGTATGACTATCCCGCTATTAATACTTGGAAAATTTCTTCCGTGAATAAAAAACTACCGGGTATTATGAAAGATGAGAATAATGGTGCAATAATTACTGAGTTTGTTGTCAAAGATGTATGCGTATAAGATTCAGGGGGAAGAAACAGAACAAACTGTAGAAACTAAGAAAGCTAAAGGAATAAAAAAACAGGTTGTGAAATGTAAAATAACATTTAATGATTATGTTTGAATTCTGAAAAAACTAAAACTATTTCACAAAATTTAATTCAATCGAAAAAACATCACGTTAGTTCATTTACTCAAACTAAAACCGCACTTAATCCTCACGATGATAAACGATTTTTAGTTAAGGGTAGTTATGAAACTTAAGCTTGGGGACATTACAAATTAATGGAGATAGATTAAACAATATATTAAATTGAATATATGATATATATAAAATTATGAACTCAGATATTTAAATTTGCTATAAAATTGCTAATAGTAGCGTTTAGTATATGAAAATATGAAATTAAAACTAGTTTTAAGTTTAATTTACTTTGTCATACATACAATTTATATCCTCATATATTTTTCTATTTTATACTCCTGCTAATAAATTCAATATATTGTTAGCATAAAAATACTAACAATATATTGAAATTATATTAATAAAAATGTTTGTTAAAAAATATGAATGAGTTTTTATTTTAGATATGAAATTAATTGAAATGAATTTGATTAACAAATAGTTAAATAAATATTGGAGAAATAAGTTTGATTGAGCGAGTATTATTCTTAACTACAAACGAATTTAATTATTACAATATTAATTATAAAGAAAATAAATCGCATTGTTCCAATCTTTCGATGGTATATTAAATTAAATAAATAAACAATAAATTATTTCGTATTATTAATACATAATACAACTACATATATATCACTTGATGTTATTATATAACATCAAGTGCAAGTACAACATATATAATATGTACGACCTTGAATCACAGTTAATCTTGTTTAAATTTGTAATATAAAGCAATAGAATACAACAAGAACAATGTGTCAATGTATTTTACTGTAGTAGGATTTTAGTAGGTTCTAAAAGTAAAGAAAAAAAAATGATAATATATTGTGCAGGTGCACTGAACTGCATTTTATATAAAATTGTACATCATTTTATTACTTAACACTTCACGACATTAACACTTCACGACGTCAAAGATAAAATGTACTATTTAACACAAATCAATAATAATATAACAATTAAATATTTTGTATTTTATTTTAACGAGTGATCTACATACAACATGAATAATATAACTGTAATATAATTATTTAAGGAGTTGATGATCTTTCGATGGTTTATTAAATTAAATAAATAATAATTATTACGAATTATGATTACATCATAACTATATGTATATCATTTTTATATTATGTGACATTAACATCAAGTGCAACATGCACAATATGTACAAATGATCACGAATCATGTTTGATCTTGTTCAAATAATTCTTAATATGATATATAGCTGTATAATACAACAACAATGTACCAATTAATATTATCGTAGAATAATTTTGGTAGGTTCTAAAAGTCGAAAATCTATACAAAAAAATGTGCCATCATATTCAGCTATCCTCATCCGGATATAAGTACTTCGTACGGAAATTTTCACCAAAATTTCGATAGGACCTCTATTTACGGAGATATTAAGAGTTTTCGATTTTTCATATAGTATCACAACAAAAATGCGAGTGACGTCATCCAAAATCACGGAAATTTTTATCCAAATTTCGATAGGACCTCTATTTACAGAGATATTTAGGGTTTTTTGATTTTTCATATAGTATCATAACAACAATAATACCATCTTTGCTTATTTATATTATGCACATAGTATTTTATAACAAGCGAGTGACGACATTAAATACACGATTTGTGCGCGTCATATAGTCTTTTGCAACAAACGTGGTCTTGATAACAAGCGATTAATAGTGACGTCATTAAATACTTCCATCTTAAACATTTGTGTTCATCCCAGTCTTTTGTAACAAACGAGTGACGTCATTAAATACAGATCATTTGAACTCGACGTAGCCTTTTGTAAGAAGCACAATCTTTTATAAAAAGCGTGTGACGTCATAGTGAGGCCAAAAAATGCAAATTTAGACCTTCATAAGAAAATACACGTGATTTTGCGCTTGTACCCGCATAGCTTATCTACTCATAACTTGTCTATAACTTTGACAAGAACGCCCAATGGCCCTATTCTGGTGATTCCCCGGGAATTGGGAAAAGATTTTATATGTTATTTCTGTTCAAATATTTGTTTGTTGTTATTGTCCACGATTATTTTGAGCATATGTGTTAAGGAATATGTAGACCAAGTAGGAACGAGAAATGAACGTAGAATGGGGGCCTAGAAAAGATCGCCGGGCATTAAATTACGTAACCAGATCGTTAATTGGCTTCAAATCCTCAGGCCTTTACATATCAACTTTCTGGTAACTGTATATTTACTATACATTACATCTAGTCCAAGCGTATAATCAGATTCTAGTGGTTTGTATTGACCTTCGATAAACAGCCATCCAAACACTTTTTGCGTTGTTCGAGTTTTTTTGAATGACATTTGGACTAAGGAGTGTACTCAAATTTAAGATGAGCCACAAGGCCCTCAAAAATTTACAACAGCGGCATATATACCCCAGAATAATTTTTTGATGTTGTGAGAGATAACGAAATTGACATTGTTCCCAAATAAGAGCAAACATCGAGTAGTGTAACCACCACGACTATAAGGCAAGAGACACACTGGCAGATCAAAAAACCTATAAAATAATAGATGTCACAAAACCATCAGGAACAATAGAAGTCTTGTGATCTAAAAAACACCTAGGTTGAGCTTCAGGAGACATTTGAGTAAAGAGTCTCTTGTGTCAAAGTGCAACATTTCACTCTTCTATTTCATACGAGGTCGAGCCTTCTCCTTCAGAGTTAAACGGTAAGCGGCTAAAAGTTGTCACTTCGCTTAGTTCCGATTTGAGTACAATATTTGAGTGGGGAGTAAAAAATCAGGACAAATTTAACGGAAACAAACACAAATATGCACGATCTCGCGTAAAAGAAGTCGCAACGAATACCCTTTTGTGGTAACAGGCCACGTTCTCTCGTGGGTTCTGACTCAATTCGTCTGCTGGTGTTACAGAACTCTGCGTGTTTTATAGATTAATAAATGGTTAATGTTCTGTATGCAGAATTAAAGGAAAAAATGCCACCATTTGTTACGCCAGGACGGGTAACACGTGGAACGGGTAATGCGCATAGGTTTACGGTGAAGCTGCCGAAACCTCGAACTGAAGATGCAATCCGCGAATTTATTTATCGAACATTTAAGAAGTGAAAATTCGTTGGCCGGTTTTAAGTTTCCGTTTGAGTATAAAATGCACAAGTTTAAGGCAGCTATCAACCTTTACTTGAAAGATCGCGCATTGGGTGCAGGAGCTCTGACGGTTACAAGGAACTAGGACAGTCTTAAAGTCCACCCTGCACCCAATTATAGCTTAACCTAATATAAAAAACATATATGCACAATTACATTGAGGTAATTTCCATAATACATACATTTGATTTGTTCAATTCATTACATGGGAAATAAAAGATCTCGATGCTGTACATTTCCAATAAAATTCTTTATTGTCGCACATAAACAAACCGATACTAATAAATGCTCGTACATAAATTTACTCCCACTTATTTACGAATGAATTAATATCGATTTACCCTTAACCGCATCACATCGTCCAAAAGAAAGTTAGAAAATATTACATTACATCGACCCTTGTAACTAGCACATAATCTACATTTCATTACATTTTCCCTTATCAACATCAACAACAACTGAATATTGTCTAATTATATTCACAGTTGATATCATCTACAATTAATTACTTACACATTAGTATAGTGAACCCTATAATAGTTGGATGATGTACCTGGTTTCAACAACCAGTGCATGACATACCGAATGGGATATAAATGAGCTTAGCAACTTCTGAGATAAGGTTCTGGTGCAGACTGTAAAAGCATTTGGCTATAGATAACAACGTTATGCTCAGAGTTTCCGCGATGTCAACGAAAGTGGAATCCTAATGCCATTCAGAAAACCAACAAGTTTCGAAGAAACAAAATTATAAAGAGTTTTCAAATATTCGTGTATTAGACCTCGATTGCGGCTGTATGTTCTCGAATTGCACCTTTAAGGTCTTAAATCGATTGTGGAGCATTGTGAGTTAGTTTTGCGAACTGTGACAACATTTTTCACCTTTTTTTAAGTGAATTTTAACAATTTCAATGCGATGTTGATTTTTAGAAGTGACGTAATTTTTAATTGTCAAAAGATGACAGCTTCAAAATTGACAGCTGCCCAAATATCCGGCTCAAAATGATACCTCTTATTGGAAATCCCTTTAGATAATTTCTCTTCGAAATGCTGTTTATCTCTAACCGATAATATGCTGCTCTTAAAATTACAAAAATTTCGGCCGAAAAGACAATGACGTGCCTACTATAAAAGAATATATAATTTCATCCCATAAGTCATCATATATAATCCGTTACCAGATCACAGCGTAATGGTTCATCCGTAAGGATAACCATATCCATCTCTGTCAGAGAAGTAGGATGGGTACTACTTGTCCCATTTATATTACAATTGTGACCCATAGAAAGAAGTGTTCCAACTCGATTGTATCCCAAGGGATGCAGGCAATTTGCGACTGCCCAATTTCTTCCACATTTCACCGTAGCTATATTAGTGCTACCTACAACAATAGTCTGTATCCATAAGATCAAGCAGAAGTAGACTAACGACAATCTCGAGTGCTGCAGTTGGTCTTCTTTCTGACCCCAGCAGCAACGGAGACTATCAGTCTGATCACCGAAATGTGTAGCAAGTTTATCGAAAAAAATATCCACTAAATCTTGGATGCTCTTCGATATGTTTGATCAGATGATCTTTCTCTAACCAGATTTCTATATACGTAGTTGACTTGTGAAGAGAGAGAGAGAGAGAATCCCAGAGATATAGTAAGCAATACCTTAACGATGTTATAAACATAATCCTGATAGTAAAACGCGTTACTGTTTAGTTGGACTACCAATGAGTTAACCATAAAACACAACAAAAGTGGAGACTAAACTCCACATTGAAAAAGTCCTTTCAGTATAGTCGTATCAGTATCTGAGTCATTCTCCTTCATGCCATGTCCTTTCATCTGCGGAGATCATGGTTCTGAGAGAACTGTTTTCAAACGCATTCCTTATTGTTCAGCGATTTTTCAATATATGCATGTTCTATAAAATATCCGGTATGCATGATGTTCAGATTTCAGTGTATGATCTCTACAATGTCTATCAATCAATCGTTCTAAGCATTTAAGTATATGAGTGTATTTGGCTGATCAACATAGTGTGATCAATATGAGAAAAACCCCATATGTTTTTTCCCGTTACTCAGGCTTGACTGGCTCATTGAGACAACCCTCCAAGATGAGTTCAGAAATCTGTTTGTTCTTCAAATATCTGGTATCACCTCAAGGTCGTTAGATGATCCTCAAATAAGAATTGTGATCGAAAGTAGTGCAGTACACTTCAAATTTTCATTTGGAACATGTGATTATTTAGGGAATTGTCTCCCGTGAAAGTGACCAACAATATGCTGAAGATGCGCCTATCATAATTCAAGAAAGACTGTAACCTTTGCTGATTTATTGATCCAAGAAGCGACTTTTGGATAGGCGACAAGAGAGGAGGTTGTTCCATTTCTTTTAGTTGTCCTATCTCTCTTAAAAGATAATGACGTCACTTCTAGAGCGAGATCAGGTTCATTAAAGTGAAAACTTCATCCATGCCACTCAATTTATCAGCCAATACGTTTCCCATCTAATCATGGAACTAGTTTTGAGAATATACTGAAGCTACATTAAATTCTTCTTTTGTAACCACTTTGACCGTCTGGTTCTAAGTGTTGAAACATGACAGTTGGTTTGTGAGATGATTATAATTTACTGTATTTCAATTAGTAGAACCTCTTATTTAGAGAAAAGAAAATATAGCGTTAATCCGAGAGAGAGAGAGAGATAGAAGGTTGCATCATCTAGGACCTCACAGCTCAAATTTTTCCAAATAGCTTCCGTCAGGCAAGACTCGGACATTCATCTATTTCCATATTAAGTTAACCAGGTTAGATTAAGATCGACGAAAAGAAAACAACATCCAAGATGGTACATCGATTTCTATCGTTAGGAAAATATATTTCTCACTCGATTTTATGTTGTTGCTCATATTTATCACCCCTGAGGGAATCCCTTAAATTTCAAACAAACATGATTTTTTTCTATTTGGTAAGATACATTTAGAGGTTGAACTATCCAATTTGATGAAAAATCGATTTCTATAGAGAATTACTATGCGCGATCTGTCTTTACGCGATTCCTATATTTGCTCTTCAATGTATCAAATTTCTAACTCTAATCGTATTCAAAATCCAATTTAAGTAAATAAAAATTACATTAAATTTATGTACACATACTCGTATCATATATCCATAAACATTAAACCTAAAATTTGGATTTTAATTTGACACAACTTTACCCGAGGGCATTTTCGTTTAATTGTGCTGGTTTTCCCCCACCCCATACATAATATATATGTAGTTAAATCGCATGTTGAGTGAATTGTTGACTAACTCAACCTAAACTGTACTGAAATGATATAGGAAGTCAGTTTGTTGTGAAAATGTTTTGAGGCATATACACAATAATTCTCAGAATTCCGTCACCAAACTCTAGCTTGTTTGATGGATTCCAAATATCGTATCCACTGTATCGGAGGAAAAATTCTCTCGAAACCGAAATTTTATTGCTTTGGATACATTTTCAGTTTGGTTTCGGTATACATATGTACACTCGTATATACACATAACATTATGTTATGGCAAAACCATTATCATTCTGTTTTGATTTATGTTGGCTGTAGGGCACCGAATGAAAGATTTTTAAATAAATAAACAATATTTGAGAAATAGAATTGTAAATATTTGCCGCATAAAATTATCTTTTTCGGAAAATGAAAAGAAAATATATGTACATAAGGTTAATAATAAGACATCTAAGACTAATAGAAACAGACGAAACGATTAAAAGCTGGGTTTTTAGCATCTATCTGCAAAACAGTTGTATTCGTCCGAAAGTAATCGATACATTTTGAAAGTGCCGACCAGGCGGATAGGCATTAGCACCAGAGGGGAGAATATGTCTCGCGAATCACAAAGTCTGATCATGTTATGAGTCAAATAGACAGTACCAAAAGATCTCTTGAGGCAAATAAGTCTCTCTAACAAAAAAAATGTACAGTAAAATATCAAATACCCACCAGTAAATACGATCTCTCAAAGTAGACACATCCGCTCTAGAAAAAAAAGTGTTATACGTCGCATGACAAACCAACGAAGAAAAGCAAACATGATTTCACTAATCAGCGAACTACAACAACAAACCCAAATCCTGAATAACTCTATGGATGAAGAGGAATTAGCTAAATAAACCGAGTGACTAACGGTCAGTAAATTCTAAACAAAAAACTAATACATTACTTGGTGAACTTCACGACATACAATCTACATTTGATACTAAACCAGTCTATAGATCTCCATCAAATATCAGAAGTGTCACCCCATAAGAAATTACACACGAAATAGATATGAATTTGAATCCCAGGGAGTCACCTGTAATTGATACAATTTCGCCAAAGTTGTTTAGGCAGTTATCAAAGAGTCACTAAATTAACACACACACACTATATATATATATATATATATATATATATATATATATATATATATATATATATATATATATGTATATATATATATATATATATATATATATATATATATATATATATATATATTATATTATATATATATATATATATATATATATATATATATATATATATATATATATATATATATATATATATATATATATATATATATATATATATTTATATTTCAAAGGAGGGAGACCTTGACAACCTCATAGACGCTGTGTCGGGCTCTTACCGACAAAAACGCCACTCTCCGCTCTTCCACACTATCGGAATCGCAAAATTTGCATATTACGTTTTGACGTTGGATGTCGAAGTTCTTATAAGTTTATGTTGTTAGCTTCATGTTGTGTTTTGATGTTTTTTGACGTATATCGTAATATCTTCGACAGCAACTTTTTCAGCTGCCTTCATTATCTGAACACTCACGATATATATATATATATATATATATATATATATATATATATATATATATATATATATATATATATATATATATATATATATTATATATATATATATATATATATATATATATATATATATATATATATATATATATATATATATATATATATATATATTATCGTGAGTGTAAAGATGGAAAATATTATCCCTTAGATGCTGTCGAAGGAGCAAAATTATAACATCATTAATACCATGATAATGATGATACATATTTTGTAACGTGCCCTCTTGTGTCGCGGTTGTGGCTTGGGTAAACAACAAAAAAACTAAAATTCCGTTGGGCGCCAGTCTACCAGCACATGTGTCCGCCTTTGAACTGGCGGAAAAATCCACCACGCAAACTCAAAGGAAATCAATCCGTTGACTTTTGGAATCAAGGGAAAGTGTAAGGTCGGATAATGTAGAAAGAGAAAAATTAAAATATTGTAAAGTGGGATATGTAAGGAAAACTCACCCGTATATCGCTGTCGTGTGTCCTTTGCAGCAAAGTGACCGCTGTATTTTGTGTCGGAATGAATTTCACTGTTTCACTTGTTCGCAACACCATGGAAACCAAATGTTTGGTCTTACTTTTTAATTTTATTAACAATTTTATTGATCTCACCAAACAAATACAATTTACTCAAAGTTTGATGATCCCACTTACAAAAAAAAATATTAATCACAGTTAATGATTATCATTTATTTTTTTCAACACCATCAACACATGAAAAAAACTTATAAGACCAAGAGGAGGAAAAATACACAAACTCAAAACATTACAAATATCTATTTTTTCAATAACATTTGCGCGGTTTTTTTTATTTACAAGTTTTTTAATAATTTGCTTGAGTTTTGATGCGGTTACAACTTTCCACCGTCAACTCTTAATCATAGTCTCTTTTTCTTATCTTTATTTCGTCCGTCACCTTTGATGGTCCAAATTCTAATCCCCCTTTTGTACCTCGCCATCTTGTTTGTCTTTCACTCTTTTCGCTTCTGTTTGGTGAACCGAGAACTTTCCAATTCGGCAGCTCGAGATTTGGCAAAACTTCGAAACTCTCGAATGACGTTTCTCTCCCCCATCTGTTCCGTCATCTAGCCTTCACTAGATCAATTACGTTTCTGCCTGAATCTTGACGATCTTCTATGGGCACCTCTCGTGGTCACTCGTGTCACATGTAATAAATAAATACGACAAATCGATTCTGCGTGGTGGCCAAGTTTGCTCGACCGAGCCCACCTTGTAACGCTATATATATATATATATATATATATATATATATATATATATATATATATATATATATATATATATATATGTATATATATATATATATATATGTATATATATATATATATATATATATGTATATATATATATATATATATATATATATATATATATATATATATATATATATATATATATATATATATATATATATATATATATATAATTCTTGCTTTTAACTATGAGAGTGAAGTTAGTGCTAAAAATAATAACAAAAAATTACACTGTTAAATTTATTTTTTTCCAATAAGAATTGAAAAATATACCAAAATTTAAAATTAAGCGAAGATTAAAAACTGAAAGTTTTGATAGTTTAAGTGGAGGCACAAACTTGTCTAGTAGGTTTTCAAATTGCCAAATCATTAAACGTGGTATGTTGTAACATATAACCAATTTTGAAGACCACAATTATGTTCTACGATGTTATAAAAATCAGCAAATAAATTGAAACAAAAAAGTCTGTATTTCCGATCCTAGAGATGTCCAAGGGTTCCGACCTATATTTTCGAATATCTTAACAAATTTTCATTTCATGAGGGAACTGACATTAAATTGTGACGAGGTTTGCTATGGATTTCGGAACTTTAAAATTTTGTCAATTTTATTGCATCACAACTTTGTATCTTTGATCCTAGAGATGTCTAGAGGGTCTGGTTCTTGTTTTCATGGGATTTGGCATAATACCATTATATCGAGGTAAGATCATCTTATTATGATGAGAACTTCTCAATTTTTCGTAGAATTCAAAAATTCGAAAATTTCGGTTATTTTTTAAAATTGTATATTTCTGATCCTAGAGATGTCCAAGGATATTGACTAATATTGACAGATAGCTTATTAAATTATTGTTCTATGTGCAAAAGTATATTCATTTATGACGAGATTTACTATCATTTCTAGAACCTAGAATTTGAATGAATTTAGCCGAATTTTATACGCATTTAGAATAAGTTAAAGATTGGTATTGCCACATTCAAAGGATCCTGATACATTATTCTATTGATCTGTATCCTTACAATACATTGTAAACCGATTATCAAATTATTATCAAAGATTTTGTAATTTGCTAATGATCAAGCAAATGAAAAGAAATTCAATAGGATTTTTTGTTATTTTTTCCTATTAGACCAATTGAAATCATCGCATAAGCGACGAACCTTTTTTTTTTTTTTTTTTAATTATATCTCAAGTTTTAGATATGTCAACAGCTTCAGACTTACTTTTTTGGATAGTGTATCTAAAACTCGATGTATGTGATGATTTTGATTGAGATCCAATCACTTTTATTACGTTTTTTGAAGAATTTAGAAATTCAGAAATTTTGAGTGACTAAAAAAGTCTGGATTTCCGATCCTAGAGATGTCCAAGGGTTTCGACCTATATTTTCGAATATCTTAACAAATTTTCATTTCATGAGGGAACTGACATTAAATTGTGACGAGGTTTGCTATGGATTTCGGAACTTTAAAATTTTGGCAATTTTATTGCATCACAACTTTGTATCTTTGATCCTAGAGATGTCTAGAGGGTCTGGTTCTTGTTTTCATGGGATTTGGCATAATACTATTATATCGAGGTAAGATCATCTTATTATGATGAGAACTTCTCAATTTTTCGTAGAATTCAAAAATTCGAAAATTTCGGTTATTTTTTAAAATTGTATATCTCTGATCCTAGAGATGTCCAAGGATATTGACTCATATTGACAGATAGCTTATTAAATTATTGTTCTATGTGCAAAAGTATATTCATTTATGACGAGATTTACTATCATTTCTAGAACCTAGAATTTGAATGAATTTAGCCGAATTTTATACGCATTTAGAATAAGTTAAAGATTGGTATTGCCACATTCAAAGGATCCTGATACATTATTCTATTGATCTGTATCCTTACAATACATTGTAAACCGATTATCAAATTATTATCAAAGATTTTGTAATTTGCTAATGATCAAGCAAATGAAAAGAAATTCAATAGGATTTTTTGTTATTTTTTCCTATTAGACCAATTGAAATCATCGCATAAGCGACGAACCTTTTTTTTTTTTTTTTTTTAATTATATCTCAAGTTTTAGATATGTCAACAGCTTCAGACTTACTTTTTTGGATAGTGTATCTAAAACTCGATGTATGTGATGATTTTGATTGAGATCCAATCACTTTTATTACGTTTTTTGAAGAATTTAGAAATTCAGAAATTTTGAGTGACTAAAAAAGTCTGGATTTCCGATCCTAGAGATGTCCAAGGATTTCGACCTATATTTTCGAATATCTTAACAAATTTTCATTTCATGAGGGAACTGACATTAATTTGTGACGAGGTTTGCTATGGATTTCGGAACTTTAAAATTTTGTCAATTTTATTGCATTACAAATTTGTATCTTTGATCCTAGAGATGTCTAGAGGGTCTGGTTCTTGTTTTCATGGGATTTGGCATAATACCATTATATCGAGGTAAGATCATCTTATTATGATGAGAACTTCTCAATTTTTCGTAGAATTCAAAAATTCGAAAATTTCGGTTATTTTTTAAAATTGTATATCTCTGATCCTAGAGATGTCCAAGGATATTGACTCATATTGACAGATAGCTTATTAAATTATTGTTCTATGTGCAAAAGTATATTCATTTATGACGAGATTTACTATCATTTCTAGAACCTAGAATTTGAATGAATTTAGCCGAATTTTATACGCATTTAGAATAAGTTAAAGATTGGTATTGCCACATTCAAAGGATCCTGATACATTATTCTATTGATCTGTATCCTTACAATACATTGTAAACCGATTATCAAATTATTATCAAAGATTTTGTAATTTGCTAATGATCAAGCAAATGAAAAGAAATTCAATAGGATTTTTTGTTATTTTTTCCTATTAGACCAATTGAAATCATCGCATAAGCGACGAACCTTTTTTTTTTTTTTTTTTAATTATATCTCAAGTTTTAGATATGTCAACAGCTTCAGACTTACTTTTTTGGATAGTGTATCTAAAACTCGATGTATGTGATGATTTTGATTGAGATCCAATCACTTTTATTACGTTTTTTGAAGAATTTAGAAATTCAGAAATTTTGAGTGACTAAAAAAGTCTGGATTTCCGATTCTAGAGATGTCCAAGGGTTTCGACCTATATTTTCGAATATCTTAACAAATTTTCATTTCATGAGGGAACTGACATTAATTTGTGACGAGGTTTGCTATGGATTTCGGAACTTTAAAATTTTGTCAATTTTATTGCATTACAAATTTGTATCTTTGATCCTAGAGATGTCTAGAGGGTCTGGTTCTTGTTTTCATGGGATTTGGCATAATACCATTATATCGAGGTAAGATCATCTTATTATGATGAGAACTTCTCAATTTTTCGTAGAATTCAAAAATTCGAAAATTTCGGTTATTTTTTAAAATTGTATATCTCTGATCCTAGAGATGTCCAAGGATATTGACTCATATTGACAGATAGCTTATTAAATTATTGTTCTATGTGCAAAAGTATATTCATTTATGACGAGATTTACTATCATTTCTAGAACCTAGAATTTGAATGAATTTAGCCGAATTTTATACGCATTTAGAATAAGTTAAAGATTGGTATTGCCACATTCAAAGGATCCTGATACATTATTCTATTGATCTGTATCCTTACAATACATTGTAAACCGATTATCAAATTATTATCAAAGATTTTGTAATTTGCTAATGATCAAGCAAATGAAAAGAAATTCAATAGGATTTTTTGTTATTTTTTCCTATTAGACCAATTGAAATCATCGCATAAGCGACGAACCTTTTTTTTTTTTTTTTTTAATTATATCTCAAGTTTTAGATTTAGTTTAGGGGTAACCCCTAAACTTCTACTATAATTTTGAACTTGTTTTTTAATTGTCACAGGTGTCACTGCGATTCGTCACAAAACCCAACCAAGTATTACGAAATCTATGCTAAATTTAAAAAAATCGCCTAAATGTCACGTTTAGGTAAATTAAAATAAATTATCTTTTATTCCATTTTCGGTTTTCCTTGAAAATTTATTTATGATGGCTTAAATTAAAACGATGGCTCTTAAATTATCGAAATTACAATTAAAAATGTGATTGTTAATATCAACCTTTAATATTATTTAAGAAGCTTTTAACATTTTTAGATCTTGTTTCTGATCCGATTTATTAATATAAAAGGTTTTGTGCTTATGCGATGATTTCAATTGGTCTAATAGGAAAAAATAACAAAAAATCCTATTGAATTTCTTTTCATTTGCTTGATCATTAGCAAATTACAAAATCTTTGATAATAATTTGATAATCGGTTTACAATGTATTGTAAGGATACAGATCAATAGAATAATGTATCAGGATCCTTTGAATGTGGCAATACCAATCTTTAACTTATTCTAAATGCGTATAAAATTCGGCTAAATTCATTCAAATTCTAGGTTCTAGAAATGATAGTAAATCTCGTCATAAATGAATATACTTTTGCACATAGAACAATAATTTAATAAGCTATCTGTCAATATGAGTCAATATCCTTGGACATCTCTAGGATCAGAGATATACAATTTTAAAAAATAACCGAAATTTTCGAATTTTTGAATTCTACGAAAAATTGAGAAGTTCTCATCATAATAAGATGATCTTACCTCGATATAATGGTATTATGCCAAATCCCATGAAAACAAGAACCAGACCCTCTAGACATCTCTAGGATCAAAGATACAAATTTGTAATGCAATAAAATTGACAAAATTTTAAAGTTCCGAAATCCATAGCAAACCTCGTCACAAATTAATGTCAGTTCCCTCATGAAATGAAAATTTGTTAAGATATTCGAAAATATAGGTCGAAACCCTTGGACATCTCTAGAATCGGAAATCCAGACTTTTTTAGTCACTCAAAATTTCTGAATTTCTAAATTCTTCAAAAAACGTAATAAAAGTGATTGGATCTCAATCAAAATCATCACATACATCGAGTTTTAGATACACTATCCAAAAAAGTAAGTCTGAAGCTGTTGACATATCTAAAACTTGAGATATAATTAAAAAAAAAAAAAAAAAAGGTTCGTCGCTTATGCGATGATTTCAATTGGTCTAATAGGAAAAAATAACAAAAAATCCTATTGAATTTCTTTTCATTTGCTTGATCATTAGCAAATTACAAAATCTTTGATAATAATTTGATAATCGGTTTACAATGTATTGTAAGGATACAGATCAATAGAATAATGTATCAGGATCCTTTGAATGTGGCAATACCAATCTTTAACTTATTCTAAATGCGTATAAAATTCGGCTAAATTCATTCAAATTCTAGGTTCTAGAAATGATAGTAAATCTCGTCATAAATGAATATACTTTTGCACATAGAACAATAATTTAATAAGCTATCTGTCAATATGAGTCAATATCCTTGGACATCTCTAGGATCAGAGATATACAATTTTAAAAAATAACCGAAATTTTTGAATTTTTGAATTCTACGAAAAATTGAGAAGTTCTCATCATAATAAGATGATCTTACCTCGATATAATAGTATTATGCCAAATCCCATGAAAACAAGAACCAGACCCTCTAGACATCTCTAGGATCAAAGATACAAAGTTGTGATGCAATAAAATTGCCAAAATTTTAAAGTTCCGAAATCCATAGCAAACCTCGTCACAATTTAATGTCAGTTCCCTCATGAAATGAAAATTTGTTAAGATATTCGAAAATATAGGTCGAAACCCTTGGACATCTCTAGGATCGGAAATCCAGACTTTTTTAGTCACTCAAAATTTCTAAATTTCTAAATTCTTCAGAAAACGTAATAGAAGTGATTGGATCTCAATCAAAATCATCACATACATCGAGGTTTAGATACACTATCCAAAAAAGTAAGTCTGAAGCTGTTGACATATCTAAAACTTGAGATATAATTAAAAAAAAAAAAAAAAAAGGTTCGTCGCTTATGCGATGATTTCAATTGGTCTAATAGGAAAAAATAACAAAAAATCCTATTGAATTTCTTTTCATTTGCTTGATCATTAGCAAATTACAAAATCTTTGATAATAATTTGATAATCGGTTTACAATGTATTGTAAGGATACAGATCAATAGAATAATGTATCAGGATCCTTTGAATGTGGCAATACCAATCTTTAACTTATTCTAAATGCGTATAAAATTCGGCTAAATTCATTCAAATTCTAGGTTCTAGAAATGATAGTAAATCTCGTCATAAATGAATATACTTTTGCACATAGAACAATAATTTAATAAGCTATCTGTCAATATGAGTCAATATCCTTGGACATCTCTAGGATCAGAGATATACAATTTTAAAAAATAACCGAAATTTTCGAATTTTTGAATTCTACGAAAAATTGAGAAGTTCTCATCATAATAAGATGATCTTACCTCGATATAATGGTATTATGCCAAATCCCATGAAAACAAGAACCAGACCCTCTAGACATCTCTAGGATCAAAGATACAAAGTTGTGATGCAATAAAATTGACAAAATTTTAAAGTTCCGAAATCCATAGCAAACCTCGTCACAATTTAATGTCAGTTCCCTCATGAAATGAAAATTTGTTAAGATATTCGAAAATATAGGTCGGAACCCTTGGACATCTCTAGGATCGGAAATACAGACTGTTTTGTTTCAATTTATTTGCTGATTTTTATAACATCGTAGAACATAATTGTGGTCTTCAAAATTGGTTATATGTTACAACATACCACGTTTAATGATTTGGCAATTTGAAAACCTACTAGACAAGTTTGTGCCTCCACTTAAACTATCAAAACTTTCAGTTTTTAATCATCGCTTAATTTTAAATTTTGGTATATTTTTCAATTCTTATTGGAAAAAAATAAATTTAACAGTGTAATTTTTTGTTATTATTTTTAGCACTAACTTCACTCTCATTTTTAACTTACATATGAGCCTGAATATTTCAAAACTGCACAAATATAATCCTGATTAAAGTGCTGAGTAAATTGCATAGCCCAAACTCTTCGTTTTCAACTATTTTTAAGTTGTTTGATAAGTTGTTATTTAACCGACTAAAACCAATGATCGTGACTGCTATCTTTGCAGTTTGAAGAGAAGAAACAAGCATTTAAAGATAAAAAATATTGTCCTACCATATTTTTAAAATTATCACAGGCCTTTGATACAGTGCATGAGGGTCTTATCTGCAAGATAAGTTCAATAGTGGCACAAAATTACTGCCAATTGTTTGAGTCGTATATCGTTCAAAACGAAAACTACTAAGAGTATTTCTTGAAGAAACATACTCCATAGTAGGAGTGCTACTTTACACTTCCGATATACCAACAACAGAAACGACCTTCGCCGGAACTTTTGCTGATGATACAGTGGCATTAAGCGAATCGCAGAATCAATCATTTGAATACGCGATAAAATAGGCCAATAGACCACTGGAAACGCCTAACGAGCTAGTATCAATACATGTGACATACACGTTGCGGCTCAAAATTCCCCAAGCTGAATCTACTAAATATCCCGGATTGTATCTTGATTCAATATAGAACTGGAAATACCACGTTAGACCAAAAGCAACTTAAAATAAAACAACGCGAGATGCACTGCTTCAAATGGAATGTTGAAGTGGGCTTTCGCTCTTGCGCATTGGACTACGGAATCTGACCTTTTGTCTAGAACTATGTGATAATTTTGCTCTGACAGTCTTAAGTAACTTTTTGAGTGTTTTATATAAATTAACGCCACAAGCTCTTGTCATTATTAAGACATCGTGTTCTGAAATGAGTTAAAGTATGAATTCGTCTAAGCCTAATCAGAACTTTTCTGTATCAATTCTTTTTGACGCATCAGAGGAAATCATGCATTTTGTGATTTTCCTGGATAGTAGTAGACTCACCTGGAAACATAAGCTTAAATAGTAACTTTAAAGAGCCATAACTATACTGTATTCTAGCAAAGTGTTTCGAAAATTCTGGGGATATTCAACAAAAAATTTTTTTTTGACCAAAAATTCTTCTCCAAAATCGTACAATTTCTTCTCCAAAATCATACAGTTCCTACAGAAGTTCTGTCGTCTAGCATATTCCACCAGAATGTAGCATTCAAAGCACGTTTATGAAATAAAATGCAGGTGTCAAGTCTTGTCAACACTAGACTAGACTATAGTCTCGCTGTACTGCACGTGTTGGAGTTTGTCTACCTTTGATTAGTCAGGCTTTTTTCTAATTTCTGATCTTAGCGCTATAGTTGACCTATCTTCAACTGCCGGTTGTAGAATCAATCCTGACTAGCTCGTTCAAATATATACACCTGTCTGTCAACGCCAACCTGGACAAAAGTAAGACTACTTCGAATGACTTGAACGCCTCTTCACTGTCAAACATCTATAGTGACGTCTACTGTTCAATTGCTCAAACCTCAGCTTGATATACGCTGCAGCAATCACTGAAACGAATCGACTTGCTCATATTGACCTTGTCGTAGAAGACTCTAGCACCCTACCCTTGTCCTTTTTGTTTAGAACTTTTAGGTCAAACAATAACTAGAAAGCTCGTGATAACAAAAGCTATAGATAATTGCGATGGATATAAATTATATATTTATACTAATTGTAATTCGTGTGAAAAATATATATATTTTGAAACATATACAAGTTTTTGGTAATTAAGCTTTTATAAGCTTTTGAGCTTTCGCTTAGTTGTTTTTATTATGTTTTAAACGGTGTTCCTGTTAAAATGTTTAACATGGTATGCACTTGTGAACATAAAAGGTTGAAAATTACTTTCGGAGCTTTTTCATAAAGCTTTGCATATCTAAGTTGAAACAAAAGTACAATACTGTTCAAAAAAATTTACAGTTTTAGTACGAACAGTTCAATATGTATTATTGTTTGAAATAAGCTTTACCATTATACAAAGCTTCTAAGGTCTTTTATAAAGTCGTAAATAAGCTTCAATTTATTAATTTATAAATTGACAATTATTTACTTTGAATTGATTATAAACTATTTCCTTGTGGGCGATATTCTTCATCCCATCCAATCCATATCCACTTCCATTGATGCTTAATCACAATATCTCAATAATCTTTAACGGCTAAGAAACCCGATAATCCAATGATCTCATATGTCCCAACGAAGATTAAATAAACAATTTGTGCGCCTAAATGTTGTCATAGATCAACACTCTATTTCGTTATGAAGAATTTTTTTTCAAATTGATCAAATTTTTTTTATTGCATCTTTTACACTAACAACAATTTTAAAATGTATATCTTTAGGCCCACATTAAGGCGCTGGCCAATAATTATTTGCTATTTTTGTCACCTGAATGCCGTGTATTACAATTCAACAAAAACCTATTTTATACAGTTGGACGTCCATTTTTTGTAACCTAACGCATTGCTGGGCAAATTTTTCCACTATCTGGAACGAATTTTTAATCTGTAATATTTTTTGAGATTCAGGTATCCTGAAATTGTAAATTATAGTAGATTAATCTCTCGTTAATGAAGATTTAGTACGATCGCTGGCATTGACTCAACAAGTAATTTAAAAACGCGTAAAATACCTACAAATTAAAATCGAAAGATGTTCGTTAGCTGACGGCATTAGTTTGCTTGTGAACAGTTGCTTCAAAGTCGAAAATAATGTCTGCATCGCACTGTGACTTTAAACATAAATGTAATAAAGTTGTATACATATTAAATTGAACGAGAATAGCTTCTGGGGCTACAAGAGTGACTCAATTAGACTCGTTAAAATGCTTTAAGGGGTAAAGTGAGAAATCTCTTGAAGTTTTGACCTCTCTGTATTTCGCTAGCTATAATCAATGTCTGCCCATCCTGACAACTGTTATCTCTTTGACTGGCAGACAGACTTTGTTGAATTCGTTTGTCACCTGAAATTGTATTGCTTTATCTCTGGTTTATACTTGAGTGCGACAGATTATATACTTGTTTTTATCTTCTCGACGATAAGTCACCCAAATTATGCAGTAGAGAAACGATTTAAATTCCTCGATTGATGTGATACGAATATAGCATGCTTCTTCTTTGAGCCCAAGTGAAAGATAAGGTCTATACCAATGCTTCACAATCGATTCAAAAAACGTGTAGGAGGTCTTATACCTATTTGCCAAAATCATTAACATCCTTAATTAATGAAGAAATAATTTTATATATTTTCAAATTTTCTAAATTTTTTTTTTTTACTTTCGTTCTAGGGGAGCGATGATTCAGCTGAGGTACATGCATTTGACGATATCAAAAATTTGATAAAGGTAACCAACATTATGTAAAGTGTTCGAAACGATTAATATTAATATATAAAAAGCAAAAAATGAGAAATTGCGATAACCTAATGGGTGTGTGTATATGGGATGGGAGGCGGACAGACAAAGTATTAATCGCATTTCACAGTCTGTACGAGGATGTACGAATGAGGAGTACCAGTATATTTACTTGTGTTTATTCAGTGTTAGGAATCGTTGGTTTGAGGGTTGATAAATGATTTGATTTTGTATTTTGATTAATGAGATTTTAATTTGTACGACTATACATCACAAATATGTGAGGGTGGTTTATACACATATATATTATGTTGCTTGAAATTTTTGCTATTTATGAATGTGTAGAAACGATAGAGAATTGGGGTTGATATTTTTTAAATATAGAAATTTTATTCCAGCATTTACGTGGACATAGATTAGTGCAAAATTGGAATTTTTATAATTAAATTCCTTTTTATATTATAGAGTTGTTCTTAATTTGGACGTTTGCAAACTCTCGTTAACTCCAGTTAACATCTAATAACGTCTATGTGTTTTGAGAGCTCTTCTATACGTCCTCCAACGTCAAGTGATCGGATTTTACGGATAATATACTCATAATTTACTGATTCTGTTTCATTTGACTTTATATACTTCATCCAGGTGCTAATATTATGTGCTAGTTCGTCTGTAATTTGATTCCTCCTTCCTATGTGCATAAGGATTCAAGATTCTTAATTGTTAAGCTACTCTTTTGGCCAATAAACAAGAGAACTTAGGTTATGTTAGGTTAGGATGGCAGTCCGATTTAAGCAGGACTGCTCTGTTAAGACAGGTATAAGCAAAGGCAGTAGTTCACCAAAGCGATATCAGCTCGGAGGGCTGATTCAGTTTTGGTACGACTTGTCTTTTTTGGTACAACACACGATTTGCTATTAGAGGTTAGGATGACTGTCATGTCTCTTTTGACTCGAACCACCCTGAGCTGTCCATAATGCGTTGAATATACCTGAAGTCACTTCGTTGAACGAAAGGGAGGATTAGGTTAAGTTAGTTTAGGATGGTTGTCCTGGTAGTTTTACTCGAACTTCCTTGAGCTGTCCATAATGCGTTGACTATATCTAAAGCCACTTCCACTGTAGCTCGTCAATTCCTTTAAGACAGGTGTAAAGCAAAGGCAGTAGTTAGATATATCAGATGGGTGGATTGATTGAATTTTGGTCCGACTGGCCTTGTTATTACTCACGAGTTGCTATTATCTGATACACTCAGGTTAAGTTAGATTAGGATAACTGTCCTATTTAAGGATGAGTGTCCTGTTAACACAGGTGTAAAGCAAAGCTAGTAGTTAGACATATTTTATATCGCCACAGCGATCTCAGCTGGGTAACCCGATTCAGTTTAGGATGACTGTCCCGTTTCTTTTTAATTGAATCACTCTGAACTGTTCATAATGCGTTGAATATACCTTAAGTCACTTCCACTGCGGTCTGTCAATAGCTAGGCAGTATTTAGACATATCTGATATCGCGAAAGCGATTCAGTTTTGGCCCGACTTGTCTTGTTATTACACACGAGTTGTATGTTTGTCTAGGAAAGCTTAAGAAGATGAACAATTGTCTCCACAACTTGTATGTACACACTTAAAGAGGCGATTCTCTGTATTTTCATCTTAAACTTTCGGCTGGGCATTATGTCTAGAGCTGGTAATCAGATAAAAATCTCATACAAAATGAAGTGGCCAATGACATTGTTCATGAGTAGAAAGCATTGTTACATGAGTAGAAAGCCATAGTGGTAAACAATACACATGAAAAAGTTAAATCTGTTGAAACAGCTCACAATAAAGTCGGTGAACGGATTGAAAATCAATGGACAACAAGGAATCAGAAAGAAATCTCTGCAAATGCAAGACATGGAAACCACATTTGTTCGGTGATTTAGTGACATAAGGTCCAAGAGAGTTGCAGACATGCTGTGATATGACAATGATGACGCGCAAAGGATGTCCCTTAGATGGAGTTCTGTCTCCGCTCTTATTGTATCTTGTGACCAAATCTATACTACTCCACTGAAACGATAACAGATTTTACTGTCAGGATTTTGCCGATGACATCGCCATAATACTGGTAGGTAAACTGGTGTAGTGACCAGGGTCTATCAGTAAGCCCTAGAAAAAATGAGATAGTTTTTTTCACGAGACGCAGGACTATGAGGAACTTAAGTCTTCCAAAAGATGGGGCTCATACAATCCCGCTCTCATCGGAAGTTAAGTATCTGGGGATCTGGTTAGATCACTTGGCAAAAACATATAGAAAGGGTCTGAAACCCATCGTATACGGACTATACGTTTCGATGATCAGACCCATAATCTCGTTTGCTGCACTTATTTGGTGGCCTATAACAATGATTGAGGTTAGAGTGAGACCTCTAAATCGATTTCAAAGACTTGTTTGTCTAGGTATTATTACCACACCCACTGCAGCTCTTGAGATGGTTGTTGATCTGTCGATTCCATCAAATTGAGGCAACAAATAGTCCCTTAATATTGTATAGGTTTTGACCTTGCTTTGGGTGCATCGATCGCACAACCCGTATTATATTTGAGTGATAATGGCGACCAAAAAATAAATATTGATGCAAACCCGTTTGCTTCTTTAATATAAAAAACACTCCGCCTCGGCTGGGCAAAGCAAACAAGGTGCAACGTGGAACACCAATTTTTACAAACTTTTCGCAGCATTTGTGGCCGTATTTCGCCAATAACTCTTCGAATGCTGATTTCCAGGTATATTCAATTGTATCTGGTTTATCGACAAGGGAACATAACTCCAATTAGAATCCAATGGGGTTAAATCACTCGATCTTGGTGGTCTATAAATTGGGTCACTACGCGGAATTATTCTTTCAACCAAAGATTCTTTGAGTAAATCAATTGTAGCGCACGCTGTGTAGCATGTGGCTCCGTCCTATTAGCGCCAGCGAAAACAGTTCTAATCATGTCTCTATACCTCTCATCATTGACTGTAACATTCTTACCATTATCGATTTTGAAGACCTATGGACCAATGACCAATGACTCGGCCAAGAGCACCAAACAGTAATCTATCAACATCAATATCAAATTGTGCTTCACCCCATGTGCCGAATTGACGATGTTCGTTTGGCTTTAATTCTTGCACAAGTTGAATCTTGAATGCTTTTAAGCCAAAATCCTTTTGTTAAATCTTTCATAAAGTAGAAGGACACAACTCCAGTTGCTGAGAACGGCGCAGAATTGATTAATTTGGATCTTCTTCAATGCTTTACTGTAAATCGGCTCCAGCTTCTTCGTCGCGCACTTTTCCGCATCATACGGGATGCACATAATCAATTAGAGTAAATGTGGTCCGAAAACGATCTATTGTTATTCGAATTAGTCACAACTATCAGCTGTTAAATGGGTTTATAAATTAAGCAGTGTTGCCAACTTAAAGTTGTAAACATCTATACAAAACTTAGCTTTCATAGTGTTTTGTTCAAATATCTCAAAATGATATCAAATCAACAAACATATCATCAATACTTATTATAGGAGTATATAGGGGCCATCGAGTTACATCTATATACAAATAACTTGTCAATTTCGTTTCCATTTTTCATTTCGATTAGTATATGTGGAAAACAAAATATTATTGAACCACTTGACAAAATTCCAACCATAAATTATTAACCACGCAAACATTATCGATTTACCACTCAAAAAAAAAAATCTATATCATTTCGAGATAGGTGTGTGTGTGAATACGTGTGTACATATATGTATAGATAGACCAACAACACCGGTGATGAATACAGAGTACATCGCAAATTAAACATTCCACAAACAAAAAAATTCTGAAATCCAAGTTTTTCCTACTTCAATGGATAAATGGAAAACAAATTATTTTTTTTTTGGGGCTTGAAGTATTTTTCTCAAACGTACATGGGTTATGGTACGAACAAAGGTGTTTTTTTGTTCATTAAACAGGAAAATTTGAAAAGCCATAGAGTAAATATTTACCTGAGCTACATAAGTTTTCGTCTAGTTTTTGTTCGACACAATTTCTATGGAATGTTTTACATTTCGTTCGTCTTTAATTTAAAACATGTACTTTGCATATTCCAATACATAAACAGATTATTTTAAACATTGGATACCGTCACTACAGCCATGAGTGCTGTAAAATTCTAGCCTCTGCTTAGAATTATTTTGATTGCCTAAACAATCGTTTTTACTACGCGTTGTTGTGGCGAAGTGATCTAATTAAATTACCACGGGTGGGGTTCAATTAGATATGAAAATAAAACCTGTTGTCGTTTATGGTTAGTTTTTTTCTGGCTTCCCATAGGCCACCGAAATGAGGGGTGACGGGTGGTGTGAAATGCCAAGTGGTTTCATCTAGAGCTATTTTATTTGCTATCTCGGCTGGTAACTATGTTATTGCGCTGTAATAATTTTTCTTCATTTTAGAGTTTGCGCCAACAAAATAAGATCCATTGTCCGAATAAATATCAGTGCATAGCCCTCGTCTGGAAGTGAATCGTTTGTAGGCCGCAATAAAGGCCTCCGAAGTTAAACTGCTTACTATTTATATATGTAAAGCTTTTGTCACCATACACACGAATAATGCAAAGTATCCTGTGTACGCCTTGTTGCCCCTTCCTTTGGTTGTTCTTAACTGAAAGGGTCCAGCATAATCGATACACGTTTTTGCAAAAGGTCTCCCCGGCCTTACTCTTGGTGTTGGTAGATTACCCATGAATTGCTCAGTGTTATGTTGTTTGTGTCGAAAGCAAATCACACACTTCTGAATAACAAAACGCACAGCACGTCGACCATCTAAGATCCAATATGTTTCCCGTAAGTGGGTCAATGTTAATTGTGTTCCTCCATGTAGCATCACTTTGTGTACCTTTAGTTTACACGTAATCAGGTTATTTTTCCTAAAATTATAGGATTTTTAGTGTCGCTGGAAAGTTCGAATTCAGTAGACGTCCCCTCACACGTAACAGACCATTTTTATCTAGAAATAGGGTTTAGCGATAGGAGTTTATTAGCTTTGTCTAGTTTCGTCGATTTCTTCATATGTTGAATGTCTTTGTTGAAATTCTCTTCTTGACATATTTTAAAAATGATTACTTCCGCTTGAACTTCTTTAAATATTGGTATGTTTCTCGCTGCATTCGCTTTAACTTGTCATAGCTGGAAATCTTTTGGAATAATTTCCTCTAAATTACGTCTTTATTTACCATGTTCACCAACACTATCTTATATCGCTTTTCTTCATGTATGTGCTGCTCGTGTTTTACTTCGTTGTCCCGTAAATATTCATCATTTGATTCCGATCCAGATGAGATATCGTGGAGGATGGATGGCCCATGCTACCATAAATGATTGTTAACGAGCTGGCTGGGTGTTATGCCACGTGATGCAATGTCAGCTGGGTTCTCCTGGGATCTTATATGATGCCACGTTGTTGATGGGAGACTTTGCCTTATTGCCGAAATTCTGTTTGCAACAAAGGTTTTGAAGCGGTTTGGATCACCTTTGATTCAACTTATAACGTGATCATCGAATCCGTCCAGGTATATACTTTACAGTTGGTCAGGCGCATTGCCATTTGAACGTGTTTGATTAATTTTGCTAATAATAAAGCGGCGTTCAACTCCAAACGGGTAATTGATAGTTTATTTTTAGTTGGTGCTACCCTGGTTTTTGCTATTATAAAGCTGTTGCTATATGGCCATTCTTAGATTGAACCCCCGTTGTTTAGTGATTATCATTAGTTCTCGTAACGTAGAGAGGTTTTCTTCTATGGTGTCATTTTCGGTCAGCAGGTCGTCTACGCAAAAATCCGTTGATATGATTTCAGCAGTTTTTGTATAAGATTCACGTACTTCAGCGGCTAGCTCTAGCAGGGATCTCACAGTTAGGAAACTGGCAGCTGTTGTACCATAGGTGACAGTGTTTAGTCTATATGTTTTTATTGGTTTCGCAGAGTCACTTCTCAATAGTATTCGTTGATCGTTGATTATTTCTATCATCCTTGTGAAGCCAGACTTGTCGAGACATTTTTTCTATATCAGCGGTCATAACGTACTTGTGCTTGCACCATCGGAGTACGATGTCAGCTAGATCCTCTTGTAGTTTTGGGCCCGTCATCATAATTTCATTTAACGACACTCCTGTCGTTGTCTTTGATGAGGCGTCAAACACTACTCGGAGCTTTGTTGTAGTGCTGTCCTGCTTGGTTACGCCGTGATGTCATTTTCTTGAATCAATTCCATGTGGTACAGCCTTAAATATTCCTCCATGAATTTATGCTAATGTTGCTTGAATAGCGCTTCCTTCATAAACTTTCTTTCAAAATGTAGTAACCTTGCTGTAGCTCTCCTTCTGCTTTCCCCCAGTTTGATATGATCATCCTTAAATGGTATTCTCACCTGATACCTCCCATCTGAAACCCGCTGTACATTGCAAGAAAAATGATGTTCTACCTGAACTTTTTCTTCAATACGACGTCTTTCTTCTGGGATACTGTCATTTTCGTTGAGCAGCCTGAGCTTCTCTCAATACCTTTGGTAGTGATCATGGTTGTCTTTTGCTGGCAATCTATAAGCTTCCCATATTGCCGATTACAATCCACCGTAACTCTGTTTCTTGTGCCATAGGATCTCCTTTACCCCCTTTGATTACGTTGTTGTTGACTATTGACGGATAATAGTCTGCTCCTATTATTAAATCAATTGGCTGCAACTGATTAAATAGTGGATCAGCTAATTGTATCTTGTGAAGATGAGTCATTTGTACCAACGTCTATCTCGGGAAGTTGATGATTGAGGTTCTTGAAGACTATATCTTCTATATTTAAGAAAAACTCTCCCCCAAATCTCGGTGATAACTTTGTGTTTACGGTGTACCGACAAATACCGGCTTATCTTCCATCGATTCCCGAAATTTTAACATAAGCCTTTTGTTTTTTAAAGTTGAACTGATTTGCGGCTTTTGCTGAAATGAGCGTCGCGTGTGACTCTGGATCTATTAATGCTCGTAACGTTACAAGCTGACCAGCGTTGGTTGCTGCCTTAACTACGGCAGTTGGTAATAACACTTGTTATTGCTGATTTTCTACGAATAGAATCGGTTTAGCTTTAACTTCAGATTTGGATGCCGAGTTGTTGCAGTGCAAAAGTGTGTTGTATTTTCCGTTACACACTAAGCACCAAGTTGTCGATGGGCATCTATCTTTTGGATGCCTGGTCAAGCAGCGTGTACAAAAATTAGCACTATTTACCAATCTTGCTCGTTCCAATGTTGGCATTTGATTTAAAAAGTGACAATGTTCCAATTTGTGATCTTTACATTGTTGTACCCAACAAGATGTGGATATAGTTGCAGCATTCATACGCCTAATGGTTGTATGATATGTGTACGTGGTATAGCTGTCTTGTTGTTTCCCATTGCCTCTAAAGACTGGAATCTTCTTCGGAGGGACTCTTTTCGGATTTTCCAGTGTTGTTTCAAATACCCTTATGGAATCTGGATCCAGTTTTCTTGATAATATGAAAACCACAAATGCTTCAAATATAGATGTCATCTTGAGCTGCTGAAGGTTGTGTAGCATCTCTCTCGCAGTATCATGCATAGCTCGAACTGCTTGCTCTGACGGTACTTGTAATGTTGTTAAGGATGGCAGTGCATTAAAATAGTTATTTGCTAGCAATCTTGTGTTGTTATATCTTGCTTGCACTATGCTCCAGGCCATCTCGTAATTTTCCCCTGTGGTTGCTAAGTGGTTGATAAGATGTGTTGTCCCTATGATGAAAACCTCTTAAGAAATGCCTGAAGAATGGAAAATGGCCGCGTTATGCCCAATATTCAAGAAGCGTGATCGCTTGAAATGCGGTATAGCTCTTCTTTGCATAACGTACAAGTTATTATCTTGGGCCAAATTACTCCTCTGGCGGAGGAAATTTTCGGTGAATACCAAGAAGGATTCCGTTCAAATCGATAAGCCACTGATCAAGTTTCTTCACTACGGATGATTCTTTCCAAGTACTACGAACCATCGCGATGTACACCAGGTATTCCTAGATTTCAAGCAAGCCTATGACTCGAGAGAGGGTATGTCTATGCGCTCTCAATAAATATCAATCGAGAGAGGGTATGTCTATGCGCTCGAATATCTAGAAATACCAAACAAACAAGTACATCTGTGTAAAATGACAGTAACGCAGTCACAATGCTGTTTCAAAGTTGAGTACATGCTTTCGAGAACTTTTGCAATTACTTCTGGTATTCGACAAGGAGATACGCTGTCCCCGATGTGTGATTGGATTAAATGGCAACGGAGTTAAAGTGATACTTGATCCACTGGAGCAGTGCTCAGCTTCCATTGGCCTCAAAATTAATGTGTCCAAAACCAAATATCTGATCTCAATTGATTTCAGGTGGTAAACATACGTTTGAATTATTCACGAGCATAGTGTAAGAGAGAATATAGCCTTGCCACTTCCGAAATCCAAATATCTTGCAAATACGGATAACCTGAATTTATACAGAGTGTTGATCAGACCTGTTGTTATGCATGGATGAGAGAGCTGAATCTTGACGGATGAGTACGAAAGATAGCTTCTTATGCTCGAAAGAAGAATTATGCGTGTCCTTTTTTCCTTTATCGCCCACAACACGTCGTTGAAGGTACATACCGAGTTCTTTTCAATTACGATATCAGGAATTTAATGCGAACTACTGATATCGTGCATAAAATCAAAGGACAGCGACTGGCTCGGTGACGTTCTGCGTGTTGATCCGAACCGAAAAAAAAGTTTTTAAACATTGAAAAATGAAATGAAACTAGAACCTCCTAACATATACAAATAACATGAATCAAATGGTGTTCAGAAGTTCCAGTCTATATGGTCGATGCATCAAAACTTCCCCACCGGATTTTAAGTTCACGGATTTAAGTTGCGAAATTAATGACAAGCTGAGAATGTTTATTCAAGCCACATAGCAGAACAGTATGAGCCACCAATGGTATAAGGGCTTCACTGGAATCATTATTTTAAATGTACGACCGAATCACTTGGTTGAACGACGTATACCAAGTGGACATTATTGTCGCACGCTAGCCGTATCTTAGATCAATTGGCCGGTTAGTACTGATTGTAATATAAATGAAAATTATGCTACAAACAGTTCGGATGCATAATTGAAGTTGGGATGTGGAACTTCCATTGAACATATCGGAAAGGTGATTACAAATCAAAAAAGATTTACGTGAATCCAAGCAGTTCGAATTCCAAAATGGATGTAAGCCATGGGCGAAGATTAATTGGATTCAGTGATGCAAGTGAACACACATATGCTGTCGTAGTGTATCAATCCAATATAATCACGACGAAATCTCGAGTTGCACCAGTCAAGCAGATTAGTATTCTACGACTGGAACTATCTTATGAAGTTGATGAGATTGGCCATGACATTTAAGCTATCAAAATCTCTCCTCTTTACTGATTCAAAAATTGTATTAGATTGGTTATCGACACATCACAGACGATGGACAACTATTGTAACCAATAGAGCGAGTGATAAAATCCAAAAATATATGCGAGGAAATTGGGGACATGTTGCTTTAAATCAATCGAGAAGCTAGTTTTGCAGCAGAAATGGTTTAATCCGACACATACGCATCAGACTGAATTTTAGTCAGAAATAGATGCATTATATGGTAAAAGAGAGTTACCAAGACGCTCTAAGCTTATATGTAATCCATTTTTAAATGATTCAGGAGTACTAAGTGCAGCAGACCGATTCCAAAATTCAATGACCTCATTTAACGTGTAACATGTGATTGTTCTACCGACAAGTCACAACGCAAAAAATGCATCGTAATCGATTTACACAAACTACAAAATCATCTGGGGGTGGGTCTGGTCACATGCATCACACGGCGCCAGTGATATCCAAAGCAATTGTCTACAATGCCGTAAATTTTTTTCCGAATCAACAAAGATGTGTAGCCGCTCAATGTAATGAAAGAACACAACTGTCTTTCTGTTGGCCAGTTCTGATAGATCTTCCTGGATTACTTCGTTGAAACGTTCGAGTTGAGCACACTACAGGACCGAATTGATGGTTTTTTACGTTACAGCAGCTCACAATGAACCATTCCCCTCCAATCCAACCAAACACTCAATATAACCTTGTTTGCTGTCTATTCAGGTTTCGAAGTCATTTGTAGATGGTCACCAGCCTTAAAAGGTTTTCTATATCGTTGCGTTTCAGGAGCATTTCACTGATGTCAATTTAGTTCATAGAATGTATTTGAGTTAATTCACGTGGCACCCAAACATCGAACTTTTTGTAGCTTGGTCTTTTTTAAATGATTCCAAACTGGCATGTAGTTGATGTATAATGGCTCCGCTATTTCCCTACTTCATTGACTTTTTCATTGAGCGGGCGATCGCTCCAATTTTCACAAACAATCGAAGCTGAAATGTCTCCTTTTAAGCACATGTACATTTGAGACCATCGGGTCAGTTTTACCCAATATATGTAGGTATCAACACCATTTAGTGGCAAACATCGCGGAGATTTTTATATGACCCATAAATCACTTCCATGCGTCACTGTAGTAATGTGTCTCGCGTTATTCTCACGATGCTGATTGGCTCGTTGTCTAGTGTTGTCTCATTCCTCATCTGATTACTTCTTCTCCAGCTGAACTCGAATATCATTACCACTTGCATCGCCTTAAGTTGGATTTGAATCAGCTTCTATTTTGACCATTGACTTTATTGATATAGGCATATTGGTTACAGTATTGACAAATCCGGATTTCGACATTATACAAATTGGCTCCCGAACTATTAAATTGAACCAGATACTAACAACACATCGGCCAAATAAACAGTGTACTTAGTTGCGTGGACATACAAGTTCTATTGATTAAATAAAAACTAACTCAAATCTTGAAAGCGAAAAGAGCACACTTGATAAGTAAAGTTAGAAGAAGAAGTTTGACAGCTGAGTAACGAAGATACCGTACTCAAGAGATAGAATGAAGACCTGAAACTTCATTCTATAATTTGCTGCCACAAAGCAGCCATGGTGAACATCTTTGATTCCATCACAGCATGCAAAACAAACTGTTTGACAAACTGGAGTAGATTAAACCAGGGTTGAGAAGATAGTAGATGAACAGAAACTCGAAGAGGCAGTTGGGGCGGGAGGTGCCGGGTTCGAATTCCGATAGGGGCAGGATGCAAAACAGATTTTCATCATACGATTACGATCGGTCGTGTGAATGAGGACATCTATGACTCCCTGTTGGAGTGCAGAATTCATGGGCCAACCCATCATCCATGTCTGTACTATAGGCTGTCATGGAGCTATTCAATATGCAGATGGTTATACGTAAATCGGACCTATAGCCGTACGTCCTCTATTTGGCTGTAATGACGTAAGGTAAGGACGTAAATAAGCGAACCGCGAAAGAGTTGGAAGTGCCTCGAGCCCCGAAACAGATTGCAAACGTTAACTATTTTCTGCTAAACTATTTGCAATTTCGTTGCCTTCAATCGCCATTACCTTGTTATTGCAACGAAAAGAAGTTACAAAAATTTCTTACAATCACTTACCAATTTAGAGCTGGTTAAATGATTATTCAAAGAGATAAAAGCAGACTCACTATCAGTACCAAATCTCTTTAACAGTGACTCATAAAGTGTGTAAAGTGTGCTCATTAGAAACTCACTGTTGTGGATCCCTAACAACCTATCAACAATCTTTTTGAGAATTTCAGAAAAATTGATGACAGACAGATGGGACTTATCAAATTTTGTAATAAAAATTATTCTACTGTTGTTTCAAGATTGTAGAACAAAACTGAAAGGAATACTTGTCTGGAAGGTATGCAGTAATGAGGATATTAATGCTGTGTTTTAGCAAGAAATATACCAGCAAGACCGGCATATTAGAAAGGTTCGAATATGAACCAACTCCAACGTATGACCTTATAATTAATAAGTCTGCAGGCTAAGTGCTAATTGGGAGTTACAACACAGTAGCTCGCTACTACGCGTTATCGGTTATCATGGTATTACCACTCGAGAAATGGGTAGAAAGAAGTAGGTCCGTTTTTCAATATCCAGTGAAGGACATGAGACACAACCTAATATTAACCAACATACACTTCATGAAGGATGAACTCGGACAACGAATTCTACCACTGGAAGTGATTAGTCCAGAAACTGAACCATCAAACAGATATTTCAAGTTGTTCTTGTTAACTTTCCTACCCATTTCCTTATTGGCTTTTAAGTTGGGTGGCTTGATTTCAACTATTATTATTGGTTGATCACCACGAGTGGTTTGCTCTATGTATATTTGTGAATATTTTTTGTAATAACTGACAGCCGCCTTCAATGAGATGTTGGTTTGTTGTAATACACAAGTCGATGAGTCACTTTGAACTATTATTCTGTATTAAGTTTATAGGTAATGATCATTCTCTATATTTGGGTTCGAGCTAATCCGTTGAACCAATCCGTTGAACCTATTTGATTTCGCAAAATTGTACACAAATTTTCTGAAGGTCGTTGTTGTGGTAGCAAAGTATTATATTCTTTGTATATTATTAGTTCCAACATGGACCTTATGTCATTTTAAATTAAGGCTCCCAATCACTATCTGCCATCGTGCTGTAATTTGAATCAAAGAGAAATCACAAAAGTCGAAGTTGGCTTCAGAATTATAATATCAGTCACTTAGAAGTTTATTGTACTCCTCCATTATACTCTACTAATTGCAGAACGGTTCCTTCTCACATTAATTAGAAGTGTTTCATTTCGTTTAGTACAGTCGAAACCAAATAATATCACAACCTTTTTAATTAAAACGATAAAAGTTTAGGTGATGGGTAAGAAATAAAAAGTTTTTCTCGAGATTTATTTTTGCCTTTTGGCATTGTTTTCGGTGAAACCGCAAAAGCTGTCAAAAACATGGAACAATACATTTATATATGAGTACACATGAAACAAACCATCGGAAAATGTTGGAAAATTTAAAAAAAAATGGAATCAAGGTTACTAAATATATGATTTATTTTTTGAATAAGAATTTTGTTTCAAGCAGACTACTGGCAGATATCCTGTCAGGCAAATTCAAGATGTGGATATCGAAATAGTATATTATTACTCTTACAGGTGTGAGGAAAATTATAGCGCCGGTATTCACAAACAAATGCTTTCGAAGAATATCGAGTTGCATCTGTCTGTGCGCCAATACGAACACAGGACTGCGCAGAATTCCAATCCGTGTGCAGAAAAACCAATACGAAGTTGCTGAATCTAGATAAATGCTCGTCAATCACACGGGACTATAATAAAGAACAAAAACATCACGGCATCTCTTCACGGACCCTTACCCAATCTACCTGTGATTCTCTGACAATTGAGCATGGATAGAATCTATTTCTACTCTACTACTCTACCAATAGAGTTAATCGATTTTCTCACAGAAACCGTTCTATGTAGTTCTCTTAGATACTCTTAGTTTGTGGTTGTATTCCACGAGGACTGTCTTTTATTAACCCCAGTCTTCGATGTCTTAAGTCCTATTGCAAAATCTTCTCATTTTTCTCCTAAGTTTCTTCAGCTCCCTATTATACCAGAAAACCCTATCAATAGACTTCCTTCAATTGACAAGACTGAGTGGATAGTATTATGCAGCTGACTAGAAACGAATATCTTATTCTTGGCTGATCAATGGTTCCCCTATTTTAGAGCTTTTCAAATCTGAATAAAGCCTATAAGGCCTTATAAGCCTTATAAAGCTCTGATTTCCTGTAGTTGCATTTTTATGATCTCTAGATATGCATATTTTCAGACAACAAAGCAAACTCTGAGACACGCTACTTATTGTACTTGTCATGTTAGCTACTTCCATAAAAAGATACCCATCCTTTGTATTTGTATCAGTGATGCTCCATACTATGTGGTGTATTAGTATCAAATCCTATGGCAGAGCTACGCCCTTTCCTCATGCAGTAAATTATCAGTCGTTTGTTTTCTACAGGTGGCGCTTAATCGTGATACCCTGGGATATAAACAGCAGCTATTACGACTGCACACTTTCTTTTCGCTCTAAGAATTTGTACCATGACAGCATCTAAAACTCCAGACGCTGAAGTCTGGGATGTAAAATAGTTTAGCTGCGCGCTCGAGATTTTGAAATCACCCATTTGACGATTTCAAGAATTATATTTAAATAAAGGTGAAATTCGATCAGTAGTCAAAGAAATCTTGACTTAGTGCGTATTCTACCGTAGAATGTTTATTCCTTATTCCAAACTGATGCGAGGGGATAAGATTCCTTTCTTCGATAATTGGTTTTAATCGTTGAAGAAGAACCTTTTCAAATAGTTTCGATAGTATTGGTAGCAAAGAAGTGGCCTATATGAAGCTTTATCATTCGAAGATTTGTTCGGCCTAAGTATAATGATTACTTTTGCAACTTTCCGTTGCCTTAGTCGAAATGCTGCATTAATTATCTGACCTGTTATAAGATCATATCCTGGAGCCTTATGCGCATTCAAATGATTCTTGATTTCCCATTTCAGTTCTTTCAATGTTAAAAGTGTAAATTTTATTTCATCCTGTTAATTTATCGACATAATATTTTCCTCTTCCGTTTCTTTGGGTTAAGGTTTTTTTTTTTTTTTTTTTTTTTTTTTTTTTTTTTTTTTCATTCTATGCTATCTTTTTTGGGGCTCAAGGCTCTCCCAGCTCTTTCGCGGTTCGCTTATTTACGTCCTTCTTTACGCCTTAACGGTCAAATCGAGGACGTACGGCTATAGGTCCGATTTTCGTAGAACCATCTGCGCAATGCATAGCTCCATGCCAGCCTATAGTACTGACATGGAAGATGGGTCGGCCCATGAGTTCTGCACTCCAACAGGGGGTCATAGATGTGTTCATTAACACCACCGATCGTAATCAGATGGTAAAAAATCCCTTTTGCATCCTGCCCCTATCGGGATTCGAACCCGGTACCTCCCGCTCCAACTGCCACAGCTTTAACCACTGAGCCACCTGAGCGGTGGGTTAAGGTTGGAATGTTTTTTCAAGATGATTTTCAAACTAATCGAGGTATACATGGACAAAGATAGGTTTGGCAAGGTAAATGTCATCGGACGAAGCGAAGAAAACTTGGAAGATACTACGTGCAAAATATGCCCGCGTGGTGCCAGCCTGCTCGCAGCGGTAGCGATGGGCCACCAAATAACTACCATGATTTCTGTGGAAAATCGACGCCAGGAAACTCGGCGAAACCAGACAAAATGAGCCACCGAATCTAGTAACATAGGCACGGTAGAATTACTACTAAACTGTTCAGTGACTCAAATGGCAGCGAATAGAGACACCTTGAAGGAACTTCACAAACCAGTGACTGTGCTTTATGGGTTTTGGTCGATAACTTTACTATAGTAGATTTTTATTCTTAATAAAATTTAAAAATATATAAATTAAAGTAGAGTTAAAAATAATGAACTATTCTGCCAAGGCAGTATATCCACTTCATTAAAGTATACTTCGTACTGGTCTCTGACGTCGACTGTACTTTAGTTTATTTGATCTGTGGACTATATTGAATCCCTGTCTTTGTATTAGTGTCATTCCATTCCCACCTTCTTCTCGCCATTTTTCTGGGTGATGTGTTCTACCAACATAACTATCGACTAACTCAGCACTCATATACTCATCGAGTCGCTTCTGTCTTACCCAGTTATGCAAGACCACCGTTGATTTTACTTAAGCAAGCACAGTAGGTTTTCTGGCTAAAATAGGGCGTCTATATACAAGCCATCTACTGGCAAGTATGCCAAAGGCATTTTCAACGACGTTTCGAGCTCGAGATAAACAATAGTTGAACACATTCTTATCTTCGGGAAGTACCGAAGCGTTTCTCCCAGAATATGGGCGCATTAAATTTGGCAGTAGAGGAAACGCTTTATCACCAACAAAAACAAACGGATGCTCTTGATTATTCCTTAGTATCGCAGGTGGAGGAATGTCCAATGATGCACCGCGATTCAGAACTGCTTTGTCAAAACTGCTATTCTTAAAAATAGTGCTGTCACCAACATGTCTGGGTGCGTCTATTTCGACTATAGTGTGCATTTCATACTATTCAAATAACACAAGACTGTGGCTATGCTTAGAATTAAAATAAGTCGAGCCCAAATTACCAAATGCCTAAACATAACAATATATTAATTAGTAACCTAATGTTATTTTTATACATATGAAACAGATTTACCTGTATGATAACATGTTTGCCGTCCATCGCTCCTAAACAATTTGAGAAATTCCACTGAAGCTCGAAGTTTTTGGCAATAACCTTCCACATTATACAGCTTGGCTTAGGGAAAACATGATCTTTTAATAATTCCCATAATTGTATACAAGTTTTCCTTATTGTTTGTGAGGTAGTACTTTTCCCCAAACGATATCCATTTCTTCCAATTGAGGTTATACTGTCTCCACTCGAAAGATACCTAAAGAAGTTTTGTGATATATGTAATTAGTAGCAATAACAATATATTTATTAAAATAAATACCGAATAGTTAGTGACAACCGCTGACCTTATTATTGACCTTTCTCCTACAGCAATCGCTGTATTGAGGGGCATACAATTGACAGAAATTTGTAAAACGCTGCAAGTGTCATTCGATGAAAGTTGACGCATGTGCTCTGGTCATTAACCCTCTTCTCAGCGACAAGATTTGCGTTATTACGATTGCCAGGATTTACACAAAATATCCTTAAGCCGCGCAGCAAATATCCTTAAGCCGTGCAGCAAAATATTTATACAGTTTTGTTTTGACAAAGACATTTTGGGTTTTACACTTTAAGTCTAATTTCCATTATGAAAAAAATACTGCCCGTATTTTTTACTGAAAAAAGCCAAAGCGGGAAAAAAAATAAAAAATACCATTAGAGTGACAGAGATCGTGTTTTACTTTTCTATTTTTTTATGGTGGATATGTTTTGACAGATGCTTATAACATAACCAATAAATTTCAAATTTTGTTTGTTATTGAAAAAATAGACATAAAATACTTTGAATCTACAACAATAAATTTAAAAAAATAGACTTAACATAATTATTCATTATTTCAATTATTTCCACAATAAATTAAGATTAACAAAACGAAATGTTAAAATTATGAATTGACCTTAAAAAACTGCTATAAAATGGTTGATATTTAAGAAATGACTTCACTTTTTAAATATGACTTCACTACATACAAACTATTTCTCATCCATATATAACGGGTGATTTTTCAAGAGCTTGAGAACTTTTTTTTAAAAAAAAACGCATAAAATTTGCAAAATCTCATCGGTTCTTTATTTGAAACGTTAGATTGGTCCATGACATTTACTTTTTGAAGATAATTTCATTTAAATGTTGACCGCGGCTGCGTCTTAGGTGGTCCATTCGGAAAGTCCAATTTTGGGCAACTTTTTCGAGCATTTCGGCCGGAATAGCCCGAATTTCTTCGGAAATGTTGTCTTCCAAAACTGGAATAGTTGCTGGCTTATTTCTGTAGACTTTAGACTTGACGTAGCCCCACAAAAAATAATCTAAAGGCGTCAAATCGCATGATCTTGGTGGCCAACTTACCGGGCCATTTCTTGAGATGAATTGTTCTCCGAAGTTTTCCCTCAAAATGGCCATAAAATCGCGAGCTGTGTGGCATGTAGCGCCATCTTGTTGAAACCACATGTCAACTAAGTTCAGTTCTTCCATTTTTGGCAACAAAAAGTTTGTTAGCATCGAACGATAGCGATCGCCATTCACCGTAACGTTGCGTCCAACAGCATCTTTGAAAAAATACGGTCCAATGATTCCACCAGCGTACAAACCACACCAAACAGTGCATTTTTCGGGATGCATGGGCAGTTCTTGAACGGCTTCTGGTTGCTCTTCACTCCAAATGCGGCAATTTTGCTTATTTACGTAGTCATTCAACCAGAAATGAGCCTCATCGCTGAACAAAATTTGTCGATAAAAAAGCGGATTTTCTGCCAACTTTTCTAGGGCCCATTCACTGAAAATTCGACGTTGTGGCAGATCGTTCGGCTTCAGTTATGAAATGTCAAAGCATACTGAGCATCTTTCTCTTTGACACCTTGTCTGAAATCCCGCGTGATCTGTCAAATACTAATGCATGAAAATCCTAACCACAAAAAAATCACCCGTTATTTTTCCTATAAAATATTTCTCGAGTACTGAATAAAAATACTTCTCTTGATATATTTTGTCAGTACTGCTATAATTATTTTCTCAGTAACCATAAAAATTTATTCAGTACTGACTAAATTTTTTGTACTGGAAATATTTTTTATTTCACTCGCACTTTAAGAAAAAATTAATTTTTTATCCCGCCTTGAGTATTTTGTCAGTATTTTTTCATAATGGAAATCAGGCTTAAATTTTTTATACTGGAAATGTTTTTTATTTCTCTCGCACTTTAAGAAAAATTATATTTTTATCCTACTTTAACTATTCTGTCAGTATATTTTTCATAATTGAAACCAAACTATACAATAACGCGTAAAAACAGAAAAAACACAAATTCACTTAAAACTATCCACCACACAATACACAAATTTAAATGATTTCAAATGGCATGTGAAACGTCAAATAAAATAGCTTGATATTTAGAGCAATATCTTTGATTACTAACTTCATATTGTGATCGATAATTTTTGATCGCATACGTGAACCCACCATAAAACGACAAAACGAAATCAGATTTTCCGAAAATCGTATGTCAAAATTCGACTGCTATTTAGTAGGCGAAATTCATTTTGTGTTATCGAAACTTAGTAGTTTCAAGTGAATAACTGCTAACTTCATGCTTTCATTTGAGAAATTCGAACCAACAATTTCATAATAGGATTTTTTTTTTATTACCAGCTTTATTTAATAACAGATATGATACCATAATATTGACATAACAAATATTAGTGGTAAGATAAGTGAACCATAGGATCATACAGATCACGTGACTGATTTACTGATTACAAAGTAAAATATATATATTTCTTAATTAATATAAAATTTAAAAATTTAAAATAGATATAAATAATAAATAATACTAAATAAAAAATAATAAAATTTTTAGAAAATAAAACTGTCTAACACCTTATAAAGTACTCTTTGTTATCCCATTACACATTTTAATTATATTGTGAAATCGTTAATTCAATAAGATAAAGAGGTGGTCGATATCTTCCGTTTGGTGTAGCCATTGTTTTAAATTTTTGAAAAATTGGAAAAGCTATACTGCACTTTCTTATATCTGTAAATTATTATAAATTATTAGTGAAGCGATAGTAAAAAAACTTTTTACGAAGATCAATGTTAAACTTTGGGAGTTGCTTTTTGTATGGTTGATTTGTTCGTAGGTTATGACTTGTGTTAGTCATAAAATTATTTCCACTTTTAACAAAAAATATTCTTAAAACTTTTAAAACGTAAATATGTCGTAGCGGTAGTATAGTTAGACTTTCAAATATAGGCCACGAAGGTGAGTATGATGGTTTGAAGCATATAATTCTTAATAATTGTTTTTGCCTTACGTATAAAGGATGTAATATAGATTTACATGCACTACTCCAACATGATAGACCATATTGCATAATTGAGACAGCTAAGGCAAAGTATATGATCCTCAGTAAATTTTGTGGACAATATAGACGTAGTACATATAACTTTCTAGAGACCAATAGTAATTTATTTTTTAGTCCTTGGATATGCGATTTCCAATTTAAATCTCTATCAAATAGAACGCCCAAGTATCGAAATTCATTGACTGAATTAACTAAATATAAAGCAACTATCAGTGCATGGTATATTTCAAATACATTCAAAAGTATGATACGTTACTTGTAGAGACATTGAAAGGGTTTCTCGAAAATGCAGTAGCTTAGTTTTCTGGCTCAAAACAAAGTTATGAACCTTCAACCATACTGATAAACTATTTAGATCACGATCTATGAGATTGAGATTTTCGTCGGCAAACGCAGTAGGAGACCCATGAAAGGATTGATGAATTCCATTTACATAAATAAAAAATAGTAAAAGCTCTAAGACAGAAACTTTTGGAACTCCTATGTTATTAGGTAACTCATCACTTAGATGCTGATTTATTCGTACTATTTGGACTCGTCCAGTTAAATACGATTGTAACCATTTATTCGTTGTACCTCTGAAATCACAGCAATATAGCTTCTTGAGAAGGATATTGTGTTGCACTCTGTCAAAGGCTTTAGTTAGAACAAGCAGAGCTGATACTTTGAGACCTTAATCAATATGACAAGTTATCTGATCCAAAAATTCCAATAATGCTTGTTCTGTATTTTTATTTTTTTAAATTCTTAGCGGATTATTTCATAATAGCCTCCATGGTTTGGGTCTGTAAAGGTTCTTTGTTGCTTTTCATGATGAAAAATTGGATATCGGATCCGAAAGTGGATTGTGCTATTATGAAAATCCAATATCGAAAAATCCGCTATTATGAAACTAAAAAGACAAAACGAAATCGGATTTTCCGAAAATCGTATGTCAAAACCCCGACTACTATTTAGTAGGCGAATTTCATTTTGTGTTATCGCAACTCAAGTGAAGCACAATAATCATAACTGCTAACTTCATGCTATAATTTGAGAAATTCGAACCAACAATTTCATAATAGGAAAATTCTTAGCGGTTCGAATTTTTCGATATCGAAAAAAATTCGAAATCGGATAATTTCATAATAGCCTCCCTGGTTTGGGTCTTTTAAGATTCTTTATTGCTTTCCATGATGAAAAATTGGATATCGGATCCGAAAGCGGATTGTGCTATTATGAAAATCCAATATGGAAAAATCCGTTATTATGAAACTGAAAAGACAAAACGAAATCGGATTTTTCGAAAATCGTGTGTCAAAATTCGACTGCAATTTAGTAGGCGAATTTCATTTGGAGTTATCGAAACTCAAATGAATTACATAAGCCATAATTGCGTAACAGGATAATTTTATAACAGGAAAATTCTTAGCGGTTCGAATTTTTCGATATGATTTATAAGAATGAGACGATAATCATAATATGAAATGTGATTTCCTCGTATGATAGTAAGCGTAGAGTCGCGATGGCTAATAAATTTCTAATTTTAGTGTAATTCAACGCTGGCAATTTAGTTCGAAAGCACGAGCCACATTATTTACACTTCTAAGATTTTAGTAGCAGTTGTGAAACGCCCAATTTTATGAAATAAATAATATTTGGTTATTTGTTTAATGGTAAAATAAGATGGTTACACCATTAACTTACAGTCATTTCTTGTTGTTGCTTTGCCCTTCTTCTCGGTTCTGCTTATACTTTTCCACGTTAAACTCAAAGCTTTTTAATCGACAACAACAAGAATAAATTTGATTTTTATTGCTTTTCTCAATTTGTACTTAGAATAGAATACACGGGGTGTAGCGTAGGTGGACACAAATTAAATGATGGCATAAGAAATAAGAAAAATACAATTTTCAGCAACAACAAAATGTAATGAAAATATTAATACGTTGATGAGGGTGGAACGATGATGTATTTTCAATTACAGTAATTTCGTTTGCTTATACAAATCGAACAAATTATATAAGCGCTCACGTTTAATTCCGTGCGCCGAGTGAACTTATCGTTTATTAACATAATTTTGTTTTTGTTTTCTTTACAGAATGGTGAAGCAGCTAAACGAGATTCTCTGTCATCCCTGCCACAAGCATCATTCAACTATATAAATTCAATTGTCGGGAGTGGTGTAATTGGTATACCGTACGCCCTACACCGTGCCGGATTTGGTTTAGGATTGCTGCTCCTGTTTTTAGTTGCTGTAATCACCGACTATTCATTGATATTAATGGTAAGTGGTTGGTACAACAAAATCTTATGTGTTGTTATATGCTATCAATTGTCAAGGTACGTCCGGTGTTATAACATCGATCAATAAGGAAATTTGTTTATACATTTTTTTTGTTCGTATATCCTTATGGAAGGGATGAAAATATTCCCACGGTTTACATTTTACTATCGTCCATTTATATATGTTAAGTAAACAGAATGAAGTTGGTAAATTTATGGAGGTGCGGTAAAATTTACTGTTCGTGGAATTTTTCTATTTCTTAAAACTGAATTTTTGTTTTTGCGGAATTTTGATGATTTGCTCGTGCGGAGGTTTATGGATGATGGCTAAAAATTATATCGATGTTGTTAGTAATATATTCAATTAGTTATTATTTCTCGGTTCACGGTCAATTGTACAATTTTTGTATCATATATTCTTCATAATTATCATACCATTTGATGAACCCTTTTTATTTTTCGGTTTTAACAGGCCATTATTGACCCGTTTCGTGTAACGACAGTGGTTTCGATCACGAGCCAGCTCTTCAAATTGTTGTAAAAAATTAGAAGATGCCAGATCGTTCGATCGCTTCGCCTATCGAAAGGCGAATCTCCCTTTAAAGATCGCTGTATCATTCGCTTCGAATCAGCACACAGAACGTGACCGAGATATTACTATATGCACGATATCAGGAATTCATATTAAATTTTTGATCTCGATATACGTCGTGTTTTGGCCATATAGCGCATGATTCTTCTCTCGAATGTTAGAAGCCATCTTTCGTACTCATCCGTCAAGGGCCAACTCTCCCATATACATATATGCGACAACGGGTCTGATCAACACTCTGTACAATTTCAGCTTATCCGCATTTGCAAAATATTTTGCTTTCAAAGTACTCGTATAGTTTATATCCCAACGATTACCAGCGAAGAGGTAAACATTGATATTCTCTTCCACAGAATTATAGTGAATAATCAGAGATACAAGATACTTGAATCTTATCAATGCTTCAAGCGTGTGTTCACCACTACTGAGAACATATATTTTGTTTTGGACTCGTTGATTTTGAGACCACTGGAAGCTGAACACTGTTCCAGTGGATCAAGTATCTTTTTCACTCTGTTGCCATTTAATTTAATCACACAAATATCATCTGCATGAACAACAAGTTGATTGGATTGTAGGAACAAGATATTGTCCTGAGGTGTTTCACTTTTACGAAGGATGTATTCCAATATGAGATTAAAAAGTATCGGAGAGAGCGCATCTCCTTTTCGAACACCAGAAGTAATTGGAAAAGTTCTTGATAGCCTGTTTTCAATGTTCAATCGCATACCATAGCCTTTTTCGATTGATCGAGTTATAGGCTTGCTTGAAATTTAGGAATACCACGAGTACATCGCGATAAGTTTCATAGTACTGGGGAAAAAACCATCCGTAGCGAAAAAACTTGATCAATGACTGATCGATTCTGACATAATCCTCCTTGGTATTAACTGATAATTTCCTCCATCAGAAGAGTATTTCTTCTCAATGTACGACAGTAATTTGTATGTTGTGCAAAGGGAGCTATACCGCGATGATTCTCGCACTTTAAGCAATCACCCTATATTGCTGACAAGATTTTGATATTTTTGTCGTCTTCCTTCTATCAGACCTTGATCGGAGAATCGCATTATATATTTCCCTGTACTCATGGCCACAGATAACCAATCTGTCATCGTACTTCGGCCATATAGTATATACAAGATTGATTATTCTCTCGAATGTGAAGTCATAGTTAAAGTTCAACTCAGATTATCAGCATGGTAGATATTTTGATTTCAAAAATCGTCATAAAGGATATAAATCCCCATTAACAGCAGCATAGAAAATTCTCTCTCACAACTATTATAATGACCGCTAAACTCAAGACAGTTCTCTGTACTTATATGAAGGGCAATATAATAGACAATCTGATGGAACTCATACGAGTACAAATCAGGATGCCCTAGAGGTAGTTATGAAAACGTATAGTAGATGGATATCAATTCCCACACCAAATATCATGTTTAAGAGATTGGAACTTGGTGGCTGAGGTGGTAACAAACGATAGAATCCGATGGAGTTTTGGTTCTTTTTCGAAATTTGAAACACATGCTCCAGACGGGATATTTTTGAGCCTCCAACAAGAAGGACTGAAAATCTTCCTAGACCAAGATATTGAACATATCTTAAGAGCCAGTTTGGCTCTGGGATGGAAAGCCTTGATATGACCAGTTAAAAAGTTTTGAAGCTATAAGCCTGTCCTCTTTTTAATTTACATGTTTAGTAGAATATCCAGATATCCAGTATATTCCAAACCAAACGCATACCAGAAAATCAGATCTGTTGAAACAGCAAACCACGAAATCGATGGACGGATTAAAAAATCGCTTCGAAACGTTTCTGGACATGAAAGGTGCGTTTGATAAGCCTTCCTTCAGTGCGATGATCTATAGGCTGGCGTAGTGATCAGGGTCTATCAGTCAATCCTAAGACAACTGAGATGGCTGTTTTCACAAGATGCAGGACTCTGGAAAATTTAACCTTCTAAAAATTGGGACTCATACCACCCCACTCTATTCAGAAGTCAATTTTTACTGGAATCTGGTTAGATCGGAAGATTAACTGGTAAAAACTCATAAAAGAGAAATGCAATAGAGCATGTAACATTTACTGAAAATTTAAACAGTCATTTGGGACTTGAAACCCAGACTCGTTCACTGACTATAAGTTTCGGTTATCAGACTAATTCAAAAACCCTATACACACCCATTGCAGCTCTTGAGAACGCTGTGGGACTGCGCCGCTTGGCCTTTGGATCAGAATTAGTAGCGTAAATAGAGAACAACAGCATACCCTACCTCTCCGATGACGATGTGATGATCTTTACTGATATGGATGGTACCTATCAAGTTATACATGCTTAATCTTGAGGTGAAATTATCTATTCTCATTGATAGGTGGACTACTGTTTATCAGTTGGAAATTTTTGCAATTTTGAAAGCAGCACTCGATGCATTGCAGTGCTCGTTGCATATTCATCCTTTCTGACAACTAGGCTGCTCTAAAGACGATTGACTTCAATATAGAGATATCGATTATCACTTTGGTGGTCTGCACAAGGTGAGATGAGATAACCTCAACTCTTGTCACCTAACCAAATTCTTCTTGGAACAATAAATTTGCAAGGATCCAAGTTCTTTTTGAATAATGATAAACGCCCTTTGAGGATCTTTCTGGGCATTTTCATACGACATTGTTCCCTGTGTCGGTCACTTTTTGTTCTCTTGTCTTTCATACTCATCCTATAGACCACACTGAATTAGATTATGATTCCTATTTGAGGATCAGCTGGCGACCTTGAGGACTTTGCACAAGAAAAACTTGCGGGACTGAGAGTTTATGTCGGGGAAAGGATGTCACAACGGGCCAATCGAGCCTGAGTGACGGGAAAAAACCTGGTATATGGTCAACAGAGTATTTCTGAAACTTTATTTTACTTCAAAACCGCCCCGGTGTAGGCACCACTCACAAAAAAGGTTTATTTAGGGATTAAAAATCTTAGTCACAAAAATTCTTTAAAAGGCATCTCGACGCATAGAATTTTAGCAGGTAAGCAGGTTAAGCCTAGCCAACTCTTAAACCTACCCAAAATCCACAAATCTGTTCGGTTTTCAATCTCCAGTTAGCTCAGCCAATAGCAACGAGTTTCAGTCGATATTCTTTCATACAAATGCGTAGGTTATGCTAGAGTTAGGTTGGCAGTATCCAATTTTTTAGTATATTGTTGACATCTTAAACAGAGAGGAAGCCCATTAAGAATTTACCCAAATATTCATGTCTTTTGGGTGCCCAAGCCGGGCATGAGCATAGAAGGTGAACTACCGTCTCTTCCTCCCCCTCGTCCATACAGCTTTTGCAAAAGTTATTAGCTTTTAGACCTAGGCTCCTCGCATGTTCTCCAAGTAGTCAGTATCCTGTGAGCATCCCCACGATCGTTTTTAGTTCACGTCTTCGTAGGGAGATCACTGTCTTTGAACGTTTCAAGTCCAGCTTTGGCCAGACTTGCCATTCTACACTACATGAGAGGGTGTACGTCATCTACTTTTCATTCGCTGAGGCTACTACCTCCTTTTTAAGCACAGTCTTGAGTGCCTTAATGGGCCTCCCCATCTTTGCCATTTCCGGTAGCCTTTGAAGAGTTGTACCATTACCGTGCCTCGGTGTTTCTCAGTTTATCTGAATGTTGAAATGCTTACTCATTTCATTCAGAGACAAGTGGCATCCCAACCCCACTCTAGACGTCTTTGCCGCCTGACTTTCCACATAAATTGCGATATCAGTCGAGGATACCATATTATGTCTCAACCAATTCAGCCGACTCGGTCCTCCAAAATTCCCTTGAGAGGCAGGAAGATCGGAACCTTTTCTCGAAGCACAAAGTGGTTCTAACGAAGTCTAAATTCGCCAGTTCTGTCCCAGGTTGTTCTTTGCACCACTGTTAGTGAGTTGAGTGTTGGTGAAAAGTGGAAAGCAGAATTTCTACAAGGGTTATATAAAGAGATTGCAGCTTGAAAACAGCACAAATCAATATGATTATGGTGGAAATGTTTGGAAATTGCAAAATCATCAGTTCCTTCGCAAAACATTAACAATATTTTGATGATACCATAAATAAAACGTTGAAACGTGACAAACAGAGTATTAGCATATTGTCGCTTTGGTTTAGTCTACGAAAGTACAATTACGTCACCTTGTTGTATTCGAATTGTTATTGTTGCTATCGAAGAACTATTAAGAATTTAATACAAACAACAAAAGTCCTGCCATTTGTTTTCTGTTATCGTATCGCCGAATCCAACCAACCATATATATACTCACTAAAGACCAACAAAAACTTGTTACGTATTCCGTTCGTACAATGATTATAAATGAAAAGTGTTGCTTTTGTCGTTAGCATAAAATTATCATAAGATGAACAATAAAACTTTAAGAGCTTTTTTCGTCTCTATACACTGTTGTTGTGTATACATGTATGTATGGTACAATCTCGATCTGATATATTTCTAAGACTATATTTATTTTGTACCTTAAACCAGATAGGTATTATCATAATATATTCTCGTAGTATATTGCACATACACAATAGTGAACCGAATCCGAATTCCAAATGATTAAAAAATTGTATGAACCTGGATACATAAAATTATGTGGGTTTCGTTTATCATATAAGATAATATAGTCCATCGACGCCGTATAAGAATGTCGCTTATTTTTTATGACTATTTTATTATGTATATAAGAAGCGATGACACTGTCAACTCTAGTGATATACGAGTATGCTTGAGGATACAAAATCGATATGAAAAACGTTTGTTATATCGTCTTAATGTTTGAATCAATGAATTGAATTTATTATTCATGCTGTGTGCGTATACAACATAATATAATTATTTGCGTACGTGATACTTAATATGCATTGCTCTATGGTGGTTTATGCTCTATATCGTGGTTAACTTGTTGCCTACCGATACACCACTAGATTATTAATAATCTAATTGTCATGCGTTCGGTTTTTTTCTCTACTTATAGACGTGCCTGTCTATCAAATGGATATAATTTGATGGGCGATTGATTATATTATGATTAACAGAAAAGTCAAATGGACCGACCAAATGGAGCAGTGGTTAAGCCTGTGAAAATTGGAGCGTAAGGTACCGGGTTTTTATCCCGATAGTGGCAAGATTCAAATGGGATTTTATGAATGAACACATCTATGACCCCACTGTTGGAGTGCAGAACTCACGGAACAAACCCTTCCATATCAGTTCTATTGGCTTGTCTGGAGCTATGCAATGTGCAGATGGTTCTACGTAAATCGGACCTACAGCCATACGTTCTCGATTTGACTATATAATGGCGTAAAGTAGGACGTAAATAAGCAAACCGTGAAGAAGTTGGTGGAGCCTTGAGGCCCAAACCAGATTGCAAAGATAGAAACAGATAGAGAGAAAGACAGACGTCTCCAAATAATTTTTCACAAAATTTCAAATACATCAAAAAATACCAATTTTTACTTAATTTTTTTAATGCATAGATTCAAGGTATGTTTCAATACCTATCCAGTGGTACCTTTTGTGTACTTGTGCCATGCCAACAAAGTGATTTTCTGTCAAATGCATACAGCAGGCTTTCGAATTAAAGCCTTAAAATAATTCAACAAGATCAATACAATAGCATGCCATGAAATATCTCACTCGGAATTGTTATCATTCGCGTATCGACACTTAGTCTGTACGGTCCTCTATTAATTACATCTTTAATTGGAGCAAAGAAATGGATAATATCACACCAGAGGTAGCCGCAGAAGTGGTTGATTGATTGATAGGACTGTAGGACCAAGCGCTAGGCAAGATTCCCGGATAACGCCGGGCCTATTCCTACAACCGTTTACATAAAACGAAAGGCTAGAATAGGAAGGTATGTTGTGGTATGCACCCCAAAAGTGGAGGAAATCGAAACTCCCGGAGTGAACCCCATTCAAGCAAACCAAACACAATCCAAACTCAACATTCAACCAAACATACATCTATTAGTAGTAATAAATAAACTCTAACACGAGACCCCGATTCTAAGCATCCAAACTACAAACTCATTCAAAGCACCCTCAACAACGAGGCACCAACCTACACAAAAATAAAAGGTACAGACCTATCTCAACTGACATCAAACAAACCGAAATCCATCCAAACATCCCACATTCCAGCAAATCCTCCAGTTCCCAACAAATCCCACTCGCGTATAAAACACCACATGCCAACAGAGGCTCCGAACCGCCACCACAACTAGCTCAACCCTCATGCCCGTCCCAATCACATCCAGCCCCGAAACCTCTCTTCCCCCAACCACAGCAGTACTATGAGGCAAAGAATAAATCACCAGTATGTAGTTACAAATGCCTGCAAAAACCGCTTTCACTAAGACACTCCTGCACAACCCCACCCAACTCCAGAATCGGGCGATATCCTCCAAAAATCCAGCCAAAACATCAAAACCTCCCGACACTCTACAAAATTAAATGCTTTCAAACCACCACTGCAAAACTGCTACAATCCCGCCGACACCCAAACGTGCAAATAGTTCCAACTCCCCGCCACTAAAATGAAATCTCCGCCCGACTCGTCACAAACTTCCAGACTCCGATAATGGAAGATACATACTCGCGTTCTGCATCAAATCTAAACACTCCCGTCCTACAAAATCCCTGAGGATGTGTACACTTTCCTTATTACCTATGTGTCATACACACGTTACCTTGTGATATACACACATTACCTCAACTTATCCAATTTCGCACTCAAATCCGACATCCTATCAAATGATATGAATGGAGCCGCTCGAAGTCAACACCAACTATTCCTCTTTTTAAAAATGTAGCAAATTTGAATACCCATAAACCCATAAACAGTAAGAATCGAAACAGATCTGCCACACCTACAGCAAAGTAACACCCTGAACGTAGGCATACGCATCTTTTAAAACTCTCCAAAACAAGGACACTCAAACCCGATACAAGACACAAAACTGCATTCTACATTTTCTGAAAACTATTCAATCCCGAAACCCGCGACCAATTCAAGCGCAGGGCCGATTCGAAAGACGAAAAATTAAAACCAACAACACTCAAATTTTGTTTTGATATTTTTATAGTTTTGTGGAAAATTGAACAATGTGCGATGTTTTTGCACCCAAGTGTATAGGATATAAAGGGCTGCCCTTCAGATAGTCCAATCTTAGTTTTAAAGTTGTACACAAATTATTATTTCTGAAAACATGTTACATGTAAAAAAAACGAGAAATTTACATACAGTTATTTTTACATTCTATATATAAAAAATGATTTCATGTAAAAAAACTGAAGCGCCATCTTTTATCAAATTAAATTGTAACTAAAGCACCATCTGTTAAAAAATCTTCTTAATATTTAACGAATAGAATATTTCAGATATAAACTCGCTTCTGTGATTAAAACAGACATATGTTAATTGTTGGGTTTATCTTGCTGTATATGGCATGCGACATTATCACCGCTTAATGGTTAAGACAGTTTCTCATCACACCGTGGTCTCGAGTTCGATCCTCACCAAAATAATGCACCGGATGACATAAAAAAGTGATTGTGTGTAAAAACATCCGTTGGACTGACCACCTACAATGTGCACCAATACGTATTAATGGTTCGTAGGGTTTCAGTTGAGACACGGTTAGTGCCGTTTTTAACAAAATTCTGTATCATAGCATGATATCGCGTCTTATATTAAAACTTATAACGGGTGATTTTTTTGTGGTTAGGATTTTCATGCATTAGTATTTGACAGATCACGCGGGATTTCAGACAAGGTGTCAAAGAGAAAGATGCTCAGTATGCTTTGACATTTCATAACTGAAGCCGAACGATCTGCCACAACGTCGAATTTTCAGTGAATGGGCCCTAGAAAAGTTGGCAGAAAATCCGCTTTTTTATCAACAAATTTTGTTCAGCGATGAGGCTCATTTCTGGTTGAATGGCTACGTAAATAAGCAAAATTGCCGCATTTGGAGTGAAGAGCAACCAGAAGCCGTTCAAGAACTGCCCATGCATCCCGAAAAATGCACTGTTTGGTGTGGTTTGTACGCTGGTGGAATCATTGCTGTTGGACGCAACGTTACGGTGAATGGCGATCGCTATCGTTCGATGCTAACAAACTTTTTGTTGCCAAAAATGGAAGAACTGAACTTAGTTGACATGTGGTTTCAACAAGATGGCGCTACATGCCACACAGCTCGCGATTCTATGGCCATTTTGAGGGAAAACTTCGGAGAACAATTCATCTCAAGAAATGGCTCGGTAAGTTGGCCACCAAGATCATGCGATTTGACGCCTTTAGACTATTTTTTGTGGGGCTACGTCAAGTCTAAAGTCTACAGAAATAAGCCAGCAACTATTCCAGTTTTGGAAGACAACATTTCCGAAGAAATTCGGGCTATTCCGGCCGAAATACTCGAAAAAGTTGCCCAAAATTGGACTTTCCGAATGGACCACCTAAGACGCAGCCGCGGTCAACATTTAAATGAAATTATCTTCAAAAAGTAAATGTCATGGACCAATCTAACGTTTCAAATAAAGAACCGATGAGATTTTGCAAATTTTATGCGTTTTTTTTTAAAAAAAAGTTCTCAAGCTCTTAAAAAATCACCCGTTACTTTGACCAGTCTTATACTTTGACTAGGCAAATATGGTTTCATAATTACCTTGAGAATTTTTCGGTCCAAATCCAAAAATCCTGCTTATTGACAAAACTTTCCAAATGATGCATCATCTCTATCTGATCTTCATAAATTTGACTCCTAATTCACTTTGTATATCACTTTCCTCAGAAGGACTGAAACCCTTGATATGATCAAACTAAAAGTTTTCCACTTATAGTCCGGTCCACTTTTCCAAATAAGTGTTTAGAGAGATTGGTAGATTGACATTTTAAAGATTGTATAGTAAAACAAACAACAGTTCATGAAATCTTTAAACGCATATAAGGAATAGGATTAGTGCTATGCTAAATAATGCTGAATTAGGCAATGATACAACCACAATGATCACCAGGAAACAATATCATGAAAGTCCCACAGGGTGGGACAAAAGTCCCGCTACCATTTTGATTGCCTATAACTATATTTTTGTTCAAAGAAAAGATAAGTAGGTTTGGTTTTCATAAAAAGTTTATTTGGTCTTTACATTTTTTTCAACCGCCCAGGTGGCGCAGTAGTTAAAGCTGTTGCAATTGGAGCTACCGGGTTCGAATCCCGATTTGGGGCAACATGCAAAATGGGGTTTTCACCATCGATCGTTTGGGCGGTGCGATCGGTGGTGTAAAATGAACATATTTGGATCCTCTGTCGTGTTTAGAATCCTAGGGCCGATCCATCGTCCATATTAGTACTATAGTCTGACATGGAGCTATGCAATGTGCAGATGGCTGTACGAAAATCAGACGTATAGCCATATATAGAGTAGTATCACAATGGACCAATCGCCGGTCGAAGTGTGCGATAGCAGCCACATCAACATAACATAACATACATTTTTTTCATTATGATTGGAAAATTATATTGGCTCAATGGGACCGTGATTCACTATGTAACTTTCGGTTCTTTCTAAGGCATTTTTCATGATATCCTGCAACATCTCAGGCTGAATTTCTTCAATTTCGTGACGAATATTGTCTTAAAGATGTTGGATCGTTTGGATCTTATTCACATAAACTTTTGATTTTAATAAACCCCATAAGAAAAAGTTTGGTGCTGTTAAATCCGGAGATCTGGCTGACCATGCTAAATCGCCATTTCGGGAAATTAGTCTTAGTGGAAAAACCTTATTCAATAATTGAGTTATGTGCTGTGGCCCGATCTTGCTGAAACCACATGTCCTCTAGTCCTTGCTCTTCCATTTTAGGAACAAGGAAATTTCGAATCATGACTTGGTACCGTTCGGCAGTAGTAGTAACTTCAACACCTTGGTCATTTTCACAAAAATAGGGACCAATGATGTTCCCGGCATGAATAACACACCATACAGTTGTTTTAAGTGGATGCAATGCTGTTTGCTGAATTAATTGAGGATTCTGTATTCCCCAAAACCAACTGTTCTGTTTATTGACGTGGCCACTGAGATGAAAATGGGCTTCATCGCTCATTATCAATTTAGACGAAAAATCTTCAATTTCACCAGACAGCCTAAGAATTACATTACTGTACTCAACTCGTTGATCAGTATCACTCGATAGCAATTTTTGGACTAATTAAATTTTGTACAGGAACATTTTCAAATAGGTTTTCAAAATTCGCCATAAACTGCGTGCAGAAATGTGTAAATGAGAACCATGTCTCCGAATTGATGTTTCTGGAGACTCTGCAACACTCTCGCGCACCAGAGCCACATTTTCAGCGTCCGTTGTCTTCTAGAACAATGTCTATCTGCTGTCGTATCGTACTGTCGAAAATTCGCATGTTAACGATAAATTGTGGTTTTGTGAGGCACTGGACGATTAGGATATTTTTGTCGCAATATCCGCTGAGTGGCAATAATGGAACGATTATTTACAATAAATATTGTCACTATTTCTGCTCGTTCTTGTAGCGTATATTTATTCATTATAAAATTGAGGCGTCTACACAACACAACGGATAAAGCGAAACTGAGCTAAACGTCACATAAACAAGATGGCGCGCAATTAAAATGGTAGCGGGACTTTTGCCCCACCCTGTACGAGATCACATGAAAATGGCAATTTACATATTGGCTAGAGTAGCCTTCAGTATCGTGATTAGGTCTACCGCTAAGCTTTGGGACACTGTACAGAGTATTTCAAAAATTTAGAAAACAGCGTAAACAAATGACATATTAGTCGCTTTCCAATCGACCATAACGGCTGTTGGTTATTGATCCAGTATGTCTGCTATTCAATCCAACAAATTTTAAAATGGTTGGACTAAAACATCCTTCATGGGTGTCATCAATTGTCAAACTGTTCGAATTAGTCATTATCTAGTAAAAAATCATACCACGCAATTTATCAGTAGCTAAAGCCGCCCGGCTTAACTATATGGAGAAATAGGTATGGTTTAAAATTGAGTACCGCAAGGCTCATTTAGAACCTTACTTTTACATCATCTCCACTTACGACGTAAACAATGTTATATTCGATATATTCTGGGAGAAATCTCTTTACATATTCCATCTAGGATTACTCGTCGATTTAATTCAATAAAATTGTATCAAACTGAGTATGATGATCAGGAACCAATCGAATTAAATTTTTTTTTGTTAGGTGGCTGCTATCGCACACTTAGACCGGCGATGGTTCATTGTGATACCATTATATGTGCGGCTATAGGTCCGTTTTTTCGTAGAACAATCTGCGCATTACATAGCTCCATGTCAGCCTATATAGTACTGACATGGACAGTGGGGGACGGCCCATGGATTCTAAACTCGACAGGGGATCCAGATGTGTTCATTTAGGTACACATATTTTACATAGAGTTAAATCCACATCCGCATCCCATATAAAGTTTCAATTAACATATAGGACCATCTTCATTTATCGCCACACTTTTGCTCGGCTGTGTCGATTTTGATGGAGTTTTGGATAATGGTTTGCAATTCTGGAAAGTAACCTTGCGGATTTCATAATGTTATATAGACCATTGTTGTAATTACTAAATTAACCGTGGGATTTTGTTTTGCGATTCTGTTTCTTCTTCAACAACAATCTCAAATTATATGTGGGCATTACTTATAACTTTTGCCCACAGTGTTTTTTTTAAATCCAAAAACAAGAAAAACATAATAACACCATCCCAAGCAACTTGCCTATCTTAAAAAGTTTTGTTTCAATTTTTCTATTTCACCTCATTTCCATCTAAGAAATCTGAGTTTAAATTCTAATAAAATGTTAGACCTTTTTATATGTTGAACATAGTATACTCTCGTTGTTTCAACCACAAAATTTACTCCACATTCTTGTGGGATATATTATTTCTACAATATACGGAATTATATAACACCCAACAGTCGAAATTGATTTGGTGGAATGTTAAATTATTGTTGCACCGACTAAACAACTCCCTTGACGACCTTGATGATACCGGATATCCTAGACTTCATTAGAAGAACAAACAGATTCCGGGACTGAGAGTGTTCCAATTAGAGTGTTCCTGAGAAGGGATGTCACAATGGGCCAATTGAGCCTGAGTGACTAGGGAAAAAAAACAACTCCTAGCAATCCTATGTCTGAGTCGTCAATAATCGAGATTATAAATTATTTGCTGCACCTTACAAAATTTGCAAATGAAAAGAAGTTTTTCCAGTCAAGACATGTGGATTACCTCCTTCTATGATCATCTAGGCTTACGTTTCGATGGCGAAACCCGAGATTCCAAAAATGTATTATTTTGTGATTGTTTACTTTAGATAAATGACGTTGGGACGATCCGCATTCAACTTACGCGTTATTTAAGTGGTAACTTACGTCGGTAACTTTTCTTACTGCATTTACAGACCATTGTTGACCCGTCCCAACATTCTTAACACCATCGGTCTCGTTTACGAGCCAACTCTTCATATTGTTGTTAACCAATAAAACGCAGAACGTGACCGAGCAAGCGTACTCGTTGTATAGAGCCGGAATTCCCATTAAATTCCTGATCACGTGATTGAAATAAACTCGGTATGTGCCATCAACGTCTCGTTTTGGGCCATATATCACTATATCACACGCATGATTCTTCTCTCGAATATTGGAAGCCATCTTTTGTACTCATCCATCAAGGTCCAACTGGCACATCAATACTTGACTTGTCTGATCAATACCCTGTACAATTTCAGCTTGTCTGTATTTGCAAAATATTTTGTTTTCAAAAGTAGACGTAAAGAGGCATAAAGAACAATTACCAGTGGCAAGGCGAACCTTGATATTCTCTCCCACAGTAATATCTCTGCGGTCTGGATACGGGTCGTCAGCCCAGTGATCCAACCAGATTTAATCACCTCCTATATGACAAGCTGTAGTTACTGTGGTGGTATTATACGTTCGAAATATTAACGATACACAGATGTCCCCATCCACAGGGTCTTACTCGGTTATACGAATGTATATCTTATGATAATTGTAGTCCAATTCTCAAACATTCGCAATCAACATAATTGATTTGATGGTATGTCATGTAACTTCTTGTTTAGCTGTTTTCTAATAATTCCATCAATTTCTAGTTTTGCAAGCACCTATTGACTACGATACTAATCATCTTCATTGAGAAGAACGACATAATCGATTTAAAATTGTTCGACACCTTAGCTTCCATTTGTACTGTTACCGCAATCAAGAATAAGAAAATGTTTATCGATAATTTTTTCGATGGTAATTCAGTTAGTCCTGGTTCCGGAATAATGGTCAATGACTCTCCGATCAGAAAGTAAGCTTGTATTTATTTTATATAATTGCCTTGTACTTAATAACGACTCAATCTAGATAATCGAAGTAATAACATCGCTCCAAGTGATATTTGAACGATTTAACGGACTCCTGCTATAATCCGCCAAAATGAGGAGCATGGGGCGGATTGAAATGAAAAGTAATGCCTTTCTGTAATAAAAAAAATCAGATGTTATTGAGTTGTTCGATTGCAATTTTATTTGATTTTTTGAGTTCTTCGTTGGCTCCCATGTGGTTGGTTCCATTATCACACCAAATTTTTTATGGTCTTCCACAACGTAAATCGTTTAAGTGTCGCTAAAAATTACACTGTATAGAGACCACACACTTCTTCCCAATGGACTGCTTTTACCATTAAGAAGAAAAACACTGACAGTCAGATCAGTATACACTATGACGAAACCAAAATCGATGGACGGTTTTTCGTTAAATTAAAGGTAACTGCATTCATTGAACATGCACTTGGTTTTACTTGAGATGTGTTGGATCTTGACATTTTTTCAGGGTCAAAATCTACTCGTACATGCTGCTTGATGCAAAAATGATGGCAAGTTGATTATTGTTACTCTGTACTTATACCATATGCTGATTCACAAAAGAGGTCTCGAGAGTATCATGTCTTATTTGTCTAATTCTTTACCGCTTCTAAATGAGTTTCCAAAATTTGGTTCGGGTCTATCCCGCTCGTAATTTTCTTCGACCTTGGATGCATTTTCTTTCTAAAGGTTATTATTGTTTTCTAAGTAAGTTTAAACCAGGACTGATAAGATGTACGAGAATATGTCTCTAGAATTGAACAAAAGTATCTGATATAGACGAATGCTGGACACCTGCTAATGAAGTAAGATAACGGTTCAAGCCACCCTTTTCCAGATGTGCATGTCATTTGAATACAATAAATTCAATTCGAGCACTAATTATGATTTGTTACTCTATGATCCCGTACAGGTTATTCACTTATTTGATACAACAATCTGAAACGTCGGCCAGCGGTTATGAACGTCGAGCGTTCCAAGTTGGGTTGATTTAACTCTTTTGACATTATTACTACCAAATTGTCTTTAAAAAAAACGCGGGAATGTATATTTCATAGGTATAAAAGAAAATGCTGGGCAGTTGACTTTTGATTTATCATAAAAACAGCAGTCTCGTACGCGTAATTATGTTTTTTTTAAAATGTGTTAGAACTTAATTAGGTTGAGCATTAATTGGATATAACCCGTGAAACAATTTGGTTCCAAAAACAGTATTGTGTTAGTGATTGTACGGAACAAAAACAAAACAAATTACAATTTATCAGTTTTGATAGTGAAAATAAACGTAAATTTAAGTGTACAGGTATTTTATAACTTGATATTATACAAAAAAAATGTTCATATTAGTTTTAAGTCTAACGTAATTATTATAAAACTTTTCTTAGCGATTTAACAATAAAACAAACTAAAATTATTGTGCTGTGTAAATAAATAATGCAAAGAAAATCCAACCATATAAATCGCACAAGCGATAAACAAAATAAACTTTTTACTAGACGTGTGGTCGCTTGCTTTTTAAAAAATAACATAAATAATCATTGGTGTGCAAATAACTTATAATAACTATAAGGGAGATCGCGTCGATATCATGTGCTAACATGATATAATTCAAGAGAAGATTAAAAGATGGCACTAGTAGTAGTTGAACGAAATGTTTACATTTTTTAACTGAAGTTTTTCATATTCAACGAATTATTAACGAAACAAAAATTTAAAATCTAAAAAAAAAAATTATTTTATACTCGAAATTGGCTTATATTTATAAATAATAATAAATAAATAAAACAAAATTAGTTTCCTTTTAAATTATGTCATTTCAGTAAAATATTACTTCGCATGCCTATTGTTCTCGTTAAAACGTATTGGTATGCCATCTAGAAATCTTCTCCGCAACTAATATTTAACGAAATCATGTTGACATTTCATATGAAAATTGGCCCGATTTCCCTTATAGTATTAGAAGTTATTTGTTGGAGGGTGAGTAAAACTGAATAAAAGGAAGGTGACCAGTTGTCCTTAAATTTAAAACTATATTGCGGTGCAAATAAATCGGAGTGCGGACATCTGGTCCATTCATTAACAATTAAGGTTTCTTTTATTAATTCATTTTGTTTAATTTTTTAAATTTTTCTTATATAATTTTGGTGGTGGTATTATTTAGTTATAAGAGTTAATTTAGATTTTCTTTCATTTTACTACTATCATTAGTAATTTTTTTTGAATGATTTATTTTCAATAAATTTGTAATGTTTTTGCTAGTATCACTCAACACAACTGTTTTCGTTTAAAATACTGATCCTAGGCATATTCAGGTCCGCAATTTCACGTGATAAATTTTCGCAGTCGCTGCTAGTGCTACTATTTAGTATCAATATGAGAAACTAAAAAATTTGGTTGACAATGAAGGGTAAGAGTGCTCTTAAAAGTGATAGGTAGGTAGGATCGTTTCTTGCGTGTCGTCATAGATTCCCTTAGAAAAAAAACTGAAAATTCTGTGTATTATTAGTAGTGGTCTATCTAGCATCTACTGATCTTCAACTCCACCCCAAAGTCTGAAGCTTAGCCGGTAAACAATGGCCAATTCGAAGCTCTCAGTATGTGATAAGAATAATTATAATTTCAGCAACGGAAGGCACATTTTTGGAAGAGAGATTCCCTCACAACACCCACGTGCTAACCACTCAGTTACAAATCTAATATAGCAATCTGGTATAATAAGCACAGATGCCCGAATTTAATACTTTGAGGACATACGACTTTAGCTACGTAACTATACGTTCGATGTATGTAAACAGTTGATAAATAAATTTGCGGTGCAACAGAGGGTTATAAATATGATTATTCATGTAATGATTTAAGCTGACTTACTTATCACTAGACAGATTTAACAAATCATAAATTTGGTCGTACTCAATTCTCAATCACAGTCTGTGATATTTGTAGAACATTTCCTATCTGATTTTTATACGAAAAATCCATCATAGCACTGACCAGATATAGTTTTCACTACCTGTATACGTATTTGGGTGACGACCGATACAATCTCCCGTCATGGATAATCCAAACTTGCCCTTTGGAATAAGTTGAAATAAGTTTTTATCTTAGTTAACCAATGTCAGACGCAAGCACAGCATAAACACAGCTCATTTTACCTAAGGTTCAACGAGACATTGAATTCCAAAATTGCTGAAGTTAAACAGATTTAGTGCTACAAAATATCTTCGAACAGTTACCTTTACACCGCCCAGGTGGCGCAGTGGTTAAAGCTGCGGCAGTTGGAGCAGGAGGTACCGAGTTCGAATCCCGATTCGGGGCAAGATTCAAATGGGTTTTTCACCTTCGATCGTTTGGGCGGTGCGATCGGTGTGAAAAATGAACATATATGTCGTGTTTAGAATCCATGGGCCGACCCATCTTTAATGTCAGTACTATGAGCTGACATGAAGCTATATGCAATGCGCAGATGGTACTACGAAAAAACTCGGACCTATAGCCGTACAAAAAGTGGTATCACAACGGACCGATCGCCGGTCTAAGTGTGCGATAGCAACCACAACAACCTAACTTAACCTACCTTTTATATGGGTACCCTGCTTTAAACTTGTTAGATTTATGGTATTCAGAAAAAAGTCAATTAAGTTTTGATAGAAAGACTCTACTTTACTTAGGTAATACAGTCTTATGCCCTTGACTCGACATGCAACGGCGGCATGAATCCAAATTAAGATTGACCGGCGATAAAGTTGGAAGTTTGAGAAATGAAACCAACCAAACACAATTTTTGACTAAACTTGATTATATCAAACGTCGTCGTCTTTTGATTTAGTCCGAGACATTCTAATTAAATTTTTCGATTAAAAATATGTACGTGTAACGAGTAAAACGAAAATTTTTATGGGTGTGTCGTACGTACGGACAATTTTCTCATGCAGATTCGCAAATGAAATCTATTAGACATAATCATTTTTTATGGTTGTGACATCTCAAACTGTAACTCTCTTCAAAATCCATTAAACTTTTATGGCTATAATTTTAAATGACACAAATTTTGTTGTGGTTTTTCCGCAGTCGCTCTATATCAGCGGCAGAAACAAGGTTAACGTTTTGATTTTCGTTAAAATAAATTGCCGCACAACAAAGTTTATAACGACTTTAAAATTGTTGTTTTAATGACGTAGGTAAGACGTAATCTGACGATTTACGTTATTGCTTTTAGTCTTTTAGAAGATGTCCAATTAGAAAGGGATGCTTTGATGATATTTAAATATTTTACTGCTACTTCTTGATGAGATTGGAGTTTTGGAAAGGATTCTAATCTATATCGATAGTATACCGTGCTGTATGATTACCTTTCTTGTAGGTGAAGGCATCCATGCACATAAGGCCCATAGAATACCACCACAGTATCCAGAACTTGTCGTTGGAGGCGACTAAATCTAGTTGGATCGCTGGGCTGACGACTCGCATCCGTAAAGACAACAAATGTTAAAAATGTCGTCAGACAAAAAACATCGAACCCCTCCGCTTAAGTACCCGGTAACGAGACTGAGGATCGGCACGTGGAACGTGCAGTCACTTCAAAAAACTGACGCGTTTGACGGCCTCATCACATGTATGAAAGAGTATCATCTGATTCAATTACCAATCTGATGAAGTGAACAGTGTCTATCTGGGAAGTATTGAAAACATCGGTTGTTCTCGACATTGTAAAAACTAAACCCAAAAATGATTGGTTTGATCTTTGGTGAGGAGTGTCGTCTTGCTGTTGAGCAACGCAATATAGTCCACAATGAAGCGGATACTCAGTTTACAATTGCAAGAAGAAATATAACAGTTCTTGCTAGGAGGACAGCTAACCGCATTTGTAGACAGAAGAAGCACAAATGGTGGAAGGCTAAGATCTAAGAGTACATCAACTCAGCAATGAGCGCAATTCGCGTGATTTCTTTAAAAGAATCACCGAATTGCACCATACCTTAAGATCTCGGTAATGATGCGGTACTCAATACATTGCGTGAACATTTCTCTGCCCTACTTAATGTTCCAAATGTATCATAAGCTTTTTGGAAGAATGTATTTTCGACCTTGTTCGATTGTGGCGAAATAAAGTTTTACCTAAAGAATGGAAAGTGGCCGCATTATGCCTTATATTCAAGAAGGGTGATCGCTTGAAGGTCGAGAATTATAGTGGTATAGCTCTTTTTTGCACAGCATACAAGTTACTGTCATAATGGGATGAATTACTCTTCTGGCGGAGGAATTTATCGGTATGAATACCAAGGAGGATTCCGTCCAAATCGGTCAGTCACTGATCAAGTTTTTTCGCTACGGATGATTCTCTCTTATTCCTATAATAATATGAAACATCTCGCGATGTACACCAGGTATTCCCATATTTTAAGCAAGCCTATGACTCGATCATCAGAGAGAGAGTCTATGATATGCGCTTGACTACTTAGGAATACCGAAAAAATACGTACATATATTAGTAAGCTGCGCAAGTATATACATACATATATTATGATTTACGTAAATATCAAATTTGATCAAAGCAAACAACGCGAAATCGTAAAAGAAATAGGTAAAGGAATTACATGATTAGAAAAAGAGAGTTGAAACAAATACAATTATTTTTGAACAGAATGCTTTGTTTCTATTCTATTTACTTTCTACGTATGTATTAAAAAAAACAAATACCGCAATATTTTAAATCATACTTCCAACCGATTTCAAAGCCGACTGTAATGTTTGTGTTTTTACACAAGCCTGCTTATGTTTTTTTACACGAGCATAATCAAACAAAAATATAAACTTTTGAGTGTGTTGGTAAACGAAAACGTCCATTTAAAAAAAATTCAAAATTACTCGTTTCTCACTTACACTACTTAAGGTCTATTTCGAAAAACAGACGCACACTACAAAAGGTTGAGTACTATTATTCTCTTTGCCATCTCTACTAAACTGATAAACGATTGTCAAATGATAATGGTAATTTTGATAAACAATGAAAATGACATTTATGGAATGTCAGTTCATTTATGCAAAATAATTTTATTTTATTTTATAATAAATATAGATTTATTGTTGTGTAAATAAATAGAATAATATGGTGGATAACACACAATAGTGTAAAATTGTGGATAACATCGAGTGAATGTAGTTAGTTTTGCGTAAATTAGAGAAGGTTAGGTTTGTGATTAGGTTTTTCAAACCAAAATAAAATATACATGAGTTGCATATTAATGTATTTTGATTCGAAATTCATAAATGTTTTAGTAAAACTTTTATCTATTTACATTAGATTTTATCTAAAATAATTTTCGAGTTAAAATTTTCATGTCTTTAGATGTATCGTTGCGTGAAAAGTTTGTATAGATTTTTCATGGACGTCACGGTATGAATGTCTAAATGTGATAAAAGATAAATGAGCTGTTTAAAAATTTGAATATTTTAAACTGTCCTGGAAATCGATCTTGCAATTAAATCGTAATTTCTGCGATAATTTAACTCTAGTCTTGACGTCAATGTAGTTTATTAAATGATCGTTGAGTTTGACAGCAGATTAAGACACGCTCATTCGTTTTTATTTTACATTTTTTGTACATTTTTACTCAATAATACTTAGGTGGTGTGCGTTTGTTTATTTATTCTATACTGTATTCGCAATCGTGTACGAATAGAAGAATATTCACTAATACCGCTAAAGGTTGATATTCTTCTACAGCATTTGTATGCATAAAGTTTGGATTGTGTGAACACACACACACACTACAGTCGGCTTTGCTCTCTTGCAATAAAAGGCCCTTTCGATTGACATGAATTATTAAAATTAGCTGAATTAACTGAGTCAACCCAAGTATAACAAAATTCGACTTTTTCATCAAATATCGAAGTAAAAACTTATATTAAGTTTCGACTTTTACATAGTTTTGCTTTCGACTTAGAATAAGATTTCGTCTGAAACGTGTCGCGATAATTCGAATCTGACGAAACTCAATATAGTAAAACTGTGCTTATGTATGTGTGTTCAAATGTCAAAAATAAATTTGGCGGGAATATTTTTGTGCATTTATATGTGAAACGTCAAATTCAAATTAAATAAAATTACAAATTTTAATGGTTTAGAAACAACAAAATAATTTTTATTAATTTGTAATTGTAATTTAACTGTAATATACATTAAAAATTTATTAAATAAAAAATAAAATGAATATTCATATAAACTTTAAATTTTTCGAATGTAAAACGTAATTTTAATAAGTTATGTATATAAATATGATTTAAAATTAATATACAAGATAGAATAATATTTTAAATTATTTTTTCCATAATAATGAATATTAGTTAGATCATATTAATTTATTTCCAAATCTGAAACAAACTGTTCACAATACAGTAATTTTTCTTACATGCCACCAATAAGGACGATCTTTCTCCATTGTAATTATGATTACACTTATATTTATTTGAAATCACAAGACACAGAAATTGACATGCACTATTTGATAAATCGCTTAGAACGGTTGAGTGATGAATGAAAACAAACTATGTATGTTCATATGAAACTTGTGTCTCCTCCCCATTTTTTGCCTACAAAATAGGATAGATATCTAAGGTATAATAAACTCGTTTTATCACTGTTTTACCAAGAAAATTAAATACATATTTTCGAACGAATACTTGTAACTTACAATTTCCACACAGAAATTTTGTTAAAGTGCAGGTGTTCACATTTCTTAGAAATTCCAAATTTATAAATAAACAAACAAAATTTTAAACACGTCAAATAATACGCAGTTTTCTAAACACAACGCTGTATACATATACGCACCACTACTAAGGTATTTATCTTTACCTCGGAAATCGGAATCATATAAGTAATTTTATTAAAAAAATAAATATTTTCGCCGTAATTTATTAAAACTAATATTATAGAAGACTAATTAGTAATATTCCGTTGCGACAATGATCAAGATTTTTTGGAAAAATGTAAAATTATATTTTTACTATAAAACAAAATAAATAAATAAATATAATAAACAAATAAATAATTGGTTTTCATTAAATTTGAATTTTATTTCAATTCGAACTATAATTAATAAAAAAGAAATTTTTTTTTCGTTTGAAAATGATTTTCGTTTTGACATTTATCTGAAGTGAATGGTGCCAATCGAACACCCAATTCACTTCAGTTGCTCAATTATTTAAATAGCAACTGAATTATCTAAATAGTAACTCAATTCTAATTCAGTTAATTCATGTCATTCGAAAGTACCTAAAGAATACAAAAAAGTCTTATAAATTAGTAGTTACGTTGTGTTTTTCATGATCGTATTTGACTTCAAAATCTGTATAATTTTATTCTGAGCTCAAGGAGTACCTCCAATTTGTTGAAGCATAAATGCTACACTCAGAGAAAAAATATAGCGTATTTTATTTAAAAAATAAGTAAATTTTACTAAAATATAGTTACGAATCCAACCAACTTAACGCTAGGTGAATAAAGCAAAATTGGAAATTTAACATGCTACGTAAAAATAGCATATACATATATCCTGTTCTTGGAAAATTGCAACATAAGTAAATTTTACTTAAGGTAAAAGTTAACCGAACAATTTTTTTATTTAAAATAAACATTACATTATGTGTAAAATGGAAATTGTTTAATTAGCTGATATGCAATATTTACAAATTTGACAAGTAACGATTACAATAATGAATGGAAAATTTTAAAGAATGACACGTAAAGTTAACTTATATTGATATTTAAAATTTACAATAAACATAAGCCTTATTAACAACGCACATAAGTGAAATATAAAATATATATTTCATATATTCAAATCGTGATATATATATATATGTATATATATATATATATATATATATATATATATATATATATATATATATATATATATATATATATATATATATACATATATATATATATTTATTTTTTTATATAAGGGTGTTTTTTTAGGAGGTTTGTTTTTCCGATAGATGTCGTTTTATTTTATGACAGTTGTTTTGACAGCTCAAAGTGGCATTTCTACTCAGTATTGTTTGGCAAATCATTATGAATAGGTTAACTCCAGAACAACGTTTTCAAATCGTGGAAATTTATTTTCAAAATCAGTGTTCAATTAAAAATGTTTATAGAGCACTTCGTGAATTTTATGGTGCACATAATCGTCCGTCAGAGACCACCATAAAGAACGTAATTACCAAATTTCGGTCTACATTCACTCTTTTGGATGCCAAGCCACCGACAAGAATGAGAAGAGTTCGTACAGAAGAAAATATTGCTGTCGTTGAGGCCAGTGTCGAAGAAAACGACAATTTATCGATTCGTCGTCGTGCTCAGCAAATTGGACTTTGTCCATCGACTTTATGGAAAATTTTACGTAAAGATTTGGGTTTGGTGCCATACAAAATTCAATTGGTGCAAGAATTAAAGCCACACGACCATCGTTTGCGCCGTGAATTCAGTGATTGGTCGTTAAATCAATTGAACGAAGATCCATTTTTTTACCGTAAAATTCTCTTCAGTGATGAGGCGCATTTTTGGTTAAATGGATACGTCAACAAACAAAATTGTCGCATTTGGAGCAAAGATAATCCACACGCCGTTCAAGAATTACCAATGCATCCTGATAAATGTACTGTTTGGTGCGGTCTATGGGCTGGTGGGATCATCGGTCCATATTTCTTTAAAAATGAGGAAGGACGACGCGTTACCGTGAATGGAAATCGATACAGAACCATGTTAAATGAGTTTTTGTTGTCAAATCTTGAAGATATGGATATGGATGAAATGTGGTTTCAACAAGATGGTGCCACTTGCCATACAGCACGTGAAACAATCGACTTATTGAAAGAAACTTTCAACGACAACATTATTTCGAGAAATGGTCCGGTGAATTGGCCTCCGCGTTCGTGCGATTTGACGCCACTCGATTACTTTTTGTGGGGATACGTGAAGTCATTGGTTTATGTGGATAAACCTCAATCGATTGACACTTTGGAAACCAATATTCAACGTGTTATTGCTGACATACGCCCTCAAATGCTTGAAAAAGTGCTGGAAAATTGGACCTCCAGAATGACATTTGTAAAAAATAGTCGTGGTAGCCATATGCCAGAAATTGTGTTTAAATGTTAAATGCCAAAAAAATATCTACCAAATAAAAAAAAATTTTGGTCATTTCATAATTTTATATGTGTTTTATTCAAAAAAAAAATCGGCAACCTCTTAAAAAAACACCCTTGCGGCATATTTTTGTACAGTCAAATTCAATAAAAAATTATATTTCATTATTTTATAAGGTTTAAATTTTAGTTTATTTTAATTTACTATTATTTTACAATTAAAGCTTCAAATGAAAGTTGTATCAATGCCTGCAACATAAATGTTTTCATTAATAATTGTTCAGAATGAATGTTATTTGTCTGTTTTTCACCAGAACTAGATTTGACGAAGAGCGATATTTAAAGATCTGAAAAAATAAATAAAAGTAAGACATAAGGATGGACGTAAATGGACAAATACACTTTAACACATACAAAGACAGACCAACATATAGATGCAAATATACGACCCAGATATACGTAGAAACATAGAGTGCTGGGAAAAAAAACAAACTTTTTATTGCAAATCGGAGTTTTATTTTGGTAAAAATTACAAAACTTTTGAAAGCAATTGGCTTATTGTTTCATTTTAAATACATGTATGATGTAATTTTGAAGGGGAAAATGTGCCTGTAATTTAGAGGCAAAGCTCAGAAAAATGCATTAATTGGATTTAACATAATGAAAAAATTAGACACTTATTTTTGATTTTTTTTTGTCTGTTTTATTAAGCGACACACCTCCGATTCATTGAATTTGATAAATTTTTCAAAGTCGTAGGAGGTATGGATTCTCAAATCGTGATCAATAAATCTTTTTAAGCTTGAATCGATTTAAGGCGCTTACTTGCTACTTCTACCTTTATAAGAGATGAAATACGTTCAATGGGATTTAAGTGTGGACTATACGAGAGCCAAATCAACACATCGATTCCTTTTTATCGAAGTACTATTTTACCTTTAAACGAAGAGAAAAGAGAAATTGTTAAAAATTATTTATGTTTATCTGAAAGCCAATTTTTCTATCTACAATTCAAAATTAATAACTTACAACTTTTGCGGTATAGCACGGAGCGTTGTGCCGTTGAAAAATAAATTTCGAAAGCTCACCAAAAAGCTTTAAAACATATTGCTGAAATTCGTTCTGAAGGACCTGCAGATACACAGCTGCTGTAATGCTGGAACTAAGGAAGCACAATCGACCGGTCCTAACAGACATTCGTTGCTTAGTCTCTCGCCTGGTTTTCTCTTAACGATAATTCCTGATTCTCCAACACATTACATGCATTAGTAATGTGAACTCGGGCTTTTGGACTGGCTTAAGTTTTCCCAAACCAGCTTTAACACAAACTTTAACCAGTTTTTCTCACTACGCTGGCCGAAATTTGTTTTCCCGTAGTTCATTTAACATCTCATCTTATATCCGATGAAAACGGTTTCGACGGCATTGTAATATTATGAAACGATCTTTCTAGGCCTTCCAGAGCCTTTCTTTCCTTGTGTACTGTGCATCTCCCGCATTTTTATAATATTCCACGCGACAGTACTTTTAGGAATGTTTAATCTTTCCGCTATTTCATGCGTGGTTAAATTTTCTCGAGCCAAAATCATCGCTTTGCTTTTACACTCCTCACTACGAGTAACTTATTCGAATATCTTGACATTTTGTGGGGTTTTTCTCCTTAACTGGAGGTACATATTTTCAAAAACAATTTCATGTATGACACATGTATTTAAAATGAAACTGCTTTGAAAAGTTTAGTATTTTTAGCAAAAAAAGAAACCAATTTAAAATAAAATATGTTTGTTCAATTTTTTTCTCCAGCGCTGTAGAAACATACGAGTATACACAAACATACTCAACCATACAAACAACACACACAAAGAACGTTTACCGAAAAGAACGTTTTTATTAGCTTTTTCATCCATCTTTCTAAGTAATAAGTAAACGCTCATACGCAAACATACATATAACGCAGACCCACAAACACGCACATTTTCAATGTGCATCTTTTATTATTGCAATTTGTATTTACACCTCGATTCCCTTGGTCGTGTCACTTGTAGCGACAGACAAATATTCTCATAATCGATTTGTTCGTCAATTATTAATTGAAGTGACAATCTTTTTATTCTAGTACTCGTTTAAAAAATTTTTTGTCACTTGGAACGACATTTATAAGCGCATGAAAATTTCAGTCGACATATTCAGTTAAAATCATTATATCATCTAATCATTAGATCTGACGAGACCTTTATTACTCCGTCTACTAAAATATTTGCATATACATCCGCACCTAGAATCATGTCAATAGATGCACGTGTCTCGTAATTCGGATCTGCTAATGTAAGGTTTTTCCATGGGTTGTTATCAGCTCCTTTAATTGGTTCAGTTGGCAAACATTCAGTCAATTTTGGTAGAATGAACGTTTTTACCACCTGTTTAAAGTTTGATGAGTAATTCGGTGATATGGTCACGTACACCTTATATTTTATGCTACTGGTCTTCATTCCTCCAATTCAGACTTGTAAATCTACTCGAAATTTTGGTAAATTTAGTAATTCGGCTGCGGCTTGTGTGATGAAAGATGACTATGACCCTGGATCTATTAATGTGCGTAGTTGCATTGAATTTCCAATCAGCGTTGTTGCCCTTATCTGCGCTGTAGCTAATAATGGTACTCCATTTATTGTGGGGTTGTTTTTGGCGGTATGAAGTACAGTTGTGACTTCTTTAGTATGTAGCAACGTATTATGATTTCCCATACAAACCACGCAGGTTTCATTGCTCATACATTTGCTATGCGTGGCGATTAAACAAACGCTGCATAAGTTGTTGCCTGCTATGAGTTTAGATCTTTCCAGCACTGGCATTTTCACAAAGGTGGGGCACCTCGTTATGTCATGTGATGCATTGCAAACAATGCATATTTTTCTTATTCCAGCAAAAGTTCTTCTTGTTGCTTATGACATAACAGTATTTGAGCGTTCGATGGTGCTTCTAGGTTGTTGAAATCCTTTTACTGGTATGTTAGTTGCTTCTAACGATTGGAATCGGCTTTCTAGGAACTTTAGGAAATCACTCATAGATTGAATATCCCGAGGATTCTCCAGGTTTACTTGGTATAAACGATGAGTTTCGTTGTCCAATTTTTTCAATACTAATGGAATTAGTATCGCGTTCCAGGTTGTTGTGTCAATGCCCAAGTTCTTTAAGGCATACAAATTTTCTACTATGGAATCATGAAGATTTTTAACTCCAGTTGCTGATTCCGTGGTAATGTTTGGTAAATGTAGTAACATATTGACATGGTTGGTTACCAGTAATCGTCTGTTGTTGTAACGATTAATAAGTATATTCCATGCATCCGTATAATTACTTCCGGTTGTAGATATATGATTAATTAATTTTGCTGCCTCTCCTCTAACATACGTTTTCAGGTAACTGATTTTGTGTGTATCTGTGAGGTTTTTGTTGTCGTGCACAAATCTGCTAAATCTGTCGTGGAACGTTGTCCATTCATGGTATTGCCCACTGAAATATGGTATTTCGATACGAGGCAATTTTATTTCTGGTTGGAAATCAGGTTTCTTGTTGATGTTGGCGCATTCTAGAGGTAACAATACTTGTATTGCCTCTTGAAGCTCAGCTGTCATCTCGTCTAGTTCTTCATTTATTGTATCGTATTCTTGATTTTGAAAATACGGAATGAAGTTATGTTGTTCTTCTGGAATTTCTAACAGAAGCTCTTCATGTAGCTGATCCATCATTCCTCTATTGTTGTCTAGTTGTTTAATTTTCTGCGTCAAATGGGGACTAGAACGTCTTTCAGTCAAGCATAATTGAGCTTGGTGTAGTAGAGTTCTGATATGGTTTACTTTAATTTCTGCCCTTTTCACCAATTTTCTTTTCTCCGGTGGTATCTCTTCTTTTGAGTTATCGTTATCCATCAGATTAGTTTTCTTCAGAGGTTCCGGAAAATTAAAACTTGTTGATGCCTGAGTGTCGATTGTCACCGTGGGCGTTGTTGGGGCTCCATGCAAACGCTGCCGCAACTCATTTATGAACGCATCGTATGTTTGTTGTGTAGATCTTCGTTCAATGAAGTAACCATGTGAGGGCTCTAATGTGGCAGAGGCAACAATTTTTTCATGATTGCTCTCATATTGCACAAATAATCCTTTTAGAATTTGAATTTTTCTTTCGAGCTGTCTTTTTGAATACCTTTCTGCATCATTAAAAACTTTCTGCAGGATTTGGATTGTCGCTGCAATCTCCTCTTGTTCTTTTAGTAGTACATCGATCATGGCGTCAGTTGTTGTGACTTATGTTGTAAATCTAAGTGTTATTTGTTAAATTTTTTGTTGTTGTTGGATGGACTGTTTCCGATTGTAAAACTTAGTGATGCTGGTACTTGTTTCAACGATGCTGGTAGTTGTTTTCCAGCTGTCAGTTGATATCGTGGTATAAACTTTGTAGTTGTTATTTGTTTAAAGTTCCAAATTTATTGCCGCCAGTTGTTTTGGTGGCTCGAAGGACCAATGTTATATCTCGTTCTCGGATATAATATTATGAATTTTAATTAGTTAGGTTACCACTGGTGAGGCCTAACTAATTATTGAGTCAAAACACCGTTGATTTATGTGTAAAAAGAGACTTACTTTTATTTCCATTTATTTTAACTTATATACAAGAAATATTACATATAAAATTACTGACTATGCATATCGTATAATAAAAATTGTGCATTTGTCAAAGGTAAATATGAAACTTAAACAATGTTATATCTCGTAACATTGATTATCATCATTATCTATGAAATCATCATTGATTATCATCATTAGCTGCTTATCATCATTAGTATTCCTTGATTAATTCAGCGATTGACGTTCGTTGCATCAGGTCACTTCAATTGACTAACAGAATACAAATCTATAGATGAAGTGACACGACAACTGTCACGGCGAATTAAGTGACACGACTAAGGGAATCGGGGTGTTAAAATTAAAGTAAAAATGAATAAGGATACTTACTGTTTTATATTATAAATATTAAAAACTATTTATTTCATAATTAATTATTAAATTTTTACACTGATATTAATTGTAATGTATTCGCATATAGTATAGACAAAACTAAATCATTTTGAATAAATGATTGCAACAATTTTGTTTTCAAATATAAATTTTCTTGACTTGCTACTTTGTAATTGTAACGTCGGAAAATATGTTGATAAGTTTTTTCAAAAATAATTTCAAGCTATACGTAATTTTAAAGTTAATAATAATTAAAAGATACATACAACCGCCTTAATCTTTACTATATGTTAAATTTTGCTATATTTACGTGGCATAGTTAGTCTTTCCTTAATTTTTTTTTACTTTGCACATGTAAAGCTTATCAAAAATTAAGTAATAGTTACATTTTTCAAGTTGCTATAGCAGCTTAGTAAATGACGCATTGCAATTTTCTCTGAGTGTACATAGTGAGTAATATGCTTAATGATCCTCAGTCAACGGCTCCAGTGACGAAAAAAATTAAAACTGAAGTAATTTTTAAAGCAACGATGTGAATAGTCGAAGACTGTCCACCCTTTCACACAATTGACGAAAGCGGTTTAAAAAAATTTGCCGAACATTTACTGGAAATAGGCATAATGTATTAATACACAAGGATTTGCTGTTACGACCGAACTGTGGACAGACAATTTCATTCGGAAAACGTAAATTGCAGTTACAGGTCATTTCGTAAACAATGGAGAATTAATTGATATATTGCTGGGGTTAAAATCGATGAATAATGAAAGAAGGACACCCGAAAAAATATTAAACAAAACTACAACAATTCTAGCGGAATAACAATTGACTTTATCAGAAAAGGTTACGGTAATTACTGACAGAAGCAATATGATTAAGGCGTTCGAAAATTATAACCAGATTTGTTGTTCTAATCACTTGCTACATAAAGTTTTGGAAAAATCATTTAAAAATGTTGCTGCATTTCAAACAATTATAGAAGAATGTAAAAATTTGGTAAAATATTTCAAAAAAGCAAGTATTAATCATCAATTAAACACAACTTTAAAAAGTCCTTGTACAACCAGATGGAATACGGTGTACTATATGTTAGAATCCATTTTGAAGAATTTTAATAACATTTTGCAACAGAATAGTGAAATTTTTCAGTTTCTTAAACCATTTTAAAAAACTATCAACAAAAATAGAAGGGTCATCTTATTCAACATTACATTTTGCTATACCAAGTATTGAATTTTTAAAGAAATGCTGTTCCATTAAAGACCAAGATTCGGAATTCTACGTGATTTGAAATTAAAGGTAACTCAGTACATAGCTGGATAAAAAATATTTCATACGTACACGAAGCAGCTACTATTTGTTTCTACCAACAAATAAATTATATAATTTCAATTTAACAAAAAGAATAGAGATTAAAGAAAAATGCAGTCCACTTATAAACATTTCTGCAGTAGAAAATTTAATAAACGAAACACCCACAATATCTTCAGATCTATCAGACCTTTTTGGAAATTTCGTAAATCAACCAGTTACAACAATGTTTGACCGTGTTGAGAACGAAATTATGGTTTATGAAAACTTAACCGTACCATTATCTGACGAATTTGATATTTTAAGCGGGTGGGAGGTAAGCAAGCTGCAATTCCCATTGGAGTTTTCTCTGCTGCAAGAAATCTGATAACAGAAAAACGATCGCAGCTAAGTCCGCATATAGTAAACGATTTAATGGTAGTTAATCGTAACCTTAGACATATTGATGAAATTTCTCGATACGAACAAATTGAGGATTAATAAAAACACCGAATAAAATGCAGATCGATTTGTTTAGTAACTATTTTTAACATGACTGAAATTAAAAATTACAAAGGTTATCAAACTTAATATTAAAACTTAATTTTGTTGATTAAATTTTTATGAATTATAAAAGGCGTTTTTTCTGACAATCTAACTCCAGTCATTTTCTATCTGAGCTTCCATTGTGCTGTTCAAGTAATTTAAGATATTCTAGGTTTTTGATCCCACATGGTTCAGTCGCCATCACCTGCATCGTTGACTCCCATTGAATAAAGGCTTTAATATACAGGGATCACCAACATCGATACATTCAAAACCCAAAAGACTACACAAATGACTACTTTCACAGCCATAGATCACAGGCCGATTATCGTATTCTAAGTATCAATATTGCAGCCGCTTCTCATCAGTCATCATTATTTATTCAACGCATCAAACCCATCTGCTATTCAATTACTTTTCAAGAAAAAATGATCCAATCCATTCTCCAGCTGATTATCATCATCCGGTCAATTATTCCTAATAATACAATCCTTTATTCACTCCATATTGGCCAATCCATGGTTAAATCCAATATTAAATGAAAATTCATCTGCCAATCCACCATTTATATCATCAATGAATTACATCAACATCGACATTCGCTCGAGCCGTCATTCAATCCTTATTCCAATCTAATATTGTTATGTAGTTTTACTAATGATATTATTATAATATTTACTATAGCCTGATTTTTATTATGAAAAATATACTGACAAAATAGTCAAAGTGGGATAAAAATATAATTTTTCTTAAAGTGCGAGGGAAATAGAAAACATTTCCAGTCTAAAAAATGTATTCCGTACTGAATAAATTTTAATGGTTACTGAGAAAATTATACTGACAAAATATATCAAGAGAAGTATTTTTATTCAGTACTGGAGGAATATTTCATAGGAAAACTGTATATGAATGAGAAATCGTTTGTATGACGTCATTATGAAGCATTTATGGTCAATTGATAATTTTAACATTTCGTTTTGTGTCATTCATCTTAATTCATTGTGAAAATAATTTAAATAATGAATAATTATTTTAAGTTTTTTTTTATTAAATTTATTGTTGTAGTGTTTTTGTCTTTTTTTCAATAACAAAAAAAAATTTGAAATTTATTGGTTATGTCAAAGAGAATGAATAGTATCAGAGAGACGAAGAAGAACTAAAAATTTCATCAAAATATTGGTGGGTTATACAATCGAACGGGTCATACAATTATACATTCGCATTTTGTTTTATTGAAGTTTGTTCACACTATTATACTTTTTTTGGAAGAATAATATAAAGAAGAAACATTTTGGGTTATGCACTGATACAATGATACGTTTACGTATAAAGTGAGTATATAGAGTAATGCACATACAAGGAAATTTATTGGTACGTTTATTGGTTGTTTACTATTTTATCTTCCGTATTGTTGTTTATTTACATTTTATGCTACTATATCGAATATCAAATGCATGATCGTTGCGTAAAAAATTTTCTAAACAAATATAAAATCCTGAATGCGCATTATTATAATTTATTGTGAATGAAAAATATGCGTTTGATAAATGGGGAAAACGTGATTATCGCTGCAAATAATATTTAAAATATCCTTATACAATATGTTGCAACATACAGCAAAGCATTTTAAAAGTTCGGACGTTCGGGAATAGAAAGGTGAAAACGAGACGGTAGATAATTCACGAGCTTTTTAATAAAAGATAATAAACGAGTAGTAAAACAAAATTTAATAATTTTTCATTTTTCGGTATATTATGTGAGATTTTAGTTTTAAAATATGTACATAAAAATAATTAAAAATGTTATTCATATTCAAGAAAATAATATAATATAGAAATCCACCTACCATATAAAAATACATAATTTATATGTATTATTATGTATTATATATACATAATTTATTTATAATCAAAAACATAAAAAATTAAAAGCATTAAAATTTTCAATAAATATCTGTAATTATTTAAGGATTTTTAAGCGTGGATGGATCCTTATAGGTCGGTTCGTAGATCCGGATGAGGTGTTTGATGAATTTTGTTCCCTATTTGCTGTACTGCTATTCAAAAATTTACGTTTCATAGTCCATTTACACTGCTTTCTAATTAAAACTAGAATCATGAATTCCAAAATAACTTTACGATGATCAGAGCATTCAGAATGACCTTGAAACCACCAGTTTAAGTTTGTTTGTTGGTTTGTCCATTCAATACATTGTTCAACGATTAATTGTTTGATATTTTTGAAGTGGGACGATTTATCAAACAGTTGTCGAAAAATTCTTATGTGATTTTTACTGATTTCAGCAAAAATTTCGGATGGCGGATGAAGAGAGCCAAAATCGGAGTCTTTTTTATAGTTTTTATAAAAAATGAAAGATTCGTTTTGTAGTTTTATCGTTTTGTCCGCTTTTATCATTAATTTTTCACATTTCTCACAATTTAGCTTCTTCTTCAACCGAGACACCACATATCCAGAAAAATATTTTTCGGAACATTCATCTAATTCGGAAATATTTTCTATTGCTTTATCTAGTAAATTCACATTATTGATTTTTTCCGAGTTGTTGATTTCATTAGTTGATTTGGTTGAGGTGGAGTCCATTTGAATTGTTAGATCTGCGTTAGGTGCTTTAAAATTGTTGGGATCAATTAAAATTTCATCGTCATCTGCTTCGCAATTTGAGTTTTCGGATGATTGTAATATTTTCATTGACATGATTTGACCAATAATATAATTAAAATGATGTACTGATGGATTTCTCGAATTTCCTCCCCTCTGTCTTATTGTTGCAAACAAATTTTCACATGGATCCTGATTGAAGCGAGATGTTATTATATATGAAATATTATGTTGCATGCTAGAATTGTCTAAAAAGTCATCTGTTAAACTTAATATGCCCTTAATTGTTTGAAGGAATCCGGAAAAACAATACGGTTTAGTTTTTGAGCTCGTTTTAATATCACCGATAAATTCTCGTAATAATTTTAATGTGTTATATGGCTCGTTGTTGATTTTTAATGCATTGCGATTGGGATTCGCGTCAAACTGTTTTCTACTATTCAAGGCATCAAACAATTTGTCCATTTTCTCACAAAAATGCATTGTAGCTAAAGCTTTATTCGGGTCAGAGAATTTATTGAATTCAATAGAAGTTTTAATTCCAGCTGCAACAGTCCTGCTAAAAACCTGCGTAGCATAAGAAACTTTCATTTCTTCAAAAGTATTTGGCCTTATATGGGAAAACGATAGTTTAGTGCACATTTTCGTCGAAGATTTGGACTCTATTTCATATAACTGTTCTATCACTGACCAGCTAGCAGTTCCATCCGGAGTTAATAAATCGGCTGACTTTAAATTATTACGAACACTTTTTATTAGATGTGGAGGGTCGTAAAGTGCATAGTATTTTTTCTCTTTAAAATCAAAAAACGGTTTATCAGAAGTTACCCCTAATTTTGAATAACAATTTCTGTTATTTGATCCCTGATCACAAACGAGAGCCACAATTTTAAATCCACATTCCTCGGCAAGATCGATATTTTCTAGGAGCTTTTCTTTTATTTGACTACCTTTCATATTAAATTTCGATGCGTAGTAGGACAATATATATTTATAATTTGAAAAAAGCCCTCTAACCATAAACAAACAAATTGATTTAGCAATTGTATTTTGCCTTTCATTGCCTAGATCTGTGTAACCGTCAATTTGATCGTGGTAACTATTATATTCCAAGTCACGTTTTATGTCGATCTCGTCAAAAGCCAAAACCGCATACTTCGAATTAACATCCATTTCAGAACATTTTTGCTTTAAATTAGTGCAAATATCGTCGTTTATTCCTGGTTTAAGATGTCTTACTGGCATCCAAGTATGTAGCGATGAGACAGCTGGTAATCTACATTTTAAGTTTTTCTTTAAATAACGATATGTTCGTGCAGAACGAAAAAAAATATTTTGAGCTAGAAATCTTTGAGGGTGGCTCCATTTAGATGTTCTAGGTTTTTTCACTAGTAACATTTTCCCCAATTCTTTTGCATGATCGTCCACATAATCTAAATTATTTATTTTGTCCGCCATATTAATCTTATAAGACTGCTTTAAAGACTTACTCGTTTTCCGTAGGTACCGATTTTTTAAAGTGAGAGATCGAATTTGAATATTTTTATGTTGAATCACTTTTTTCAGATTAACTATTTCTCTATCGATGTCGTAGTATTTACTTCTGTAGTAAGCACAGTTTTTCGTTTGAATTTCGCAGTTTTTGCAGCTGGTTTCAGTTAGGGAAGTTTCAGTAAACGGTTTTTTCATTGGCGGTTCGAACGCTTCGAATTCCTCTAATGTAAGATCCATATTACTAGATCCAGCTTTAGCATAACTAGGGTAGGCATGTCTCACAATAATTTGATCTGGTACATTAAATAAATCATCGTCTTCTTCTGTACCATATGAGTTGCCTAAGTTTAAACATGGAATGGCATCCCTTTTTAAACGGTTTTCCAGTTTAGATTCAGACGTAAAATGATCTTCGCACACTTTCAGACATTTATTTAAATTATTTATATCCAAACAACATTTCTCAATCCACTCATTGTATAAAGGGGATGTGTTGGATGGAAAACCAAAGAATTTCTTTTGTGGAAAAGCCCTTTTCGTAGCTTTGCAGTTTCGAACTGCACATACCACTCCAGAAGCCAATTTATTCTTCTTTTTATAATTTTCCGCTAAGTTCATTATTACAAAATGAAACAAATTTAACTTGTTTTAATCAAAATGCTAACACTTACAAACAAATATTGAACCACTTTTATTTATGGAAAATATAAAATTTATTCGTTTAGTTTACGCAAGAGCAAGACAATGTTCACTATCAAAATTGAAATTAACGGTATAATCAGTGTTATACAATATAATTAAGGAGAACTTACTTTATTTTATACTCATTGTTTTATATTTTAATATTATACAATATTAGCGCATACTCGAGAGAACGTTGAATTGAAAATTAAGTTTAGCTAAAAAACGAAAATGTAAAACAATCAACATAAAATAAAGAGAAAATACTCCAGTCTATTATGAAATAAATCCGACTCGGATTTTTCCGTTAACGGAAACTAAAAAGCAAAATCGAATCGGGTTTTTGTCCGAGTGCACAAAACAAAATCCGACTGCTATTTAGTTGACGTATTCGTGAATTATCTCGTGAATTATCTACCGCCTCGTTTTTCACCTTTCTATTCCCGAACCTCCGAACTTTTAAAATGCTTTGCTGTATGTTGCAACATATTGTATAAGGATATTTTAAATATTATTTGCAGCGATAATCACGTTTTCCCCATTTATCAAACGCATATTTTTCATTCACAATAAATTATAATAATGCGCATTCAGGATTTTATATTTGTTTAGAAAATTTTTTACGCAACGATCATGCATTTGATATTCGATATAGTAGCATAAAATGTAAATAAACAACAATACGGAAGATAAAATAGTAAACAACCAATAAACGTACCAATAAATTTCCTTGTATGTGCATTACTCTATATACTCACTTTATACGTAAACGTATCATTGTATCAGTGCATAACCCAAAATGTTTCTTCTTTATATTATTCTTCCAAAAAAAGTATAATAGTGTGAACAAACTTCAATAAAACAAAATGCGAATGTATAATTGTATGACCCGTTCGATTGTATAACCCACCAATATTTTGATGAAATTTTTAGTTCTTCTTCGTCTCTCTGATACTATTCATTCTCTTTGGTTATGTTACAAGCATCTGTCAAAATATATCCACTATAAAAAAAAAGAAAAAAGTAAAAAACTATCTCTGTCACTCTAATGGTAATATTTTTCATAATGGAAATCAGGTTTAATAAATGAGAACGTATAATTTTTTTCTATCGAGTATTCTATGTTATAAAGCGAACACTCTCGTTATTACAGCAAATATATTGTATGGGGAATACATTATTCATAGTGATGGGCTGAATAGATAATTTTTAAGATCAAAATCGATTGTTTCTTTTGGTACTAACCTGATACATACTTTTAACCTGATCTTTTTGATTCTTTTTTTAACGGGATTTTTAATCAAGAAAATTATTATAAAAAAATATTTATCATCCGTTTTCTAGCTAAAAATAAATAAATTAATATATAGTAGATAAAAATACCTTAAAAAATAATTTTATTTATACAATTAATCTATTTGAAAAAATAAAAATCAAATCAAAATTATTTCTATAAAATTTCAATCAATCATCACACTACTGAAACAGAACCATACTATAAAATTTCAAACAAATATTTACGAAATCAACTCGTTCAAAAGAATCAGTTCGGTAAAATGATCAATTCGTTCAAAAGAATCAATTCGTTCAAAAGAATCATATCGATCAAAAGATCAATTGGTTTAAAAGAATAATTTCGTATTAAAAGATCAGTTCGTTCAAAAGAATCGGTTCGATTGACGAAAACGAGACGAATAGACAAAACGAGTGAAAAGTGATTTTCTCTTTACGTTGTGATAAAGTTGAGAAATTTATGCTTTATATTTAGCTCCCTTTCACATTAGTAAAATAAGAGTAAAAAGATAGTATAACATTAAAGGTATACAATTATATGTTTGTGTTAAAATGAGAAAAATATTTTATGTGGTTTATTACGTCTCATTCGCAAAATAAAGTAAGAAAACGCGATATGATGGTTTTACAGCAATGAACGAATCGATTCGTTTGATTTTTTTTAACCTGATCTTTTTAAAACGAATCAATTGATGTTTCGAATTATTTAATGATCAAGGTGGTCATTTTGTGGTGCTTTGTCATACTTCTATATCACGGTTGGAGACTGCTTTCGTGATATAGAAAAAATAAAATAAGTCTACAAACACAACCCTGTGCAATTAGTTATAAAGGGGAAATAATGAATTTTAAGGAGAAATGAATATTTTAGAGTGATAAATTGACGTTTCGCATAACCCCGAAATTAATTATTTAATTTTTTATATGAAGTGGTTCAATAGGTAGTGAGAAATTCTTTCTAATAGGGAAAGTATATGAACTCAACTAAATTAATGATATTGGATTGATTGGATGATGATTACCCAGGTTAAAAAGATTCGATCAGAATCGATTCGAACATCACTAATTATTCATTTGTATTTGTATTTTACGAATACACTGTGTATTGCATACTAGATCTATAAAAAAATTGTGCTTTCTTCCTTTATTCTTTTTGGTATTCTATTAAGCTATACCTTTCGCAAATAACTAGCATAAGAGCATTACGAGTGTATTCTAAAATGGAAATATGTGTAAAATGATAGTAACATAGGCACAATGCTGTGTTAAAGTTGAGAACAGGCTATCGAGCGGCAATGAAGTGAAAGGGATACTTGATCCACTGAAACAGTGTTCAGCTTCCGTTAGTCTCAAAATCAACGAGTCCAAAACTCGTTGAGATTCAAAATTCGTAGATTTCTCATTACTCACGATAATAGTGTGGGCGAGGATTGTTTACACGGTACGGGCCAATAATGGCTTGTAAACGCCATCAAAAAAAAATTCATAAACCAAACTTACGTCACTAATACAATTTTTAGTAATTCAATCGCGTTTTATTTAAAAATAAAACTTCCAGAAGCTCTTATATGAGAAGTAATGAGTTAATTAATTTCTTATTTCAGGTACGCTGTGGTCATATATGTGGACGTTTTAGTTATCCGGGCATTATGGAAGCAGCATACGGAAAATGGGGTTACTATTTACTATCAGGCCTACAGTTTATGTATCCATTTTTGGGTAAGTATACTTTAGGCACACATACATACATATTTATATATAGGATTGTTTATTTAGAGCTCCTTCTTCCCCATATCTCAACGTATATGACGTAACACTAATTTACATAATACACCATTTCATGTATACCATACACATTTGAACGAGAGTATTATGGTTGGAAAAATGTGTATTTTTTATTTTATTTTAATGAACTGTAAATTTATGCATAAGATATTCCTCAAGAGACATTGTGTACACAATAAGTACATATACAAACCGATAGAATATTAAATAATTTAAAGCGAATGTTATTGTTCTATATATACAACAGTATACTAGAGGGGTGGGCTTTTTCCCTGTCGATATGGCAGCGTAATTGGTTTACAAATTTTTGTTAAGGATCGTGCTTTTATCTTATATATTGTACATAGTTACGTAATTTTCCCTAAGGCCGTTTGTATTTTATTGGCATATAAGTGATTTTTTGGTTCGATTTTTGACTCTCTACATATATATACACTATAATCCATTAATATTGGTCACACTGTGCACCGTACTATGGATTCCCATAAGTGATGTATATTTTGATTATATTGTACAAAACATTGTGATTTCATATTTTTGAAGATTTGGGTGGGATGGGATGGTTGACGAAACAAAAATCGAATTAATCTGTACACTTGACCACGTACAACACAACAATTTTATGTTAACGCTTATGTTCGTTTATAGAATTACAGTTGAGGTTTTATATGTTGCGAACAGGCTATATACGCTATGATATTGTGACCGTGCATTACGACCATTTTACAGTCGTCATAATAGTCCATAAGAGCGGATCAAGAGCGTGAACAACGGATCCTCACCATGTACCTTCCATGTGAATTACGCCCCAGGTTCTCTTTGAAAAATTCTTCGATTTGTATCTCTTCTTCTGTGAAATTTCTTTCCTCGTACATGTACTTTGTTGCCACCATAGTAGTTGTTGTTTGATGCTCATTGATCCACAGATTGCCAATTATGACCCATCCAAATTCAGTGTTTTGATCCAAACGACGTTTGCCCTTTAAGATGTTTTTGTTTATTATTATCGGAAAGTAATCCGCTTCAATCACCAAGTCGATTGGTTGCGAACAATTGTATGATGAAGATCGGCTAATTGAAGTCCTTCCAGGTGTTAACATTTACTTTTTTCAATGTTAGTTTCAAAAGGCTGTTGCGCATGTCGAAAACGAAAGAATCAACTGGCATAGAAACCTCTCCCGGAGATCTTGGGCGTAGCCTGATGTTGATGGAGTGTCTGCAAACACCAGCCTTATTCCCATGCCAGCAATATTTACGTTGATTTTTCAACGTAAATATTGCTATAGTTCAATAGATGTGTGGCCTTTGATTATGTTAAATCCTGAGTCTATCAATGTCCTTAAAGTAGCAACCTGCCCAGTGCTTGCAGTTGCTTTGATTAAGGCAGTGGGTAACAACACAGGCCCTTGTTGATTGATCAGAAGAGTTTGACTTGCACTCTTGCTTAAAGGTGCTGCGTTGTTGCATTGCAGAAGGATATGCTGGTATAAATATTGGATTTTTCATGTATTTGTTTATTTTTTTTATAAAATTTGAAGTTTTCAAAAATATTAATTAATACGGAATTCGATAAATTAACGGAAAATAAAACTAAAAACAGAAATAGGGAAATTTGGGTGGAGGGTGAAACAAAAATATTTTTAAACCACACAGTTACCATAAGAATTTTAATGAATTATGATAAACTGTTAAATGAAATGAGAACTGAAGTGTGTCATGTATTCTCATTTCGAAAATCATAGTTTCATAATCATGGTTATGAAACTAGATATGTGTCTATGGTATTAAGACACTTACCGTTCCCAAAACAAGTTTCGATGAAACAGTATTGGAACCAATCTTTAGGGCAGCTTGGCTGTCAGAAAAGATGCAGATACGACGATATCTGCAATTAATACACTTACATCAAGATTTAAAGACTGCTACTTTCAGCAGTTTCTGCCTGAAAACAGTAGCGTACCAACCAAGCGGGATAGATAATTCCACCTCAGGGTTTGTATGTCTGACCCAACACCAGCTATATTACTGCCTACTGATCCGTCTGTAAAGATTAACATATCGTTACCGGAGGGGTATAGGATGGGCTGTTATAGTCAGATATGTGATTTCCGTTACATGAAATAATTTTCCGAAGACGTGGTTCATCATCATAGTGTCCGAAGGCATGTGGGCAGTTGGGGGCCGACCCACCTTTCTCCATATTTGACAGTGCCCCGAAGGGCCAAATAGATTGTCTGCCTTGTAGGCAAGCGGCTGTTGGCGCTGCACACCTTCTGATCCAAATATCAAGCGGCACCAGACACATAGCCATCTCAAGAGCTACATTAGGCGTGGTGTGCATGTCTCCAATCCCGCTTATTGTTTTTCTCGCCACCTATAATAAATGCGACAAACGAGATTATGGGTCTGATCACTGTAACGTATAGCAATTATACGAATCTGGCTTTCCGGCCCCATGATTTACTACATGACTGTTTGCGTTTCCAGTAAATTTTGCATGCTTTGTTGTATTTCTCTTCTATATGTTTTTGCCAAATAATCTACCGATCTAGCCAGACCCCCAGATACTTGATTTCCGACGAGAGTGGGATCGTATGAGCCCCAAATTTTGGAAGACTAATGTTTCCCAGAGTCCTGCGTATAGTGAAAAGGACCATCTCCGAAGGCATGTGGGCAGTTGGGGGCCGACCCACCTTTCTCCATATTTGACAGTGCCCCGAAGGGCCAAATAGATTGTCTGCCTTGTAGGCAAGCGGCTGTTGGCGCTGCACACCTTCTGATCCAAATATCAAGCGGCACCAGACACATAGCCATCTCAAGAGCTACATTAGGCGTGGTGTGCATGTCTCCAATCCCGCTTATTGTTTCACGCCACCTATAATAAATGCGACAAACGAGATTATGGGTCTGATCACTGTAACGTATAGCAATTATACGAATCTGGCTTTCCGGCCCCATGATTTACTACATGACTGTTTGCGTTTCCAGTAAATTTTGCATGCTTTGTTGTATTTCTCTTCTATATGTTTTTGCCAAATAATCTACCGATCTAGCCAGACCCCCAGATACTTGATTTCCGACGAGAGTGGGATCGTATGAGCCCCAAATTTTGGAAGACTAATGTTTCCCAGAGTCCTGCGTATAGTGAAAAGGACCATCTCAGTTTTCCTAGGGTTGACTGATAGACCCTGGTTACTACATCCGGCTACAACTATGTCAATCGCAGTCGAAATACCCTGTTCTTTTACTTCAACGACGACTGCTGTAATGGCCAACAAATTTCATTTAGGAGTCTGTAATTTATGTTATTACCAACAAAAACACAGGATCTAAGTCTCGAGCAGGTATCACTAATCAGGAGAGAAACATTCCAATCAAGTTTGGATGGTTGAAGACAGTTTTTTCTTGACCCTTCTCAGCTCCTTTTCCGTCACATTTATTGTGAACCTACTTAGAGCAAGGGTGTTAAAACCAAGTACTTGGTGAGTGATGGCTCATCTAGGCCAAGGTCCTTTCGGATCCTTTTTTGGCAAAGATGGTTCATTTGTTGGTATTTAGTTCAGGGAATGTCTGAACGTCGTTCCTCATCGAGATCCATGACCTTGTCTTTGAAGAGCAAATGGCGCTTGTGAAGTACAACTTTTTTAAAACACAATTTGGGAATTTCTCCCGATCCTAGGCCCTTCTCCCGGTTCCCCTGTGACTTGAAGCCAGAAGATACCCTCTGTCTTTTAGTCTGGTTCCCTGGAGAGAGCGTAGTTGAACCTGACATGTCTCTTCTCCCAAGTGAAGGCGGAGTTTTGCCGTCAGAATCGACAAGTGAACGTTTAAGTTCTTGTATTTTCCGTTGTTGGCATCCGAGATCTTCTGTATTAAAGAGCAAGTGGTTAAAAACTTGTTCTTTGACGGTTGTGCGTGTCTAAGTTAGTAGCTGGGGCATATATGGTCCCTGTTAACGGTTCCATTGATGCCACCAGAGATATGTTTTTTAGAAAAGCCGAAAGCACCTCTAAGTTATTATATCCTTGGTTGCACTGTTCGGTTGCTCTAAATTAAGATTGAAGCAATCCGTAGTTGCTCCCACGAGTGGTGGTGAAAAATATGTCCGTCTGTGTAGAGATCCGAAGCACAGATTAGGCTACGTGACCCGGAGGTCGCCTATCCATATACACCGTTCAAGACAGAGGTAGTTTTTCCAGCCAGGTTTGTTGTGGGACTTAAAGTGGCTAGCCAGTTGCGCGGTGGTCACCACGAGGAGGTAACACAAGCTCTTGTGGAAATTGTAAGATACCGAGCTGACAACTAGTGCCACCTTGACTCTCGCAAACAGCTTCACTTCACACCTAACCAACATAACGGGAAAAGCATATATATATATATATATATATATATATATATATATATAGTTATATATATATATATATATATATATATATATATATATATATATATATTTATATATATATTTATATATGTATATATACATATATATATATATATATATATATATATATATATATATATATTTATTTATATATATATATATATATATATATATATATATATATATATATATATATATATATATATATATATATATATATATATATATATATATACAACAGGATTAGGACCCCCTTAATTGACTTCACCGATCCAGTCTGCAATGTCTTCTGTCAAGATTTGTTCGATGGGTGAAAACTCATTTAGCAAAGTTTGCAAAATCTCTACATCTGTGTATCGATTATGTAGGCTTTTCCGAAGTTCCATTAGTGACAATTCATCCTCGAAATCCCATTCATCATATCTCGGCCGCATTTATATTTTCCAACTGTTTTTAATTGTAGTTTCGGTGAGGTCTTCCCAAGCACTCGCCAAAAGTTTAACGGCGAGTTGTATAAACTTTTAATGGCTGAATCCAAACCGTTTTCATTGGATGCTACCAGATGTGCTAATAAACTGGTCTTGTTATTTAATTGTAGAAGTGCAGTGCGGTCTGGCGGCATGCACACTATGGTTACATGTAATTTTATAATAGAAACCAAGATAATTTTTTTTATTTAAAATATGTATAATTATCGAATGAAATCATCAAAAATGATGCAATTATCAAACACTAGTAAATTTTAATTTTTGTCGCCTGTATCGAATGTTGCAATTATCAAATGTGGCATAAATCGAGCCCGTACTGTATATACAGTTGAGCTGAGTTAAGGAAACAATTTTCGAGCCACCCATGTCTAGATATTTCCTAATCCTACTTAACACATAATATAGATACATAAAGAAATACTAAGAAGAGGCTTAAAAGATTGAATAAACATACATTCACCTCTCACATACAATTATCATATTCATAATTTGTTTCAACGAACTTTCAACTTTCATTTACGTTAATCGTAATTAATTCCACAAGAGGATTTAAATAAACCCAAAACAGGGATTAACCAATAACCGTACCACACTTCCTTTTACATCAGATTATTAAAACGAATATTTGATGAAAAATCAAATCAGATTTTCATACTTTTCATTTTCAGTTCGAATATACTTTGTGTGTGTGTGTGTGTATCTGTGTGTGTTCGTCTGTTCTTTCGTTCTGCGAAATAAATGAAAATATATGGTTGTGCTCGTATGTGTATGTATATTGTTCCACTGCTCGCTTATCAATATTTAAAATATAATTTTCCGTTTTTTTTATGATTTTCCATAAAAATGCAAACAAAGTTTTTTTTATGAATTTTGCCTTATTATTATATTCCGCCATTGTTATTGTTTTGTGTTCGAGGAACAGATACGATCATTTCGTCTTCTTAAACCAAATTCAAATTTTCTTATTTTCTACCAAATGTTTATATACACATACATACAAACAAACTTGTACATAGATATAGCATAGAAGGTCATTCCAGTTGGATTTAACATTGTTGTTGTTGTTACTTTTTGAAGGAGTGATGCTGGAAAATGTTGTGCTACTTTGAATACAATTAGAATACACTGAAGATGAACTCATAAATATAAATTATGCATACGATGTGGGAATCAAATTCTTCTGTTTTATGTACACAAAACCATTAAGAAGATTTTGTTTGGTGTCTGTTTACGGAACACAATATACAATTCTCGTGTGACGTGTACACACCACGGCTGTCAATATGTACATACGTAGGTATGTATAAGTAAATCGTATATACGAATTCATCATCATAAAACAATCGGAGTGTGAAAATGACATGTCAATTTCCATATACGAGTATTAATACTGGTGAAAAATTGGTGATGTAATTTACGAGCTGATATTAATACATTATTGATAATATGTAATATGTATTATGTTAACGATTTATAATTCATTAATTTCGTATTATGATCCGACACGATACTGATGTTAATTTGGTATCATATATATATGTAGTCATGTGCTCTAATTGAAAATTTGTGTTATTAAATATTTATTATTAACGAATACATATAGTTATTATTATATTATATTTATTTATCGATTTTGTATTAATAGATTTGACACAAGTCAAAATGTGTTTCGTTATATGTACGTATGTTTCATTGGCACACAGTGATATATGATACAGTGTGATTCGTTATTTGAAGTAGAAAATGAAAGGGCAAGTGACAGCAAATATGCATGGATGAAATTACTATGTATTTTGACGGATATGAAGTTTCCGACAAAATTCGACAAATCGACAAAAATATTTGTCGAAATAACCAAGAAATAAGTAGGTAAAGCAATGTTACAAGTTACAAAGAAAAACGACAAGTTTAAATTTAATTTCAATAATAAAAAAACATTAAACAAACGCAAAACAAAAGAAGTTTTCATCAAGTACCATTTCTCATACTGTTAAAGTTAGCCGAAAGTTTCCAGCCGAAAAAATAAAAACAACGATAATGCAGATAGTGTCTTTGCTATTTCAGCCAAAAGTTTAAAATTTTATATTTTTTGATTGATTATCAACCGAAAATTATTGGATTCCCAAAAATTGTTAAAAACATAATTTTATTCCATACAACTCATGCAACAATAATTTTTTGAAACCTTTTGTTAAAACACTATTTCATTCAATAATAATTTTCGTCAACACAAATTGGTCAAAACCATATCAGTTAACCACAATTCTGAAAACGAAAATTCTTCGAAAAATAGTCTTCTACAATTTTGGTAGAGTAAAATATTTTCTCTATATGGTGGTGAGTAATTTGTTTTGTTATTTTATAATTAAGTGTTTTTGTATAGCTGAGAGTTATATATATATATATATATATATATATATATATATATATATATATATATATATAATTATATATATATATATATATATATATATATATATATATATATATATATATATATATATATATATATATATATATATATATATATATATATATATATATATATATATATATATATATATATATATATATATATATATATATATATATATATATATATATTATATATATATATATATATATATATATATATATATATATATATATATATATATATATCAGGGTGGCTGAGACCAAATGTTACTAACTTCACTGTCATTTGTGTAGTTGTCATTTTTCACGCGTCAATTTTTTGACAGATTGAAGTTTGGTTAGTTGTTTATATGTGGTCAATAAATAATTGTTCTAAATTAATATCTTGATAAAAAAATCGTAATGGAATTCAAACGTAATAGTGTAATTGCACTGTATTTGGGTGGAAATTCACAAACAGCAATAGTTCGTCAGCTCCAGCATTTGAATGTGAATAAAATGTTTGTGTATCGAACCATAACTCGATACAACGAAACTGGTAGCATCGCTAAACGCAACAGAGGCGGTCCTAAAAAGACAGCAACATCAAAAGAAATGATACGAAAGGTGAAGAAACGAATCCAACGAAATCCTCGTCAAAGTGCCAATCAATTAGCCACACGTCTACATGTTTCACGATATAGCATTCAAACCATATTGAAAAATGAACTACACTTGAAGCCCTACAAGATACAAAAAGTTCAAGATCTTACGGAGGCACAAAAAAAAGTTAGGCTTGAAAGAACACGAGCATTGAAGTCCTTGGCCGAACGTGATGAGATTCCAAAAATTGTCTTTTCTGATGAGTAAACCATTCAACAGTATGTGAATAAACAAAATGATCGTGTTTGGTTAGAGCACAAGTCCAACGATAATTTGGACACAAGAGTTGCCATGCGCAAACAATCACCAGCTTATGTTATGGTTTGGGCTGCAGTTACTGCAGATGGACGCACTCCTCTGGTTTTCATCGAACATGGAGTCAAGGTAAACCAAGAGATGTACCGCCAAAAGATCCTAAACGATGCTTTGCTACCTTGGGCACGTAAGCACTTTGGTACGAACCGTTGGACATTCCAACAGGACTCGGCATTGTCACACAAAGCTCGAGCGACACAGCAATTTTTACAAAATTGCGTTCCGCGGCTGATTTCATCGAAAGAATGGCCACCATATTCACCAGACTTGAATCCCATGGATTCCTCCATATGGTCCATTTTGGAGAGTAAGGTGTCCACTAAAAAATACGAAAATGTTGATGCATTGAAGTCAGCTCTTGTTCGAGAATGGAATAAAATTCCGCAAGCCCACGTACGGTCAGCATGCAATGCTTTCTATGGAAGACTGAATCAAATTATCAGAGACAAAGGAGGTTATATCGAGCAGTAACATGTTTTTCATCAAATTTAATATGTTTTCAACATATTCCACGAAATTTCAATAAAAATAATCAAAATTAAAAAAACTACAGCGTTTTCATTTGGTAACACTTGGTCTCAGCCACCCTGTATATATATATATATATATATATATATATATATATATATATATATATATATATATATATATATAAATATATATATATATATATATATATATATGTATATAGGTTTATATATATATATATATATATATATATATATTGGAAAACAAATTCGACCTGAAAATGATTTGTATCATATAATTACTCTTCGACGTACTCTGTCAAACTGAAACTAAAATGATCATAAAAACTTTAAATAATCTAACCACTACCATTATGATATAACCATTACCATTAAAGCTCAGGCCAATTATTCTCTATTATGAGTAATTGGTTAGAAAACAACAAAATTTGTACAATTCGTTCGTAAACTGTCGATTTCTCGCAATTTTTTGACTTTGCTTTGTTGTATCTTACAATACAGGCCTTAACATCAATTTTTGTATATGAGGCATCTAAATATGATTATTTATCAGGACTTTCGTAAAATAATTTTCCCATTTATTGATACATACTCAAATTTTTCATTCATAAGAAATTTTCCTGATTTTTGTTTGTATTTTCGGCTAATGTTTAAGTTCGATAATATTTCGTTTATGGAATATGATCACATGATCAAAATGGTTCAATGTGATTCGATAAAATTTATAAAGAGTGACTATATAACGTAACTCCTCTTTCGCATTTGATTCTTGCATATGAAAAACACACAAAGAATATACAAAGTCACAAAATTTTTTTTTTTTGTTTTGTTTACGTTGATTTTTTTGTTTCTTTATTTTTCGTTCTTGATGGTACATTGTCTGTTACTGTTATTGTATTGTAATTTGTATTGTATGTTTACTTGTCTATGAAAAAAATTGACCAAAATTGGCAAATTTAAAATATATATGCGGAAATATAAATTTTAATAAACATATAAATATAAATAAATTTGATATTATTCAATTCATAATTTTTTTGACTACTTCGGGTGACAAAATTTGTATAATTGTTAATTCGTTAATTCTTTTTCGAAAAATTAAACGAAACATCAATTTAATTATTTTTGGAAATAATAAAATTTACGTTTTGTTTAATTTATTTCCTAGTTAAAATTCAGATAGACATTATTAAAATCCTAATAAAATTGATAAATATCTATAAACCTAAAAAATAAAATTTTATGTATATTGAAAATAAATTACGAAAACATAAAAATTTATTATAAAACAAACACATCCTTTCGCCACAACTGCTGGTAGCAAACGAAACTAAAACAAAACAACAAACAAAATCAAAAATAATAAAAATGAAATGAAATGCACTAAAAGACAACGAAGAACAAAACTATTTGCATTATTTCTAAAAAAATTGAAACGAAGGAAAAATGAAAAAAACGAGCGGAATGTAAAATAAAATCATATTAGTACTTGTAAACGGGAAACAGAGCACAATCTAACAAACAATTTGCATTTAAACCCGATATTACAAATTCATTTCGTTTTATTTTTCTATTCACGATCGAAAATATAAAAATCTAGATTCTTAAATCTTCAAAAACATGGATTAAAATATTGGTTTAAATGAATATTGTTAATCCAGGATTGTTGATAAATAATCATTTACCAAATTCTAGATAGTGAGTAATTGGTTTTGGGGCATGCCTACCAAGTTATAGGAAGTTAAAAGTCAAAAATTTCGAAAAAATCAACTTTTTCTTACGATCGTTGATGTGTACATTTACACATACATAGTATTGGCCATGTTTTTTTTTAAATAACGGCCGTATACCTACATAAATATTTATAAATATCTATAAACCTAAAACAATTCGGGTTAAGTTTCATGTGGGGAGTCCGGTAAAATTCGATTCATTCAATCCGTAAAATAAACTTATATCTAGTCATAACCTTCTACATGTTGATTTTATAGAGATTTCTGAATTTATACATTATTACAAATGAGTATTTTAATTAGTTTTAATATAAGTATTTTCCCGTTAGTTTGATAATTTTTCAAAGCATTAAGTTTTGTTTGGGCTAGAAAAATTTTTGGTTAGAAATCAATCAAAAAAATATAAAATCTTTAACTTTCGGCTAGAATAGCAAAGACAATATCTGCATTATCGACACTGTTGGGCGTGTAAATTACACGATGTAATATACATAGTTTTTAACATGTAAAAAACCTGTCATTTACATAAGGTTATTTTTTACATTCTAAATGTAAAAAACATAAAAAAAGATTTTATGTGACGCCTGTGATAATTAAAAAGAGTTAAAAATTATAGCAGAAGTTTAGGGGTTACCTTGTATCCAAATGTTTACACATCCGAACAAAATAAAAATAAATAACGAAATAGGCGGAGTGAACAAAATACGACGAAAATAATATTCGCGAAGTGTAGAAATGCAAACAGTAATGGAATGTTTCACAAGGGTTTACGTCGTATAAATAGGAGTATACGGTTCCAAAGCGGTGCTTTGAAGGAAGGAAATGTTGACCAGGATCAACATGAATTTAATACGGAGGCACGGGATTCAACCGAGATCCAACAGGTTGAAATGACAACGGAAACAACAACCAGAGTGGAAGACGAGAATCTCGTCGTACGGGAAACCACTCCAACAACATCAGGAGGGTTAGGCATGGGACAATTAATGGCCGCAATGCAACAAATGATCGGTGGGTTTAAAACTGAAATAATTACCGAACAAATGGTCAAGAACTGGGTTTGTGCTTGTCAACTGGGTTTGTGCTTGTCAAGAACAAATGATGAGCAACCTGAAGGAGCAAATGCGAGCCGATCAAGTGAAATTGTTAGCGGAACAAGAGATCTTACGGGCAAAACACCATCGCCGATGTACCGAAGGCAACCAGAGGAAACGAAAGCATTAAAAGCTGACTCCCACAACATAATGCTCCATAGCTTTTATCCCCATTTCCAAATTGGCAAAAGATGGTGATAGCTTGATATGGTGAGACGAAATAGAGGGACGATCCAGTATGATCCCGTTGTACATCGGAGCAACGAGAACTATTGTCAGCCGAAAAAGTTTGAAGATAAGAATTAGAAGCATTGCTCGATCAAAATTCTTGTCAAGCGTAAGAAAAACTTGCAGAATCATTAGGAGTTGATCAAGTAACAATTTCTAGACGATTGTAAGCCTTGAGATTCATCCAAAAGATGGGAAATTGGGTGCCATACGAGTTGAAACAAGTGGCAACACAAAAAGAAGTCGTTTTTGCATCTTATTGTCATCAATGGCGATGAAAAATGGATCCATTACGGTAATCTCAAGCGAACCGAAGCGTATGTCAAGAAAGGCTGGCCCATCGAAACCAAAGCCGAATATTCAAGGGCCAAGGTCATGCAGTGCATTTGGCAAGACCAGCTAGATGTGATCCACTATGTGCTGTTGCCAAGTGGCCAAACCATCAATGCACCTCTATTGTCATACCTCTATTGTCAATAATTGATCCGATTGAAGTAGAAAATCCAGGCAGTGCGTCCAAGGTATGCGACCAGACACGAGTCAATCATTTCCCACTACGATAACGCTCGGCTACATATTGCGGCGCCGGTTAAAAATTACCTGGATAATAACGGATGAGAAATTCTGCCTCACCCGCCTTATAGACCAGACCTTGCTCCTTCCGACTACCAAACTATTTTGATCCATGCAGAATGCCCTATCAGGAATTCGCTTCACTTCAGTTCAATGTATAGAAAATTGGCTCGATTCGTTTTTGGCCGCTAAGCCGACACAGTATTTCTTGGATCGAATCCATAAATTGCCAGAAGATGGGAAAAAGTAGTAGCGATGGGCAATATTTTGAGTAAAATTCTTGTAACATTTTTCCACAATAAAGGCTCAAATTTCATAAATATTTCTGGTGCAATCTTAATGCATACACCTAATATATTTTTCACATTCTTCCATCTTGGTTGTTATTTCCACAATGGCAGTGTGATGTATCAATATTTTCAAAGTGTTGTTCCGTGAAATACTTCATTTCTTACTCTTCATCTTCGGTAGCAAGCATTCAGAATTCCGTTGAGTACGACTGTTTGATTCATAAGCTAATGCATGGCCGCCAGTGATATTTTAACTGTCGGTTTTGTCCCGGTCATCACCAGGCTTCAGATTTCGTTGAGTTTTCTCTAAAAGTTTCTCTTTACCCTATCTTTACCGCCCAGGTGACTCTGTGGTTAAAGCTGTGGCAGTTGGAGCGGGAGGTACCGTTAATGATCGGTGGTGTTAATGACCATAACTAGACCCCGTATTGGAGTTCAAAACTCATGGGCCGATCCATCTTCCATGTCTGTACTATAGGCTAGCGCGAAATGCGTAAGAGCTGGGAAGAGCATTGAGTCCAAAAACAGATTGCGTAGTATAAAATATTTAAAAAAAAACCTTCATCTTTGTTTATAGAACGAATGTTGGCTATCTTTTAGTGGCTCTCAGTTTCGATTTTGATTGGTTTTTATTATTTTTGTTGGTTTTCGTCATCTGTTGTTGTTTTGACATAGTTTTAACACACTTTCACTGTGTAAAATCTATGTAGGCCTATACAACACCGTTAGTTTCCGCCCGTTCTTAATGGCTCAAAGGATCACTTCATATCTGGCACGAACGATCACTATTAGTCAGCTCTTGTTGTTTTGACTAAGCATCCGGCTCGAAGGGCGACTGTTAGATATCGACTGAGCCGACATCTATTTTAATTTCGTATAATTGAAATTTAATCTTAACCTTATTCTAGATGTTGTTGTAACTTCCGTGGACGGTCAGCATGAAACCTGTTCATATCGAACAACAAACCTTCGTATCTTAAAAACGTTACCTTCTATCTTAAAAATGTTCTGCCATCTTAATAGATACACAACTTGCCTTTCTTTACTCATAATTGAAGCATTCGTCAAAATTTTAAACGAATCCTTTCTCTCAAATCTATTAGGAACAGTTTTCTCAGGTAGAAAGTGCTAAAGCAAAAAGGTGCTATCCTCACACAACTATTTGTCTACGATTTATGCTTGTTACAAATAAATACATTTTCAATAGAGTTGGGATGTTCAGTTTTTATAAAAACAAAATTCTTCTTTTGAACAAATTTGCATACCAATTTTGAGCATCCCTAATCCCCCAATATACAAAACCATATAGAGCTACATATCATTACTTTCTAGATATACTTACCCCCCACTGTCCAAATACAAATTTAATTTATAATTTATATCGATAAGTCACTTAAGACTATAAGCTTTAACTAAGTTACGTCGGTACAACCGTTCCATATACTAACCGAAAGTATTATAGGATATTATAGAAGGCAATCGTATATAATGTGTCCTCTACTACATATACCATTGTTAGTGTTGTAATTGTATACGACTTTGTATTTCAAAGGTATTATTATTAATCACAGAGTGTAGTTTTAAACTTTTCTTACAACAACAAAATAAGTAGAGTTTCTAAATGTTATAAAAATCAATATAGAAATCTACAGAGCGTGAATCAACAAAAAAAACACTGTAGAAACTATAACGAATGAATATTTCTAGGTCAGCTGCGCTATACGGAATACACACAGGGATAATATTTGAAATGATAAATAATTTTCAATTCGTAATGTACAAATGTATAGAATTGACACTGCATGAATTGGTTGAGTTTGTGCATAATGCATATAAATGAAGTCCATGTAGCTACATACGAACAAGAGTCTTCATATAATGCATGTACGAGTCCATGGATAATGGAAATGTTAAAAATGTACCAGATTAGGTATTGTGTTAGTCAACACACATACATCTGTGGAACGGATGGTGAATACGTTATAAAAAGTGCTACAACTATCCTGGTATACCTTTTCTTTGGACATACCTTACAAATTACTGTCTTACATTATTTGTATTTGAAAGGAACTGTAACCCTACTGAATGGCACTATCGATAACTATACCAAAATAGATATGCATAATTTCTTTCAACTATGAAGAGTCTCTGATGTGCGCTGAAATATCTAGAAATAAAAACAAATAATGTACCAATTATTGATACTTAACTAGAACACATTTTTAACGGCTTTTACAGGCCATTGTTGGGCCGTTCCGTGTCACCAATTTGATCCCATCAGTTTCGATTACGAGCCAGCTCTTCATATTGTTGCTAACAATTAGAATTGCAGATCGTTCCATACCCCTCTTCACCTACCTAGAGGCGGCTGTTCCTTTAAAGATCGCTGTATCGCATTCCGTCCAGAATAGCGCGCAAAACGTGACCAAGCCAGCGTACTCAATGTCCTTTGATGCACAGGAATCAAATATATCAGGAATTATCTTTAAATTACTGATATCGTGATTGAAAACAACTCGATATATCTGTCTCTTGAATTTTAGAAGTTATCTTTCATAATCAGCCGTCTAGGTCCTATTCTCACATCCATATATGGCAACGAATCTAATCAACATTCTGTTCAATGTCAGTTAATCCCTATTGTGAACCTTAATATCCTCCCCCATTTTCGTGCTTAATGAGAGATCTAAAATACTTGAATATGATCACTCCTTCCAGGGATCAGATATTTGATATTAGACTCGTCAATTATGAGATTTGAGATTTTCGTTCTATTCATTAAACACACCTTTATAGGAGAATCGCGTTGTATATTCTTCAGTCTTTCCTGACTTGTACGAAGCATAGTCATTCGATTATAGACTGATTGGAAACCCAGTACAGCCTTTTTTACTAGTGGCCCAATGAGAAATCCAACTCTATAAGATAAAGTATAGCTTTGGGACACATGGACTCTACTTTTAGGCCATCGAGTATCACTCGTGACTATCCTACGGGTTCCAACCGATATTCTTTTATACAAAGGATAAGGCAGCCAAACGCGCCAGAATTTCTAAGTGACGATCCTTCATCTCGTGTCCAACAAGCTCTGGTGGCTGTGGTTGTATTCTATGGGGTTTATATTTAGTTCTAAATATTTAAGAAACATAGATGCCCTCACCCACAAGGCATACACATTCCCAATGTAATGTTAAAGTTAAAACTTTAATGTTAAGGTAACATCTGAAACCGGAAACACAATTAAGTACATGCATATATATTCTTGTTGAGAACACAGCAATTACTAATACGTTAAGAAACATTGCTAAAGTTAGTTAAAAAAAATTTAAATTCACTTTTTCCTACCCCTGGTGTAGCGCCAGTCTACCTTATCCAGCAGCGCTGGAAACTGGCTATGATTGATTGGACCAAACATTAACTAATTCGAAATCAAAAATGATTACAGAAACGAATACTATAAAAAATAATTACGATCGGCAAGCAACACAAAAAATATCGACTATAGGCTATCGTACCCGGACACAAATTTGAAACTGGAACATAAGAACTCTAACGGAAACATCAAGGTTAGCACAGGTTGAGAAGAAAATGAAGCGATACAATATAGAAATTCTCGACCTTAGCGAAGTAAGATGGAAGGACAAGACATAACCACCAGCGCAGAAAATTATATGATCTTTACTGGTAAAGCTGACACACATGAGAAATATTGGAACTGACAACACCGCAAAAATCGGAATTGTCAACACCGGAATGGCGATAATTATATTTAAACACGCACTAGACTCTGCTATTAACAACAACGGAGACAGACTCATCGACACAAATCAGCTATTCATATGCAGCAGCAAATTCTCACACAAGAATAGCCATAAATACAGCTGGACATCGCCAGATGGCAGAACGAGAAATCAAATTGACCATGTGCTGGTGAATAAGAAGAAGAGCAGATAGCGATCACCAACTAATAATAGCACCATTCAAAATCAAACTAGCCGCTGTGAAAACTATAACAAGGATCAATCGGAGGAAATTCAACACAGATAGATTAAGAAATACGAACACGATAAATATCGTCATTAATATACTACCTCTACCGAATAACGAAACCACAATTTTAGATCAAAAATGGAAAAAAATAGAAGACGCCTACGTAAAAACTGCTACAAGTATACTAGGCTACTAAGACAACATAAGAAAACCGGGGATTAGAGATGAAACGTGGAAGAAAATTGAGGAACGCCACCAACTTAAAGTTAAAACAAGGGCAATCAAAATATGGCGGAAATTCGAAGACAATATGAAAATGGCAAGGAGTGATCGTAGGAAATACACAGAAGACATTCTCACCTACATATCCAAGAAAGGTCACCGGAAAATTTACAAATGCACCACCAATAAAGGATTCCCATGGAAAAGTCCTAACTACATACGACCAACAACTAACGAGATGGAAAGAGTTCTTCGAGGACAACTGCATAGATAGCGAGCTAATTGAGAAGCTTCCAGATGGAAACTATAATGAAACCATAAATACCCATCCACTAATGGAACGGGAAGTTACAAGTGCCATAATGAAGCTAAAAAATAACACAACTTCAAATACTTAATGGAGACGCATTTACGACTGCATCAGCACTAACACCACTATTAGTAGAATAATGGGATAGTTCCGCAAAAAAAAGAAAGGGGGCTTAAGGTGATTTCAGAGAATTTAAAAACTGGCAAGACATCTTCCTGCTCAACTGTATAATGAATGTATTAGAAATGGTCATCCTGAAACGAACCTAACCAACTGTGAACCAATATCTATGAAACGAACAAGCTGGTGTTAAACCAGGAAAAAGAACAATCCAACGAATGAAACTCACTCACCACTATATCTATTCTTCGTGGAATTCAAATGCGCATTCGATTCCATCAATAGAAGCGCAATCTGGAAAGCACTCTGTGAAATAGACATCCCGAGGAAAATAACCGAACTCATCTGAGAAATGTACCGGGATGTTGAAAATAAATATTTTAACACAAAGGAAAGCAGAGTGGCACATACTGCAATACACGAGGAGTACGACATAAATGTGTACTATCTTCACTACTGTTGTCATAGTACTGGATAATGTCATGCGCAAGCTAGACATCACATCACCAAACGGAATTGAATGGGACTAGAAAACTCAATGATTTCGACTAGGCAGATGATATTCCATATGCCTGCTAGCACACAAATACATAGACATCCAAAAGCTACAAAAGTTATCAGAAATCGCACAAGATGTCGGGCTCAAGATAAACATAAGAAAGACAAGAACCCTGAGACTGAACACAAGCATTAATTCACCACTTCGCATCAACCAAGACACAATAGAAGATGACGAAAAATTCGTATATCTTAGCTGTACCGTATCAAAAACAGGTGAAACGGAAGAAGACATTAACCAACGCATCAAAGAAGCGAGAAACACTTTCAACATGCTCTATATGATCTGGAATGCATCCGTCTTGTCAAGAATCACCAAGATACGAATGTTCAATGCCTGTGTAAAATCAGTATTGCTGTTTGGCTGTGAAACGACTCCAAGACTCCAAATGTTTGTGAATAAATGCCTTAGACAATTGAACAAATGAATAATTAATGCGACAAACAAACCAAGTGGTCATTGAAAAGGAGTTCAGGAAGCGAAAATGGAGATGGATAAGACACACGCTGAGAAAGACACCAATTGACATAACCAGGATGTGGTTAGAATGGAATCCGCATGGATAAAGAACAGTTTGAAGGCCATCAGTGACTTGGAAAAGAACGGTGCTAACTAAAGCAAAACATTTTGGGAAAATATGGGGGAACTAAAGTGAATAGCCCCAAATAGAGTTCGATGTTCCAGTCTAGTAGACGCCCTATGCTCCCAACAATGTAGATAAAGGGTTAAAAAATATATACTCTCGCTATCTATTGAATTGGAACGCAGGACATTGAAAGAGATTCTTCAACAATATTGAGCCTTCGTCTAACTGAAAACCAATTACTCTCAAACGCAATATCTCTGATTTTTAGATATCATCCCACAATGGTACCAATATTTCTAATAAATATTATATTGAATATAAAATTGTGCTGTAATAAATATTATATTGGATATAAAACGGCCCTTACCGCGTCTCAAATGAGACCTTATGAACCAATTTTAACGATTGGTGCACATTGTAGGTGGTCAGGAATCGAACTCGAGACCGCGGCGTGATGAGAAACTCTCTTAACCATTAAGCTACATCCGGCGACAAATTAATACAAAGTAGTGTTACGTTTTCCCCTAGTATGGATTCAAACCAATTCTCGGTTCAATCACTGGATTGTGAATAATAAAACCACTTGCTTGTTTTCCACTATAACTTTTATTAATAATCACCACAATTCACTATTACAGTACTTTTATTTTACTGTTAGTTTAACTATTTCACTATTTCACTTTTTATCACTTTTCTCGATTTTAATTTATCGTTATTCCAATTCAGACTGAAGCTCTACGCTTTCTCTTCGTGTATTTATACTCATTTTGTCCGCTTCTCGGTCATAGTAGAATTTTCCATTTATGTATTATTTACTGCGATTCATGCTGATTTCCAATTACAAGCATTTAGTACTTCTATTCAATCAGAGATGTCACCCGCGTCCGTAACACCACCCTCCGCCCAAACTTGTTCGTCCCGAAAAGGATTGAATTGTATTTCCTCTATGGAGAGCCAACCTTTCTTAATGTACAACCTTTGGTTTTCCCTTCTAAATTCGGTAAATTACATTATTGATTTTCGTAGTCACCTTGTATGGGCCTTTCCAGTCAGGTTGCAGTTTCGGTGATAAGCCTCTCTTCCGTTTCAAGTTGTGAAGCCAGACTGACTGCTCTTTCTTAGATTTTAGGCCTCGGATTTCATATCGAGGATTCACCATGTTTCTTGGTAGTCGTATCCTTTCTACTGGCTGCTCTTCTTTATTGAGTTACACAACTTCCAACGTTTCTATAGTAATTTTTTCTTCCATTTCACCGCGAATTTCTGGTGAATGTCTCACTATAATTCTTCGAACGATTGGCTCACCGTTATTTAAGTGTAGTTGTAGCTTAAAATCTCCACAGTTTAATGTAGCACGCCCTATGTCCAACACGAATGTGTTCTTCTTCATGAAGTCCACTCCCAAACTCACCTCATCGACAATATCAACCACCAAAATTTCATGACAGAAGTCCCTGTTACCAATTCGTATATGACCACTTCCTTCTTTCCCTTGATTTCTGCACTTTCGCCGGTTGCTGTTTGCAGTTTGAATCCTCCAATTGGCTGAAGTTAATTTTCTATTAAATCAGCCCGCACAATCGTCCGCATTGTTCCTGTATCTAGTGTTGACATACAGGCTCTTCCGTTGATTTCTCCATCCAATGTTAAGCCATCACCACCTCTTGTCAACCGTGGAACGGGGATTGCTGTTATGCCGGATTTTGTTGAAGAAGTGAGGTTTCTTTCTTTATCGACCTTCTCATTTATTGTTTGCAATATTACAGGACGCTCCTTCTCTTCTGATCCCTTGCAATCTTCCCTTTTCCTCCAATACAAGGATGATGGTATCATTGAACGCTTACGTTTTATTTTCCAAAAATCCCTTGAAATATGACCTGGTTTGTCACATATCCAACATCTAATTCTACCTTTTCCAGACCGAAATTTTATTGGTAGCCAATCATTTCCTGGTTTGTTGTAATTCGATGAGTTATAATTTCCTGGTTCTAATCCGACTCGTCGTATTTTTACCTTTGATATTATCATCTTGTTAATAGCTCGATCGTTAAAGCACAAGCGAAGGTCTCCGCAAATGTTGTTTTCGATGCTATCACAACCGCTCGACTTGTTTCTACGTCACGAATACCATCAGTAAACGCATCAATTTTAATTCTTTCTGTGTATTCGGGTGCCAGTTTAAAGTGGGTGAGATGCACCAATCATTCTATATCCACTGCAAACTCCTGTAGTGTTTCACCGATTCGCTGAGAACGACATTTGAGTTCCATCCTATATAGCTCTCGCTTATGATCAGGTCCATATTTTCGTTCCAAAGCTAGCATCATTCTATTATAGTCCCCAAGTTCGGATTCTGGAACGATCTGCAACATTTCTGCGCACCGCCTTTTAACGCCACTATGAGAGCTGCGACCTGGTCTTCCTTACACCAATTATTACTTAATGCAGCCGTTTCAAAGAGTAATTTGAACATGTTGAACGACGTTGTTCCGTCGAATGTCAGAGGCGTTAATTTAATTCCGCTGACTGGTTTTAGGATTTGAGTAGTACCGCCATTATTTTTAATATCTATAATCTCTTTTTCAAGTTTCAAAAACCGTTCATCAGTCGCTTCGAATTGTTGCTCCATTTGACATTTTACTGTATCCACTTTGGCATTTAATGAATTTGACATTTCACAAAACTTTTCACTCACTTTGGATATGAAATGCCGTTGAATATTTTCTTGTTGTTCCAGTCTATCTATAAGACCATGTTGCGGTCTTTCCTTTGTTAGCTCAGTATTTCGGTTCACAAATTTTCTTGACCGGTCAGCATTTCAGTTTTCAAATATTCTTGGCTGGTCGGCATTTCAGTTTTCAAATTTTCTTGGCCAGTTCTCATTTCGGTTTTTAAATTTTATTCTAAACCACTCATCATTTGTTGCATCGCTGCCATTAACTGCCCCATACCAAAATTTGTTGGGGTACGCTTATTTATTGTTGCTGTGGCAATGAATGCTCCGGCATATGTTGCCCCTTCCATTGGATCCTCCGCATTAAGTATTCCAGTATTAAATTTGTACTGGTCTGGATCGATGTTCTGTTCCAGCAAAGCTTGTTGTAGTCTCTTTTGTAATTCATGTCTCCATATTAACAACCCCACCGCTATCACCAATTGTTGCGTTTTCCCCTAGTAGGGATTCAAACCAATCCTCGGTTCGATCATTGGATTGTGAATGATAAAACCACTTGCTTGTTTTCCACTATAACTTTTATTAATAGTCACCACAATTCACTATTACAGTACTTTTATTTTATTGTTAATTTTACTATTTCACTATTTCACTTTTTATCACTTCCATCGATTTTAATTAATCGCTATTCCAATTCAGACTGAAGCTCTACGTTTTCTGTTCGCGTATTTATACTAATTTTGCCCGCTTCTCGGTCATAGTAGAATTTTCCATTTATTTATTATTTAGCCTGTATACTGCGATGCATGCTGATTTCCAATTACGAGCATTTAGTACTTCTATTCAATCAGAGATGTCACCCGCGTCCGTAACATTAGATTTGATAAGAGATGGCGCGCCAGTATAAATTACATCGTGTAATTTACACACTCAACTGTGGATGGCACACCAATATGGGTTAAATAACGACAGCAATGACCATAAAATACATAACATAAGATGAAAAGATTTACGTCTTTTGCCGCTTTATCGCGTGCTCTCCACTCAATTGACTGACTATTTGACAGTGAGGAGTGTAAGTACAACGTATTCAAGTATCATTCACTGTTATACTTAACAGTGAAAAAAATATTCTGGTAATTCTATTGTTAAAAAGCACAAGCCTGTAAGCAATTCCATATTTGAGTTCTTCATTTTCTGGTTTTATCTATAGAGGTCGCACCTATACACAATAATATATTATATACATTTTTCAAACGTTAGCTGTAGTGAAACTTACCAGGTTCGTCCGTGTGGAATCCGTATTGATTTAACTAGACCATCTAACTCGTTTGGGCTTTATTGCATATACTCATGACTGGTCAAGTTGTGTCAGTTCTGCTAAAATTATTCGTTCTCACGTTGTAACTGGTTTTCGTTAGGTTCTATACCTTCATTCTCCCAAGACATTATTTTTAAACAAACCTTGTTGATTCGCCTCGAGGTTTCGCAACCAAACAGCAACCCTGCGATTTAACACACGAATTATACCTTGCTAGCTTAATGCTGCGGGATAGAACTAAGTGTCTATGAATTTGTGTGTTAGTAGGCAGTTCTCATCTGTATGTTATCCAGATCATAAAGTTTCACCGGAAATCCCCCCCTGGAAGACGTTACACGATGCGCTATCTTATATTCTCATGACACTGTCGATGTATATTGCGAACAGAAGTGATGAGAATACAAATCTTACTCCTCGAGTGCTATTGTATCTTTCACTTTGTATTGACCTCGATTACGTCTATCCCCTTATCTAGCATAAGTTTTGTTAAAGTCAAGCTTGCCTTCTATTTTCACAGTATTCTACCCAAGTTCAATATTTCTGTTATACCTGTAGCTCCATATGTTTCTTTTCAAATTTCTTTCTATCTTTGTGCTTCATCTGTTGTGACGTGACAACTCCTCCACTTGCCTAATAATATTTTTAATATGCTGCCTATATGATCGTAGGTTGGCATGGAGCTTTGCATGTTCTATTGAAATAAGATGGAACGATAAAAGCATCTTTGAGAGTATTTTAGCCAAAACATATTAGAAATCAGTAGAGAGATTTATTTTTATTTACTGGCTATAGGAGCCTAAAGCATTTACTAAGCTGGACCATGTTACTCTGTTGTGAGCTACAGCTTATACTTCTTCTCGCTTATACTTTTTACCAAATTGTTTCGCTTCAGCTAGCATTATTCTCTTCCATGTCATTGCTGGTCTTTCTATTTTCTATTTTCCTTGGGGGTCTCAGTCCAATGACAACCAGTGATATAACTTGGTGACTTTCTTAGCGTATGGCCAATCCATCTCCTGTTTCGTCTCTTTATTTCGGTCACTATGTCTGGCGGATTTCTCACTTTTGCTTAGTGCTTCAATGTCTCACATCTATACAGTAGTACTGATTCCACACACGAGTTGAACATTCATATCTTGGTATTGCATGACAGGGTATAAGAATTCATGAATTGTATGCGCTTTATTCATGGATTTGTTTAAGCCTTCCTCTCTCCCACCTGTTTTCGCTATTGTGCAGCCAAGATATACAAATTCATTTACATCTTCAATTACATTGTTGATGTGCATTTTTATGTTGAGTCTCATCGTCTTGGTCTTTTTGATGTTAATCTTGAGTCCAACTTCGTTAGCTAGCTCTGATGGATGTTGTATTTTCTGCTACATGTCTATGTGTTTGTGTGTAAGCAAACATATATCCGGATCATTGAGTTTACCTGGTAATCCTCAACAAGCGCTTCGTTGATTTCGACAGTCATGTAGCAGAAAATACAACATCTAGCAGGACTGAGACGAATTACATTCTCTGGATTGTTCAGTGATGATACAGATTGAGTTGATGTGATCAGTGCCACTGCTTCCTGGTTAAAAGCCAGTCTGTTTGTTAGTTGTGCATTGATTGTAGGTGAGATTCTGCCAAAGATGATCATGCCGAGTATCTTTAATGTATTGAGGGGAGGAATTATATGCCAATTTTTAAATTCTCTTAGGTCACCTTTCTAGGGGATTGTAATTGTCAAGCCTTACTTCCAATTGTATGGTAATCTGCCAGAATTGCACACTTCTTGAATTATCGGTCTTAGGGTGCTTGCAGCTGTATATGAGTTTCCTTTACTTGGCGTGCTGTTTCTTCGTTTTTCAAGCAGCTTAAGTTGACGGCGTTCTTCTATCTTTTTCCATGTATTTTCATTAATCCAAGGTTTCCGATTGTATTCTTGGTGGCCAAATACTTCCGTAACAGTCTTGATGTGGGCTTCTTCAGTTTTATTCCATTTTTATTCTAAAATGATGGCTTTGTACTTATAAGGAGTTTGAGATGGTATCTCATTGCAGATGATTCTTGTTTCCGTATTTTTCAATCTGTTTGTGTTGAATTGCCCTTTAGTTACAGCTCTAGCTTGATTTGGAATTTTTTTATTACCAGATTGCTGAAAAAATCTGCTCCTCTTTTTTTATCTGACATCTTGTACCGATGTGAGCAATTTTTTGATGGCCATTACGTGGTCTATCTGATTTTAGTTCTGTTAGCCGGTGATGTCCATGAGTATTTATGTATATTTTTGTGAGAGAACCTACTATCGGGTATGAACAACTGATTTGTGGTGCAGAAGTCTACGAGTCAAATACTAGTGACATCTATGCGTAAAAACAGAAAAACATCAGAGTTTTTTATGTTTTTTTATATAATGCAACCATTGCGAATGTCCATCTTCTGATAAATTTATTTATTGTATTCTAAAATATTAGTCGTTTTCCAATCGCCCAACCGCTAATACCCACTACTGAACCACTCTTAGTTCGGTTCGTATCCCTGCTAAATTTTCTACTGTTAAATTAGCAATGATAAAAACCGAACTACTAGCGGACTTTAGATATTCGGATACATGATTTATATCGATTTTGAAATAGGGGTTGGTAAATCGATCAGGATTGTCGGCAGAGAAACTGGAGACATTGATATGTATGCTGGATATGTGTATGTCGCTGGCAATAGCGCTTTGTAACCAGTATGAACATGACGGTCATACAATCATGATGGTGAGTGTCAGTTCTAGGCAGAAATTTATTAATAATTCCTGATATTGTGTATAAATGACACCAAGTACTCTTGTTCAGTCACAGTGTGTATGATAATCGGGACCGAATGATGCAGCGATACCTCAGATGAGTTAGAAAATAGTAATCTAGCATACTCATGATCTAGCATACCAACGTCTTTAGTGTCGTTCTTGCAACCTAACGATTATTTTGATTGATCTATTCACTTTGGCTACAATTTCGTTTTGTAATCGATGTAAACTGGGTAACTGAATGTGTACGTGTGGGTGTTTACAATTTGTTAGGAGGTTCAAAGGTACTCCCACTAACTCATTCGAGTTTTGATTATTTTCGTCCTACTTTACGGCATTACATAGACAAATCGATTAAATATATGGGAATAGGTCCGATTATCGTAGGAACCATTAGTACATGGCATAGCTTCACGACAGCCAATAAAACTGACTTGGTATTCTGTACTCTAGCATGAATTGGATATATAATGGATGTGTTCATTCACATCAGCCATTGTTCACGTGTGTCGTCTCTACCAGAGGCTATCATACAATTTTCATTATTTGTATTTATTTCGCCACTATTCTTCTATCTTCACTGAGGCATAAAACCTCGATGTAATAGCGTTTTATTTCCTTCCTACATGTGCTAACCTTGAGACTTCCGTTAGAGCCCTGATAATCCATTTCCCGATTCGTGTCTATGATTTTGCCGGCTTATGTTATTATTTTTTCTAGTATTCGTTTCTATATAATTAAGATGTAAACCTTATAAATTAATTCTCCTACATAAGTGGGCGAATAATTCGTAAAAAGATGTCTTATACGATAAAATCATCAATTATGATGAATCCCAGATTAAAAACAAAAAAAAATATTCATAAGATAATTACATTTTGGGTGTAATAAAAACCATAATAATTCATAATTTACTTTTTTGGCCTATAGTGTTATTGTTGAGGTTGGTCCTTTATTAAATTAGGAATTAATTTAATTATGACATTGTGAGCTTAAGTCTATATCCCATATAAAGGGTTTTCCAATAAGAGGTTTCATTTTGATATGCCATTAATCTTTGAAAACGATCTCAGCCAAATGGCCGCCACGGCTACGCTGCAAGCACAATATCATTTTCATGAAATTTATCATGACCAATGCGTACATTTCCAGCTGTATGTCCTCGATCGCTTAACAAATTCCACACTTAGAAAAAACCGTTGCAAAACTGCTTGTGTGGCTCGTAGGGCCGTCTTGCTGAAAATAAACGTCTTACATATGATCATCTTTCAATTTTGGCCATAAAAATTGCGATAGCGCAATTCATTCACCGTAACAGTTATAGCACCCTCATTTTCGAAAAAGTAAGGTACAATCACACCACCAGTCCAATCAGGGACACGTTGATGATGGCTTTCCAACAATCATTCTTGGATTCTCTGAGCTCCAAATGCGGCAACTCTGCTTATTAACGTACCCTCCTAGGTAAAAATGGACCTCATCACTAAAGTTGAAAATCCGGTTCATTTATATAGTTTTATTAAGGGCATAAATACGTCCAATAGTCCCTATACCCATAGTAAACAATACAACATTACACTCTTCTATTTCATTCGAGGTCGAGCCCACTCCTTCAAAGTTCAACGGTAAATGGCTGGTTTGTGATGTATGGCAATATTGCTCTCCAGTTGCTAGATAGAGTTCAGCGCGTGCCATTCGAATAATACGAAATTCCAGGCTTACGAAATAACTAGACAGATTACAACAGCACCGCAGGTATATTGCAGAATTCTGCATGTTCTATAGATTAATAAATGGTAAACGTTTGTAAAGCGTGAAGCTTTATGTAATTTTGAAGTGTGCTGTACTTCGAGTTGTTGCTTATATCTTGTAATCCACTAGGCCGGTTTCGATCTGATGATGACGTCATTGTATGACTATGTGATCGAAAAGATCAAATCCATCTCATCAGGCATATGCTACCGGACTTGATGTTCTTACTGTGCGATTAGTACGTTTAGTCGTGACGCGACAGTTCTAGCGAATTACAAGTACTTAACTCGAAATATCGATTTTCTTAATTGATTGATTGTGCCGTGATGATAATTGTATTCGTGAATTATATTTCAGTTACTCTGGTCACCATATCACTCCTCCGCAAGTGAATTCCCTCGTCCGTTTTTTTTTGGTTATGGTAATTCAATGCCGTAGTGAGAACCTGATTTCGCGGCTTGTTGCGACACGAAACGAACCTGTACTGCATGCTGTATTTGTGGGTGCCCGCATTCGCCCACTTTAGTCTTTGTTACGTTGGCGTTGTTGCAGCATGAGACGAACTTCCTGGAAATATCTGAGCCTTGAAAGCGCAGAACAGACAACCACCATAGAGATAAAGGCAGACAATACCATGGTGGGAAGTTAATTTTTGCCGCAAGAGGAACGGTAAATGCTCATAGATTTATGTTAAGACTGTCTCCACCCTGCACCCTATTAAAGCTAATCTTAAAAAAAATTATAATAATAGTGTAATTATGTGAATAGTTAAGCGAAGGAGAACGAGATTGGAAACATCACAAATACAATATTCTTTGAATTCTCCATATGCCTCACAGAACACATCGTTTACACTGTCAATTCTTTGTTCTTAAATTCTACGTTCTTAAAATTTTGGATTTAGCGTTCTCTACACTCAGAAAAAATATTATGACCAAAATATTAGTAATTTGGTTACTTTAACACAAGTTTTCTGGTTATATTCACCAATTCTCTACTTAATTTAAAAAAATAAAATTTTGCTACTTGGTTAAAGCAATAATTGATCAAAATTTAGTCAACCAAAATATTGGTACGTGAATTTGGTTAAATTATCTAAAAAATAGTTAAACAACCTAAGAATATATTTAAAATAACAAAGTTAAGTTTTTTAGTTTAATAAGTAATTTTAACCAAACAATTTAGCAGTGTAAACTATGTTTTTAGTAACATTGACCAAACAATTTATAATTATTTGTTAGACAATTTTTAAAACAATTTTGGTAAAATATTCCTTGATCAAAGTAACAGTATGTTTTTCACCAACAATTGTTTGTTTTAACCAAATATTAAGTTTAACCTAATGAATAGTGTAGTCAAATCAACAAAATTGGTTACTAGAAAACATAAATAAAAATAAATAAACAATTTTATAATGAATCAAAAAATTATGAGTTGTATCTGGATTTAGTTGGTAAGCAATGTCTTAGTTCATATTTTAAATAAGATTGGGCTTTACTCACATTTTGAAAATATTGTTCAATTGTAGCTGGACAGAAATAATTTATTTAAGCAAACTGAGAGCATCAGTTCATAGTGGGCCGAATCAAATGCAAACCATCTGGTCCGATTACTTTATCAACGAATTCACCATTGAAAGCTTCAGCATCGTCAGTTGTGAGTTACCACCATAAAACAGTCAGTAACAATTCCAGTATTAATTTACGATTTAGAAACCAAACTATACACTCAAATTTACATTCGCTTGTAATACGAAAACGCCGTTTTGGCGGTTGAATTAAGCCCCAACGGTGAATGGTTGGCTAACTCGTCAGCGGATAAATTAATAAAAATTTGGGGAGCACACAAATTGGGCATAAGCGATGTTGTATGGTCAAGTGACAGTCGGCAACTTGTATCGGCGAGTGATGACAAAACACTAAAATATGGGAATTAAGCTCTGGCAAATGTCTTAAGACACTAGGAGGGCAAAATAACTATGTATTTTGTTGTAATTTAAAATGTTTTGGGCAGTTTCGACGAGTCGGTAAGAATATGGGACTATACTAAATGTTTGGTAAATTTAAACAAGTAATTGATCTGTACAACCGAAATAATCTCAAATATTGACTAAATTTGTGATTATATCAAATAACAAAACTAGTTAAAACTAACTAAGTCGTATGTGAAATTTACTTTTTTTTTGGTTAATTTAACTTTTTTATTTGGTTATTAAAAACAATTATTTGATTTATATTTAAAAAATAACCAATTAATTTTGTAATAACCAAAGTTTAGTTATTTAAAATTAAAAATTATTAAACCAAAATTTTAGTTATTTATTTTACTGAGGCATTTGGTTGGTTGAAAAATACAACGATTTTGGTTAGTTTTTGGCCTAGTGTTTTGGTGTTTTTGACCCAAATTTGTTTCTGAATGTATGGTTTACCGAAATTATTGAAGAACATAGTAAAACTATAGTAAGTAATCATATACCCAAAAATTGTCAGGGCATCCCATTACTTGAGAGTTGATAAGCAAGCAAATCTCTCGCTGGGCTTTATATATTCAAAAATTTATGATTTTATTTAGATCAGAAAAAGGACCTAAGAGGGTTTAATACTATCATATATACAGAAATAAATCTCGACACTGCTTAAATAGGATTTAGGCAACACTTAGTGTGGATATATAAATCAATTGATACTTGAACGAATAAAATTCCTCATCAAGCACAGTTGGACTATCGTAATGCTCAAATTTTCTATTAGTATTCGATACATTAGGCTACCTAATCTGCTTATAGTTATTTTCATCTTGAGTAATTCCGTGTGAGTAATCCCAACATTTCGTATATTGTATCTAGTTCGTCAAGATACAAATAAGGTTGTGGTTTTCCCTATAGACATTTCAAGCATAACCGTACAGTAGCAGAACTAATTTCAAAACCTTACGCTAAATTAACATATTGAAACGATGACGAGTATATATTGTATATGGGGGGTAAAATTTCCCACTTCACAAATTGAATGGCATTTTATTTCGATCCAGTTTAATATCAACCAGAAAAGTTTAATTTGTACATGGTACATAAATAATTGGCCCTCATAACCACGAAAATCTCAAAATTTCTCTCTGTACCGCATACACATAATACGGAATATATTGGGTTATCCACTTTATCTCTTATTTGTTACGATAATAATGCCATGATAACAAAGATAAGAAAACATAAAATCAACCTTTTCACAATCCAAAAAAAAAACAAGAAAACATCAACAGTCAAGTTTAAGGCATGGGGCGAAGTCACATGGGATACGAATGTATATACGTATACCGTACAAAACTTTAAAAATAGAACAATTTGTATCCCCTTTAAGTATAGAAGACACGATTTAAGGTAACAAAAGCGAAGGCAAAAACTTGTAGAAATATTATAGACTAACTTTGAACAAAGCCAACACGAAAAGGAAGTGACAACCTAAAGTAAGTAATTAAATTATCCCCATACTCTCTCCGAGTTTAACCGGGTTGAGACAGCCCCTATCTAGATATATATCTCGTACATAAGCAAAATAGAATTAAACACACACACATATATAGAGACAAGGAGACTTATATAAACGAAGATATGCCCACACAGTATCGTCGTCTTATAGTTACAAAAAAAAATTATTTGTCGTTGGTGTAGCGAAATTTAGATAATTTAATGAGCTTTTAAGTAAAATTGGCTATTACGGTAATTGTATTATATACACAAACATAACGACAACATGCTTCATTCAACATAATTTCGTACATCATATCACTCATTCCTTATATGCTTTTGACCTATGTGCAAGTATATATGTTTCGAACTAATAAGTTATCGACTGTCTAGTGCACCGCGAATCAAAATCATTCACCATCTCTTTTATTATAAAGGGTTTTCTAATAAGAGGTTTTATTTTGGATAGCCTGCTATTTTGAAATTTGACAAGTAAAAACTACACCATTACTGAACATTTAAATTGTTAAAAATTTGAGCTGTTGGGACATGTTAGTGGTGTGACAAATCGAAACCGTGTGCGTCGCTTAAGAACAACTGCGTAAATATTCGTGATGCAGCCCGTAGTGTTGAAGTAAACCCAGGTTTGTCGATCTTTGGAATTAGACATTTCACAAACGATATAACACCGTATTTTGTACACAGACTTGGGTCTTAAGGCTTTTAAGGTTCAGTTAACCAGTCGATCACCATAAACATCGTATCTTTGGATCCTTCAAATGTATCAAAATGCTCTGGATTTCATCGAAAAATCATCTTTGGTGATTAGATTCATTTTCACCTCGGAGGCTGCAAAAATGTAATCCAAGACTGATTGCAGAAAAGCCTCTTCATTCTCAGCGTGTCCCTGTTTGGTGCGATTTTTGGGCTGGTGGTGTGATTGACCCCAATTTTGAAAATGAGGCCGGTGCAATTGTTACAGTGAATGTATAGGACTACGTTTTTTCTTTGAGGCCGATTCAATATCTTAAAGATTGAATTCGTGAAGCTATCATTGACATACAGCTAATTAATTTCATGAAAAGAATATGGTTACCATGGCTGCCATTTGGTTGATATCGTTTTCAAATGTTAATGGCATACCTTCCTCTTCACAATGAAATAAACATTCCTTGATTTCTCTTAAAATATTTTAAATTTCAAAATGAAATCTCTCTTTTTGCTAGCATAAATCCATTCAAAAATAATGATTCTACCCTCAAGATGGTGCTGTGGTATGTTGACAATTGCTGGCCAAAGCCTCATTTTGCAATAGCGTCTTAACTCGGGTTTGCTAAATGCTAAAAGATCCTTGGGAATATCGGCATCTCCACTCTTTTTGATTGGGTTAAACGGCATTGTTTTCGCCAGTTTGTTCTCTCGCTGAAGCCACCCTGCGCTCTACCATCGCGTTACGATATTCTCTTGCGACTCCGAAGAATTGTTTCTGTCAAATAAATCTCAATGCCGCGGTTGCTCAGTCATAAACTAATTTATGATGTTACGATGGATAAACCCAAATGAGCCACCCCTAAAGGTTTCCAGAAATAGAATTTAGTCATATAGTGTGTCGAATCTGCATCTTCTTTATCAATTGGTCGACTAGTCTATATGCCTTGACTTTTGTAGCAAAACTACCCTCGCCTTTTAATATAAAGGATTCATTTACCTTTCTCCATTTAAAAGGATGTAATTAAAATAATAGCTAGCTATGAAGATACAAACCAAATGTGGAGGAATATGCTCGATATCCTGTTACAATGAAGCAAAAAAACCACCATCTCTTCCAAAAGAATTAAAGGGGTTAAATGAATTAATAACTGCTGTATAACACCTTCGGGTAATTGAAAATTTTGTCCCGACAGATTCCGTGACGTTCACAACCAAAATACAAATTGTCGTTGTTCAGGACTAGTTCGGTAGTATGATTAGTTCACTGATTCTCTCACAGAAAGTTCCCCATGCGGCTCGAGTATCGATTGTCTTAATTCGAGGTTTGTTCCGTTAGAAAGACCCTCATATATAAGTTAATAAAATTTATTTATTTGTATTAAAAAAAATTAATTTTATTTCAACTTATTTGTTTAACATTAGAATTACAACTAACTTATTAGATTCATAAAACATAAAGAGCTTAAACATAATTCTTATCTAATATGATTACGCAGCGAATAAGTATAAATATCAATGCAACGTGTTGTCAACTCTTCCCCTCTTAAGTACTAAATGTCCGCATTTAGATTTTTCTGTTTTGCTAGAAGAATGACGATTCGTAGAATTTTCTTCTTGGTACTGATGTTTTCTCAATATTATGTTCTTTGATTGTTGTTTGCAATTGTTTTTGTTGCGTAGTTTCTGATGCAGTGTTTCTTGTCGTAATTTCTATTTTCTTATTTGTTATGCTTCTGACTATGATGAATGCTATGGCAATGATGGTAAGCAAAGAGAATAGTCCCCAGCTTGTGAGTGTTTGTGTTAATTTTTCGGTTTTCAGTAGTTCAATATGATTCGTGTTGTTGATGTGAATGTCTTTCATCATTTGAAGTGAAAGTATCTCCCTATATTCATTTTCTTGTGGAGTTTCGTCAGTTAGATCTTGTACTAATTTTTGTGTACACCTTACTTTATAATTTCTAAAGTTCACAGGATATATTTCTTGGATTTTTCCCATGACAGCTTCTGTGGTTTTTAGGCCGTTAATTGTGGCCGGTTTGAGATACCTTTTGAAAAGACTGATAATATCAGCACTGGTAAAATCGGGTTGTGTAATAACTTGTCTTGTTTAGTTCTAAAATGGATTTATTATCTGATAGGATTGTTCTTCATCTATGTTTAATATGAGTTGGTTCCTGAAAGCGTTAATAGGTGCATCGGTTGTTGGCATGAGGTCGTGTGACGAACTATCATCGCTATGCTGCGCTGTTGAAATGGCATTTAAATTGGGTACAGTATTTATTCGGGATAGTGCATCGGCCACAACGTTTGTTTTACCTGGTCTATATTTTAGTTCGTAGTTATATTCTTCCAAAATGGTTTTCCATCCTTTCATTTTTGAATTTATATTTTTAATACTCAACGCGTATGTCAATGGTTGGTGATCGGGAAGGATATTTATTTTTCTAGATCCGTATAGGGAGTTTCTGAAGGAATTCAGAGACCAAATTATCGCGAGCATTTCCTTTTCGTTCGCTGCGTAATTCTCCTCTGTTTTGTCGAATGTTCGCGAAAAAATGTTATGGGTTTTCTATCTTGTGAAAGAACTGCACCTAGTGCGAAATTAGAGGCGTTTGTCGTTAATTCGAACTCCTTTTCGAAATCGGGAAACGAGAGAAGTACCTCATTAGAAACTAAAGAATTTTTTATTTTGTTAAACGCGGTTATTGCGGTATTCGTAAGATTGATTATTTTCGTCTTTGATAGTGTTTTGGACACGTGTCCATCTTCCCCTCTTAAAAGCAAAGTCAGGGGTTTTGCTAATTTGGCGTAATCTTTAATGAATCTTCTGTAAAAGCCAGCCATCGCTAAGAACGATCTAAGTTCTTTCACCGTTTTAGGAATTGGGAAATTATTTATGGCCTGTACCTTTTTTATTAGTTTTTATTGCGTCTTTGGAGATTATGAACCCAAGAAATTCAACTTGATCTTGTAGAAACTCACATTTGTCGATTTGAATTTTCATGTTGGCTTCTTCTAGGGTCTTAAAGATAATATCTATGTTTTCCAAGTGTTCTTTTTCTGATTTACCGAAAATCATAATAATATCATCTATGTACACGTAACATCGGTTTCCTATGTGTCTTAGGATATCGTCGAGAGTGCGTTGGAAAATTGATGGCGCATTTTAAATGCCAAATGGAAGTCGCGTGAACTCATATTTTCCGTTTTTTTTCTATATCCGATTCTTTTAAAGGAATTTGGTGGAAACCACTTTTCAGATCTATGATTGTAAAAAATTGGTTTTTGCCTAAATTTGATAGAATATCATTAATTTCTGGAATTGGGTATTTATCAGGAATTGTATTTAATTTGCGACAGTCTATGACAAGGAGGTATTTTTTCTCTCCTGACGCATCAAGTTTTTTAGGTACGATCCAAACTGGGGAATTGTATGGTGATTTTGAGGTCCTGATGATACCATACTCTAGTAGCTTTTGTATTTGTTTTTCTACTTCATTTTTAAGGCACATTGGATAGGGATAGGGACGAGAATAAACAGGATCTGAATTAGTTGTACATATCTCGCCTTTAACTACTGTTGTGTAGGTTAGTTTTTCGTCGAGGTCAGAGAAAAGATTATAGTATTTGTGAACTGTTTTTTCTAGAATTTGCCTTTGTTAAGGATTTAGGTGAGAATTTCTCACAATCACATTATTCACTTGATCTGATATGTGTTGTTTTAGCGGAACCTTTATATTTGGGTCAATTATGATGTATCCTTTGTTCGTATGTATGGTGGCACGAAGGTTTTTTAGGCTATCATTACCAATTATGCCATCGAAGGACTTTAGGTTGGGTAGGATAAAGAATTTTAGTTTTCTCTGGTCCGAATAAATCGATAAAAGCATATGGTGAGTGATTTTAATATTTCCAGCTACGGAATTTGCAATAAAAGGTTTTTCGTTAGGAATTTTATTTCTAATATAAATGAATGTCGTATAGTTGTTCGGTTGGTATAGGTTCTTCATTTTGATCATTAAGAACAGTTCGTCTTGTAAGTCTGTATTTTCTTGTGAATCAGTGTATTCCAGGAAAGTTTGGTCGTATTGTGAGTCTTCTGCCGACGTCTGGCCGACGTAATATTGTAATGTTAAGTCATTGTCTGCTGATTGTTCTGTGTGGTAAAGTCTTTGAAATTTTGTCGGTTGGTGGATTTGGTTCGAAATGAGACGTTTTATAGCAGGATTATTCATTTGAGGTCTATTTTGATAGTTAACTCTCATTGACTGACTGGACCGGTCAACGTCAATTGGCTCAGCTGGTTTGGGTGGATATTTCCAATAGGTTAATACTGGTGTTGGGTGAGCGAATTTATTTAAATATTGTTTTGGATAATAGTTTGGAGGAGGTTGGTTGAAATTCGTGATTGGTCTAGGGAATGTTCCGAATGTTTGAGGGTTGTGCAATAATTCCAGATAAAAGCTTCGAGGTTGTGGATTATTTCTCGGTAGTAATGGAATATTTCTTCTACGAGGTGGAATAGGTGGTGTCAGATATTGAGTTTTTCGTGTTTGCATATTTCCGAGACTGTGCTGGACTCGATACTGCACGTTTTCAAGTTTTAGGCATAGGTGGAAAGCTTAGTAATCTCGGTAAGTCACCCTTGAGATCTCGTACAAATGTGTCTAATGCCTTATCGCGATATGACTCGGTCATTGCATCCATGGCTTCTTGAGTCATTTCCATTGAGGAAAGTTTGTTTAATATAAGCGATAGGTGGTGATATACTAACTGGTAGAATTCGGGTACAGAATTTGTTCTCTGAACTAAGGTAGTCATTTGATATTCTAGGGTACCGATATCCCGTTTATCGGCATAGTGGAGCGTCAAGCATTTTGAAATTTTCTGGGGAGTATTATACGATTGTAGTGCTGTATCTGCGCTTCCGGTAATTTTATTTCGGATTAAACTGAGTATCCCATAATATTTGTGTGTGCCCTTCAGGTTCTCATATATTCTTAGAAAACGCACTACGTTTTTTTCCAAGATCCGAACTCTCCGGGTTGTCCTGAGAAATCTCGTAAACTTTTAACGACGTCAGGAATTTTATCGAGGTCATTGAGATTTCGTCACCGCAGTTCTATCTTAGTGTATCCACCATTTTATCGATTTCGAGATATTCCATTTCTAAGATTCAATCCATGTACTGTAAAATTATTAAATATATCCTCAGTCCTAACTATTCTAAACGATTGATCATCATTTAACTTAAATTTTAACCTTACTACTTTGACTGAAAAAAGCAAGTTTTCCGGGAAAATTAGGAAAAATTATGGACGCCTCCAAAACTGTTTTGTTCTATGTCCACTTTTTATATATTTTTTTGGACATAAACCAAATGATGGAGTTACACCAAAATAGACTACGTAAAATAAAAATTTTAATTCAAGCTACATATAGGAAATACACCAGTTTTCTACGAAATATACAGCAGAGAGAAAACATTCAAAATATTAATGACAAATTTAAAAATGGGGCTATTTCGAATTAAAGGAACACATTTCAAAATATCAATACAAACATTTAATTATTATTTAAAGAAATATTTATTCAAATTGAACCAAAACAACATTATAAAAATATTTTTTTTTTCATTAATATTCTATTGCTCAGTTAAATAAAATACAATTTAAAATATTTTAACTAAAATTGATTAATTCAAAATACAAATACTATTACAACACAAAATTATTTAACCGATATGATTAATTCAAATATGTTTCATAAAATCTTTTATCAATTTCTGGCATGTATGGCAACACGAAATTAAGATCTTTTTTCTTTTCCGGTGGCATTTTGTATAACTGGCAAGCATTTACCTTGACCAGCTTAATGGAAGTTTTCTTTCCAGCATAAAGTTTAAATAATTCGCAGGCTTCTATTTCAGTATTTCCTAATTCTTTACGGAATCTTATTACATTTTTGTTTGATTGCTGGTATAGAAGGTTACAAACGGATGTAAATGGAGCAAAATTCATACCAATTGATGCGGTATTGTAATTTTTAAATTCGCTTTTCCTTAATTGTATAATGCGTAAGCTAACATTAGGATAATCCAAAGTCTTTAATAATTTGATTAATGTTATTGGACTATGGATTTCATGATTTCGCAGATACCTCTCGATAGCACTATGCACAGCATCAATTTCTTGAATCTGAGAATGTCCTGGCTCTGAGAACTTTTGTTCAATTTCAATGAGGCAAGGATGGTCTTCCAAAAATTTCAATATTGCGAGTGCTGTTACGATTTTGCGATCGGTTGCGATTTTGCGGTACGCAAGAATCTGACCATAAAATTATTTTTTTAACCGCTGGATTATGTTTAATAACATTCTCTAAAATATTTATGAGTGATGTTGCAATATCATTGCCGGTCCGCCCACTTAATGCCTCGTTCCATATCGTGCAATATGTAACTTTATTTGTACTGCAGTGTCCTGTTAAATTATAAACTGAAAATTTACGTTTATAAAAAATATTCGAAACATTTGCACGGGGAAGGACAAACACATTTTGAAGGTCATAGCACACAACCGCTGTATACTCATCCTTATGACTTCTATCTAAATCTCGTTCAGCTTTTGCAAGTGCTTGATTACGTTTATGCTTAATGAACGCCGGATTATTTATGGAAGTTTCGTCTGTGGCTAAGCCATGAGCAACACATTTATCACATTGATCCGTTTTAGGTATGAAAAATGATAAATTGAATTCCTCATTAAAAACTTTTGAATAAATATTCAGCTTAACTGGATTACTTGAAGTACTTAAATATAAACGGAACATTTTTCGAATACTGAGTCCCGCTTCAAGATATTTCCGCTTTGTGGAAGCCCAGCAATAATGGGACTCAATCAGTAGAAAACTGTTGATGTGTTCCCGCACTAAATTAATCCGTTCCTCGTTTATTTTATATTTAACGTGTTTGCCGTGAGCTACCGGACTACTTGTTCCAATTTTGGACATTTTGGTGTTATGAAAATAATAGATTTGGGCCTGGCTTACGTCGAGGGTATTTAAAAAGAATGTTTTACATACCTTTATAGTTGAATTATTTTTCTCGAAAAAATAAAGAAAGGTATCCTTACGTCGGGAGATAAGAGCCGGTGTTCGTTGCCGTTGCTTAGGAACTTTACGGGTAAATTTTGAGTAAAAATTTAATTTGTTATCATCCGTAAGGCTCATAGTACGATGAGCATTCAATACGAGCAGACGTATTTCTCGAACACTATAGTTAAATAATTATAATTAAAAGTGTAAAGTCGTCATTCTGACTCAAATTTCACAAGAATTTTATTTTAATTAAAAAGTGCAGTGTTTTAGATTAAAAAAAAAAAAATTGCAGTGCTAATCAAAAACTAAATTGTTGTGTGCATATCATTTTAAAAGTGCAGTGGCGTACATTATAAAGTGATAATGACATAAATTTTGGGTGGGTATGGAAAAAACGACAGATGAATGGCCCTTTGGTGAAAGAAGTAATGCACTTCTTAGAACACCACCAACAACTCCACCGCCGGAGATCACCACAATGCGATGTGAATTTCTGAAGTCAACTACTGAAGCCACCTCCAGTGCTCAAATAGATATTATAAACAACGCGGAGATAGTAAATAAATTCCACCAAATGGAAAAATTAATCGCGCAGCTGAGCAATGAAGTTGCCGTTCTAAAGAAAGAAAACATAATGCTACAAGAAACAATAAATACAAAAAACAACGCAGGAAACTCAACATTAGTGAGCAACCAAGTACTCGCTTCAGATCAAGCCGATTATCATACTGATGAAGACTAGCTTGAAAGAGAAACCAACTGGATACTACTGAAATCCAAGAGAGCAAATAAGAAACCAAGAAAAGAAACAAACTTAAGCAAGAGAAAAGCTGAATCGTCACCAGAAATTGAACCAATTCAAACCCATATCAAAAGCGCCAATGCAATTACTGCCCAAAAAGTGCGTGACCCAGAAAAAAAGAAACAGGTTCCACCCCCGATCAACATTCTAGGCATAGCAAATCACGGCAGTATTCAGAAACTGATGAAAGAAGTAGTAAGAAATGACTACAAACTAATATCACTCAGTAATAACATCTGGAAAATAAACACAACAGAGGCCGAAGACTACAAAGCTCTAGCCAACAAATTAAATGCTGATGGTCACCAGTGGTATACCTACGAAGATAAAAACGATCGATCAATTAAAGTAATGGCAAGAGGTCTCCATCCAACTTGTTCAAAAGATGAAATTATTGAGGACCTGCAAAACAAAGGTCTAAAAATAATCGATGCAGTCAACATTATCAGAAAAGAGAGACGATAAAACAGAGACGGGAATGCTGAAATCACGAGAAGAGGTCTCCCACTTTTCATGCTAACCTTCGAAAACAAAGAACAAATAGAAAATATTTATAATATTAAGGCTATCCTCAACCTCAGGGTTAAAATAGAAACACCGAGAAAGGTCACTCGACTAATACTTCAATGTAAAAACTGCCAAGATTATAATCATACACAAAAGTACTGTCACCGTGAACCAAGGTGTGTTAAATGTGCAGGAAAACATGCAGGAAACGAGTGCACAGTTCCCCGAAATACAGCACCGAAATGTATCAATTGTAAAGGCCAGCATCCAGCAAATTACAGAGGGTGTGAAGTTGCAGTAGAACTACAAAAAATGAGAGATAAATCACGCAAACCGGATACAATAAGAAATATACAACCTATAAAAAAAACCACGGAACCAAAACCGCCAATTCCTAACATGCAAAGAGAGCGAGTAATCGAAAACGTTACTTATGCACAGATAGTCCAGCAGACAGAGCAGAAACAGTCTAAAGTGGAGCTCGTTCTACAGGATATACTGAAAAACATAGAGAACATCAACGAAAGACTTACTACGCAGGAACGAAGTCTGCAAAAAACACTATAGAAGAAATGAAATCACAAACTAATCTCAATAAAAGAGTAGACGGAACCCTTGATCGAGTGATTGACAATATAAATTATATAAAATCAAATTATAAACAAAAGAAATGAATAAAACATTACGCATTGTAACCTGGAATGCAAATGGGCTATTGCACCACATACAGGAACTAGATATATTCTTAAACATGCATAATATAGATATATGTCTTATATCAGAAACCCACTTCACCAAAACTTCGTTCTGTAAAATAAAAGGATATAACTGCTACCATGCATTACATCCAGAGAACAAAGCTAGAGGTGGATCAGCTATCCTCATAAAAGATCAGATAAAACATAACGAAGAACTTAAAGTCGAAAAGTTCTCCATGCAAGTCACAACAATCAAAATACAATTAAACAATACAAAAACCTGCAGTATCTCGGCAATATATTGCCCCCCAAGATACGATCTCAAACAAATAGAGTATACTGATCTATTTAAAACACTAGGAAGTGTCTTTTTAATTGGAGGTGATTACAACGCAAAAAATACCTATTGGGGATCACGGCTAACGACTGTTAAAGGAAAAGAACTGTTTGCAGCAGGCAAACAGCTAAAATGCGAATTTCACTCAGGCAGTGCACCACCTTATTGGCCTACGGATATCAGCAAGACACCAGATCTTATAGACTTCTTTATTACAAGAGGGATTTCAAATAATTACATCCATATAGAGAACAGTGAAAGTCTTTCATCAGATCATTCACCAGTTATTATGATACTTAGCCAAACAATCATTATGAAAGAGACTAATGCGAAATTAACAAACTACAAAACTAATTGGGACTTCTTCCAAACACAGCTAACAAAAAGAATAAGTCTGCAGAACCCAATACAGGGACCAGTCCAAATAGAAGACGAACTAGATAAGCTCATCCATGACATCCAAAGTGCTGCGTGGGAAAGTACTCCAAATTATAGTCAGGAAATGACACGCAAAGTTAACTATCCCGAAGAAGTAAGAGAACTTCTTAAAAATAAAAGAAGAGCACGAAAGAATTGGCAAAAATATCGAAATCCGGAAAATAAGAAGGTATTTAACCATTTGTGTAACAAATTAAAATACCTATTAAAAGACATTAAAAATCAATCAGTTAATAAATATCTAACCACTCTAACTGGGCAAAAAGATACTGATTATTCATTATGGAAAGCAACTAAAAACCTTAAAAGGCCCCAACTCCAGGTTCCTCCAATTAAAAATAAAGAAAATTGGGCTCGAAATGCTAAACAAAAAGCAGATTTGTTTGCCAATCACCTTGAAGAAACATTCCAGCCTTATCCCAAACAAACAGAAGAGGAAAATATTACTTCAATATATAAACAGGATGAAATAAAAATTACACCTGTAACATTAAAAGAAATTACTTGGGAAATCAAGAATAATCTGAATGCGCATAAGGCTCCAGGGTATGATCTTATAACGGGTCAGATAGTAAAAGCATTACCAGAGAAAGCATTGAGGAAACTAGTGCATATAATTAATGCAGCATTTCGACTAAGATATGTACCAAGACAATGGAAAGTTGCAGAAGTAATTATGATACTTAAGCCGAACAAACCTCCGAATGATAAAGCTTCATATAGGCCAATTTCTTTGCTACCAACATTATCGAAACTATTTGAAAAGTTTCTTCTTAAAAGATTAAAACCAATTATCGAAGAAAGGAATCTCATCCCCACACATCAGTTTGGATTTAGGGAAAAACATTCTACGATAGAACAAGTACATCGAATTACTGATGTAATCGAGAAATCACTTGAAAACAAACAAATATGCTCAACCGTATTCCTTGATGTAGCGCAAGCTTTCGACAAAGTATGGCACCAGGGGCTAGAATTCAAACTTCACCGAGATCTTCCGGAGCAATTTTTTCAAATTTTAAAATCATACATATCAGAGAGGCACTTCCGAGTAAGATATGAGAATGAATACTCTCAATTAAAAAGAATAACAGCAGGAGTACCACAAGGGAGTGTTCTTGGACCAATTCTTTATCTCCTATATACAAGAGATATACCAATTACTGAAGCAACATTGGCCACTTTCGCCGATGACACGGCAATACTTGCAACAGCAAATAACATCAATGACTCCACTAGTAAATTACAGAGGGCTACTAACCTGATATGTAATTGGACAAATAAATGGCGAATTAAACTAAATGAAGCAAAATCAATCCAAGTGAACTTTACAAATCTAAAAGTTAATCATATACCAATTATGATAAACTCGATAGCAGTACCGCATGCAAACACTGCTAAATATCTCGGCATGACTTTAGATGCTAAACTTAGATGGAAGGAACATATAAAAAAGAAAAGAGATGAACTAAACATAAAATTCAAAAAAATGTATTGGCTTTTAGGGAGACAATCTGAACTAGCGATCCACAACAAACTTCTGTTATACAAACAAATTCTAAAACCTGTATGGACATATGGCAGCCAACTCTGGGGTTGTGTCAAAAAGTCAAATATCAAAATCATACAAACAGCTCAAAATAAGATCCTGCGATGCATCGTTAATGCACCGTGGTACATTCGAAACGACAACCTCCATCGAGATCTAAAGATCGAGCTTGTCGTGGATGAGATTAATTATCATAGATGTTTTCTACAACGTCTGCACAAGCATGAAAATCTGGACATACGCTGTATGCTGACTATACCACTCCAACAAAAAGACTGCAAAGAACCAAACCGCTGGACTTATCGCGACCGGGAGGTCAGTAGACCTATACTGTGGCGAAAAATCTGAGGAGTTAAACGAAACTAGGGATAATCATGTGATTACTCCGACAAATTAAAACGTATTATGCAATGTAAATTACTAAATGGGTACAAGACTCAGTCGTAATATAAAATAAATAAAAAAAAAACAAAAAAAAAAATCCGTAAGGCTTCAAAATATTTCGTGAAACTGTAAGCGGTTTTGCCCACTAAAATTAGTTGTACATCCATAAATGCAGCTTTCAGGGCATGATGGTTTTACCTGTCGACCCCTTTTAATGACCCCTTTCGAATTTGAATATGATTTTCCTTGGCTACGCAAATTTTTGGTTATATTTTTACGCCACAACGATTGGTCAGATTTCCTTTTTCGACAATTTTGTTGTTTTATTTCCTCGTTGACAAGAACGGTGTCAAAACTGAGATTGAAATTATTAGTATCAGCATTGTTTCTAAGCTTGGATTTCGTCCTGGCATCTAAAAGTACAATAGTAGGGGATTTTATTGTTGAAAACTTTTAATTTTGTTTTAAACACTAAAACATTTTGTTATAAAATTGGCTGAAATGCTAGAAATAAATTTGTCATAGCCTTTTTAAAATTGTGCGCATTAATCGCCTAACCGCGATCACATCCACCTCAGTCTCAGTCGCAAATAACAAGATAAGCACGTTACTCGTAATATCAAAATTAACCTACCTCTTTTATTTGATACAACAATTTTAGTTGTTGTTTCTTCATCCGAGGAACAGTCAAGCGGCTTAAAATCCGATCTGCATCCGAATCATCAAACTCTCCATCCGACAATGATATTTGATTAAAAATTCTAAAAAATATCAAAAATATTAGTATTATGTTGTAAATATCTAGTTCATGTGTTATAATTACTCTTCTTCATCAGAATCCAGGCGGCGAACCGGCGATGAAAATTCACCCAGAATATCCATATCTATGAGATTAGACTAATTAATTTGCAACGTAGCGTTTTCAATTTACACTCACGTGATAAAGCAAGGCAATCTTGATTGATCAAGAAGGCTTTCGATAAACACATCACTGTACTATTCATTCACTTTAAGAAAGAAACGAGAGTAAAAACTATATTTTTTTCACGCCACCCAAAAACCAAATGATTGTGTTGTTGAGGACTTACACTAAAATGCACATTAAGTAACTTATAAACTATTATGGATAGAACAATTTTGATTATAGATTTAGAAAGAGCATACAAAATTACATTTAGAACAGTTGAAACCCAAAAAATCGTAATATTGGACTTACACTAAGATAGAACTACGACGACGATTTGTCAAATATTTTGGATCAATATTTTGATCGGTATCGATTTTACGTTATCGATTTTAGATTTAGAAGTTTGATTGATATTTTTTCCCTAAGGAAAATGACTTCTCATGAATATAAAAAATATTATTTCAATCACTTTTTAAGAATTTTAATAATTTGACATATCTATTTTGTTTAATATATTGTAATTCTTCTTTATCTTTTATAAAAATATATTCTTTCTTAAAGATTATTTCTTTTATTTAAATTATTATGTAATTTTTCTTAATTCTTCGTTCTTTGTTTTTTTTTAACTTTTATTTATTCTTAAACTAGACTTACATTATTATCAAATGCGTAATTAACATTTGGAGTTGTAATTGGATGAGATCGGAATTTACTCAACACCAATCCTTATTCGGGATTCCTTGATACTTGGTTATCGGTCCGCTGTTGTATGGTATGGTATTACTTTTTACCATAGAACTCCGTTTTTCCTTTACAGTGACTCCGGGGATTCGTTTACCGATAATTGTCCACTGGGGTGACTATTTATGGTTACGATAGTCACTTGGGTGTAGCGATATTTGTGTATTTGGTTATTCTACACAAGTTTTATATAGCTCACTTTCACTGATTTTGATTTAGTCACTGATGTAAGCGTCCGTATTATTTTGGTTATTAAATACGTGTTAAATGATTCGCCACAAAAAAAATATTTTGTTAACTTTTCGCTAATAATATTTTACGGTTTTACTCTTTGGTAAATTCTAAGTTATTGGTTTTTTTTTTTCGTTTATTTATGCCATCTGTTTTGGGCTCAAGGCACTCCCAACTCTTTCGCGGTTCGCTTATTTACGTCCTTACCTTACGCTTTGCAGCCAAATCGAGGACGTACGGCTATAGGTCCGATTTTCCTAACCATCTGCACATTGCATAGCTCCATGCCAGCCTATAGTACTGACATGGAAGATGGGTCGGCCCATGGATTCTGCACTCCAAAAGGGGGTCATAGTTGTGTTCATTCACACCACCGATCGTAATCAAGTGGTGAAAAATCCCTTTTGCAACCTGCCCCTATCGGGATTCGAACCCGGTACCTCCCGGTACCTGCCACAGCTTTAACCACTGCGCCACTTGGGCGGTAAGTTATTGGTTAAACTTATTTTTGCACTGAACTGTTATCGAACGGTCCCTGTTTCGGCGCCAGTTAATAAAATTTATTTATTTGTATTTAAAAAAATTAATTTTATTTCAACTTATTTGTTTTACATCAGAATTACAACTAACTTATTATTGCAACCTGAATTCTTGTTACCTTATATAACCACTTCACTCTTGACGCATTTGGTGCTTTTGAAAAATCTCCTCGTTTTTCCTGTCCCCATTCTTTCATTCTACCAAAGAACCTTTCAGACTTTATTATATAACTGCGATTCATAATATTATATAACAAGCTTTAAGTCTTCGATTGTCTGAATGGTCTGTTGCATTTTAAAGAAGGGTAGAGCTCAATATAGGCCCCAGTTCGTTGATCTGGGGTCCCTGACTTCTTAAAATAAACAGGAAAACTTCGGTAGATTCTGTATTTATGAAAGACAAATATGTGTTAAATCTAGGACCTCTTAAAAATCGCCTCATTAGTTATTTCAATATTTCTAGCAACTATTGATATTCATTGAAGTATTCACCTCTTGTACTAGTATCACTACTGTCACTCTGTGATGTGTATTCGTGTTACAACCGATGATAAAGCGTAGTCCTTTCTCCTTTCAGTAGACTCTAGGCCATTTTAATTCACAGAAGAAATTAACTACTGGTATCTCAGAAAGTAAGAGGAGGCTACTATATCATTATACTTTATCCATACTATCTTCATATTCCAGGAATTTCTACTAAGATAACAACTAAATCCTTGAAGATGAAATTTCGAATGGGTAAACTATTAATCCGCGAGCTCACTATAGTATGTTTAGTCGCTCTTGGACTACTATTATCGTTTTCGTAAATCCATGCTAAATAGTCTGGTTTGCATATTGAACCATTCATTATAAAGGTGCTAACCAAAGGTTTACAGTATATCCAAAATCAGTGGTTGATCTGTTTGGTCAAAACCCGCTCGTTGTATGTTCATTCCTTCGTTTGGTGAAACACACATATAATATAACAACCGTCGTTCACTCTGTCCTGGAACGATCTGTGACCAAATTGCCTACCGCAATCTCATTACATATATACCATCTATAGATCGAGTGCCTTAAAATTTATCCCTTGTGATATCGCGTTTTTTACCTTGTAAAGGATATGATATTGATATTGAGATACTGAGATAGCTGTCTTTTTGAAGTGTATGGCACCTTTGTCTATTCTGTAATGTTGGTTCACTAGGCGATATCACTCAATGTTGATATATTTGCTTGATGTAATAGAGAGATGTACCGCCCAGGATGTGCAGTGGTTAATAAGCTAGGAGCGGGAGGTACCGGGTTCGAATCCTGATAGGGGCAGGATGCAAAAAGAGATTTTTACCATCGATCGTTTGGGCGGTGCGATCGGTGGTGCGAACGATCTCATCTGAGATCCTATTAAGTTTAGAATCCGTGTGCCATCCCATCTTCCATGTCAGTACTATAGGCTGACATGGAGCTATGTAATGTGCAAATGGTGTCTACGTTAAATCGGACCTATAGCCGGAATCGTTAAGTAAAAAAAGTGGAATGTCTTAATGGGCCAATTAAGCATGAGTGACGATTAACACAAAAAAAACTATGAAAGATTTTTCTTTAGACCTGAGCCGTCTAGAAGTGAGGAGAAATAATTCCTACGTACTTTTGAGGATGGTATTAGAGTCCATTTGCAATTCAGTTAACGTAGAGGGAATAGTCCAGCGATGTCTTAATGCTAAGCCTATTTGCTACAGTATGAACAAGTGTCGCGTAGTTGAAATTAATGAAGTCAGACTGTTAAAACGATATGGACCTAATTAACTATTATATAAGAATGCTGGAACAGCAGATTTAGGAAAGTGGACAAAATTAATTCATTCAATACTCGCACCTAAGAGATAAATAGCGCTGCATAAGAGAAATAACTATCGGCTTCCATCGACGTATCAGTGACATTTTATGAACTTCGAAGGAGCGATGGCAAAGTACATCACTCTCACTGTTTCATGTTCACATTTTCTATCACCAATCTGGCATCGTAATCTGGTATAGATACAATAAGATTGTATCTAACATGGTGGGTGCGGATACAAATGCAACACTCATCTCGAATAGGTAAGCGAATACCAAAATTGTCGAGCGCTACTCATCGTGAAGCGCGTGTTCCGTTAAGACATGTAGTGTCGTTTGCCCATCGAAAAGTGACTGCTAAATTATTTTCGACTCGTACTCAATCCCATAATCAGATCTGAAAAATAATTAAAATTTCGTTTTATTTCAGCTATGATATCGTATAATGTGGTTGTCGGCGATACACTCTCCAAAGTTATAGTCCGGCTAATTCCATCATGGGGCAATTCAATGTTTTCGGTACGATTTGGTGTTGTACTTGTCGTCACACTATGTGTAACCATACCGTTGTGTTTGTACAAAAATGTATCGAAATTGGCTCGAGTCAGTTTCATCAGTTTGGCGTGTGTCGTGTTCATATTGTTTGCGGTTATCTATCGGTTATTTTCGGGTGATTATGACGTTGTGTAAGTAGTTGGTTATCGGTTAACGACTACCGGATGCTATTATTAATGATTTTTTTTACTTCTTTATACAGACCCGACACGGACGAATCATGGCGATTTGCTCACATTGATGTTATACCATCGGTCGGGATAATGGCTTTCGGTAAGTAACCGATTTAAAAACTCAATATTTTGGATATTAACATATCGTTCATGTATACAGCTTTCATGTGTCATCACAATACATTCCTTGTGTACCAATCGATGCGGAACGCATCACTTGAACGATGGGAAAAGGTGACACATATTTCGGTCGGTTTCGCCTGGATGGTTGCTGTATTGTTCGGAATCGCAGGATATGCTACCTTTCGCGCTTTATCGCAAGGTGATCAATTATGCTCGACGCTCATCCGTATTCATTTTATTAATGTTTCGTTTTTGTTTATTCACAGGTGATCTACTCGAAAATTATTGTTGGGACGATGATCTTATGAATTTTTCGCGAGTATTATTTTCCATCTCGATACTTTTAACATTTCCAATTGAGTGTTTTGTTTCGCGTGAGGTGAGTAAATTGTTCGACAAATTTTTTATGATTATGCCTCCATAATATATTATTTATGTATGGGTGTATAGCAATGATGACAAAAGAGATAAAAATTATTATGTGACCTGGAAAATTTGAATATATAACGCACAGACACATCCAAATAACATAAAAGTCTTAATAAATCTCTGGAATCTGTGAAATGCGTAACAAACAGACTTATCTATTTATTTATTTAAGTGTGATGATGTGATTTATGTTTTAAGATTATGAGGGCGATAATAACATCTTTATTTATACGTCACAGTTAACCTTTTGATCGGTTATGGTTATATATACGATGCTGGTAAATCAATTTAAAGTTCAAGACATGTCTCATAAATCACATTATGAGTATGTCTATATATAATATGTGTCGATGCCAATGTATGTATATTTATGATTAGATAATCTAATTTCGAATCACATCACACATCACCTTAAAATTCTGATATCGGTTTTCTAAAAAAAAAACTTTTTGATTGAATATCATAAAAATATCCTTATCTCCAAAAGATTTGCGAGTTAACTGAAAAAAGTTTAACGTCGTATACTGAGGTAAAAATTCGATGCACAGGTGTGATGTGCTTGTTTTTGATCAAAAATCATGAATTTGATTTAGATAAATTAATAAGATTAGCAAAGATTTTTAAAGGTGTCACTCTCATTCCACGGTTTCTATATAATCCACCTGACGTATTTGAAACATTATCTGAGGTTTTGAAAAGTAAAGTTGTTCTTCAACATGTCTTTTTGATTCAAGATCCGTGGATTCACGGGAACAAAACCAAAATGCTGGTTAGTGATACCTGCTCCAGAACTATATAACCTGAGTTTCTCTTAGTAATAATATGAATAACAGAATCCTAAATGAAATTTGTCCAAAAGTGATTAGTTTGATGAGGAGTGTCGTCTTGCTGTTAAGCAACGAAATATAGCCCATAATGAAGCGCAGACTCGGTTTACAATTACAAGAAGAAAGTAAGTGATTCTTTATAGGAGGACAGCTGAACGCATTTGTAGACAGAAGAAGTACAAATGGTGTAAGAGTAAGGTCTTAAGATTACAACAACTTATCAATTGGCACAATTTGCGTGGGTTCTTTAAAGAAATCCCGAATTTCACCATACCTTAAGGTCGGAAACCTCTGTGCTAACGTCGATGCGATACTCGATACATGGCTTACTTAATGTTCCACATGTATCACAAGCTGCGTATTTGAATACCCTCAAATACATACCACAAAGATGTTCATTCGGGATACATCCTATGAGCAATTCACCATGGCCATGCAAAAGATTTGATTGCATTAATTAAGAGCTCTTGATATTGGGAGTGCAAACTTTGTGGATCTGTCTTTTCGACCTTGTTCGATTGGTATGGCGAAATGAAGTTATGCCTGAAGTATGGAAAGAGGCCGCGTTATGCCCAATATTCATGAAGGGTGATCGCTGGAAATGCGAGAATTAATGCAAGAATGAATACATTAGAACATTTTTCAGCTTCCGTTGGTCTCAAAATCAACGAGTCCAAAAACCAAATATCTTTAAAGGGAGAGTTGCCTTTCGGTAAAAAAAGAGGTCGCTGTTGACGACGATGGCTCCACGGCGTAGAAAGCGATATGGCATCTTCTAGTTGTTTACAACAATATGATGAGCTGGGTCGTGATCGAAACCAATGGATTCAGACTATTGACACGATACGGGCCAATAATGGCCTGTAAAAACCGCTAAAAAAATGAAATTTGTTGTAATGACCTTACAGCAGGCGTCGTTGAAGTAAAGGAACAGGGTATTCGACGTGAGGTTCTAGTGATCTCCAGAGGTTTATCGACTAAACTCTGGAGGTTTATCGAGTCTATAGAGTACACAAACGGTAATGATATCCTAATCATTACCGGATCATCCCAATCTAACTCACATCACGTATGCTGCACCGATATTAATCCTAGACCGATTTCCCTCTTGGAATACCTATCCGCGTCTGACCTAGTCATCTCGAATGTGGGCACTAGACCTACCTTTTTGACATCCTCAAGTCGAGAAGTAATTGATATAACTGTTGCCACACGAAGTTTTAGTGGACAAGTCTCATCCTGCATGGTCTTAGATGATATCTCCTTCTCTCTAACCAGCAATAAACTAAAGAAATTAAAGAATTTAGGAAACACTGGAAAGGGCAGCTGTCAAAATTTTAAGAAGCACTATGAGAAAAGCTGTTCTCTAAGTAAGCCTAAAAGAACTGAGACACCATGTTAGACTAGGAAATTGGGCAGACTGAGGAAGCAGAAAAGAAAACTTCTAAACAAAGCCATGAAAACCGGTACAATGGGAGATTGGGACTTGTACAAATGGCGCTTTTGACAACACTTCCTTCGATGCAATGATTTCTGGAGCTGAAACACATGGCATGGAGACTAGAATCTGTCGGTGGTTTAGCGCCATGCTTAGTTAAAAGAAAATAACTGCAGACTTAGGTAACTACGATTATTATTTGGTGGCCTAGTCTTTGAAGACGATTTAGCGGCCTTCCTCCAACCTCGCTCATTTCTCTCACATGAGAAATTGATTATCACTTTGGTGATCTGACCCAAAAGAGTTGAGATAGCCTGATCTCTTGTCGACTATCCAAAATTTTCTTTGGGTCAATAAATCAGCAAAGATACCAATCTTTCTTAAACTATGATAAACGCACTTTAAGATATTCCAGGGATTTTCATGGGGCATTGTTCCCTGAATAATTATATGGTTCGAATGAATATTCGGAACGTCGCAAACTGCGAATAGTGTGGATGAGGAGAAGAAGAAACTGTTCAGCACTTTTTGTGCTCTTGTTCACAATTCATATTTGAGATTCAACTGACAAGTTTGAGGATACCAGATATATAGGACTTCATTAGAAGATCAAATAGATTTCGGGAGTGAGAGTGTACGTCTGGGAAGGCATATCATAATTGGTCAATCGATCCTGAGTGACTGGGAAAAAAAAGTTTCCTTAAATTGGAATATCCTCAATAGTCTTTATGGGATAGAGATTCGTAAACGTCTCCTGCAGCGTTAATGTATACTGCGTCTTTTAGATTGACCTTTCCTAATGAGAAATTAGAAATTAATGCTTAAAGTTTGTAAGTTGGTTATTACTGTTTCAGGTAAACACTTGTCTTAGTGCGCTCTACATATTATAGAGTCAATCGTTGTGTGTTGAGAAGGGTTTGCGTTTAAACTACTCTCAAACCAAGCATGAGAACTACCTGTCCTTTCTCAAGCATATGGATTTTAATTTAGACTGCATACTTTTCTGGTTTTGCCTAACGCCTATTTTTTAGTGGCCTATAGTTAACTCGAATTCCAATTTTGACCCAATACTTGTCTTACTCCGTATTTCATTCTTACCCTCGATGCAGTGTTAAATTTTAGGTACAACTTTTTTTGCGACTTCTCAACTGAGGTGGGACGCTTAACACTTTCGGTCTTAATGTATGTAGGACATATAGACTATAATCTTCAATTATAGTCTATATGATTAATCACTATTTATTACCAATTGGACTCAATAATATTATTTTGGGGAAGCTATACCATCTATAGATGTTCCAAAACGCTAAGAATCAGATATTTAACTCAGTGATTTTTGTCAGTCTCAATCTTCATGCGATTTGGGGTTTGGATCTTCTGTTCTACAAATGATTTATGATCATTTACCATTTTAGGTTGATACGGAACAGTGTTTCAGGTGGAGTTGATAGCACTCTCGCATACTCGCTTTCCCATGTGCAAATATTGTACTCTGTACAGACAACAAAACTGTGCTCAATTCGTTGCAAAATCTACCGATCACTTCCAAACTCGTCCTGCAGGCAAGTCACTCTTTTCGTTTGAGTCTTTACACCTTCGTATTCCCTTCACCCTTCGTCTTTACACCGTGAATTACATTTCAAGTTTTCTGTAATTTAGAATCATTTACTCAAACTATCACAATAAGTTAAATGAGAGTATAGAGTTGTTTTCACACGACCTGGTTATTACAGTTTCAGGTCACCACTTTAATATCTTGTTAGAATTAGCGCAGTGAGCTCTAAAAATTATAGGGTCAATGCCGGTGTGTTGAGAAGAAGGGGTTTTATTTTAATTAGCCTAGCAAGTTTAATGACCCTTACTTGAAGAACTGTTTGCCCCTTTTTTGGGAGACTATTAGTAGTTCTGAGTTCGTTAAACTCCTGGAATAGCAAAGTTTCATGATTTTACCTATGCTAACTCACACTTCTGGTGTTATTTTATGGCCTGTAACAGAAATTCTAATTACAACCCCAACTCTGCAGACTAGTTTGTGCCTGCCCCTCTGCAATCTTTAATTCTAGGAACAGCGTATTCCACGGAGTCTTAACTGAGGTTTATTGGGACGCATAACAACCTATCTCAATTTGTGGCACATAGACTAATCTTCAATTACTCTAATGCATCTATACAAGAAGTTGATATAATTAATCACAAACATTACCAAATTGTCTAGATAATGCTTTTCCGGTGCCTAATCTAAACTCAGTGTTTCACATTCAATCTTCATGTGATTCGGGCCTACTGTCCTACAAATGATTTATGATCATTTACCATTTTAGGTAGATACGGTCCAGTGTTTCGGACAGAGTTGATGGCACTCACTCTTAATGCGATATAACTTTCAAACTTGTCATGTGAAAATGTTGCACTCGATATTCTGTGACAACAAACCTGTGCTTAATTCGTTGCCAAATTCACTGACCACTTGCACAAACATTTTATTAGCCTTCGCTGTTCCAACAATTATCTAACCGCCATGTGATTTTCAATACACGCATTGAAGGAAAAATAACCGTCGAATCTTTAGGCAAAGCGGGTTTTCGAGTGAAACAGATCGGGTGCAAACCATTGAATGGTGTTGAGAATACTGGAAACGTCAAAACCTAGATTATTAAAATTGTCAACAAAACAAATCAAAACTAAACACCGCCAAAATAACAACGAAACGCTTGGAAATGTTTTGATACTAGTTGGCCAATGGAAAGCTACGATGGCAGGGGAATATACAATGCATTTGTCCTTCAAAGACTAATAAATGAAGAAAGGAAAAATCAAACTGTTACTGCTAAGAGATCAGCCAAACGAATTTGAACAGTTTTTAAATGAGTAAACAATTTAGACTATGCCTTAAGACCTCAGTCAGTTACCATTCGGAACCAAGATGGAAACCTCTTTTCACTAAAGTCATATGTAGAGATTATGAAAAGTTGTTCACCTGGAATTGATTGCAATAAATCAGAGCTCTAAATACTCGATGGGGTAACTTTGTTGAATTGTTTTTTCGACCAAATCGCTTAAAATGTGAGAACTATTGCGGTATTGCTACTGTAGTACATTATTTTAGGAAGAAGCACGGCTTTGGGGAGGGGGTGGTTACTATTGCAGATTACCAAAGAGGATTTCGTTTCCGTCGATCCAGTGGTTACTTTCGCCGAAAATAGTTCCACAGGGTAGAAACCGAACTGGCATCATTTGACTGTTTACAACATTATGATGAACTAACTGAAACCGTGAACGAAACCAATAGGAGTGTATAACTCAACAGTATTACTTTCTTGATGTAAAACAATCTATAACTCATTCATAACACGTTCAATTGTAAAATATTAGGTATGTAGCGTAATCAAGTTAACCTGTACATCATCTATACGGTATACAACATCATATATCTGTTATGTATCGTTTAACTTTTATTGCACTCGCATAACCGCAAGAGAAACAAAATCCCCGAAAGATGAAAATAAAAACTGTCAACCAGCTACGAATTCGGTTATAAATGTAGAAACAGTATACATATACATATGTGGTAGAGTGGTACATTCACAGTTGGAAAAATCACTTGGATAATTTTTATTGTTTAGCGTTCTTGTGATGAAAACACATGTACATGGTCATACAATATAATAAACTGGTGTATTAGACTTTATAGCACGCACTTTATGTACAGGGTGCCCCAATAAGAAGTTCAGATTCAAAAATTGAATAAAAATACTGATTTACAATTAGGTCGTAAAGCCCATCGGGCTATATGGCATTCAGCTGAAAACATGTAGAATAAGGTAATTCGGAATGTAGTCAATACACCCTGATACTGGAATGGATTGGAATGGAACATGTCAATGCGGAACCCTTCGAGCTTGTTAGTATGTGATCAGCTGCCTACCAACGGACAGGCATTTGTATATCGCTGGATCAGTGATCACATTATAGTTTAGTTTTAAAGAATTCAGAATAATAAGAAAACATAGTTTGTAAGCTTCGAACTGCGGTCGCCAAACTTTCATAATTTTTGAAATATTGTTTGATAACGGAAACTCGTTATTGGATCTTATAACGCTCCATTTTTACTAACCCTAAACTCTCAGCAATCAAATTGTTCTATTTTCAGGGTTGCCAACAACTTACTGCAAAAATATTTTGGAAACACCCTTTATGGATACAACATATACAGGGTGTCACAGTAAGAAGTTCAAATTAATATATTTTCAATTTGATTTTTTTTGTTTGAAAGTACAATCTTCCTGGTAATTTATGGAAAAAGATTTCATTCAAATGGGAGCCGCAAGGGGCCTTGGCGTGCTCCATTCGGTTTAACCGATTTCTGAGCACATTTTGGATTGTGTGCGGATCTCTTTGGCAATGGTTGCTTTCAAATGCAATATTGGCTTTCAAATTCTCAATTGATTCTGGATGGTACGTATAAAAATTGTCCTTCACGACACCCCACAATGTGTGGCATTACGCACTATCTAGCTGGAACCAAAGGTCATTCAAATTAATCTTTTCAAGATAGGGCCACAAAAAAGATGTTATCATATGGCCATAGACCGTTGCTTCCATTGTCCATAACGGTCGCGCCGAGATGGAAATGCGCCTCGTCCAAAAAGATTGCTTTGTTGTAAATTTCGTTTGTTGTGGAAGTATATTTCCAACATTCCTTTTGTTGAAGTGACTCATTTCTCCAACTAGAAATAATATACTGAGTTTTGTCAAATAAAGACTAGTCGCTTTCCAATCGACCAATCGCTAGTACACGCTAGTGAATCGCTAGTAGTTCGGTTCTTAGCTTGGTTAAATTTACTTTGGTTTATGCAGTAAAGATAAGAACTGAACTACTAGCGAGTACGAGCGGTTGATCGACTGGAAAGCAATTAGTTGCTTTCCAATCGACCAACCACTAGTACCAGCTAGTGAACCGCTAGTACTTCGCTGCGTGTCTTTGCTAAATTTTCTATGGATTATTTAGCAAAGACACGCAACGAACTACTAGCGGGTAATAGCGATTGATCTATTGGAAAGCAACTAAAGCCGACTTCATGCTTGCCTTCGTCCGTCCGTTCGTTCGTCCAGACATTTTTTTAAGCAATTTGATTGGTTGAAAATGACGTGTTTTCTGTTGTGACATTTTTTCATCAAGATGGTTTAAATTTATCTTTTGTCGGAACGAACATGGCGAGAAAGAGATAATATAATATTTAAATGAAAGAGACGAAAATAAAATGCTTTCAAATGTAATGTCAAACATTTTATGTCGGTATGTCGAGGGAAGAACAACATATATAAAAAAAATTATTTTATAATTTTTTAATAACAAATTTATTAAAAATAAAATACTTAAAATTTATTTTAACATTATTTTATCATTAAATAAATTATAATACATTTATATCCGCTCCAATATCCACAAATATAAAATTAAAATATTTATCACAGATATCACATTCATAGTTTTTAAATTTAATAAAACATAAAACAAAAATTTTATAGTAATCACCAAACATAATCGACAAAATTTTATGAAAAATGACAACCATCACGAATAATGACAATGACTTAAATTATTTACCTATAGATGGCAGCAAAATCTTTATGTACTTTTTCCATCAAGCATGATATCGCAAAAAAAATATACCGGACGAACGAATGAACGAACGAACGGACGAAGGCAAGAATGGAAAGAAATTCCAACCGACCAACCGCTAGCACTCGCTAGTGAACCGATAGTAGTTCGTTGCGTTCTAAATTTACTATGGATTATTTAGTAAAGACACGCAACGAACTACTAGTGGGTACTAGCGGTTGGTCGATTGGAAAGCAACTAATAGTTGCTTTCCAATCGACCAACCGCTAGTACCCGCTAGTGAACCGCTAGTAATCCGTTGTGTGTCTTTGCTAATTTATCTACTCGCAACTGCTCTTGCTGCAACTAATAGTTGCTTTCCAATCGACCAACCGCTAGTACCCGCTAGTGAACTGCTAGTAATCCGTTTTGTGTCTTTGCTAATTTATCTACTCGCAACTGCTCTTGCTATTTTTCACGAGTAGCTAGAAGCAGTTACGCATAATTTCACCACTACGTGGCGAAGTGTAGAACCGTTTCGATTTTTCGTTCAAAAATAATGTTTTTTATTTGTATTTAAAATAAAAATAATTTTATTTCCATCGTAGCAACAGTCTTGACTAACAAAAAAGTTTTTATAAAGATTTTTGACAATTTTTTTGCATACATATGAAAATATAGGTTATGTTTTACACATACAGGTTATGTTTTACACATATAGGTTATGTTTTACACATATTCATCAATTTTAGCGTTCCAATCGACCATAGCAAAGACACGCAACGAACTACTAGCGGGTACGAGCGGTTGGTCGATTGGAAAGCAACTTTGCTTTCCAATCGACCAACCGCTAGTACCCGCTAGTGAACCGATAGTAGTTCGTTGCGTGTCTTTGCTAAATTTACTATGGATTATTTAGTAAAGACACGTAACGAACTACTAGCGGTTCACTAGCGGGTACTAGCGGTTGGTCGATTTGAAAGCAACTAATTAGTGCAGAGCCAAAATAATCGATATGTCAAATCTGAACCGGTTATTGGGACACCCTATATATGAAAAACCGACCCATACATATATACCTGTCGTCGTTTTTATTGTTGTTTTTATTTTATTTTATTATCGCAGAACAACCTGCTACACGGGAAAACGGCAACAACAATAATAAAATTTAAACGAAAACTTTGGTAATTTTCATTTGTTTTATTGCGATATCAACAAGCATAAAATGATAATGAAAAATTTTAGTCCCTTCATTGTCGTTACCTTCATAGCCCTTCTTCATTTTATAATTTACATATGTTCTTAAATTTTGTTTCTTTGTTGGCAGATTATACGAAGTCAAGTCTACCGATTGTTGGCCAAACTTCCAACTGAATCAATCGAATTCGACAAGCAAAAAGACCCAAAGGACGAGCATGGCGATGCCGACGAAGAAAACTATATTGTAACAACATTAGCGATTGTTTTTGCGGCATTTATCATATCACCGTTGACGGAATGTTTGGGCCCAGTACTCGAATTAAACGTAAGTATTTCGTTTGTCCTATATACACATATATAATAGCTTAGTATATCGTTTCATTGTATGTTATATATATAGGGACTTTTGGCCGCAATTCCATTAGCATATATCCTACCTGGATTGGCCTACATTCAACTCGAACCACACTCGCTGTTTAGCCGAGAAAAATTGCCGGCCCTTGGTTTAGTCGTATTTGGGGCTATTGTAACCGTTGCCGGTGCTGCTGTACTATTACCCGGTTTATTGGGCGATTGTCGAACTGGTACCGTAATGGGATATTGTAAAGGTGGTGAATATGCATTAAATTCAACTGACATACCGTTCACCACAACACCAAAATGTATAACGACCACGTTGAAAAATTAAATTAATACAATGAAACTTATATAAAATAATTATTTATGTAAATACTTTATGAAACAACTATTTGAATATAATTATTATATAAAACAAAAACAACAAGAACAACAAGACCCCAAAAAAAATTAATTACTATTATAATAATTATTGAAACTATTCGAAAAAAAATTATAATTCGATAATTATTTTTTAATTTACATAATTTTCTTAATTCACAATTTAAAATTTATATGAATAGCTTAATTATTAACTATTTCGACAAATTATTTAGGGAATTTTATCTTATGATCTATAAAATAACACCTTTTGGGCCGCCTCTCCCTCTCAATTCGTGGGACTGGGAACAATTAGCGCCGAATTATGAGCTACAAAAGCTCTCCACTAAATGTTTTAAGTTTACCTCTGTGGGAAGGCATAGCATAATATGTAAGCTGGATAGGGGAATGGGCTGAGTCAACTTCAGCCTACTCTCAGTATAAAAACTCTGGAAATTATGTTCTATTAGCTACCTCCTTTCTGTTAAAAATTCAGGAAAGCTATTATGAAATAATCCGATATCGAATTTTTTCCGCTATCGAAAAATCCGATCCGCCGCGAATTTTCATATAATGAAACTGTTTGGTCGAACTTGTCAAAAATTGGTCGAACTTGTCAAATCATGTGTTTTTAAATTCACTTGAACTTGCTAAATTCAATTTTTGACATTGTATTTTCGGAAAATCCGATTTCGGTTTGCCTGTTTAGTTTCATAATAGCAAAATCCTCTTTCGGATCCGATATCGAATTCTTTCCATAATAGCCCCATATAGAGTGTCGAAACGAAAATATACGCCGTGTACTTCGAATTTTAAGTTCAGCATCGTACATCAAATCCAGTTTATATAATCGATTAAAATTCAGTTAATTTTTAGTCAAATAGCGGTTTTTAATGGCCCGTTGGCACGTGCAATCTGATCCCATCGAAGCTAGCTTCATACTGTTGTAAACAATTGTAAAGATACCAGCTCGCTCTCTACGCCATGAAGTCATAGTCTCCGACAGCTAACTCTTCGCCTACCGAAAGGCGTCTCTCCCTTAAAAGATCTTTGTACCATTTGGTCCGAATCAGCACACAGAACGCGACCGAGCTAGGAATTTCTATTCTAAGTATTTAAGGATCACACACACAGAACCATACGAAGAAGTTTTATTATCGAGAGATTAGCTGAATACGATGTACTGGAGAACACGTTGCACAAGGTGTGTCCAGCAATAAAAGAATCACGTCTTAAATATACACAAAGTAGCTAAGGAACAACCCCAAATTTTTCAACAAACCCCAAAAAGATACGGAGGTATCAACAGAATTGACATTTTTTAGAAGATATTCAGAAACGCAGCATCTATAAAAAAAATTGATTGGCTAAACATGAAAGATGCTAAATTCTTTAGTTGTGCCACTGGATAAATAAGAAATTCTTAATGAAGTCATGTCTCTTTTATATTGGTAATACTAAGTAAAACATTAAGAATTGTTATCTAAAATGCCACCGGACTAATGGATCGCATCCCAGAATTAAAAATATTTCTAAATTCCAAAAAGGCTTTTGTAATAATTCAAGGATTTCTTTGAAATTATGTCATTCAAGGCGCGAGAAGGATAATGTTTCAATCTTAAAATTCAAGAACCAACCCTGCAAGTAGTTAGTTAGAATAACAGTGCCAAGAAAGATTTTAATTTAATTTACTTGGTCACCAATTCATAATTGGGGTTGATTCTAATGCTAAAAATACCGACTGGGACTCCAAAGGCTGCACAACGTCGTTTAATTGTGACTTCTATTCTGTTTTCAAACCTAATAACGAGCCACATAGATTTGTATGTGAGAAAAGAGATATGTAACAAAAATGTTTAACAGTACCAATAAAAACCGCTTCAGCACCAGGAAGATAAGCTGGAGGTGTCAATATTAACCAGACTAAATGAGAAAAGCCAAGGAAAATTTAGAGTCGGAAAGATACCAACTATTCAAATAAAAGAACAAAAATACTTAACCCAAGACGCAGACACTCCTAATAAAATATGATGTTGGTTCATGGATCAAAAGTACTAGGCAAAATAATCTCACTTTCGATCTCAATGGATAGGTGCAGATGAAGTGTACTTATGATACCTAACCAAACAATAAAACACCAGAACAATAAGTCAATAAGTCACCAAACAATAAAAACGATTTCAGTTCGGTAATACCTAAGTCCGTAAAATTCAAATTTTTTTTTAAATCTGGCAACACCAAATTTAACATGAATACAGCTGATCATTAAATATACAACTTTAGATGGTTTGACTAAGAAATTTGACTCATGAACAAAACCGTTTAAGCCTCGACAGCGTGTGCATCGTTTGACTGAAGCTGCAGTGGTTGACACAAGGCGGTTATCACAAAATCGTTTTATCAACAAAACAAACAAGTATTTTTAAATCCGGACACTTCAATTGATGGACCTGATTATATATTTCGTGAGCTCTTAATCAGTTAACGATGCTGAAATACTGAAAAAGTCTTTTTTTAAGTAGAAATCGATTATCGGTTGAATTTGATACGAAAGCGTAGAACCTCAAAAAATAAACTACACGCATGCTCTGTGCTATATATCATATCTTCTCACGGGGAGTAAACTACAAATGTTTTATTCATATTTTCCAAGTGGCGGAGGAGTAGCCCAACAGGCGTAATAAAATAAATAAAAACCAACAAACAAAATCGATCAACCGATTCGCCATTTTGTTCAGTTTACTTATAAACAATTATCAAATTTCGGCTGCAATCGAAATAAAGTAATTCTTCGCGGCGAATCCATTATGTAAATTTGATGTCATTGTATTTTATGAAAAAGATATTTTGATAGCTCGTGACGTTTTGTAATATTTTTGATCATCTGCAAATATGTTTATTAATTTGAGGAAGTGATTCCTCTATAAGCCATATATAGTGTTCAAACACTTAAGTTTATTTGTCAATGCCAAGTTTAAATTACACAATATTAGTGTGTACTCTTGTAAGAGTACACAGATGGTTGTACGGTGCTAACCGAAGATTATATCATAATTCAAAATAACCTGAAGATTGGACACTGATGAACGATATCTGTTAAAAGACAGACCGCCATCAAATGAATTAGATGTTAGATTCAAACAGTTTTGACTTACATCAAATGGAGGTGGCAAGTCATGTCAGTCTTAAATTTGTAATAATCGTACGACTGATTCAGGACCAGTCAAGGCTAATCGTTAACCAGATTTAGCTGAAGAAATAACAATCGCATTACTTTCAATGTTATAATGATCAGACAAGTGTTTCTGTTGTGACCATTGCTGAAGAACATATTGTTTGTTGGCATGTTCTAACACCAAAAAACTGAAGATACACAAATAAACCGCCCAGGTGGCGCAGTGGTTAAAGCTGCGGCAGTTGGAACGCGAGGTACCGGGTTCGAATCCCGATAGGGGCATGCAAAAGCGATTTTTCACCATGAGATTACGATCTGTGGTGTGAAGGAACACAACTATGACCCCCTGTTGGAGTGCAGAACTCATGGGCCGACTCATCTTCCATGTCAGCACTATAGGCTGGTATGTAGTTATGCAACGTGCAGATGGTTAGGAAAATCGGAAATGTAGCCGTACGTCCTCGAATTGGCTGTAATGGCGTAAAAGCAAAGACGTAAATACGCGAACCGCGATCAAGTAGGGAGTGCCTTGAGCCCCAAAACAGATTAAACAAAAAAAACACAAATAGGAGGTAATATGAAATATGTTACATAACATACCCATGAGCTAATACTCAAAAGTATTAATTTTCTCAAATTTAAGCTTGAACGATTTGACTTAAGCAAAAAATATTCCAGATCCAAAAAGATACATAGTTAGTTTGAGTAGTAGTTAAAGAGTTTAAATGCAAAAAGTATTTTTTATCATCTTATTCCGATCTGTAACCTCTTGTAGAAGATTAAGATCTCATGAGCTTTAATGTGCAAATACCCTATCTATATCGGCTTTATATGACTTTACCTTTTATTTTGGCTGGAGATGGCGTCAGATAAAACAAAACTTAAATATTGGAAGTATTTTGATCTAATTCTACGAAATAAATTGGCCAATATAAGAAACATCTAACTTAAGGAGATTACAGAGCAACAAAAACTCCAAACTGTGTCTTTTTTTCCTTTATCTCCATTCTTTTGGAGCATAAGGCGTCTACTAGACTGGACCATCGAACTTTATTTGGGGCTATTCTCTTTAGTTCCCCCCATGTTTTTCCAAGATGTTTTACTTCAGTTAGTACCGTTCTTTTACAAGTCACTGCTTCCCTTCCAACTTTTCTTTTTCCTTGCGGATTCCATTTCAGCGACATCCTGGTTATGTCATTTGGATTTTTTTCTCAGCGTGTGTCCTATCCATCTCTGTTTCCGCTTTCTGATCTCCTTCTCAATGTCCACTTGGTTTTTTTGTCGCAGTAATTCTTCATTTGTGATCTTGCTTGGCCAGAAGCATTTGATCAAATGCCTTAGATTTATACACAAACTCTTCTTGTGATTTTCTGCGTATGTTTCCACGTTTCACATCCATACAGCAGTACTGATTTTACACAGGCATTGAACATTCGAATCTTGGTGTTTCTGGACAGGACGAATGCATTCCAGATCTTATGAATTATGTTGAAAGTCTTCCGTTCCACCTGTTCTTGCTCTTGGTACGGTACAGCCAGATTTTGTCTTAAACTTCTATAATTCATATCATCTCCAGTAATTGGAAATTTTAAAGACGAATCAGATCAACAACCGCTCTAGAGAATAAGTAACCTTATTATTTAACATTATTAAAGTTTTGCTCGAGACTTTTCACATCCCACTCCTCATCCAACGCAATCTTGAGGTCACTGGCGTAAAATGGTACCAGATTTTCTACTCGGACTCTCCGTTTTGGTTCGTCCCATAAATATTTAAATGGATTCATGTCTGGACTAAGGGGTGGCCACTACATCGTTTCAAGCCCAACTTCATTCATGAACTTCCGAGTAGTTCGTGCTGTGTGATACCAACAAACCATTCCCTGTTTACCCTACATAAGACAATACATGATCTAAGAGAATATTCTCTATATATCGTTCAGTGATCAGACCACTTCTACGGCATCGACGTTTCTCTCAAGTGATATGCCAAACAATCCATGCAAAAACCACTGCGGTGGTATCACAACGGACCATCGCCGGTCTAAGTATGCGATAGCAGCCAACAAAAAAAACACTGCAAAAATTGCTCTTCTAGAGGACGACAGACGCGGCCTTCCTTATCACTACCATGGTGATATATTTTGCCTCGTTATTGAAAAGACTGGATCTTCATTGCTCGATACTCTAACTAATGTGTTCGCGAACACCTGCGAGTCATTCTTGGCGGTGGCGAGCTATAAATTTTGGGTCTCTACTTGACCATCATGTAGTGAAGTCCCCTTCTTTTAAACGTTCTTTTTCATTGAGTAACAGCTATATCTAGAACTTGTCTTAGCTTCTGCTGTAAATCGACGCCAGTGAGATGGCGGTTTCGCGGTGAAGTTAGGACGAAAAATCAATCATCCCTCTCAGACGTACATCGATAACATTTGGTCTCCGATTGAAGGTACCAGTTTTCTGAAACCTTCTAATACTCTTGAGATAGCAGAATATTTCATGTTTGGCTGACTTCTCGTTGATTGCGTCCTTCTTGCAATTCGGCAGCAACTTGTGCAACTTTTTCTGGCGTATAGTATCCATTTTGAGGAAACAACGAATGGAACTGGTACAGTTTTGTTCAGTTCAACGTCTGATAAGTGGCTAAGAAGATCTGAGTCGATTGGGTATCATGAATCCAAAACACTTGCTTTGTATGAACTAGTATTTTCTTTACACTTTTACCAGCCACCGAGACATAACCTTACTCGTAAAAGCCCGTATGTCTGTACCATTTGGACATTATATTTGTAAATTCGATTAAATGTAAATTTGGTCTATTTATGTGTTTTGCACTTTAACATAATTATGACCCCCAGTTGGAGTGCAGAACTCATAGGCCGACCCATCCTCCATGTCAGTACACTATAGGCTGGCGTGAAGCTGTGTAATGCGCAAATAGTTCTACGTAAATTGAACTTACAGACGTACATTTACGATTTGTCTGTAATGGTCTAAGATAGGGCGAACACAAAAGAGTTGGGCAATTAGAGCATTACTCATGGCATTTATTTAACAAAATTACGTCAAATTTACATAACAAAGTCTCATTCAGTAAATGAAATGATTCTTATTTGTACGATTTTTTTATTAATTAATTTTTAACTTCTAAAAAATAATTTAAAATATAAGTTTTGAAATATTTTCTAGATAAAAGATAACCATGGCCATATATTCAGACATATCATAAGATCACTCAAGAAGCGTTTCATATAATTAAATCTACTATGAAGCTCCAGGACTTTGTTAAAATACTACTTTAGGTTGTCAAAATGAATATGGGTCCTGTAACGTATTATTGAGATTTTATCTGCCCACAAACTAAACTTTCGAATTTAAGATAAAAATTTTGACGAACAGTGAGAACCAAACCCCTAAAAATCCCTGAATGATACTATACATCCATGTCCATAACATTCTGGTTGAATAGTTAATTTGCACAATAAATTCAGCTACGGATTGAAAAACAAGATCCGCCTTCTCACCGATTGAAATACCAATTTTGAAATACTCTTATCGATTCCATATAAATTGGAGACTCGGGTAGGTTAACTCTCGGATAATCCAGTAAAGACTAAGGGACTTTGGTGTTCAAAGTGTTTTTCGCCCTTTTTGTAAAACTAAAAACATATTTTGGCTGCAATCTGGATAATTCATCCTCTTGTGTTAATGTTTTGGCCAAAACCATTACATACCTACTAAAGGTACATAATCTAAATTAAAGACCAGCTTAGCTAAAGATTTTTTGCTTGTTGGTAAGATTTCCATAGTTTCATTAACTTGGTTTTTAAGACTAGACCCAAAACTAGTATATACCATAAAGAAGGTTCAACTGGAGGTTTAACAGTGACGAATCTTGATATTCCAAGCCATTTGACTAGATCTGGTTGTAACAGCCATAATATGAAAATGAACAAAAGATCTTCTTTCAAAAGATTCGCCTGTTAGGTATGCGTTAAGTCTGTATTCAAGCTCTGAATGAACCCGACATTCAATCGGGTTTATTGTTCTGCGACCAAGGTAAAATATTCTGCAAATGCTACTTTCGAATCGCAAATACGATAAATTTTGGACTCACTCGGCGCCATCCTTTCAATATCTTAAGCCAATGTGACCCATCAGGAGCCAGTGAATAGTCTCAAATCGGGTTCGCTAACTTGAATATACTAAGCAAAGGAAAGATCATTCTCAAACCTACAATTGTCGTTTAGTAGCCATACAAATCAGTTTCGAACAAATACATGGCTTTGCTATATAAGCACGAGTCATGTCATCAGCAGTCTCTTTTCCCAGAATTTCAGCATACCTGACCACCCATAAATAATAGTTATGTTATTCACGATTGTGAGTTGCTTTATCGCTAAGTTGTTTATAAATCTAAGTTTTTTTTAAACCAAGCTGCCTGGCTATCCGATAGATTACCAATTCTCACACTATTAAGGCATTTATTTAAGCCCGGCTTTGGACAGAGCTTGAAATACATTAACTTGTATCCCCAGTAACTTAGAAATGGCCAAATAATGTACAAAGACATCACCAGCCTCCTTCTTTAACTCGTCCATATATAATAATACATTATAATACATTAGACTTCTGTTACAATTAGAATTCTCTTCTTAGTTCAAATATACGAAACAGGCAAGAGAAACTCAATTTTTATTGGCATATATAGTCAGAAGCCTGTGGGTGAATTTTTCAATTTTTACTCAGACTGCATCTTCAATGTGGTCAAGACAGCGTCGTTTTTGGCATATATTTTTCATCTTAGTTCTTTGTCATCACACCAAATAAGCATAGGTGACCATGCGGATGAGATAGTGCTTAGATATGATCAATAGATCATCTTTTGCGTCAATACACAAGTACTATATGATTAAGATTTCTACAGGCCAAAAAGCGCCTGTGCAGCTATTCTATATTTAATTTCTTGGAGAAATGGATCGTTATACATTCAAAACGGGGACGCTCAGTAACAACTTTGTCCCCCAAGTGAATGGCATTACCAGCGATTCTTGTTCAGGTTTCCGTTAAGACATATACCTACGCATCATGCAATATATAAATGGTGGTCACTCTAAATCTGATATGATTCTATCGAATTTCCCGCTAATGGTCACCAGCGACGAAAGTTAAAGAGATAAAATACTCCTTGGGGCATCTCTTCAAGGCTTTGATTATAACCAAGTCATCTCCCAAACGAGCTGTGATCTTTTATGAATCAACTTTATTCGTAGTATATATCCCCATCTTTTTCCCTTTGTTCCTCTACCAATGAAAAGATTATGTGATCGGAAGACGCCTCAATATTAACTTCTTTTTCCAAGATTGATCTCATGAATTCGTGACACGAGATGACTATCAAAATGATTTACCGACTAGGTATTTCTGGAGATGGTACATACTTCTAACGTGTTGACCCAGCACCTTCTCCTTCGCAATGAAACGCAATGAAAAAAGAATAATTGAATCATATACCTGGTGTTGATATCGGCTCTTTTGCTGCTTTGCTGCGGGAGCTGCGTAGACTCTGTCGATGGAAGCATTTTTCGACGGTTGTGTCGATAATAAAACGTTCTGAATATATATAAAAATTTGAAGTCTAATTGAACGGTATGATGAACATTCTTGTAATCTGAAATGTTGTTGTGTACCCATCAAGGACGCGCTCAGTATAATTAGAGACGCTTCTACGAAGATATTCTTTGACAACATTTGGAGTTTTGGAAAACCACCCGTATTATGTCATAGTTAACACAAATAATATTAAGTATAATCACTTACTTGAGTACTCTTATAATTTATATCTTATATGGCCTTGGGAATACAAAATAACGTTCAAGCTTTATGTCTAACCAACGTTAATATTTCATTTACTGGTATAAATTTATTTACTATCGAATGCAGCCAATATATCAATTTATCGGGAACAGAATATTATATACATTATATACATACTTAAATAAATATTTACTAATTATTATTATAAATACTTAAATATAATTATATAATATAAATGTTATATAAACATAACAAAAACAGAAACGTAGAAACTAATAATTATAAATCATATTTATATTTTTATGAAATATGAAATTGCTACAAAAATCATATATAAAATATTATATAAGGGGAAATGTTGTATTCGTTGAGTTTTAGAACCGTGCAAAAGATGGCAGTGATTTCATTTGTGTAAGATAAAAAGTAAACGTCAGTGCTATCTATTATCCAACTTCATTTCCCCTTATGTATTATTATTATAAGCCTTTTGTTTAAAACTGCAACTACATTTATTTAAAATACCTTAAAAAATAAATAATACCATAATAGATATATTCAAATCTATAAACATAGACAAAAATAGTATATAGACAAAACAAATAGAACTAATTATCAAAATAATACAATATTTTTCGAAAAATATAGAGAAAAACAAATGAAAATATATCCATGGTGGTAAGATAAAACGTCATAGATGAAAAACAACTGAAATCAGCTTGGTTTACTCTTTTAACATCGTGAATGGTTTCGTTAAAGATCTAGCGCGTGATTTGCTTCTAGAATAGAACGGGAAGAGATTTTTTATGAGCAAAACCTATTTCAAATTTCCTCTTAAAGATTCTCGTTTAGAATATATATATGAAGCAATTAGCGATTGCAGTTATACATTGAGAATGGAAGGTGTTCGCGGTTGGCTCAATCTTTGAAACGGGTGATCGTATAGCACTCGTTTGCAAATAGGATTCCATTTAAATCGATCAATTACTACGATTTTCGGGATGCACTACATGTATACCTAGATTTCCAGCGAGAGAGAAAGAAAGTATATGATAATCGCTTAAATATTTCAAAGTACTAAACAAATACATACACCTCACCTTTGTAAAATGCACAGTAACGCAGCCACAATGCTGTATCAAAGTTGTGACTAGACTAATCTCATTTTGGAATACATCCTTCCTAAAAATGAAAAACCAGTATAACATCTTATTGCAAGAATCCAACCAACTGAGTAATATCTTTTTAATAACATAAGTGTGTTGTCGCGATGTAGTAACAAAACACTTCTCGATTTACCAACTCCTATAATACTTCTACTGCAAAGAATCGGTTAGGTTCGATAGTTGATGGCCGTATACACTAAATAATAATATTTTGCTAGTTGATAGGAGCTCAAAGTATAATATTATCTATTATAAAATCTAACCACTCTTAGCGTGCGAGACTAGGCTCATGACTCTTTTCGTTGAATAACTTGGCTACTTTCGATCGCTGGTTTTCAAGGTTTTTATTCAAATTGTGTGGAAATGGAAGATGGGTCGTTCCATGAGATCGGTACTTCAAAGTATAAATTGGGTGTATAATCGAATCATGAAAGCTCGCTTTTGCAATCAACTTCTATCGAGATCCGAACCCGGTACCTTTCGCTCCAGCTACCGCAGCTTTGGCCACTGCACCATTTGATTTTGGATAAATATTTAACTTCTTGACGATTTCACAAAAGGTAATGTGACGATCAATTTCATTTTCGATCAACTTGAATAATACTTCGCCACTCAGAGGTTAACGTTTGATTTTTATCGTTTCATGAATGAAAATAGTTGAAATTTACAATTTTATATTTAAGACAATTTATATTAATCATTTTCTGACTGCCTAATTGAATTACAATTGTGATTGAAAAGATGATCCGGGCATTTTAGTTTAGTAGCAACACGAAAGCCTTGAACACAGGTCTACTAGAATATAATTATACTCAACAATAGAATAAATATTGATGTTGTGTGAAATAATTAGTTTACTGATCCCATAATGCTTACAATAAAATGAACGACCAGCCATTTCATCTTACACCATATTTTATACAAAATTAAAAATAATTTCACTATTTTTACTGCACTAAATAGTTTATATAACTTCACAAACCGTTGTACTATTCAACCGACTCACATTAATTTAGCAAATAATCAAACCAAAAATATCAAAAAGTTAATCAAAACATTGTAGAAAAAAGACTGATTATTTTATTTTTAAATTCATTTAAAATAAATAAAAGATTATAAACAAAAATTAAAAATATATTTTTAAGATATAAAACAACAAAAATAAAAGAAAATATTTTCCACTTTAATTTTGCCTAAATGTATACTTTATTACACCAATACATAATATACAATATAGAACCTATCAAATGTCAAAAATACTTGTAAAGGTATAAATTAAAATATTAAAAATAATTTAGAAATATGTATATTTAAAATAAATAAAATACTATTTTTTTTATTATTATTTAAATTATAAAGAAAACTAAATAAAATTTAAATAAATGCGATATTTTAAAAAATAACAGAAATTGTTTTATTCGAAATATAGGGCGTATCCAGCACGTTGAGATCTACTTATTAGATATTCTACAATGTAGAATAGTCTCAATTGTAGACTATCATTTAGTGTGCTGGATGTACAATCTATATATTATGTTGGGTTTAGGTCTTAACTAAGCTGTTAGTCAGAGCTGTCATATAAAACACATATTATTCTATTTTACATATTATTTTCGCATTTATTTGTGTCTATTGCGAATTTACGATTGCTTTTGGTTCTTTATATTTAAATTGATGAATTGTTTCTTCTGAACTTCACAATTTAGCTGTCAAAAAATAGCAGAGACTCAACCCATAAAATATCTACAAAATGTAGATAGAAATTTCATATCTCACTAAATAGTGAGATTTTCTACATTTTTTTAGTAAGATATTTTGCATCCAATACATTAAGATGTGAGATATCTATTTTTTTAGTGAGATCTCAACGTGCTGGATACGCCCATTATTTTCGACCTGTATAAATAATAAACGGTAGAAAGCGCTTAAATCGATATTTTATATCCTATACCAAAACGCACTCATTTTATCTGTCAAACTTTACATTCGCGACTACCTTCAAACCAATTGAATTACGTAAAATTCAGGTTAGATTTTTCTATTCAATTTATGTCAAAAATATTATTTTTTTTTTAATTATTTTAGATTAACAATATTTGTAAATCATGAATTTAAACGTGAAATATTACGACCATCCCGAGGGAAAAGATGCGTTTGGTAAAGTGTATGTGACAAATAAGTATGCCTTGGCTGTGGCCCTCGGAGTTGGAACAGTTGATTGCCTCTTTTTGTCAAAGCCCCAAGGATATTTACCCACCATCAGTCGATTGCTATATTTTTCGGCACCAGCTGTTGGCATGGCTAGTGCATTTACAATGACGACATATGCAGCTACAAAATTCCGTGGCGAAGACGATAAATTAAATTATGTTTTAGGTGCATGGGCTGCTGGTGGAGTTTTCGGTGCATGGCGCAAATCAGCTGCGATGGGTATTGCAGCTTGTGCTGCGTTTTGTAAGTAAAAGGCGAGCTCGATTATGTAACATACAATAATAATTATTATTGTTATATTTTTAGCGGTAATTGGTATTGTTAAAAAATTATCGATTGAAGAAGGATGGGATTTCTTTCCTAAAAATGCAAAACATCGTATTGGTTCCATAACTGGACCTCGACATGATTGGACATTAACCGCAGATGGACCAAAAAATTGGACAACTGGAAAAGAATAAAATTAAAACTTTATTTAAGGCTTCTGTGAAAAAATTGTATATTGAACTCATTTGTAGGAAAAAAGAAATTACATTTATTAATTAATTAGTTTCTGTTTGAATTATGACAAATTGCAGTTTAATTCTTTTTATGATTAACCCACGTCATACTAGTTATTGACCGTTTACTCATTAACATACATTTTACTATCGTCTTCTTACTAAACGAACTTCAATAAAACAAACATGGTTATATTTGACTTATTTTTCAATCGGGCTTATACCTCGCTATTGGATTGACAGTATGATACCATTCTACTAAGTTAGTGTTTCTATCCAGCGTTTTTACTATCCAGCGTTTTTACGCCAAAGATTTACGTAGACTATCTGCACATAGCACTGCTCGATGGCAGTTTATTTTTACTCCATTCCGAATGAGGAGCATGATTAGATAAAACAGTAGCAGAACACTTATTCACCTCTCAAATTTTAAAACCCATCTTTTGTGTTCGGTCACGATTCAACTCTTACATCCATAAATCTGAAAAGCTGTGTAATTTTCAAGGCATTTAGATTAGGTGTGCTTATATATGATTGAAAGTCACAAGACACACGGTAATATCCTCTCTATACTAATATAATGTATCAAAACGGTTTCTTAAGCCATTCGCTCGCTAAAACATTTATTCGAGAATTTTAAAATTCATTTTATCTGTTTAACGGAACAAATTTATGATTTTCAACAGCTTTGTACTGGCAGGTACTTTTGGCGAATAGACTACTCCACAACCAACTCGAGCAATGAACAAATGCACTATTGACCCTTCTTACATTTTGAACAGTCTTGTATCGTGTTGACATAAAAGCTACCAATCAATAAGCGCCTAAACGGTCTATTTTGATCCCACGGGTTTTTTCGTCCCATAATAACCATTGAATAGCCATATTTGATTGATTATCAGTATTTCGATATCCGTTTTTGGGTATAATTGAATAATCTGCGAGATAATTTCTGGTAAGCAGAGGCAATTGTAACGGGTTCAGTAAAGGAACATACATTCCCTGGTCTAGCAAATTTTTTTCTTATATCTTACATATGCTTCTGTCAGAATCCTTATATCACTTACACAATATTCCACTAGATCACGTTTTAAATCAAACTGTGTATGCTGATTTTCATTCACACCACCGATTGCACCGACTAAACGATCGATGGTGAAAACTCCGTTTTTGCATGTTGCCTCGGATCGGGATTCGACCCTGGTACCTCCCGCTCCAACTGCCGCAGATTTAACCACGCCACCTGGACGGTTATATATATATGTCTTAAAACATTTTCTCACCTGACTGAAAACATTTCCGTTGCTAAGAGATCCGGAAGTACAATGTTTTTCGTAACATGCTTGATCTCTGAAGTTTCGATTGCAGTTAGTACAATTAATATTTGCATTCAATTAATAGCATGTCGGAGCGTGCTGACAGAATGAACAAGTTCCAAGTACATCTATGCCAATATTGACTATTATACGATTGATGACAAATTTCGCAATAACAAAAAATTTCACCCAAAAACAGTGGTGAGAGCCATTATAACACAATAGTGACCATTATTATATAAAAGATTTAAATTATATTTTGTTCAATTTGACCTTCAAACGCGATGTTTCTCCCCTTATTATTACTACTATATGTGTGTATCAAACACAGTTATTTTAAAATCTACTTAATATTTTTGAAATAAAACTAGTTCTAGAATTATTGATCTATCTGCAGGAATAAAAACATTAGATAATGTTAACAACTGCTTCGTACGTCTGGTTTGCATTTTACCTATATCCTTTTCTTATTTTGCTGTAGTTTACGTCTTTCATAGCGGCAGCTATTGATACATCCAATGCTCTAAGAAGGTAGAGATTATCCTTATTGCTTATGGATACAACCTTCGTGTGAAACCTGTGGTGATTTACCCATCTTGCGTTTCTTATTTTTTTTTGTTGCGGTAAAAGATCCAACATGTTTCTTTATTGAGTTCTTCCTCGTTTGTTTCATAAGTCACTTGGAGAGAAGTCGTCTGTTTCATTAATACTCTTCATTTTTACTGAATTCTCATAGCGTTCCTGGGTAAGTAAGCTATACAACTTTGTCAGTGGTTAGGTCATCTTTTTCTGGTTCAATTTCATTCAGCTTTTCTTGTTTTTTTCCAGAGACTTGTTTTGGAGGTGACCTTATTGTCTTTCAATTTCTATTAAATGGATTATAACCATTACTTTTGAGTAAGTCATCATTACTATCGATGGCTTTGTTGTTACTTTTCGTTCCATGCATAATGGCCCAAACTCTAGGTAATTATCATTTGATAATGAACTTACTTCACTTAAATGATATGCACTGCACAATAGTTTTTTACTCTAGCACTGCACATTTTAGTTAAAATATAACAAAAAATAAATTTGTTGTATTATTTGAGTAAGGTTATACACTCGCGGACAAAATTAACGCTAGTCTCAAATGATAGCACATTTATATTTTTATCAGAAACCACCTTGAATAAAGTTTACTGCAAGCCAATTTATTAAATTTTTCAAAAATGCTTAATCAAAAGTAATATTAATTGAAATCCAACGCAACGATCGGCTTTTGTTCCATTGCATATCAATTATTTTTAAATGCAGTACCACTAGTTCTTGAAAATGTGTTCTAAAGCAAACACCTAATATAAAATCCATTGTAATATGGCACCCGTTCAAGAGCTGGAGGCGGTTAAAGTGGTCACATTGTATCAGGAAGATTATACACAAGTACAAATCGCACGAAAATTAGGAATTAATCAGTCTTCGGTTTCACGAATACTTAAGCGGTATCGTGAGACCTTAGACTATAAAAGAAAGCCCGGACAAGGACGTAAAAGGTGCACAACCGAGCATGACGATCGTTTTTAAAAAATGAATTCGTTACGAGATCGAAAGCGCACTTCTACTCAACTCAAAAATGAGTTACTTAGTGCGCGTCAACTGAATTTTAGTGTCAGAATAGTTAGACGATGATTAAAAGAAATGAACCTAACTCCAAAACGGCCCGTAAAAGTTCCACGGTTTCTTCCCCGCCACAAATCCAGCCGTTTAGAATTTGCTCATACTCATGCAAATTGGAGAACTGATCAATGGGCCACTGTTCTCTTTTCAGATGAGACCAGAATCCAATTATGGAAACCAGATGGACGTAATCTTGTATACAGAGGAGTTGGAGAACGCTAGGCACCGTGTAACATGGTGAAAACTGTAAGCTTTGGTGCAGGTTCAATAATGTTTTGGGGTGGAATCAGTTGGGAGGGCTGTACGGAGCTGGTGGAAATTGGTTTGAGGATGAATGCAGACTGGTATGCTCGGAACATTCTTGGCGATCACATTTTGCCATATGTGGGCTTCATAGGTTATGACAGTTTTGTGTTAATGCATGAAAACGCTCCAGTCCACGTTGCTGCAACGATACGACAATATCTCCAAGATATTGGCATTCGTGCACTTAAGTGGCCACCAATGAGTCCTGATCTTAATCCGATTAAACAAGTGTGGAACATTCTAAAACGCCGTATTAGAGCTAGAAATCCTGCACCAGATTCGACAGTTGCAGCGCAAGAAAAGTGGAATCTCATTCCGCAAGAAATGATACAAAGCATTCTACTTAGGCATGGGGGGGGGGGGGGAAATACTCATTATTAAATTAATCAAATTAAATTGTAATAAAGCTAGTTTTAATGTTTATAAACTGCTTTTAAAAATTTTAAAAAAATTAGTTCGACACATTTTAACATTTTGCAATGAAAAATAACCACAATAATTCCATAACGTCCAAATTTGTGCCTCTTTTGAGAAAATTATAAATTTGGGATCATTTGATACCAGTTCCACTGAAATTGTCCAGCGAGATTTTTTTTTATTACAAAAAAAAAATATGCGTTAATTTTATCCAGGAGTGTAGCTTTGTTCACCATAAAAATTTAAATTACGTCTGTTCGTGGAACATTTAAAACGAACTTCTATTTTTTTCTTTTTATATTTTATTCTATGCTACATATCTTTTTTGGGGCTCAAGGCTCTCCCAGCTCTTTCGCGGTTCACTTATTTACGTTCTACTTTACGCCTTAACGGCCAAATCGAGGACGTACGGCTATAGGTCCGATTTTCGTAGAACCATCTGCGCATTGCATAGCTCCATGCCAGCCTATAGTACTGACATGGAAGATGGGTCGGCCCATGAGTTCTGCACTCCAACAGGGGGTCATAGATGTGTTCATTAACACCACCGATCGTAATCAGATGGTGAAAAATCCCTTTTGCATCCTGCCCCTATCGAGATTCGAACCCGGTACCTCCCGCTCCAACTGCCACAGCTTTAACCACTGAGCCACCTGGACGGTGAACTTCTATTTATCGTATTTATTTGTTATAGTTATTTTTCCGATCCTATCGGTAGACGTTCTTTCGTAGCAGAGAGATTAGATGATTTTGTGCTTAACCCTACATATTACAACACAAAATTTTTATAAACGCAATTTTTAAAATTTACTTTTAATAAAATACATGGTTACATACGTTTTGAATTACTTTGAAAAATGTTGAAAATTATTTCCCATACATGTTTCATCGAAAGTTGACCATCAGTAAATGGTAGCCAACCAGAGCAATGTTCTTTAAAACTGTCTCCACAAAATGTGATGCCTATTTTGTCACTATACTTTATTCATTGCAATGCATGTTGTACAATTTCCTGTACAGCAATAGGATCTTCACTTTGAAGTACCGCTTTTATTTTGAGATATATTTTCCGACCGCTACAATTAAAACGATAAACTTATGTAGTTTGTAAATCTTTGGCAATTACAAAACGAGACATTTTTTTTGTTTTTATAAAAGTTGTGTGTAATACAATTAATCGTTTTCTTGTGTAACAATTTCACAAAAACATAAAATTAAATAACATTTTTTTTTTGAATTTCAAGTATTACAGTTAATTTTTTCAGTTGATTTACTTATTATTTAATCTATTTAAGACATATGTATATACATATTGAAAATAAAGTAACACACATATGTTCTATAAATATATTTTTAACAAATAATTTAAATATAGCATAATTTGCAATTGTACAATAGATAATAATATGTATTATTTATTAATGGTTTTAATGTAATTGAAAATCGATATCGTTTTTAATATTTGTAAAAAAGTAATTCTTATATGATCATACGTTGACTATGATCATACTGAGTTATGTAATACATTTATTGTTTTTCTTCACGGATTTTGATGCACACAGACACGTACATGATTAAACCATATATGGTTCAAAATCTGGCATACACACAAATTTTTAATAATCATTATAGGTGCGTTCGTTTGTACTGAATTAACTGAATACATATTGAGTAACTATTCAGTTAATTGAGTTACTACTCAGATAATTAAGCTACTGAAGTGAATTGATCGTTCGTTTGCAACAATTCAGATAAATGTCAAATTATTAAATTCGTGTAGCTTTGCTTGTGTTATAAAATAATTTAAAATTTAAATCATTAATAATATTAAGAAATTAATATTAAAATTAATTAAAATTTCAAAAATGTGAACAGAGAGTTTATTATAAGGGCAACTGTGGCTGCTATCGTGCTTTATAATTTTTGTAGCAGGGAAGATGACCAAGTAGAGGAGTTAATAACTGAAACGCGGGACCAACCACAATATTTTGAGCCAGAGGACATCACTCGAAATACTCGGACCAGTAGTCGACAACAGTCATTTCTACAGCTATTTCCAACTTCAAATTAATGTTCAAATTTGTAATAAATAATAATTAATAAATCATCTTAGTACTTATAAATATATATTTTAATTTAATATCAAAAAATTTCAGACTTCATACAAAAATATCTACATTTTTTCAATTAATTGTTTCAACAATTCAACTTTTTCCTTTCTTGAATTTAATAATTCCTTTTCGTTACCCGATTTTTCTTTAAGCCTTTCACTTTTAAGTTAATAAATCTTCGATTTGGCGCCTAAAGTAATAATAATAATAATAAACAAAATGTCAAAAAACAAAAAAACAATTATGTGATTTATCTACACAAGCAAAAATATTATTCAGATAAATCAGTTGCTCAATATTTTTAACTGAAGTGAAGCGTACCAAACGAACGCGCAAATCAATTCAGTAATTCAGATAATTTAGTTAATTCAGTAAATTCACCACAAACGAACGCACCTTATATTGAACAATAATGATGTTTTAGAAATTTTTACTAATTGCTTTTATCTTTTAAACGAGATATCTTTAGAAGCAATCAAAAAATGTTAAGCAATTGTGTTGTACATATACGTTCCTTTTAGTTAACAAAGAATACTATTGAGTATTATTTTGCTTAAATGAATACTTTTAGTTGAGGTACAACGTACAAACCACAATTCCATAATATACCTAGCTGAATTACAAACCAATAGTTTACAGATACATTTATATATCACAGGCACATTTTTAGTTCCTCTTTATGTACACTCTTATTGTACATAAACACAACAAAATTATAAATATATATTCTTGTTTAACAAACATATTTCTAACGAAATAAAAATTATTATTTTATATAAACTTGCTCGTCAATCGCGTCATCCGGTTGCATGCTAATTTTTGGTCAACGGCGGGATTCGAACTCGAGACCGCGGCGTGATGAGAAACTCTCTTAACCATTAAGCAACATCCGGCGACAATCAATTTCAATACATTTCAAAAATTAATAAGACTTAAAAAATATAAATATATATATATATATATATATATATATATATATATATATATATATATATATATATATATATATATATATATATTATGTACATAAATAAAAAATAAATTATTTTTATCTTTAATTTCATTTATAAAAAACCTTATAAACAGAAAAAAACTCTTAAAATCTATTATTTGTTTAATTATTATAAATTTAATTATAAAATATAAAAAAAATTATTTTAAATAGTTAATTTTCCGTTTAATTTCGACACTTACTTTCCGTTTTTTCGCACTCCTTTTTAGTTTGTGGTATTATTTTCATTTTATGACTTAAAAACTGAAAAGAAAATAGAAGAATCAAATTAATTTAAAAATAATATAAATGGAAAATGTAATTAAATTTAATAATTAAACGTTTAAAAGTTTATTAATTAAAAGTTTCGATTGTCCGTGTGCCACATTCTTCATTTACTTTGAAACAAAACAAAATTAAAGTTTTGTTTTTGTATTTTATTCTATGCAATCTGTATTGGGGCTCAAGGCTTTCCCAACTCTTTCTGCGGTTTGCTTATTTACGTCCTACTTTACGCCTTAATAACCAAATCGAGGACGTACGGCTGTAGGTCTGATTTACGTAGAACCATCTGCGCATTGCATAGCTGCATGTCAGCCTATAGTATTGACATGGACAATGGGTTGGCCCATGAGTTCTGCACTCCAACAGGGGGTCATAGATGTGCTCATTCACACCACCGATCGTAGTAATCAGATGGTGAAAATCTCTTTTGCATCGTACTCCTACTGGGAATAAACACTTGTTGCCTATTTTCCTAATATCTGGTTCCCTCAGCCTCATCGATGACTCCCTAATGGCATGATGTCGGACTTCACACTGCTTACGTTTCCTCCACACTCTTCTTTTACTTCCAAATTGTTCCCGGACCTTCTCCTGGGTCTCCTTCCAAGGTGGACACCATCTGCTCTTATTAGATGCGCCTGTAATATCCTCCGTGATAATTGATGTCTCGTTCTGGCAAACAACTATATCTTCGTCGAATCCAGATCCTTATATTGTCTATTCCTTAATTTCTCCTTCATTCGTTCCTGTTCTGCATTCCGGTTAGGTCCGACATTGTCGTTCCACTTCATTCACCCGCGACCTATGTTTTTTGCCACTGGTTTTCATCCATTTGTCCCGTTGTGGTGACTATACCCCGAACGACGAGCGAAGATGACTCTCCTTACGATTGCCTTTCCCGTCTTCCATTTGAGTGGCAGCTTGATCTTACCAATGTTTAACATCCCTCGTCCAATATCCAATACGAATCCGTATTTCCTCATGAAGTTTGTACCCAGGATGACCTCACCAACTATATCCGCAACAACTTCATGCCAAAATGTTGTGTTACTTATTCGTAAATCGTATTGCTATCTACTTCTTACCCTTAATCGCTGCATTCTCGCCATTTGCCATTTTCACCTTAAAGTCCCTTATTTCTTGAGTTCCACATCCACTTTTCACTACATCGGCTCGCACAATCGTTCTCATTGTTCCCGAATCTAATGTTATGAGACTGGATCAGACATCAACTTCACCTTCAATCGTCAAGCTGTCTCCACCTTTATTGACCAATTCATGAACCTCTTTTGGTTTTGCATAGCATTCTTCCTCATTGGCCGTCCGTTTCTTCTCTTCTAAGGATTTTCAAATAGATGGTGATGGTGATTTTGTCCGCTTACGTCTTATTTGCCAGCATTCAAATGTTAAATTGTTTAAATGTTAATTTATTGTCAATCTTTTGACCACCACGAAATAGAAGAAGTAGAAGAACCAATCAGTAGGAACATAAATCTTCATCACAAGTTGGCAACCGCAGACTACGTATTGTAACTATGTAATTACAAAAGCAGACCATTTTTATATTCCGATCTTGTCCACCGTCCGATCACTATACATTATAAGTGAACTAGTTTATATTTAGTTTTTTATAAAATTTCCTGCGCACCCCGTGAAGTTTTACTATGTCTTTGCAGACATGCATGATGTATGAAATTGTATAAAGAAAGTAAAGCAAATGCAGAAAGTAAAGGTCAGCAATTGCTGTTTGTAATATTATTTCATAAGGTCGAACGAAACGACTGTCACTCGTTGTTAATGTCATTTTCGTTTTTGGATCAATCTTTATTTAATTTCTCGCCACTTAATCAAATAAGATATATATATATATATATATATATATATATATATATATATATATATATATATATATATATATATATATATATATATAAATATATAAACATATATATATATATATATATATATATATATATATATATATATATATATATATATATATATATATATATATAATGTATATGTATATATGTATAGTATATACATGGATATACATATATTAATATTCTACAAATATTTAAATTTATTATGGGGTTTCATTGATAAATTAATATTTTTTATTTATTTATTTTGATAAAAGAAATAAGACAAATATGTTTTCGAATGAAAATTAGAAAGATTTCTAGAGAAAACTGCATCGATTGTTGTTCTATGTCTTGTAGGCTCATTTCGGTTATTATTCATTTAAAATAGAAAGTTTACCAAGATTTTTCCATTTTCGGACGCGAAATTAACACCGAAATCTCCTGTTAACTCAACCGTAAATCATAACTCTTTTATATAAAAACCTTATAATATTATTATCTGTCCATGAGATGTAATGGTATTGATTCAATACATAAAAATCATTTGTAAAGTGAACATCAAAATTTAAAAATAAAATTTAAGAATTCGTTATGTTTCAATTGTTTTATTCGCAACCACAACATAACTCGTGCTTTCTTCCGGTTTAACAAATATACTTCCGTCATATTCAATTATACTTCACGAGTCGATCAATTATTGTAAGTATATACCCAAGCAATACCACTAAAGATCAGGCCGATTATTCTCTTTTATGAGTTAGTATGAGTAAATGGTTAGAAAACAACAAAATTTGTACAATTCGTTCGTAAACTGTCGATTTCTCGCAATTTTTTGACTTTGCTTTGTTGTATCTTACAATACAGGCCTTAACATCAATTTTTGTATATGAGGCATCTAAATATGATTATTTATCAAGACTGCTGTACAATAAATTTCCCATTTATTGATACATGCTCAAATTTTTCATTCATAAGAAATTTTCCTGATTTTTATTTTTATTTTCGGCTAATATGTTAGTTCGATAATATTTCGTTTATCGAATATGATCACATGATCAAAATGGTTCAATGTGATTCGAGAAAATGTATAAACAGTGATTATATAACGTAACTCCTCTTTTGCATTTGATTCTTGTATAGGAAAAACACTCTAGCACACAAAGAATACACAAAGTCACGAAAATTATTTTTTGTTTTGTTTACGTTGATTTTTTTGTTTCTTTTTGTTTTTGATGGTACATTGTCTGTTACTGTTATTGTATTGTATTGTATGTTTACTGGTCAGTATGAAAAAAATTGACCTAAAATATATTTAATTTTTGGCAAATTTAAAATATATTTGCGAAAATATAAATTTTAATAAACATATAAATATAAATAAATTTTATATTATTCAATTCATAATTTTATTGATTTTATCGGTTGACAAAATTTGTATAATTGTTAATTCGTTAATTCTATTTCGAAAAATTAAACGAAACATCAATTTAATTATTTTTGGAAATAATAAAATTAACGTTTTGTTTAATTTATTTCCTAGTCAAAATTCAGATAGATATTATCAAAACCCCAATAAAATTGACAAATATCTATATACCTAAAAAAAAATTCGAACAGGTAAAATTTTATGTAAATTGAAGATAAATTACGAAAACATAAAATTTATCATAAAACAAATACATCCTCCCGTCGCAACTGCTCGTAGCAAACTAAAACAATAACAAAGCAACAAAATTCAAAATCAAAACTAAATTAAAAACGAAACGAATGCACTAAAAGCACAACAAACGTAATTGACCAAAATATCAATTTTATAATTTTTATAAAGAATGAAAATAATTTAAGTCATACAATTCAAACTGTTTTAATAATCCTAAATAAAAATTCTGTAAGCCTAAAACAAAATTAAAACGCATAAAATTTTATGTAATCTAAAAATATTATGTAAAAACAAAATCATACTGACAACGTACATGTGCTTTCACCTCAAATGCTCGTAGCAAACTAAAACAAGGAAACAAAATCAAAAATAAAATAAAAATTAAGCGAAATGCACTAAAAGACAACGAAGCACAAAACTGTTTGCATTATTTCTAAAAAATATTGAAACGAAAATGAAAAAAAAACGAGCGGGATGTAAAATAAAATCATATTACTACTTGTAAACGGGAAACAGAGCAAAATATAACAAACAATATGTATTTAAACCCGATATTACAAATTCATTTCGTTTTATTTCTCTATTCACGATCGAAAATATAAAAATCTAGATTCTTAAATCTTCAAAAACATGAATTAAAATATTGGTTTAAATGAAAATTATTAATCCAGGATTGTTGATAAATAATCATTTTCCAAGCTCTGGAAAGTGAGTAATTGGTTATCGGGCCTGCCTACCAAGTTATAGGAAGTTAAAAGTCAAAAATTTCGAAAAAATCAGCTTTTTCATACGATTGTTGATGTATTTACCACTTTCTAACCCATTACACATACATAGGATCGGCCATGTTTTTCGATGGGAAACGGCCGTATACATATACGCATTGACCCAAGTATAACAAAGCTAAACTCAAAAATTAGCTATCGTTTTTCCCTTCGAAATATGCGAAAATAGTCGAAAGATAAATACCTTAGTAGTGGTGCGTATATGTATACAGCGTTGTGTTTAGAAATCTGCGTATTATTTGACGTGTTTAAAATTTTGCTTGTTTATTTATAATTTCTAAGAAATGTGAACACCTGCATTTTAATAAAATTTCTGGGTGGAAATTGTAAGTAAAAGTATGCGTGCGAAAATATGTATTTAATCTTTTTGGTAAAACAGTGATAAGACGAGTTTATTATATTTACCTTAAATATCTATCCAATTTTTTGGTAAAAAATGGGGAGGAGAAAGTTTTATATGTGCATAGTTTGATTTCATTCATCACTCCACCGTTCTAAGCGATTTATCGAATAGTGCATTTCAATTTCTGTGTCTTGTGATTTAAAATAAATATAAGTGTTATCATAATTACAATGGAGAAAGATCGTCCTTATTGGTGGCATCTTAGAAAAATTACTGTGTTGTGGACATTTTGTTTCAGATTTGAAAATAAATTAATATGATCTTTCTAAAATTCATTATTATGGAAAAAAATAATTTCAAATATTATTCAAACTATCTTCTATATTAATTTTAAATCATATTTATATACATAATTTATTAAAATTACGTTCGATTACATTCGAAAAATTTAAAGTTTATATGAATATTCATTTTATTTTTTATTTAATAAATTTTTAATGCATATTAAGTTATATTACAATTACAAATTAATAAAAATTATTTTGTTGTTTCTAAACCATTAAAATTTGTAGTTTTATTTAATAAAACCGCTACAATTTGAATTTGACGTTTCACATATAAATTCACTAAATATTCCCGCCAAATTTATTTTTGAAATTTGAACACACATACATAAGCACAGTTTTACTATATTGAGTTTCGTCAGATTCGACTTATCGCGACACGTTTCATACGAAATCTTATTCTAAGTCGAAAGCAAAACTATGTAAAAGTCGAAGTCGAAACAAGAAAAATGTAAAAAATATATAAAGACGAGAAAAATGAGCAGTTAGGGCGATCGTTACAAGATGTTGATGCAGATCTGACTATTACCCGAGATTGACCATTAATTATCTATCTAAAACTACCTCGTACTTAAGTCGCTTGACCTAAGGATTATTTTAACAAAATTGTATGTAATAGCAAAGTGAGATTTTTTTCTGATAATAAAAAATTAACAGATTTTTGAATTTTAATTGAAAATTAACAGATGTCATAATGCATTGTATTCGAGCCTGTGAAATATTCCACAATTCTTCCACACATATGTATATGTATACGATTCCAATTGGAACACTTACTAATTCTGATTGGTTTCATTTGTAGTAGTAATTTACACTGTTATGATTTATAAATATAATTTTTTCAGTCAAAATTGTAATTTAATCAATAATATATTTCCAAGACATTTGATTAATTTTAAATAAAAATGATATCAAACCGATATATTAGTTGTAACATTTGACATCAGTTACAAAATATGCATAAAATGTTCGTAACCTTTAATACTATTAAAATTAAACTTTTAAAAACCCATGTGGCAAATATATGATTTTCAAATCTATAATTACTGTTATTATTAAACTAAAATTGCTCTAATTATGAAACAAAACTTATTTTTGTTATGTTGTATCAAATCGAATTAACCATGGTAAATCAAACCAAACTTAAATTAAAATAAAAAAGTCAATATCGTTCCAAAATGGAAAACGAAATTCCAACAGTAACCATCCACAAGTTTCCAAATTATTTACACGGTCAAGCGTTTGAAATTTTGAAGTAAACTTAGATTATAACAAAATCAATAATGAACCGAAGCCAAATTTGAGTCAACATCTATTGGGATGCCCGATAATGGCCATGGATCAAGGAAAATGTATGGCTCCTGTTTATTATAGATAATGAAATTATCTACTTATACAAACAGTAAAATTCAAAAGGTTCGAGCGTTCAGATATTTTGCTATTCCACAAAAAACAAATCACACTCAGATTTTTCACGGTCATTTTTGATTTTCTTTAATTTAGTTTGAAGAAAAATGTATTATTGTATTTTCGTCATATTGAATTTATAAATATGTATTTCAAGTATCAAATATTATATTTGTTGAAAAAGATCTGATTAGCTTGACAAAGTATACTTTAATTTCGAAATTTTTAATTTTACCTTTTATTATAGTTAAGAATTTATTATTGAACTTTTTTAAAATAATTTTTAAGTGATTGTTATACCAAAGCAGTCTGTGGAATATACTTTAGACGATATCGTAATATCGTATATTTGGCGAATTGAAATTAATATTTTTTCCTCTCATTTTTGACATTTAGTTATTTATGTTGTCAATTTATTTTGTATTTAGTGCATAGATATGTAAACTAAATAAATAAATACAAAATAAATTGAAAACCTACAATTAAGGTTTTCGATAAAGGATTCTCTATGTATTTCAGGGTTGAGAATAAAGTTTTAGTTTGTGTTATTATTTTGTGATAGTGTTTAACCAAAGAAATAGTTTCACTCATATGTTACTTGAATAGATGATGTTGATTAAATTTTGTTAGCCGATCATGTAATTTATGTTATTATATGACATTTAATGTAAATATATATAGTTCATTATATAAATTTCCGTCAACTTAATAGTTATTTATAGTTATCTCATGTTCATCAGAAAAATAAAAATTTTTATGTTTTGTTTTCTCATAAGGAATATAAATATTGATCAGCTGATCAAGTTAGTTTGATTTTTTTGTGCAAGTGCGAGTCAAGAGAGAATAGAGCGAGTAAAATATATATTTTAGACGATATTGTATATATAAAATTAAAAAGCACAAAATATAAATAAATGTTGATGATTTTATGACTAATTTTTATTGAAATTTGTTCTGATTTGAAATAATCGATATCTGTTAGGATCTTATTTAAACCTTTCTCTACTGTTTTAAGGAATAAAATTGTAAAAGCTCTCACTTAAAGTAGCTTAAAACATTAAAACAAAAAGGTGCATTTTGTATGGGTTTCTTGCCAAAACACATATTTTTGATACACTAAATAAAGCTCATTTCAAAAACTGAGTATTCATTCTGGCTTTATATATTCAGGGGGCTTTGGTTATACTCTTCAAAACCATTTCTCATATAATTTAAATCTACTCAAATCACCGGTGTGAAGTTTCCAACAAAATTTGTAAATAAAGCCTGATTTCCATTATGAAAAAATACTGGCAAAATAGTCAAGGCGGGATAAAAAATTAATTTTTTCTTAAAGTGCGAGTGAAATAAAAAATATTTCCAGTACAAAAAATTTAGTCAGTACTGAATAAATTTTTATGGTTACTGAGAAAATAATTATAGCAGTACTGACAAAATATATCAAGAGAAGTATTTTTATTCAATACTGGAGAAATATCTTATAGGAAAAATAAAGATGGCTGATTTTTTGTGGTCAATGAATAATTTTAACATTTCGTTTTGTGTCATTCATCTTAACTCATTGTGAAAATAATTGAAATAATGAATACTTATGTTTAGTTTATTTTTTTTTAATTTATTGTTGTAGATTTAAAGAGTATTTTGCTCTTTTTTATTAAAAACCAAAGAAAAATTGAAATTTATTGGTTATGTTACACGCATCTGTCAAAATAAAAAAAAGAAAAAAGGAAAAAACGATCTCAGTCACTCTAATGGCATTTTTAATTTTTTTCTCATTTTTAATTTTTTTTCTCTTGCTTTTTCAGTAAAAAATACTGACAAAATTTTTTTCATAATGGAAATCAGGCTTAACAAAAAATATAAATATGTATTAGTATCACTCAAACGATATTCTTATTAGAAAATGTTGAGTTAATTCGAAAAGATAATACTACATTCATCTCTTTCATTCAGTTGATGTTTTTATAAGGAAAATTTTAATTCTATCTCTTTTTTTAGATTAAATAATGAATTTTTAGATAGCTTTATAAATAATTATAAATTATTAATCCGAAATAGATCGATTTATAAAATATTAAAATATAATGCCGAAATTATGAAAATGAACAAATATCACACGTATTTTTCAAATAAATCAATGTATATGCAAAAATTATTAAAAAAACCTAAAAGAAATGTTCATATTAATCAAACTTGATTTTTCAATTTCACGTGTTGAGTTAAATTTTAGAATTTTTCAATTAACTCATATTACAAGAGATTTGGGCAACATTCGGCAATATAGGTGAAGTGTGCCTATATATGGCCCATATTATCCATATGGAGCGATCCCCAAACGGAGACCGTGGATACTTGTTAATACCACTTTTTCGTTTTGGGGTGTTACCCATATACACATACATATACATATACATATACATATACATATACATATACATATACATATACATATAAATATACATATAAATATACATATACATATACATATACATATACATATACATATACATATACATATACATATACATATACATATACATATACATATACATATACATATACATATACATATACATATACATATACATATACATATACATATACATATACATATACATATACATATACATATACATATACATATACATATACATATACATATACATATACATATACATATACATATACATATACATATACATATACATATACATATACATATACATATACATATACATATACATATACATATACATATACATATACATATACATATACATATACATATACATATACATATACATATACATATACATATACATATACATATACATATACATATACATATACATATACATATACATATACATATACATATACATATACATATACATATACATATACATATACATATACATATACATATACATATACATATACATATACATATACATATACATATACATATACATATACATATACATATACATATACATATACATATACATATACATATACATATACATATACATATACATATACATATACATATACATATACATATACATATACATATACATATACATATACATATACATATACATATACATATACATATACATATACATATACATATACATATACATATACATATACATATACATATACATATACATATACATATACATATACATATACATATACATATACATATACATATACATATACATATACATATACATATACATATACATATACATATACATATACATATACATATACATATACATATACATATACATATACATATACATATACATATACATATACATATACATATACATATACATATACATATACATATACATATACATATACATATACATATACATATACATATACATATACATATACATATACATATACATATACATATACATATACATATACATATACATATACATATACATATACATATACATATACATATACATATACATATACATATACATATACATATACATATACATATACATATACATATACATATACATATACATATACATATACATATACATATACATATACATATACATATACATATACATATACATATACATATACATATACATATACATATACATATACATATACATATACATATACATATACATATACATATACATATACATATACATATACATATACATATACATATACATATACATATACATATACATATACATATACATATACATATACATATACATATACATATACATATACATATACATATACATATACATATACATATACATATACATATACATATACATATACATATACATATACATATACATATACATATACATATACATATACATATACATATACATATACATATACATATACATATACATATACATATACATATACATATACATATACATATACATATACATATACATATACATATACATATACATATACATATACATATACATATACATATACATATACATATACATATACATATACATATACATATACATATACATATACATATACATATACATATACATATACATATACATATACATATACATATACATATACATATACATATACATATACATATACATATACATATACATATACATATACATATACATATACATATACATATACATATACATATACATATACATATACATATACATATACATATACATATACATATACATATACATATACATATACATATACATATACATATACATATACATATACATATACATATACATATACATATACATATACATATACATATACATATACATATACATATACATATACATATACATATACATATACATATACATATACATATACATATACATATACATATACATATACATATACATATACATATACATATACATATACATATACATATACATATACATATACATATACATATACATATACATATACATATACATATACATATACATATACATATACATATACATATACATATACATATACATATACATATACATATACATATACATATACATATACATATACATATACATATACATATACATATACATATACATATACATATACATATACATATACATATACATATACATATACATATACATATACATATACATATACATATACATATACATATACATATACATATACATATACATATACATATACATATACATATACATATACATATACATATACATATACATATACATATACATATACATATACATATACATATACATATACATATACATATACATATACATATACATATACATATACATATACATATACATATACATATACATATACATATACATATACATATACATATACATATACATATACATATACATATACATATACATATACATATACATATACATATACATATACATATACATATACATATACATATACATATACATATACATATACATATACATATACATATACATATACATATACATATACATATACATATACATATACATATACATATACATATACATATACATATACATATACATATACATATACATATACATATACATATACATATACATATACATATACATATACATATACATATACATATACATATACATATACATATACATATACATATACATATACATATACATATACATATACATATACATATACATATACATATACATATACATATACATATACATATACATATACATATACATATACATATACATATACATATACATATACATATACATATACATATACATATACATATACATATACATATACATATACATATACATATACATATACATATACATATACATATACATATACATATACATATACATATACATATACATATACATATACATATACATATACATATACATATACATATACATATACATATACATATACATATACATATACATATACATATACATATACATATACATATACATATACATATACATATACATATACATATACATATACATATACATATACATATACATATACATATACATATACATATACATATACATATACATATACATATACATATACATATACATATACATATACATATACATATACATATACATATACATATACATATACATATACATATACATATACATATACATATACATATACATATACATATACATATACATATACATATACATATACATATACATATACATATACATATACATATACATATTTTTTTTTTTTTTTTTTTGCGGTTTTTACAGGCCATTATTGGCCCGTACCGTGTCAACAATCTGACTCCAACGGTTTCGATCACGAGCCAGATCTTCATACTGTTGCAAGCAGTTGGAAGATGCCAGATCGCTCTCTACGCCGTGGAGCCATCGTCGCCGACAGCGACCTCTTCGCCTACCGAAAGGCGGTTCTCCCTTTAAAGATCGCTGTATCATTCGGTTCGGATCAGCACGCAGAACGTGACCGAGCCAGCGTATTCGCTGTCCTTTGATTTCATGCACGATATCAGGAATTTGCATTAAATTCCTGATCTCGTGATTGAAAAGAACTCGGTATGTGCCATCGACGTCGCGTTTTGGACCATATATCACACGCATGATTCTTCTCTCGAATGTTAGAAGCCATCTTTCGTACTCATCCGTCAAGGTCCAACTCTCACATCCATACATGACAACGGGTCTGATCAACACTCTGTACAGTTTCAGCTTATCCGTATTTGCAAGATATTTTGATTTCAGCAGTGGACGTAGAGGATACAAAGCCCGATTTCCAGCGGCAAGGCGGACCTTGATATCCTCGCCCACACTATTATCGTGAGTGATGAGAGATCCAAGATACTTGAATCTCATCACTCCTTCAAACGTGTGGTTTCCACTACTGAAATCAATTGCGTCTTGGTCTCTAAAACCCGAGATTAGATATTTGGTTTTTGACTCGTTGATTTTGAGACCAACGGAAGCTGAACACTGTTCCAGTGGATCAAGTATCTCTTTCACTCCGTTGCCATTTAATCCAATCACACAGATATCATCTGCATAAGCAAGAAGTTGATTGGATTGTCGGAATAAGATATTGTCCTGAGGTGTTTCACTTTTACGAAGGATGTATTCCAACATGAGATTGAAAAGTATCGGGGACAGCGCATCTCCTTGTCGAACACCGGAATTGATTGCAAAAGTTCTCGATAGCCTGTTCTCAACTTTAACACAGCATTGTGACTGCGTTACTGTCATTTTACACAGATGTACATATTTTTTTGGTATTCCTAAATATTCAAGCGCATACCATAGCCTCTCTCGATTGATCGAGTCATAGGCTTGCTTGAAATCTAGGAATACCTGGTGTACATCGCGAGATGTTTCGTAGTACTTGGAAAGAATCATCCGTAGCGAAAAAACTTGATCAGTGACTGACCGATTTGGACGGAATCCTCCTTGGTAGTCACCGACAATTTCCTCCGCTAGAGGAGTAATTCTTCCCAAGATAATGTATGACAGTAACTTGTATGCTGTGCAAAGGAGAGCTATACCGCGATAGTTCTCGCATTTCATGCGATCACCCTTTTTGAATATTGGGCATAACGCGGCCACTTTCCATTCATCAGGCATAACTTCATTTCGCCATACCAATCGAACAAGGTCGAAAAGACAGTTCCACAAAGTTAGCCCTCCGAATATCAAGAGCTCTGAATTAATGCAATCAACCCCTGGTGAACGATTTTTCTTTAATCTCTGCATGGCCATTGTGAATTCCTCATAGGATGGATCCTCAATGAACATCTCCGCGGTCTGTATTTGAGGGTATTCAAATTCAGCTTGTGATACATGTGGAACATTAAGTAGATCAGAAAAATGTTCACGCCATGTATCGAGTACCGCATCGACGTTAACACAGAGGTTTCCATCCTGGTCCCGAATGGCAGTTGACCGAGATCTTAAGGTATGGTGCAATTCGGTGATTCCTTTGAAGAAACCACGCGAGTTGTGCTCATTGCTGAGTTGTTGTACTCTTAAGACCTTGGCCTTCCACCATTCGCGCTTCTTCTGTCTACAAATGCGTTTAGCTGTCCTCCTAGCAAGAACTGCCTTGTTTTTCCTTGCAATTGTAAACCGAGTCTGCGCTTCATTGTGGGCTATATTGCGTTGCTCAACAGCAAGACGACACTCCTCATCAAACCAATCATTTTTGGGCGTAGTTTTCACTATACCGAGAGTGTGCTGGGCAGCATCGACAACCGAGGTTTTCAATACTTCCCAGACACTGTTCACATCATCAGATTGGTAGTTGGATCCTAAAATGCTATTGCTGACAAGATCTTGATATTTTCGTTGCGTTTCTTCATTTATCAGACCTTCACAGGAGAATCGCGTTTTATATTCTCCTGTCCTCCTAGACTTGTACGAAAATTTCCATCGTAGCTTTGCAGCAACCATAAAATGGTCACTGCCTACGAATTTTGTTGACGACCGATACGATCTTACGTCTTGAACAACCCGAGCCCGGTCTTTTGAAATCAACACATGGTCAATTTGGCTTCGGGATGTTTTACGTGGATGTGTCCAGGTTTCCAAATGGATGTTTTTGTGGGGAAAGAATGTACTTGCCACTTGGAGATCATGTGCGATCGCAAAGTACATCATTCTTTCCCCATTTTCGGTCGCAGTTTCGTGTCGGGAGTACGGACCTATGTTGTTACATAAGTCGGTCTGATTTCGGCCAGCTCTAGCATTAAAGTCACCAATCACCAATCTGATATCGTGCTCAGGTATAGAGCCCATCAGATTATCCAAATTATTGTAAAATGAGTCTTTATCTTGGGGTTGGCTTACATCAGTGGGCGCATGTACACATACAATTGACAGGTTGGCTAATCTCATGTGCAAGCGAAGCTTACACATTCGATTATCGACTGCTTGGAAGTCCAACACAGCCTTTTTTACCTGCGGCCCAATGAGAAAGCCAACTCCAAGATTTCCGAGGTCATCTCCACTGTGTAGCAACGTATAGCCTTGGGACACATGGACTCCACTTTTAGGCCATCGAGTTTCTTGGAGCGCTACGAGTTCCAGCCGATACTCCTTCATACATGTGATAAGGCCGTCCAACGCGCCAGGTTTTCTTAGTGACTGCACGTTCCACGTGCTGATCCTCAATCTCGTATCCGGGTACTTAAGCGGGGGGTCATTGTTATTTAGGCGGTATCCGATTTTTTTGTTTTTGTTGACATTTTTAACTGTTATTGTTTTTTACGGATGCGGGTCGTCAGCCCAGCGATCCAACCAGATTTAGTCGCCTCCTACGACAAGCTCCGGATACTGTGGTGGTATTCTATGGATCTCATGTTTCGTTCGAAATATTTACGAAACATGGTTGCCCCCACCCACAGGGCATATACATATACATATACATATACATATACATATACATATACATATACATATACATATACATATACATATACATATACATATACATATACATATACATATACATATACATATACATATACATATACATATACATATACATATACATATACATATACATATACATATACATATACATATACATATACATATACATATACATATACATATACATATACATATACATATACATATACATATACATATACATATACATATACATATACACATACATATACATATACATATACATATACATATACATATACATATACATATACATATACATATACATATACATATACATATACATATACATATACATATACATATACATATACATATACATATACATATACATATACATATACATATACATATACATATACATATACATATACATATACATATACATATACATATACATATACATATACATATACATATACATATACATATACATATACATATACATATACATATACATATACATATACATATACATATACATATACATATACATATACATATACATATACATATACATATACATATACATATACATATACATATACATATACATATACATATACATATACATATACATATACATATACATATACATATACATATACATATACATATACATATACATATACATATACATATACATATACATATACATATACATATACATATACATATACATATACATATACATATACATATACATATACATATACATATACATATACATATACATATACATATACATATACATATACATATACATATACATATACATATACATATACATATACATATACATATACATATACATATACATATACATATACATATACATATACATATACATATACATATACATATACATATACATATACATATACATATACATATACATATACATATACATATACATATACATATACATATACATATACATATACATATACATATACATATACATATACATATACATATACATATACATATACATATACATATACATATACATATACATATACATATACATATACATATACATATACATATACATATACATATACATATACATATACATATACATATACATATACATATACATATACATATACATATACATATACATATACATATACATATACATATACATATACATATACATATACATATACATATACATATACATATACATATACATATACATATACATATACATATACATATACATATACATATACATATACATATACATATACATATACATATACATATACATATACATATACATATACATATACATATACATATACATATACATATACATATACATATACATATACATATACATATACATATACATATACATATACATATACATATACATATACATATACATATACATATACATATACATATACATATACATATACATATACATATACATATACATATACATATACATATACATATACATATACATATACATATACATATACATATACATATACATATACATATACATATACATATACATATAAATATTCATATACATATACATATACATAAACATATTTATATACATATACATATACATGTAATAGGAGTAAATTAAAAAATTCTAAACTTTAACTCAACACCCCAAAACGAAAAAGTAGTATTAACAAGTATCCACGGTCTCCGTTTGGGGATCGCATCATATGGATGATATGGGCCATATATAGGCACACTTCACCTATATTGCCGAATGTTGCCCAAATCTCTTGTAATATGAGTTAATTAAAAAATTCTAAAATTTAACTCAACACCCCAAAACGAAAAAGTGGTATTAACAAGTATCCACGGTCTCCGTTTGGAGATCGCATCATATGGATAATATGGGCCATATATAGACACACTTCACCTATATTGCCGAATGTTGCCCAAATTTCTTGTAATATGAGTAAATTAAAAAATTCTAAAATTTAACTCAACACCCCAAAACGAAAAAGTAGTATTAACAAGTATCCACGGTCTCCGTTTGGGGATCGCATCATATGGATAATATGGGCCATATATAGGCACACTTCACCTGTATTGCCGAATGTTGCCCAAATCTCTTGTAATATGAGTTAATTAAAAAATTCTAAAATTTAACTCAACACCTCAAAACGAAAAAGTAGTATTAACAAGTATCCACGGTCTCTGTTTGGGGATCGCATCATATGGATAATATGGGCCATATATAGGCACACTTCACCTATATTGCCGAATGTTGCCCAAATCTCTTGTAATATGAGTTAATTAAAAAATTCTAAAATTTAACTCAACACCCCAAAACGAAAAAGTGGTATTAACAAGTATCCACGGTCTCCGTTTGGGGATCGCATCATATGGATAATATGGGCCTTATATAGGCACACTTCACCTATATTGCCGAATGTTGCCCAAATCTCTTGTAATATGAGTTAATTAAAAAATTCTAAAATTTAATTTAACACCCCAAAACGAAAAAGTGGTATTAACAAGTATCCACGGTCTCCGTTTGGGGATCGCTTCATATGGATAATATGGGCCATATATAGGCACACTTCACCTATATTGCCGAATGTTGCCCAAATCTCTTGTAATAGGGGTAAATTAATAAATTCTAAAATTTAACTCAACACCCCAAAACGAAAAAGTAGTATTAACAAGTATCCACGGTCTCCGTTTGGGGATCGCATCATATGGATAATATGGGCCATATATAGGCACACTTCACCTATATTGCCGAATGCTGCCCAAATCTCTTGTAATAGGAGTAAATTAAAAAATTCTAAAATTTAACTCAACACCCCAAAACGAAAAAGTAGTAATAACAAGTATCCACGGTCTCCGTACGGGGATCGCATCATATGGATAATATGGGCCAAATATAGGCACACTTTACCTATATTGCCGAATGTTGCCCAAATCTCTTGTAATATGAGTTAATTAAAAAATTCTAAAATTTAACTCAACACCCCAAAACGAAAAAGTAGTATTAACAAGTATCCACGGTCTCCGTTTGGAGATCGCATCATATGGATAATATGGACCATATATAGGCACACTTCACCTATATTGCCGAATGTTGCCCAAATTTCTTGTAATATGAGTAAATTAAAAAATTCTAAAATTTAACTCAACACCCCAAAACGAAAAAGTAGTATTAACAAGTATCCACGGTCTCCGTTTGGGGATCGCTTCATATGGATAATATGGGCCATATATAGGCACACTTCACCTATATTGCCGAATGTTGCCCAAATCTCTTGTAATATGAGTTAATTAAAAAATTCTAAAATTTAATTTATCACCCCAAAATGAAAAAGTAGTATTAACAAGTATACACGGTCTCCGTTTGGGGATCGCTCCATATGGATAATATGGGCCATATATAGGCACACTTTACCTATATTGCCGAATGTTGCCCAAATCTCTTGTAATATGAGTTAATTAAAAAATTCTAAAATTTAACTCAACACCCCAAAACGAAAAAGTGGTATTAACAAGTATCCACGGTCTCCGTTTGGGGATCGCATCATATGGATAATATGGGCCATATATAGGCACACTTCACCTATATTGCCGAATGTTGCCCAAATTTCTTGTAATATGAGTTAATTAAAAAATTCTAAAATTTAACTCAACACCCCAAAACGAAAAAGTGGTATTAACAAGTTTCCACGGTCTCCGTTTTGGAAAATTGAAATGACATTCATTAATAAATTCAATTATTCTTTATTATTTATTAAATACAGGTTTATTCTATTTTGTTAAGCTTTTTAAAAAATCAAAAATTTAGACATTTTTTTAAATTTTGAGTGAAAAATATTAGAAAAAGGGACACATACATCGAAAAAGAAAGAGTCAGATACATTATATACACCAATACATATTTAAATGTAATGGGATTCCAATACGATTTACTCAGCCGCCATATTATCCCATTGACATTGTATACATATACAATTCCAATAGGAATATTTTTTGTTAGAAACTTCACAGGCTCCTCTTCAAAACCATTTCTCATATAATTTAAATCTACTCAAATCACCGGTGTGAAGTTTCCAACAAAATTTGTTAATAACAAAAAAATATAAATATGTATTAGTATCACTCAAACGATATTCTTATTAGAAAATGTTGAGTTAATTCGAAAAGATAATACTACATTCATCTCTTTCATTCAGTTGATGTTTTTATAAGGAAAATTTTAATTCTATCTCCTTTTTTAGATTAAATATTGAATTTTTAGATAGCTTTATAAATTATTATAAATTATTAATCCGAAATAGAACGATTTATAAAATATTAAAATATAATGCCGAAATTATGAAAATGAACTAGTATCACACGTATTTTTCAAATAAATCAATATCTATGCAACAAATTATTAAAAAACCTAAAAGAGATGTTCATATTAAACAAACTTTTTTTTTTTTTTTTTTTTTTTTTTTTTTTAATCTATGCTATTTTTTTTGGGGCTCAAGGCTCTCCCAGCTCTTTCGCGGTTCGCTTATTTACGTCCTACTTTACGCCTTAACGGCCAAATCGAGGACGTACGGCTATAGGTCCGATTTTCGTAGAACCATCTGCACATTGCATAGCTCCATGCCAGCCTATAGTACTGACATGGAAGATGGGTCGGCCCATGAGTTCTGCACTCCAACAGGGGGTCATAGATGTGTTCATTTTCACCACCGATCGTAATCAGATGGTGAAAAATCCCTTTTGCATCCTGCCCCTATCGGGATTCGAACCCGGTACCTCCCGCTCCAACTGCCACAGCTTTAACCACTTAATCAAACTTGATTTTTCAATTTCACGTGTTGAGTTAAATTTTAGAATTTTTCAATTTACTCATATTACAAGAGATTTGGGCAACATTCGGCAACATAGTTGAAACGGAAGCTAAAAACCGAATAACAAATTTCACTTCCTAGATGTTCGAAAAATAAATTCGCGCTTTGCACCTTCAGTTCGAGGTTTTGTCAGCTTCACCGTAAACCTATGCACATTAACCGTTCTTAGTGTTAAAAATTTAGTTAATATTTAAACCAAGTCACTGGCAAACTCCTTCAATATTCGAACAGGAATTCCGTCAGGTCCGTTGGCCTTATTTATGTCCATTGCCTTCAGGTTCCTGAAGACAATTTCCTCCGAAAAACCGACAATTTCTTCCTAAAATTCACGAAAAAGTGGTATTAACAAGTATCCACGGTCTCCGTTTGGGGATCACTTCATATGGATAATATGGGCCATATATAGGCACACTTCACCTATATTACCGAATGTTGCCCAAATCTCTTGTAATAGGGGTAAATTAAAAAATTTTATAATTTAACTCAGCACTCCAAAACGAAAAAGTAGTATTAACAAGTATACACGGTCTTTATTTTGGATTAAATTTAAATGACATAAAGGGTCATCCAAAAAACGCGCCTACATGTTTCTTTTAAATAAAACACAAACTATTTGCAATTTTTTCAAGCTGTTTTTTTTTATTAAAAGTATGATCCATTACAATTATACGTGGAATAGAATATCATTCAAGTGTCCACCACGACTGCGTCTGCAGGCATCAATCCGAATATCGAAATTTTCAATGACTTTCCGACATGTTGCTGGTGTTATTTCACGAATTGCAACTTGAATGTTGTTCTTTAGATCATTAATTGTTTGTGGCTTGTTAGCATACACTCGACTTTTCAAAAAACCCCACAAAAAAAATCTAAGGGTGTTAGATCACATGACCTTGGAGGCCAATTGAAATCTGAATTTCGTGAAATTACACGTTGAGGAAATTTTGATTGCAAAAACGTAATGTTGTGTGACTTGTAGCACCGTCTTGCTGGAAATAGACGTCAGACACATCAATATGACTCAACTGTGTCCATAAAAAGTCTCTCAACATTGATTGGTATCGCTCAGCATTCACAGTAACAGCATTTCCAGCATCATTTTCGAAGAAGAATGGCCCAATGATTCCATTTGCCCAAAATGCACACCAAACAGTAACTTTTGGTGGGCGTAGAGATTTTTCATGAATAACACGAGGATTTTCATCACTCCAGATACGGCAATTTTGCTTATTGACGAATCCATCTATTGTGAAATGAGCTTCATCACTAAACAAAATTTTGCTTGAAAACAATGGATCTGTCGTTCGTTGTTCAATAATCCAACTAGCGAAATTACGACGTTGTAAATGGTCTCTTTCTTTCAATTTCTGGGTTAATTGAATTTTGTAAGCGTGTAAATGCAAATCTTTATGCAAAATCCTCCATAAAGAGCCATAAGATATGCCCAATTCTTGCGAACGACGCGAAATTGATGTTGTCGGTTCATTTTCTACATTTTCACTAACAGCAGCAATATTTTCATTTGTGCGTAGTTTTTGGTCTTCCACTTTTTGGTTTATCAGTAACACAACCAGTTTCATCGAATTTTTTCACTAATCTTTGAGTTGAAGATTGATTTGGCCGATTATTTACACCAAAAAAATCACGAATTTTGCGGTGGGTATTTTTCAAAGAACGCCCATTTTCATAATAAGTTTTAATGATGTAAACGCGTTGTTGCAATGTGTACCTGTCCATGGTTTAAACTGTACTACCTTCTAATAAAACAAAATGGCTTATGTCATTTGAAAACATGTCACGTGTAAAAATTATATACTGCTGACATCTAGGCGTCACATTTGGATGACCCTTTACATTAATAAATCGAATTATTCGTTATTATTTATTACATTCAGGTTTATTCTATTTTGTTAAGCTTTTTAAAAAATCAAAAATATAGACATTTTTAAAATTTTGAGTGAAAAATATAAGAAAAAGAGAAGTATGTCTTTTTAGACATACATCTAAAAAGAAAGAGACAGATACATTATATACAACAATACATATTTAAATGTAATTGGTTTCCAATACGATTCACGCAGCCGCCATATTATCCCATTGACATTGTATACATATACAATTCCAATAGGAATATTTTTTGTTAGAAACTTTACAGGCTCCTCAAATCTTGAATAATAAATAATTTTTCTTATTGGAATTAAATTTTACAGTGTATTACTAACACATTGAAATTTTGTGGAAAGGTGTGGAATTCTTGACACCCGTATCAAAACCCCCTTCACTAAAAGCCTCCCAAACTTTTTAAATCACAAATACCATAATAGATTTGCCAGACATTTTATAATGTTAGTTACAGCAACAATGCAATGTAAATTTAAGAAAAAAAAGAAAAATCAATTTCAAATCACGAAACACACACTAATAAATGGTTGTTCTACTGGTTCAGGTTCTACATACTTTGTTTTGTTTATTTAATCTTTTAATTTAGGTAACGAAATTTGTATTAATCTGCATTTATAATTTGACAATAATTATAATACAAATAATGTACCTTTATAATGTGTGTATAAAAAATATTTTATTTATTATTTTTCGGATAGTAAATTATTATCTCGGACATAACACCAAACCTAAACGTTGAATATTTTATATTTTTGTTATTGTAAAATGTCATTCCTCTTCAAATCTTCGATTGTTGTTGTTGTTTTTATTTTTTGTTTTTCGTTGCATCGTGCAAATCAGACAAAAATTTACGTATTCGGATTTGCATCGTACATTTTATACTATTTCTCCTGCCATACTTTTATTTGTGTTGGTTAGTTTTTACACAGTTTTTATATTATACAAAATTACGTCATTTTATTTTGGCGTATATATTTATATACGCCAATGCTACCTCGTGTCTGGCAGAAACCTTTTAATGTATTAATCTCTGACGACTTGTTATATAGGAGATTTTGCCCGTATTGTATTCTTTGCTTTCCGGTTAATTTTGATATTGGTTTTGGTATTACCAAAATTAATAATAATTTTCTTGATATCTTTAGGGTTTAAATAAATTATGCTTTGAAATAATAAAATTTTTAAAAATTTAGTTTTAAAATATTTTCATATTGATTTTTTATATCTATTTTATTTTTCCATCAAAATAACATTAATTAAGCTAGTTTAACCGCCCTTAAAAATATTTATTTTATTTATATGTAGTATTTAATTTTTTCCTTAAAAATGAAGTATTTTCATATCTTTTTTGAAAATTTAAAATAATAACAGTGTGCACAATCAAAATCTCCTATATGACAAGTCGTCAGGCTGAAATACATTAAAAGATTTCTGCCAGAGATGTGGTAGTATTGGCGTATATATTTGTGGTCTTAATGCAAAAGGGCAAGAGTCGAGTTATGATCAATTCAAGTTTTTGAGATATTCGAATTCGAAACTACATAAGTCATTAATTTTTTGTCGTTTTATAATAGTTAGATAGGGAAATATTCAAATTGTAATAAAATCTCATCGAATAAAGATTTCCTCCTTAAAGTCATAAAAGAGCATAAAAAAAAGTTAAGTTCTTGAGGCTGCTATCGCACACTTTGACCAATTTTGATCCGTTGTGATACCATTCTATACGGCTATAGGTCCGAGTCTTTTCGTAGAACCATCTGCGCATTGCATAGCTCCATGTCAGGCCTATAGTACTGACATGGAAGATGGGTCGGCCCAAGGATTCTAAACACGACAGAGGATCCAGATATGTTCATTTTTCACCACCGATCGCACCGCCCAAACGATCGAAGGTGAAAATCCCATTTGCCGCAGCTTTAACCACTGCGCCACCTGGGTGGTTATAAAAGAGCATATAACTTAAAAAAAATTATACTTATTCTAATTGGACTTGTATACATATACATAATTTTAAAATTTTAAAGTATTTTAATAAAATCTAATTAAGTATAACTCACTTTTAAGTGTCATATAATCAATATAACGAAACAAGCAAGATTGTATCTTTACGCTATAGGTAACTTTCGTCCGCAGTACAAATCGTACTTAAAATTCTTAATACGGGACTATACTGATTAATGGCTTGATAACATACATATATGAAAAAATAAACAAATCAAATAACACTGTTAATCAAAATATACGGGTGTTAATCAAAATATACTATACACACATATGTACAGAACACGATTATGTTATATAAATGCTATATATATTCCATCTATTCATCATTTTTTACGATAGTTAGTTAGCTAACCAGTTGAATCACCCACTTTTATTTGCTCATTAAATAGCCGACATACTTTTATGGATAAATCATAATTTAACAAAGTCAATGAAGTTAGCCCGAATTTTCATTCCGAATTATGAATTTAAAAAATGTAGTATCAACCCGAAAATTATTTTGTTCGGTCTAAATATTATGACTGTAAAATTATAATATAATGAAGATAAAATATGCCTTCGTTATATGAAGATATGTATTTTTGCATATTTATGTGATAAATGTCGTATATTGGTTGAAGTGACGGCTTAAATAGCATATACTATGGATACTAGAGATAAAGCCCTATAGTGGCATATACCGGGCATTATCTTGTTAATATTTTTAAGATTTATACAGTATTGTGATTTAAGTGTAGAACTGATATACGTTTTAATTGATTTTTTTGTAGAGTACCACTTACGTAATGATATCCCAATCATTGCCGGATGCGAACTCACATATGCTGGGGTAGCACCGATATAAATCCTAGAGGAATTTCCCTCTTGGAATACCTATCCGCGTCTGACCTAGTCATCGTAAATCTAGGCCATAGACCTACCTTTTTGACATCCTCAAGGCAAGAAGTAATTGATATTTCTCTTGCCTCACGGAGTTGATCATCGCTACATCGCCTTCTCTCTAACCAGTGATAAACCTGAAATTAGAGAGTTTAGGAACCCAAGAAACACGGATTGGGATCTTACCAGACTCCATCTCAACCAGTCACTTCTATCTTCAGTAATGAAAATCAGAAAGTGCGGGGGAATGGAAAGGGCAGCTGATAAACTTGAAGAAGTACTTATTAGCACCCATGAGAAGAGCTGTCCTCTAAGTAAGCCTAAAAGAACTGGGACACCATGGTGGACTAGGGAATTGGGAAGACTGAGGAAACATACAAGAAAACTTCTAAACAAAGCCATGAAAACCGGTTCAACGGTAGATTGAGAATTGTTCAAATCTTTACAAAGAGAGTACAATAAAAGTATCCGAAGTGAAAAAACATCGAAATGGAGATCTTTCTTTGAGGAAGTGGATAGCCTTACGACAACCGCTAAACTCAAGAAAGTTCTCTGTGGGAACATGTGAGTCACTATCGGAACTCTAGAGAAACCTGATGAAACTCACACGAAAACAAATCAGGAAACTTTAGATGTACTAATGAAAACTCATTTTCCCGAAAGGGAGAATTCAAATAAAGTTGATAGAAATCAACTCCCACACAAACTACCAAGTTTCAGAGATTGCAGCTTGGTGGCAAAGGTGGTGACAAAAGCAGAATCCGATGGGGCATCGGTTCTTTCTCAAAATTTTAAACACCAGCTCCAGACGGGATATTCCTTGAACATATCTTCAGAGCCAGTTTAGCCCTGGGGTACATTCCAAGAGCTTGGAGAAAAGGGTAGTGTTCATCCCAAAGGATGGTAAGCCTATGATCAGGCAAAAAGTTTTCGGTCTATCAGCCTCTCCTCTTTTCTACTTAAATGCTTAGAGCAATTGGTTGACAGGCATTTTAGGGATAATGAGCTATTGATAAATTCCATACACTCCAAACAAACACGCATACCAGAAAGGCAGATCTGTTGAAACAGCACTCCAGGAAGGGGTTTGACGGATTGAAAGATCAGTAGATAACAAAGAATTTGCCATGGGACCGGTTTTGGATATTGAAGGCCCTTTTGACAATGCGTCCTTCAATGCAATGATTTCTGCAGCTGAAAGCGTCATGCTAAGGTCAAGGAGAATTACTGCAGACTTAGGTATTGATACGACGACGGTGACCGCCCGAAAGGGATGTCCTCAGGAAGGAATTCTGTATCCGGTATTGTGGTCAACTCACTCCTAGTCCAACTAAACAACAATGAATTTTTCTGACAAGGTTATGCTGATGATATCGCCATAATACTGGTAGGTAAATATACGGATGTAATATGTGATCGCATGCAAACTGCGATCAACATAGTTGTAGCCTGGTGTGGTGACCAGGGTCTTTCAGTTAATCCAAGGAAAACTGAGATGGTGCTCTTCACTAGACGCAGGAGTCTTGGAAACTTTAGTCTTCCAAAAATTAGGGCTCATACGATCTCACTCTCTTCGGAAGTCAAGTATCTGGGGGTTTGATAGTAGGAGATATGCACACCACTCCCACTGCAGCTCTTGAGATGGCTGTGGGTCTGCTGCCGCTTGATCTTTGGATCAGAAGGTGTGCAGCACAAACAGCCGCTCGCCTTCAATACTAAGACAATCTATTTGGTTCTTCGAGGAATTGTCAAATATCGAGAGAGGTCGGCCGGCACATAACTGCCCACATGCCCTCAGACATTATGGTGACGAAACACGTCTTCGGGAAATTATTTCATGTAACTATTACTGGAAATCACGTATGGGACTATAACAGCCCATACTATCCCTCTGGCAACGATATGTTAATCTTTACCGACGGATCAATATGCCGTAATCTAGCTGGTGCTGGGGTATACATACAAGATCCGGAGGTTGAATTAACTATCCCACTTGGTAGGTACGCTACTGTTTTTCAGGTAGAAACCGCTGCAATTTTGAAAGCAGCACTCTTTGTAAATGGGATAAATTGCAGAGATCGTCGTATCTGCATTCTTTCTGTCAACCAGGCTGCCCTAAAGGCGATTGGTTCCAATACTGTTTCATCGAAACTTGTCTTGGAAACGATAAGTGCATTAAATCGACTAGGCAGGCTGAATAAAGTTAGACTCCACTGGATACCCAGTCACATGGGTATCAAAGGGAATATTTTGGCCGATAAATTGGCTCGATTGGGTGTGAAATCCACCTTTGTGTAACCTGAGCCCGCTTTAGGAGTGACGTCACTATCTCTTAAGCAAGAAATTGATTATCACTTTGATAGACGCACTTTAAGGATCTTGCTAGGCATTCTCACGGGACACTGCTCCCTGAATAGTCATATATTTTGAATAAAAATTAGAAACAGTTCTTTCTGCGATTAGTGTGGGGACGGGGAGGAAGAAACTGTTGAGCACTTTTTGTGCTAATGTTCTTCATACTCTTCCAATAGACTGCACTGTTTCGGCTCACAATTCCTATTTGAGGACCAATTGACGACCATGAGAATACCGAATATCCTGGACTTCATTAGAAAAACAAACAGATTCTGGGACTGAGAGTATACGCCTGGGAAGGGATGTCACAATGGGCCAATTGAGTTTGAGTGACTGGGAAAAAAAATTGAATCTTATATGAAATTGGAATTAAGATTATATTTGTAAGACTATTGAGGTTTTAATGGTATATTAATGGTAGAAGAGATTGAAGATTATTTTAATACGATCTCTACCATTTAACGATCGTTATATTGATCATAATATAAATGATTAGTAAAACTACTTATTGATTGGTGAATTGATTTAGCATATTCCTTTTCATATTATAGAAAAGTCGTGCTTTTAACGAAACGGTTTATTCACATTATTTTCTTGTCAGTAAAGTCCACTATTTTGCTCTTGGGTATATACTCGTACTCATGGTTGTACTTGATATGTTCTATGGTATGTTGTACTCTTAAACAACTTTTTTCTTATTATTTCCATGGAAAATAAAATTTGATTGAAATAATTTCGTTTTAATTACTTATATAAGTGTAAATGAATAGGATTTCTTGAGTGACATGCTTAAGATTGGATGGGGATTACTGGACCCCTGGTCTTAACCAGAAATTTTATTTTACTTTAATATCAGTTTCTTGGCTGTATAAATAATTCTATTACAAACTTTTAAACTTTCTGAAACAGATGGCCGCTTTGGTGCTTTATTTCATTGTATTGTCGTGTGTTATACAATAAATCTACTTTTTGTGTATTGTGAGAATGTTCTTTATAAAATCTAAAAACGGACATAAGGATAAGATGCATAATGGAACGAAACGAATGATCAGGTTAGCTAAATGACTGGACTAAATTATTTATTTATTTGAATAGTTTCTCTAACAAACGAATTAACAGTGTATTAGATCATCATATTATGTATATGGAAATGCTGTCGGGTCATCGCGAAATTTATATTCTCCCACGTGTAAAATGGTGATGGATTGGGAATTATAGGGACACATCTTTAAATACAGCATATGATGAGATGACCCAAAAATGTTTTTTTAAATACTCCAGTTTTAACTGTTGAGGCAATACGAATACATATGATGAATTTAGAATGGTCCTTACCTATCCAACTAACAATAATAACAAAACTAACAAATTCCAATCCCAATGTGAAAATGAGTATACTAACAATATATAATAATTTACTAATAATGTATAGTTAGCAATGACTCTGCAGTGGATTATCACCTTAGTCGTTTCTGTGATTAACATTCCTCTTCCTCTATAAGGTTTAATATGTTGAGATGCAGGCAGGGCTTGGGTCCGCATAATTTTGGAATAGAGAATTCTCAGATATCCATTTGGAACTATGCCGAGTCTACTCCAGAATTATGGTAACATACCTAGGATCTCGTGGGTTGTGACTCAATTCTCGTGGGTTGTGACTCAATTCGTCTGCTTGGTGTTCAGATTAGCAACACTTTAAAATGGAATGAACACATTATCGCATTGGCCAAATCAGCTTCACGTAAACTCGGGTTCCTCAATAGATGCAGACGGTTTTTTTTAGATCGCATCAGGTTCTCCAGATATATAAAACCTTTATTAGACCGTGTATATAATATTGCTGTCAGATTTGGGGTGGAGCATGTGGCATTGTTCTCCAGTTGCTGGATAGAGTTCAGCGACGTGCCATCCGAATAATACGAAACCCCAGGCTTACGAAAGATCTAGACAATCTACAACACCACAGAGATGTTGCAGAACTCTGCGTGTTCTATAGATTATTGCTGTTTAAGATATTTTAATAGAGAATGGATGCCATGCTTGTCTAGCCTATTACTTAGGAATTCAAGACATTTCTCTTGTTTAGCTAGTCTAATGTTAAGTACTCCCATATGCTTATTAGTTTCTTTCGGAGCGCGGTTGTATCATCAGTGCTTCTTGAAATTATTGATTTCGGCATTGCCACTTGCGAGTAATGTTTCCGGTATTCCGTTTTATTTGGTTCCTTTTTGGTGAAAGCTTAATTAGTTTTTTCCAATATTACTGGATTTTTCTTTCGCGATTTGTCTCTTAATCTCTGTAACTCCTTAGCTATTTTATATCCTCTGTAATTTGCCTGATGTGACTGTTAGCAATTTTGCAGGAACATACTAATGTATTAACACACCACCCGCACATACTAGAGCGTGATGTTTACCAGCACTCCTAACGCAGCTAGCATCTCTTTAGCAATATTTCTGTATGGTTAAAACCTTGACATTTTGTCACTGCGATATGCGACCGTTATTTTTTCAATGGCTTTATTATAAGTCTCATGTTAAGTATTACCTTGATATTTACTATACACATCTTCCAATTTTTCTTTGTTATTGAAAGTGAGCCTAAATAGTAGAAGCCCTCTTTTCTTGATTTGAACTCGTTGTCCGGTTTCGATTTTATTTTCTATTGGGTGAGCTTTTGCTTGAGATAATTTCCTCTTTTGCGCAGGTTGGGTGAAGACCTCTAGCCATAACTTTTATTGGACGATTATTCTTGTTCGTCACATTAATTTTCCAGACCCCATTGCGTAGAGATATGGATTTATACTCAGCTGTCGTAACCGATTTCATAATCGTTTGTATAGTGGAGTAATTAGATATGCCAACGAGGCTAATTGGTCAAGGAACATTCTGGAGGTACTTTCTCTTTTGGTTTAGATTGCTGTTCTTCAGTAATCAGTTGTTTTTTAAATATTATCTGGTTTTTAGTATCATCTTTTGAAGTTGAAGGTAAATTTTCTGCCATTTCCGGAGAGTGTTGAGCTTTCCTGTTTTTGCTTGGTCTTCTGATTTGATGTAAGAGCCAATTAGTTTCACTTTCAAGTTTTACTTCGTCCGTATGGAATGAATCAGTGACAACATCGATTTTAGGTTTAGGTGTAGTCTCAAGTGACGCAATGTTTGTACAGCTTTCTTAAGTTCTTCATTTTCTTTCTTTAAGCTTTTAAATTCTTCTTTCAATGGAGCATTGAATTCCTTTATTTCTCTCAGTTGTTTGCGGAGCTCGGTATTTTCTTTTCAATATATTTTCAGTTCAGTGGGTTTTGGTAATCTCTGAAGTTTAGGACTTCGTCCAAATGAGTAAAACAATGATTGGCCCGCCCCAGAATCCTTTGGGTCAACTTTCGAAGAGGGTGGATTTGGCAGCAACTTTTTGAAAAGTAAGTCATTATTACTATCGATGGTTTTGTTATTGCTATTGATTTCATGCATAATGACCGAAATCTGGGTCATTATCATTTTATAATGCACACACTTGTAAATTTGTTGAGCTGCAAAAAAAATAAAATTTGTTGTGTTATGTGAGTATGGTTACCGACTTTGCACTTTTAATAATTTACATTTATGATAAATACGTCTGTTCACTTTGAGTATTTATAAATTATGGCATATTATAAATTTTATAATTTTAAATGGTAGTAAAAAAATATAGAATTACAAATTTAACAAATATAAAATTTATGTAAATACAAAATTTAATACTTACTAACCTTCTACTAAAAAAGTAGTTCTTCATAAATGTGTGATGGCCATCTTAAAGCATATTCATATTCTGTATCGCGTTCACCACCACCTTCATTCTTATTATTAGTTATTGTTTTTCTAACAACGTCGATATCTTTTTCGTGACAATCAACTTGCCGTTTCTTTGTTACAACAATCGCCAGTAACAATATTATTAATACAATAACGAATACAATTATGGCAAGTAGAAAATCAATACCAAAAAAACCAGCACTTGCAGCAACTAATTTATTACATCTATATGGATTTGAAGCTAGTGCTGGTTGACCAAGGCTATAGGCGGTTCCGTCAAGTGTCAGTCTTTTGATACATCCATTAAATCCTTGACTTGTCGGTGTGTGCGTCCAGTTATAATTTTGCGATAGCATATTTAAACTAACTGATGTGCCACCCACATGAATTGGGCTATTTACATTTAAGTACTTGTTTGGGCCCTGCGGTGCACCCAAACTCATACACGTTGACAGTCTGCAATTATCGACTGTCATTTCAATTCCCGATTTTGAAAGAAGAATATCAATGATGTATGTTCGTTCCGGTTGTAATTTTATTTTCGTGTGCTCGATTCGAACAGAGCCAGATCCATAATCAACAGTTAATACTGGATATCCATTAAATAACTCTAATGCCAAAAAATCTTGAACGTTTAAAAGTGGATTATACGACATGGGACCAATATATAAAATTAAACCATTTTCTGCAATTAATGGTGATATTTGAATCGAAATATTTGATGAATCACATGGATTCATTGCTGGATAGAGTGCGTATCCATTTCCATTAAAACCAATACTAGTTTCTTCACAGTGAGGACCATCGAATCCCTCAGGACATTCGCAAATTTCATCAAAGCGAGTTCCTCCATTTAAACATGTTATTTCCGTTACCGGAACTTTACATACACATTCTGCCTGTGTAAACGCATTAACTCCCACAAATGAAGTTCGATTTGTGTATACATAAATCGGAATATTGGATTTATGTAGTACATTGGCACATGACGTTTCGATACATTTCGTCTGCTCAATGATACACTCATCAATACTGATCATATACATTTTTAGACCCAATTCTTGTTCCATTCTTTGCTGTTGTTGCGATATCATTCCGTTCAATTTTATCGCTTCATAATATGGCGATCCGTGAGCGGAGTAACGTACATCAAGATAGTCTTGATCTTTTTTTATAACGGTAAAAACATCAACATTTTCTTGTGAAACATTTAACATTGTCGCCACAGAGTTTCGGAATTTATCTTTGAAACTGAGTTGATCCTCATTTTTAGGATTAGGAGATACAAATTCTTCAGCTGAAATACTATTAAACCTGATAGATCCACTTTTATCGACCACTTCTTCAGGAATATATTTGACTATCACATTTACATCAGCAATAACCGTATGATGAGGAATAAGAGAAGATTCTTCGTTCACTATAAATCTTAATTTAAACACGTCATCTGGCGTATCCTTGTACATTGTTATCATACCGGTATTAGGATCCAACCCAAAATGTTCGTGTTTAATACCATTGTGCCAACTAAAATATTTATCACCAAGGTCCCAGTCATCTGGGTCATCGACATAAACTCGACCAATTTCGGTATCCGGTGCTTCTCCTTTGTAATTATAGATGAAAATTGTCGATTCACCCGGTTTCATGGCATTATCGTTGATATCACCGATGATTAATTGAAGCACACTAATATTTTCCATTCGTCTCTCCACTCCACTATCCGAAATTAGTATCGGAATCAAGTATTCTTTTTGTTCTTCTCTATCAAAACTTTCGACTGCTACCAAGGTGTAGTTGTTAATTTGAAATTTTTGTTTGATATTTTCGTCAGCACTTGCATCTATTGTAAACCGGAATGGTGGCCCATTTTGTGGTTCGTCATAATCGATTGCACATAATTCGACAATATTGCCGGGTTCTTGATTTTCGTACCATATAATTGGCATTGAATTGATCAAAAATGGTGCATTATCATTAATATCTGTAAGCGTAATATTAACGGTCGTAGTAGATGCTAGACCACGTCCATTATCATCTGTAGCGGTCACTAAAATTTGCCATTCCTTATGGCCATTTGGTTTCTCACGATCGAGTGGTTTTTTAAGTTTCAAACAACCACTATCATCTAACTCGATTAGATCTTCGTGCCCTTTTATTCCAACTGTATACTTAATGTTTTGTGGTGCTCCACGATCTGTTATATCCGGATCATATGCTTTAATTTTAACAACACACTTATTTGGATCATATGATTCCTCTTCCATGGTTGTATTATATTTCCATGGCTCGAATTTCGGTCGAAGATCGTTAACATTTTCAATGTTGATAATTACTTGACAGTGGTCATCGTAAATTCCATCAAAAGCCTGAATTTCAAGAGTGTAATTTGTAATCGTTTCGTAATCGAGCTTATTTTGGACAGAAATTAGTCCAGTAGTTGCTTCAATCATAAACGCATTACCTATATTACCACTCACAATTGTATACGTGATGAGCGAAGCTGTATCATTATCTTTGGCTTCGACTTCAATAACGCGTACATTTATATTCGCATCTTCTGGCATTTTATCGACGACATATACCTTTTTGACGAACCACGGTGGATGATCGTTCTTATCCGCGATTTTTATTCGAAATACTTGTTCTTGTTTATTTGGTTCGTTTGTTGAAAATAGAGCTGATGGTGAATTATCAGTGGCGATAACCATAATATCGTATGATTCACGTTCTTCGCGATCGAATTCTACTTTTGACCTAATAACACCGCTATCCCTTTCAATTTCGAAATATTTACTCGCGTCGTCAGACAATTGAAAAGACACTATATTATTTGCTGATGTTCGGTCTGTGTCGAAAGCCCGTACCTGCATAACAGACGTACCACTGGGTTCATTTTCAGGAATTTGGCCACCATCGACTTCCGTAAAAAATGGAATATTATCGTTGACATCTTCAAGTTTAATTTTAATTATATGTTCAGCTATTAATTCGTAATCATTTCTAGCTAACATTGTTATCGAATATTCGGTTATTGCCTCGTAATCCAGTGGCTTACCGAGTAGAATCGATACAGTATTTCCGCTCTCCTGTTTAAAAACAAAAGTTTTTTTACTATTTGTTTGTTCGGTTCGACCAGTTTGCAATTCGAAAATAACTTTTTGATTATTATTTACGTTTGATACTGCTTCGAGAGTGACTATCGGTGTTTGATAATCACTTACGTTTTCTTTTAGATATATTGGTTCAGTTGGAGGATTAATAAATGTAGGTGGTTTTTTATCAGATTCTAGGACTTTGATTTTAACATCGACCTGTGCACTTTGTGGCTCTTCGACTATGTTTGAAGCGTTTACGGTGATTCGATATAAATCACCAGGATTTCTATCGATTGTTTTGGCAAGCGAAATTATACCATTTTCCCGATTTATATTAAAGTAATCGTATTCACCACCCGATCCGGCAAAACTAAACACAATAATACTATTATTTCCATCATCAAGATCTTGTGCAAACATTCGCATAATATCTTTTCCTACTTGAAAATCTTTGGCTATGTGTTCCTCATACTTTGATTTGCCAAAAAGTGGTGGATTGTCGTTTATATCTTCGATAGTTACTTTAAAAGTGCACACATCGTCTAAGGGTGGTCGTCCGCTATCAGTGGCGCGAACCGTTATATATTCTTGTAGCTCACGAGCTGGTTCATCACGATCAAAAATTTTCGCTGTTTTTATTTGTCCTGTAGTCGAATCAATCTTGAAATGTTTCTGATTCGAATATCCAGTTACCAAACCGTACTCAATCGTATCTTGATCATCTGGATCAAATGCCTTCACTCGTATCACATCGGTACCGATTCGTTGCTCCTCTTTTACCGAGGGATTATAGCTATCACATCCTCGAAAAATTGGCTTGCGGTTATCTTCTACAAAATAATTTACGTTATTCTCACTATTTTTATTATAATCTATCGACCATGTTTCATCGTTTGTATTGTATCCAAAATATTCGTTTTTACGATTGTAGTCTACACATAAACTATTTTGTAAAATCACAACAAAAACTATAATAAAACACTTCATTTTCATAAGCCACATATTTCTATTTTCTATTTTGTTTTTTAATTTTTTCTATTTTACGAGTCACACTGTATTATTAAGATGTGTGTTGTATTTTATATTTTCAAAACGATATTCCAATATATACAACACCGTGCACTAGCTAGTATTAGTGTAACAAAAATGTATAAGCGTTTCCAATCACACCCAAAATGAAATTAATTTTTTTTTTTCAAAATCGAAATGTTATTCACAATATGTATTATTAAGACACGTTTTAAAAAAAATAATTTAATTAAATAAAAACATAAATTAATTATATAAAACATTACATTTTGTCTATATTTTAGTTGCACTTATATAAATTAAATGAAAATTAAACACGTTTCGAAATTACTACTTGTAAGCTCATGAAAAAATTATTTAACAACCGCGTTAGTTGTTGGTTGAAAGCCAAAAGTGGATTTTAAACAAGCCAGCTGTCGAACTGATAAGCCTATTCGACATTACTCATTTCTTACACTACTACTTAAAGATTATTTGGAAAAAAAATCATACGTATATGCATATGGTCAGGCTATAGGTGGTTTTGGTAAATATTTGGCTTTCAATAATTTTAAAGCATGTACACTATATACTCATATCAATGTAATGAAACAAGCAACAATAACTGCAAAAGTTTTTGAGATTGTCTCTTTTTGCGGGTTCCAAAAAGTTAGATGAGTTTTTAGATTTTCTAATCAGCAATCAGCCACACACCAGAAAGTAGCATCAAAGCAACAGATAATTGATAGGACAAAGAGATTCCGGGATAGAAATAGTTAAATTCGATGTTATGTTTGTGACAAAACAGGACACATCTCGAGGGAATGCTGGGAGATACGGCGTAAGTGGGTGAGAACACCATCACCGATGTGCCGAAGACCACCAGAGGAAAAAACAGAAGCAGCTGAGGAGGAACGTCAAACAACAACGAAGGCATTAAACGAGTAAGAGTCAGCTTTGACGAGCAAAAGCTGACTTCACCAACCAAATGCTCCATAACCTTCATCCCCATTTCCAGATTGGCAAAAGGTAGTGTAGGTCATCCTGGGAATGGGCTTCATGAAACGAAATGGATTCGTATTATGGATGTCCGACGGGGAACATTGAGCTACGGTAATGTCGAACTGCACGGGAAGGAGCCAGTCGTAAGGAGGATAACATTGAATCATCCACGATTATAAAATGCGAGGAAACGAATCCGTGTGTAAAAGCCAAGGATCAACGGCAACGAAAAATAATGGAGGAACTGACACAGAAATGGACAGAACAGTTAACATGTGTGGATAACATGGTAACTGATTTGCAAACATCGGGAATAATTGGACAGTCAACGAGTCCATGGAGTTCGCCAGTAGTATTGGTGGAAAAGAAGGAGGGAAGCATAAGGTTTAGTGTGGATTATCGAAAGCTCAACACACTTACCAAGAAGGATAGTTACTCTTTGCCTAGGATCGACGATACATTGGATACAATGGCAGTTGCAAGGCTGTTTTCAACGCTGGATTTACAGAGCGGCTATTGGTAAGTGGAGGTCGCAGACGAAGATAAGGAAAAAACATCATTCAGTGTGGGCAATGGATTATGGGTATTCAATGTCATGTCATTAGGATTTTGTAACGCCCCTGCGACTTTCGAACGGCTAATGAAACGCGTACTTAAAGAACTCCACGGGAAAACGTGCCCGGTATATTTAGCCGACAAGAAAGATTGATGTTAAGTCCAAAGAAATGTATATTGTTCCGGGATGTAGTCAAATATTTGGGGCACAAGATAACAACAAGCGATATTCATACAGATGAAGACAAGAGCTTCGCCGTAAAGGATTGGCCAAGACCGCAAAATTTACATGAACTGAGTTTCATCGGACTATGCACATACTATCGACGATTTGTGCCAAGATTTGCCAACATTGCAAGGAGTTTACACGAGTTGACTCAGAAGAACAAGCCGTTCCAATGGAGTGATGAACACGAGGAAGCGTTCAACGAACTGAAGCAGCGATTATGTACAGCACCATTGCTTTCGTTGGTACCGAATAAACTTGGTAGGAGTGTTGTCACAGGAAATCGATGGACAGGAACGTGTCATCGCATATTATTCCAAGATCTTATCGAACCCAGAACGGAACTACTGTGTAACAAGAAGGGAATTGTTGGCCATAGTGAAATGTGTTAAACATTTTCGAAAATAGCTCTATGGCCAATCATTTCTGCTAAGAACGGATCATGGCGCCTTGACATGGCTACTTCAGTTTAAAAATCCCGAAGGACAAGTAGCACGGTGGATTGAGCGATTGGGGAGTTTTGTCTACGAAATCCAACATCGGAAAGGAAGCACTCATGGAAATACGGATGCATTGTCAAGACGGCCATGTCGAGTGTATTGTAAAAATTGCGGTCTAGTAGAAAACAAGGAAAATATCGTCGACATCAGACTAATGAAAGTGTTGCCAGCTAATGAATGGACAAAGGATGTTATCTCCAAAGACCAACGGGAGGATCCAGATTTGGCAGTCATTATCAAATTCATGGAGGAAGAACGTCATCCCATGGAGCGATATTGCAGATAAAGGCCCAACTATCAAGGCTTATTGAGGCCAATGGGGTAGTTTGGCAATGGAAGATGGCTGTTTAATGCGAACATGGGAAAGCTCCGATGGCAAAACAAAATAATCACTAGTGGTGGTACCTAAGATCAGGACGGCAGAAATTTTGGAGGAATACCATGGATGAACAAGCGGAGGTCACCTAGGAATCAATAAAACATTAGCCAAGGTACGTGAAAGGTTCTACTGGACAGGCTGTAGACAAACAGTGGTTGAATGGTGTCAGAAGTGTGACCAATGTATGGCAGTGATATGACCGACAAAGAAGAGCCGTGGAGCTATGCAACAATATAGTGTGGGAGCAGCATTTGAGAGGATTGCCATAGATGTTGCAGGACCATTTCCAACCAGCAAAAACGACAACAAATATGTGTTAGTAGTAATGGACTACTTCAGTAAGTGGCCAGAGGTATACCCCATCCCAAATCAGGAAACAACCACACTCGCCAATGCAGTGGTATACAATTGAATAAGCCGTTATGGGAAAGCCATGGAACATCATTCCGACCAAGAGCGGAATTGTGAATCGGTTGTTTTTCAGGAGCGTCAGTTACTGGGAATAAATAAAACGAGGACAACAACTTTCCACCCACAGACTGTTGGCATGGTGGAGCGTTTTAATGCCACATTGGACGAAATTGGAATAAAAGTATTTCATTGTTCCTGATGGCATACCGATCTGCGGTCCATAATACAACAGGGGTAACACCAGCAACGATACTATTTGGTAACAATTTTAGCAGTTCCAACATCATCTAAATGTAGACAGGCATATGTGGACAACATGAAAGAGGAAATCAACAATATACAAGAATTTGCCCGAGGAAAAATCAAATTGTTAAGCGATCGAATAAAGGCTCGATATGATGTACGAGCGAACAAAAACGGATTTGACGAGGGTCAATTGGCATGGCTACACAACCCACAACGAAAGAAAGGATTATCAAAGAAGTTACAACCTGGATGGGAACGACCGTACAAAGTCATAACTAGAATTGACGATGTGATCTTTAGAATCCAAAGGTAGTACGAGGAAAACCCAAGGTTGTACTATAGAGGAAGAGGTCTGGATCCTGTTCGGGACGAACAGGTTTGGGCGGAAGGTAGTGTGACGAATCACAGTGATACCTGTGATAATTGAAAAGCATTAAAAAATATAGCAGTAGTTTAGGGGTGTTGTTTATACATACAAACAAATTAAAAATAAATAACGAAATAAACGGAACAAACAAAATACGACGAAAAGAATATTCTAAATACGAAGTGTGGAAATACAAACTGTGATGGAATGTTCCACAAGGATTACGTCGTATAAATAGATGTAGACATTTGAGTTACGAAACAGTTCAGTTTGGAATTTCAAAGTGTTCATATCGGAAAGTGATAATAAGTAAAAGTGAAGTCTTTTAATTATGTGGTAATAATTATTGTGAAAAGTAAGTGGGATAATAATTATTTGTGGAATTTATTGCGAAATAAATTTATTGTAAAAATTAAAAATTGCGAGTTTAGTTGCTTTCCAATCGACCAACCACTAGTAGTCGCTAGTGAACCGACAGTAGTTCGTTGCGTGTCTTTGGTAAATATACTGTCACGAATCACAGATGTCACCTGTGATAATTAAGAAGAAAATTATAGCAGTAGGGATTACTCTGTAACCAAATGTTTACACATACGAACAAAGTAAAAAGAAATAATTGTTACGATTTCGCCGAGTGGTTATTCTAATAATTTTATCCGGTTCGATTACTGGACTGTGAATATCAAACTCGCAAACTTTGTGAATATCAAATTTTAACTAAATTTATTTCCCACAAAAATTACACAAATATTTCACAAATAATTCACTAATATTTATTTTCACTATTATTTTACACAATATTTATCACTACTATTATTTTAACACTTCACTTTTTATCACTTCCCGATATTAACACTTCGAAATTTACAATTGAACTGTTTCGTAACTCAAATGTCTACACGTATTTATACGACACAAATACTTGTAGAACATTCCATTATTTTTCTTCTCTACACTTCGCGAATGTTCTTCCGTCGTATTTGGTTCGCTCCGCCTATTTCATTATTTGTTTTTATTCTGTTCGTATGTGTAAACATTTGGTTACAGGGTAATCCCTACTGCTATAATTTTCTTATAATAAAAATGAAAATAAAAATTTGTGAAATATTTGTGAAATTTTTGTGGGAAATAAATTTAATTGAAATTTAATCTTTGCGAGTTTAATATTCACAATCCAGTGATCGAACCGGATAAATAATTTGAATAACCACTCGGCGAAATCGTAACAATACTGTCACGAATCACAGATGTCACCTGTGATAATTAAAAAGAAAATTATAACAGTAGGGATTACCCTGTAACCAAATGTTTACATAAACGAACAAAGTAAAACGAAATAATGAAATATAGGCGGAGCGAACCAAATACGACGCAACGAAAATTCGAGAAGTGTAGAGAAGCAAATAATGGAATGTTCTACAAGCCTTTGCGTCGTATAAATACGTGTAGACATTTGAGTTACGAAATAGTTCAATTTTGAATTTCGAAGTGTTAATATCGGGAAGTGATAAAAAGTGAAGTGTTAAAATAATATTAGTGATAAATATTGTGTAAAATAATAGTGAAAATAAATATTAGTGAATTATTTGTGAAATATTTGTGTAGTTTTTGTGGGAAATAAATTTAATTGAAATTTAATCTTTGCGAATATTAATATTCACAATCCAGTGATCGAACCGGATAAATTATTAGAATAACCACTCGGCGAAATCGTAACAATACTATGGATTATTTAGTAAAGACACGCAACGAACTACTAGCGGGTACTAGTGGTTGGTCGATTGGAAAGCAACTACGCATATAATAGTTGCTTTCCAATCGACCAACCGCTAGTACCCGCTAGTAGTTCGTTGTGTGTCTTTGCTATGGTCGATTGGAACGCTAAAAATTGATAAATATGAGTAAAACATAACCTATATGTGTAAAACATAACCTATATTTTATTGTGTATGAATAAAAATTTTCAAAAATCTTTATCAAAACTTTTTTGTTAGTCAAAACTGTTGCTACTAAGGAAATAACATTATTTATATTTAAATACGAATAAAAAAAAATATTTTTGAACGAAAAAGCGAAACGGTTCTACGCTTAGCCGCGTAGTGGTGAAATTATGCGTAACTGAGCAAGAGCAGTTGCGAGTAGATAAATTAGCAAAGACACACAACGAATTACTAGCGGTTCACTAGCGAGTACTAGCGGTTGGTCGATTGGAAAGCAACTAATGTGCCATTTTACATTGGCACTCTCGCGTCAATTTCGCTTTTTCGTGCGGCAGAGTTTTTTTTTCATATTTGTCTATGTGTGTGTGGAAAATATTTCATTATCAATGAATACTTGGTCGAGCGAACATCATATAACCAAATGAAGAACAAAAATTTTAGCACGATTTTGTTTTTAATTTTTACAGGAACATGTATATTTTTTATATAATATTATTTAATATATTATATATGTAGTTATATATTTTCATCATTCCGGCGTTTTTACCATTTTTAGAAACGTCATCAATATATGTATAATATTTTATTATTAATTAAAAAATATTATAATAAATCAATGAATTCCATTACAATAATAAATAAATAAATTACAATTTATATAAATTAATATAAAAATAAATTACAATTTATCAAACTAACATACAATAATTATAGTTTTTACGAATCAATATATTTTATATTTATTTTCTGTAAAAAAATCGTCATCTGTAATAAATTTCCTCATCTGTAAAACAAAAATCGTCATACATAACCATGTTTTTCTATTTCATCTGCACTCTTCAAAATGCAAAATGAAAATGTTGAGTTGAAAACAATAAAAAAATTTTGAACCTCATAAAATATTTTTATTGCTTTTTATATGTATTGTGCGAAACTCACAAGAGTGCAAAATAATTTTTGTCGAAAGTTGTGCGTCGAGAAATCCCCACTCCAAAATTAGTTTATAGACAAAAGAAGAAAGAGACGAGGAAAAAACCGGTTTGAGTCACACGCAAGAGTGCCAGTGTAAAATGGCACAATGTGCCATTTTACATTGGCACTCTTGCGTGTGACTCAAACCGGTTTTTTCCTCGTCTCTTTCTTCTTTTGTCTATAAACTAATTTTGGAGTGGGGATTTCTCGACGCACAACTTTCGACAAAAATTATTTTGCACTCTTGTGAGTTTCGCACAATACATATAAAAAGCAATAAAAATATTTTATGAGGTTCAAAATTTTTTTATTGTTTTCGACTCAACATTTTCATTTTGCATTTTGAAGAGTGCAGATGAAATAGAAAAATATGGTTACGTATGACGATTTTTGTTTTACAGATGAGGAAATTTATTACAGATGACGATTTTTTTACAGAAAATAAATATAAAATATATTGATTCGTAAAAAATATAGTTTTTGTATGTTAGTTTGATAAATTGTAATTTATTTTTATATTTATTTATATAAATTGTAATTTTTTTATTTATTATTGTAATGGAATTATAATATTTTTTTATTAATAATAAAATATTATACATATATTGATGACGTTTCTAAAAATGGTAAAAACGCTGGAATGATGAAAATATATAAATACATATATAATATATTAAATAATATTATATAAAAAATATACATGTCCTGTAAAAATGAAAAAAAATCGTGCTAAAATTTTTTTTTCTTCATTTGGTTATATGATGTTCGCTCGACCAAGTATTCATTGATAATGAAATATTTTCCACACACACATAGACAAATATAAAAAAAAAACTCTGCCGCACGAAAAAGCGAAATTGACGCGAGAGTGCCAATGTAAAATGGCACAATTAGTTGCTTTCCAATCGACCAACCGCTAATACCCGCTAGTGAACCGCTAGTAGTTCGTTGCGTGTCTTTGCTTGATAATCCATAGTAAATTTAGCAAAGACACGCAGTAGCGGTTTACTAGCGGGTATTACCGGTTGGTCGATTGAAAAACAACTGTTACTATTTTGCCGGTTATTCAAATTATTTATCCGGTTCGATCACTGGATTGTGAATATTAAATCCGCAAAGAATAATTTTACCATAAATTTATTTCCCAATAAATTCCACAATTATTTCACAAATAATTATTACTACACTTATTTTACACAATAATTATCACTACAACACTTCACTTTCACTTTTTTTATCACTTCCTGATATTAACACTTCGTAATTCAAAATTGAACTGTTTCGTAACTCAAATGTCTACATCTATTTATACGACACAAATACTTGTAGAACATTTCATTATTTGGCATCTCTACACTTCGCGAATGTTCTTTTCGTCGTATTTTGTTGGCTCAGCCTATTTCATTATTTATTTTTATTTTGTTCGTATGTGTAAACATTTGGTTACAGGGTAACCCCAACTGCTCTAAGTTTTCTTTTTAATTAGTACAGGTGACATCTGTGATTCGTCACATTACCCTCCGCCCAAACCTGTTCGTCCCGAACAGGATCCAGACCTCTACCTCTGTAGAACGCCAGTCGCTCCAGGTGTCTAACATTGATAGATATCACGTCGTTAGTTCTGACCTTGTCTATAGATCACGTCGTTAGTTCTGACCTTGTACGGTCCCTCCCATCCAGGTTCTAACTTCTTTGAGAATCCTTTCCTTCGTTGTGTTCCAGTACTTCCATCCAATTTACCACAAACAACCGTTTCCGAGTGTGGTGGTACCTTTGTCCGATGATCCAGATGTATCCTCCTTACGATTGGCTCCTCCCCGTTGTTCAGTTGCAAAGGTAGTTCGACACTACCGTAGTTCAATGTTCCCCGTCCAAAATCCAATACGAATCTATTTCGCTTCATGATGTCCATTCCCAGGATGACCTCATCCACAATATCCGCAACCAGAACTTCATGTCGAAAACTGTTGTTCCCGATTCGTATTTCCACCTTCTTCTTTACTTTAATAGCTGCACTGTCGCCTGTCGCCGTTTGCAACTTGAACCCTTCCATTGGTCGAACTTATTTCATGATAAAACCGGCCGCACAATCGTTCTCGTTGCTCCGGTGTCCAATGTTATCAAACTGGATCGTCCCTCTTCTTCGCCTCGCACCATCAAGCTATCACCACTTTTAGCCAATCTGGAAATGGAGATGAAGGTTATGGAGCATTTGATTGTGTGAGTCAGCATTTGCTCCTCAAAGCTGACGCGTTCGTTTAACGCCTTCGTTGTTGTTTGGCGTTCCTCCTCGGCTACTGTTTTTCTTTCCTCCGGTGGCCTTCGGTACATCGGCGATGGTGTTCTCGGCCGTTTGCGCCTTTTCTCCCAGCATTCCCTTGAGATGTGTCCTATTTTGTCACAAACCCAACTGATTTTACTAGTTCCATTCCGGAAACTCGTTGTCCGCCAGTTATCTGCTGGGTTGATGTTATTGCTCTGTTTGTGACTGATTGCTGATTCCACTTCCACCCGACATACCTTGACTTCTGGTTTAATGATGTTGTTTGCAGTCTCGTTGGTTAGTGTACACGCGATGGTTTCCGCAAACATTGCTTTTGGAGACAATACAACTGCAAGTCTCGTATCGGGATCTCGTATTCCATCTGTGAAAGCCTCGATCTTAATACGCTCGGTGTATTCACCTTCCATGTTGTAGTGGGCGAGGTGCACTAGCTACTCTGTATCAGCCGCATACTCCTGGGGCGCCTCCCCAACCCACTGACATCGTCCCTTCAACTCCATACGATGTAGCTCCCGTCGATGGTCTCCTCCATATTTACGCTCCAACGCATTTTGCCGTAGTCCTCCCGTTCGTATTCCGGCACAATTTGCAGTAGTTCCACAGCACTGCCTTTTAACGCCACAATTAATGCTGCCACTCGATCCTCCTCACACCAACCATTCCTTGTGGCCGCCATTTCAAACTGGAGCTTGAAGATGTTGAATGGTGTGGTTCCGTCGAACGTTGGTGGCTTCAATTTTATGGAGCTGGTTGGTCGTGCAATTAGAGCTGCCGTTGGTTTTTAGATCCATTAGCTCTTGTTCGATCTTCATGAATCGTTGGTCGGCCACCTCAAATTGCTGATCCATTTCGATTTTGATGGTGTCAACTTTTTTGTTAAATGTAACGGAAAGCTCTCGAAACTTCTCGTTGACACTTTCCTCTGGCTGCTCCAACTGTTCGATGGTGCTGTCTTGTCCTGTTCTCATGCTTTCTTGATCGGCACGCATCTGTCCCTTCAGGTCGCTCTTTAATTGATCTTGACCGGTAATCATTTTTACTTCGAGGCCGCCGATCATTTGCTCATGCTTGACTATCATTTGTTGCGTCTGAAGTTGCATTTGTTGCATAGCCGCCAACAATTGTCCCATGTTGAAACCTCCAGATGTTGTTGGAGTAGTTTCTTTAACGACGAAATTCTGATCTTCTGCTCTGGTCGTTGATTCTGTAGTCACTTCAACCGCTTGTAGTCACTTCAACCGGTGAATCCAGTGCCCCCAAATTAAACTCATGTTGATCTAGGTCAACATTTTCTTCTACCAAAGCAGCGCGGAGTCTGAGCTGCAACTCATTGCGGTTGCCCGAAGTTGGTAAATTACACTGACACAGCTCCTTCTTTAAATCTGCCACTTTAAGGTCCATTAATTTTATTTTGGATATTCACAATCCCACCGCTGTCACCAATTGTTACGATTTCGCCGAGTGGTTATTCAAATAATTTATCCGGTTCGATCACTGGATTGTGAATATTAAACCCGCAAAGATTAATTGTTTGCTCGAGGCACTTCCAACTTTTTCGCGGTTCGCTTATTTACGTCCTTACCTTACGCCATTACAGCCAAATCGAGAACGTACGGCTAAAGGTCCGATTTATGTAGAATCATCTGCACATTGCATAGCTCCATGACAGCCTATAGTACTGACATGGAATTGGTTGGCCAATGAATTCTGCACTCCAACAGGGGGTCATAGATGTGTTAATTTACACCACCGATCGTAATCGTATGGTGAACAATCCCTTTACCATCCTGCCCCTATCGGGATTCAAACCCGGTACCCCCCGCTCCAACTGCCGCAGCTTTTACCACTGCGCCACCTGGGCGGTAAGATTAATTTTTACCATAAATTTATTTCCCAATAAATTCCACAATTATTTCACAAATAATTATTACTACACTTAATTTACACAATAATTATCACTACAATTATTTTAACACTTCACTTTCACTTTTTATCACTTCCCGATAATAACACTTCGTAATTCAAAATTGAGCTGGTTCGTAACTCAAATGTCTACACCTATTTATACGACTCAAATATTTGTAGAATATTTCATTATTTTGCATCTCTACACATCGCGAATGTTCTTTTCGTCGTATTTTGTTCGCTCCGACTATTTCACTATTTATTTTTATTTTGTTCGTATGTGTAAACATTTGATTACAGGGTAACCCCTACTGCTCTAATTTTTCTTATTGTTACGATTTCGCCGAGTGGTTATTCTAATAATTTATCCGGTTCGATCACTGGATTGTGAATATTTAACTCGCAAAGATTAAATTTCAATTAAATTTATTTCTCACAAATATTACACAAATATTATACAAATATTTCACAAATAATTCACTAATATTTATTTTCAATATTATTTTACACAATATTGTCACGAATCACAGATGTCACCTGTGATAATTAAAAAGAAAATTATAACAGTAGGGATTACCCTGTAACCAAATGTTTACACATACGAACAAAGTAAAAAGAAATAATGAAATAGGCGGAGCGAACAAAATACGACGCAACGAAAATTCGAGAAGTGTAGAGAAGCAAAATAATGGAATGTTCTACAAACCTTTGCGTCGTATAAATACGTGTAGACATTTGAGTTACAAGACAGTTCAATTTGAATTTCGAAGTGTTAATATCGGGAAGTGAAAATAATAGTGAAAGCGAAGTGTTAAAATAATAGTAGTAATAAATATTGTGTAAAATAATAGTGAAAATAATTATTTGTGCAATAATTGTGTAATATTTGTGGGAAATAAATTTAATTGAAATTTAATCTTTGCGAGTTTAATATTCACAATCCAGTGATCGAACCGTATAAAATTATTTGAATAACCACTCGGCGAAATCGTAACAATATTTATCACTACTATTATTTAACACTTCACTTTTTATCACTTTTTATCACTTTCCGATATTAACACTTCGAAATTCAAAATTGAACTGTTCTTTTAACTCAAATGTCTACACGTATTTATACGACACAAATACTTGTAGACATTCCATTATTTTTCTTCTCTACACTTCTCGAATTTTCGTTGCGTTGTATTTGGTTCGCTCCACCTATTTTATTATTTCTTTTTATTTTGTTCGTTTATGTAAACATTTGGTTACAGGGTAATCCGTACTTTTATAATTTTCGTTTTAATTATCACAGGTGACATCTGTGATTCGTGACATTAATAATTATTACAGATGACATCTGTGTTTCGTCACACAACTATTAAATTAAGCAGATATGCTGCGAAATACTAGCTGCTTTCCAATCGACCAACCGATAGTACCCGCTAGTAGTTCGTTGCGTGTCTTTGCTTAATAATCCATAGTAAATTTAGCAAAGACACGCAACGAATTACTATCGGTTCACTAGCGGGTACTAGCGGTTGGTCGATTGGAAAGCAGCTACTAGCGACTACTAGCGGTTATTCGATACACAAAACGCACTCATTTTATATGTCATTTTATAACCAACTTCAAGTCAGTTGAATTACGAAAAATGCTGGTAGCAGTGGTAGATATTTTGATTGTCTATTCTAAATCATAGAATTATTCTTCATTTAATTATTCATTTTATTTAATTATTTTAGATTAACATTATGATTTATTATTTTAGATTAGCATTATTATACCGAAAGAAGATGCGTTTGGTAAATTTTATGTGACAAATAATTGTGGCTTGAGGATTGCTGTGTAGTTGTTGGAACAGTTTTTGGTTCATTTTATCGAAACCCCAAGGATATATTATTTACTATCCACTATCAGCCGATTGATATATTTTTCGGCACCAGCTATTGCTGGGCCTTTAGTCGTGTTTATGGTGCAAATCAACTGCAGCTTATCCTACATTTTAAAAAAGAAGCTAGTAATGTTACAATAATAAGAATTATTGTTATACTTTTAACGATAATGGATATTGTTAGAAACTATCGATTCAAGAGGCATGAAATTTCTCCCCTGAATTACTGGCCATCGACATGATTGAACATTAACCGCCAAAATATTGGAAAAAAATAAAATTATACAAATTATATATTGAACTAATTTGTAGTAAAAAAGGAAATTACATTTAACAATTAGTTTCTGTTTGAAATATGAGGAATTGAAGCTAGGTTCTATTTTTTTATTAACTCACGTCATATTACTTGTTGACCGTTTAATCATTGAACCTACATTTTGCTTTTGTTCCCTTACTCAACTAACTTTAATAAAACAAACATAGTTATAACTGAGTGGTTTTCAATCGGGTGGCTAAACCGCCATATTAGGTAGACAATATGAGGCCATTCTACTAAGTAAGGTTGATTTGGTCTTTACTGTTTTTGGCTTACGAACTCTCTCGCAGTTTCCATGTAACGTCCTACTTTACGCCAAAGATTTAGGTATCTATCTGCACATTACATTGCCTGATAACAGTCTATATTTACTCCATTCCGAATAAGGAGCATGATTACATAAAACACTATACAGTAGAAGAAAACATCCAAAAATCGAATTTTAAAACCAATTTGTTGTGCTCGGTCAAGATTCCAATCTGTTTTGGGCTCAAGGCACTCCCAACTCTTGCGCGGTTCGCTTATTTACGTTCTTCCTTACGCCATTGCAGCCAAATCGAGCACGTACGGCTATAGGTCCAATTTACGTAGAACCATCTGCACATTGCATAGCATTAGCTTCATACCAGCCTATAGTACTGACATAGAAGATGGGTCGACCCATGAATTTAGCACTCCAACAGGGGCCATAGATGTTTTCATTTATTCTACCTATCGTAATCAGATAACGAAAAATCCGTTTTGCTAAGCTTCAACTTTTACACCCATAAATCACAAAAGTTGTGTAATTTTCAAGGCATTTGGATTTTAGTTGTGGTTATATATGATCGACTGTCGCAGGACATCTGGTAATATTCTCTGCATACGATTATACTGATAATAATGGCTAAAAGGTTCCATAAGCCATTCATCGGCTATAACGTGTAATCAAGAAATTTAAAACCCAGCTGTTTAGCGGACAAAACAAATTTTAAATAACTGCTCATATTGAACCGCTTTTTTAGCATTTTTAATCGTCTATTCTGTCAACTTCGGTTCTCTACGTTTTTCATTTTGTATATTTTTGCTCTAAGCTTTCACAATTTAGCACCAATCTGGCATGCGCTTTTTGCAAATAAGCGATTACTCCATTACCAACTCGAGCAATGGAAAAGAACAAATTTATCCATTTTAACAGCCTGCATCGTTTTAGCATAAAAGCCACCAGCCAATCAACAAAGAGGGCTCAAAACCGTCAAGTCTCGATTTAACTCATGGTGTTTTAACCAAATTTTCTGATATGTTCTTTATTTGTTCCGAAATTTGTCTTTTCGATATGTATATAGGAATAGTTCATTTAGCCAACTTCTCAGGAAAGTTTAAATATAATTTGCATACAGCTTTGCAATTTAAATCAAACATCAATGGGAAAAGGGAATAAAAGAAAATTGGAAAAAGGCAAATGGAGCTATCCCCTTTAGCATCTCAGAAACATTTATAATTTTGTTTCTACCTTTTTAATGTTGACTATTTATTTATTTATTTTTATATTGCTTATAATTTTGTTTAAGAAGGAAAAGCACATATCGAAGTAACTTGTAAAAAAATTATTACTTCCATTAGGCATAAAAACCTCTTAAATTTTCTACTGCAAAAAGTCAATACCATGCATGCACATCCCATTTTGAGTACAAGCTCATTTACAATGGGATGAGCAGCAGGGATACTTTGTTTAATGTTATACTCATTTTCAATATTTATTATTATTATTATATATCTCCTGTCTGAAGAAATGGCTATGTCGTAGTTTTATTGAAAGATGATCGGTTCCTTTGCGTAGCATAGATATTTTAATTTTCAAGATTTTGGGGAGAACATTTCACATTCTCTATCAATCACGAGAGTTTATATTGTATGTACTGGTAAGCTGGAATATTCAAATTAACAAATATCTTAAAGCTCGTAAACGACAGTAATCGTGTCTCAACTGTAACCTTTCAAATTGCGCATTGTAGGTGGCAAATGTTAAATTTATAGTGAAGAGTCAAACTCAAGACTGCGGCGTGATGATATATTCCCTTAAACAGTTATCTTCAAACGGCGACATATCTAGAGTAAAACAATTTTAGCGAGAGGTTTACCTGTTTCAAATCAGGAAATAGGAAAGGAATAAAAGACCTAATTTGTTTGTTAAGGATATTTCTATAACGAATGTGAGATCTAGGATTGTAAGACAATAAAGGTTGATTAAAAAAAATTATAAAACTTTAAATGGTTTTAAATGTTGTCTGTTCCATACTGCTCATTGTACTGTGAATGAGCTTGAACTTATAATGGGATGTGTATTTAGTTAACAATTTAAGAAGTTTTCATACTTGATTTAAAAATAATTTGTATTAATTGTTTTCTTTCTTCTAAGAAAGGTAAAAAACATTAACGGTAAAGAAACCGAAAAAGAGTTGAAACTGCTAGAGCCTTTCTACTTTACGCCATTATATAGCCAAATCGAGGACATACGGCTTTAGGTCCGATTTACGTAGAACAATTACGTTACATAGCTCCATACCAGCCTATAGTACTAACATGGAAGGTGGGTTGGCCCCTAAATTCTGCACTCCAACAGGGGGTCCTTGTAATTAGATGTTGAAAAAGCCCATGACGAAGCATCAGTGAGTGAGTGTATACATTCAACGAATTAAACAGGCTATCCTCCTCAATACCGTCATTTTAAAAGTAAAATTTGTTTAATAGTATCCGATCTTATGTTAGTTGGCTGTTTTAGAGAAATAAAATGTCTTACAGACGAAGGTTTATGCTTTCTATGATAAATTAAATAGTATAGTGGCTATTTCATGTCCAGGAAGATATACCCAAGTAACTATATACACATTCAAATAATTTATTAGAGGTTCTTTGTTTCTCACCAATTGGAAATAGTTACGGAAAATCAATTGCATCTTGGTTTTGAAAACCAGAGATCAGATATTTAGTTTTCAACTCGTTGATTTTGAGATCAACGGAAGCAAACCACTGTTCCAGTGGATCGAGTATCTCTTTCACTCCGTTGTCATTTAATCCAATCACACCGTTATCATCCGCACATGCAAGGGAACAGCGCATCTCCTTGTCGAACACCAGAAGTAATTGCAACAGTTCTCGATAGTCTGTTCTCAACTTTAACACAGCATTGTGACTGCGTTACTGTCATTTTACAGAGATGAACGTATTTGTTTGGTATTACTAAATATTCAAGCGCATACCATAGTCTCTCTCGATTGATCGAGTCATGGGCTTGCTTGAAATCTAGGAATACCTGGTGTCCATACTACATCATAGCACTTGGGAAGAATCATCCATAGCGAGAAAACTTGATGTCTCTCACCGATTCGGACGGAATCCTCCTTGATAGTTACCGATAATTTCCTACGCCAGAGGAGTACTTCTTCCCAAGATAATGTACGATAGTAACTTGTATGCTGTGCGATAATTCTCGCATTTCAAGCGGTCACCCTTATTTAATATTGAGCATAATGCGACCACTTTCCATTCTTAAGGCATAACTTCGCCATACCAATCAAAAAGACAGTCCCACAAATTTAGCCCACCAAAAACCAAGAGTTTTGAATTAATCCAATTTCTGGTGAACGAGTTTTCTTTAATCTCTATATGGCCATGGTGAAATCCTCGTAGGATGGATCCTCAATGATCATCTCTGCGTTCTGTTTTGAGAGTATTGAAATACAGCTTGTGATACATGGGGAACATTAAGTAGGGCAGAAAGATGTCCACGTCATGCATATAGACCGAATCGACGTTAACACAGAGGTTCCACCCGTGTCCCAAATGGCAGTTAACTGAGATCTTAAGGTATGGTGCAATCAGGTGATTTTCTTAAAGAATTCCTAGCAATAACTGCTTTATTTCTTCTTACTATATTGTGAACCGAATCTGCGCTTCGTTGTGAGCTATATTTCCTATATTTCGTTGCTCAACAGCAAGAGGATACTCCTCATCAAACCAATCATTTTTGGGCTTAGTTTTCACTATACCAAGAATGTTCTGGGCAGCATCGATAACCAAGATTTTCATTACTTCCCAGACACTGTTCAATTCTTCAAATTGGTAGTTAGATCGCATAATGATATTGCTGACAAGATCTTGATTTATCCGTTGCGTTTCTTCATTTATCAGACCTTCATAGGAGAATCGCGTTGTATATTCCCTTGTTCTCCCTCAATTGTACGAAAATTTCCATTGAAGTTTTACAGTGGCCAGATAACGGTAACCGACTGCATCTATTGAGGAACCCGAATTTACGTGAAGCTGATTTGGCTAATGCGATAATGTGTTCATTCCATTTTTAATTGTTGCTAATCTGAACCCCAAGCAGACGAATTGAACCACAACCCACGAGAACGTGTCCTTTTACCACAAAAGGGTATTCGTTGTGGCTTCTTTTACTCGAGAATGTGCATATTTGTGTTTTTTTCTCGTTAAATTTGACCTGATTTTTAACTCCCCACTCAAATATTGTACTCAAATCGGAGTTAAGCGAAGTGACAACGTCTAGCCGTTTACCGTTTAACTGTGAAGGAGTAGGCTCGACCTCGAGTGCAATGTTGCATCATCGGCAAAACTGTGGATAGGGTTCACAGTGCTATCCAACAAGTCATTAATGTATAACAAAAACAAAGTTGGCGATAAAACTGATCCTTGAGGGACTCCGGCATTTGGGGAGTGTGTCGTTGATGATCTCCCATTTAGCACAACGTTGAGCTTTCGGTCTTTGAGAATGCTGTTTATCCACTTGATGGCCATCGAATCAAAGCCGCATGCCACAAGTTTACAAATGAGATTCTAATGTCAAATCTTGTCAAAAGCTTTTTCCGTGTTGCTCAAGGGCGAGATTCCATTTGTTTGTAACATACGTCAAGAGATCGGTTGTGGAGCGGCTTTCGCGGAAACCATATTGTTTATCTGAAATTATTTTATTAATCTCAAGAAAATGCACCAGTTGCATACATGCATTTCTCAAAAACTTTAGCCACGGCTGACACGATTGATATTGGCCGGTAGTTTGAAGGGTCAGTTTTATCACCACCACGTTTAAAAACCGGTTGCACCATCGCACTCTTTCAGGAGTTCGGGTATTTACCTTGCTTATAAGAAAGGAGACAATTTTTAGTTAATATTGGAGCCAATTCACTGGCAAACTCCTTCAATATTCGAACAGGAATTCCGTCAGGTCCAGTGGTCTTATTTATGTCCATTGTCTTCAGGTTTCTGAAGACAATTTCCTCCGAGATGTTGACAGGATCCATTTTTGAACCACAATACGGAATTGACGGAGGCGTAACTCCATCTGGGACGACTAAGGTCGAGTTCGAAGTGAAGACGTTTGCCAGTAATTCGGCCTGCAAATATGGATTCACCACCAAACACCATCTGCACATTTTAATGCTGAAATAGATGTTTTAAAAATATTGGCAACCGATGCGACCATCTGGTAAAAGTTGCGATCGGAGGTTTTCAACTCGGAAGCCTTAGCTGCTTTCTTGTTGTCAGCTCTTTTCGCTTCCTTAGCACAGATTTTTTTACAAATGTTACGTGTGGCCTTATATTCTTAAAACGAAATTTCGTTGCGTTTATATTTCTTGTGAGCAGATTTATTTTGTCTGGCTGCTTTGGCGGCATCTTTTAAAAAGATTTTAAAATGAGGATTGAGATTAGAAAAGGATTATGCGCGGGGTTATATTTATTCATTCCATGTAGAACGGTTTCGGTGCAATTGGAAACGGCGTCGTCTATTTGATTGTTATAAAAATAATGGTTCTCCCACGGGAAATGTTGAAAAAATGACCGTAAGCTTAAATTCTGGTGGTGTTGCGACAGATATTTTTACTGTTATCAGGTTGTGGTCAGAATTTCCAATTCCAGCCTCGACACGCGCTTCCATGGAATGCGGAATTTTTGTAAGACAAAGATCCAGAATATGACCGCTTGAAGTATTTTGACATTCAAATGTGGAATCACTAACACTCTGCGTAAGGTCATGCGAAACAGCAAGCCACTCCGTCTGACGCCCAGCAAAGTTCGTATTTTGATGATTCAACCATTCTTTATGGCGGGCATTAAAGTCACCAACCATAATTAATTCGCAGTAGGGATGTTGATTGCGAATGTCATCACATTTATCTGACAAAACCTCGAAGAAATTCATAGTTTCAGAATCCGTTTGATTGGGGGAACTATATAAACTAGTTTAAAAAAGGATTGTATTAGGAAGGGATATTTTAAGTACAATAGTTTGAGCGGTCTTTAAGAAAATTTCGTACTTCTGATGTCGAGCGTACGGTATGTGGTCTTTGATGAATATGCACACTCCACGTTGCTACTCGAATGCTTGTTCGAACTGGTAGCGCTTGAAGTAGAATTCATTCTCGTAGATATTATGAAATACTCTTGTTTCCGTTAGCACTAATATGTCGGGTCGCCGTGATTCGAGATGTTGATGTGCGCAATTTTTATAAATCACGAGTCCACGGACATTGGCAAAATGGATGGTAAGGCTATCAATTGTATCTTTACGAGGATTATGCCTCGCCCCGCGATCCGAAGAGGCATTTTTCGGGGATTTTTTAATTTTACTTCTCATGGTAAAAAAAACATTTTTGTACGCAAAAATGCCACTAAAGATCATGAGCGATCGCATCGTGCTCAAATATAGAGCCTCTCAGATTATCCTTGAAAGTCCAACACAGCCTTTTTACCGGTGGCCCAATGAGAAATCCAACTCCAAGATTTCTGAGGTTATCTCCATTGTATAGCAATATATAGCATTAAGGCACATGGTCTCCACTTTTAGACCATCGAATTTCTTGGAGCGCTTCGAGTTCCAGCCGATACTCTTCCATACATGTGATAAGACCGACAAACGCGCGAGGTTTTCTAAGTGACTGCTTGTTCCACGTGCTGATCCTCAATCTCGTGTCCGGATAATTAAGTGGGGGGTCATGGTTGTTGTGGCGGTATCAGATTTTTTTGTTTGTTGAAATTTTTAACATTTGTTGTTTTTTACGAATACGGGTCGTCAACTGAGCGATCCAAGCAGATTAAATCGCTTCTTACGAATAACTTAGGATACTGTGGTTTGACCCTTGCTACTATCAATAAACTAGGTATAAAAGTGATAGACAAGGCGACATTCTTAGGTTTCATCTTTCTAAGTGTAATTCCAAGCAGTTGTACATCACTATCCTAACGCCACATATGAAATAATCTGCAATTCGGTAGAATGAATCTATATTTGAACAAATATTCAAATATCACTATAATACATCACATAATCCTTTACAATGATGGCCGAAAGCCCCGGTTAGGATACATTCATTATAGCTTCTGATTATATTAATCGTTTTTCACCTCACTGTCGAAGTTGTATAAAGACGAAAACTAAAAGGAAACTGTACGCCAATTCCACTCAACAATCTTTCAAGTACTTTAAAAATAAAGGTCGAGCCAACTTCATCGAAGCAGTGTTATTGTAAAACATCGTATTTGAAATGTAAATTCATTAATAAAATATTTATTACCCTAAAGGGTGAGAATACATAAACTTCGATTTATTTAACTCATACTCGCATATGCCCTACAGACACACATTCATAGATAACAGATAGATCAAACCTTAAAAATTAACATCGTCTTAATATTATTTTAAAGTCACACCGCACATACTGCACCCTTTTTAGGTGCTTGTCATTTAAACCAAATCTCATATTAAATTGATTCGCTACACCCCGTTTTTAACAATTTATAAGGGATTATATCGTTTACTTCCCTAAACATAAAACTGTTTATATATATATATATATACACGAAATGGTGTCTATTTACTTATCTATAAATTAAAAAATAACATTGAGATCGAAAATAAAAATAAATAAATTTAGTAAAATATAAATCCATTTCTATTGTCCCGTACTCCTCCCCTAGATTTTTTTAAAGATACTATATATTTAAGCTTAATGATAATCTCGATGGTAATTTCAATCATCATTATTTACGGTACCCATAATTCACGTTCGATTTGAACCCTTGCAGCTTTAACACACGCATCCTCTAGCTATACAGGGTCATTCAATAAGTTCGAAGGATGACACAACGATGGCGTTACTAGAAATTTTTCCATACGATTTTTATTTAGTAGTAAAGCCTAATACTCAGATCATAATGAAATGAGATTTTACCGCGGTCTCCAAAAATTCATTTATTTTCACGTAAAATAGAAATGGATTATTTTGATAATAAAATTTGAAATATAATAAAATTTAATCATAGAACTTTATCACATCTATTTAGAATACGTCAGAAACGTAAATGTTGAAATTTCACATGAAAAAAATGGTTAGAATCGTCATTTTCGCGTTAAACTAAGTCGTAGAGTTTATGCGCGACATCTATGATGCATTGAGAAAAATATAGTATTTTGTTGATGAACTGAGTAGCGCTTAGCGAAAACAGAAATGAAATTTTTCATTTCTAAGTTTACTTTCGTAAAATCGTAAAGAAATTTCTCGCGAAATCAATCTGAGTACTAGCCTTAACCTTCAAACGATACGTGTATAAATTTGACAGCAATCTGACTATTGATTTTGCTTCACACAAAATGCTATTTGTGTGAAGCAACTTTTGTTTTTGAAAAAAAAATGGAAAAAAGTGAATTTCGAGTTTCTATCAAGCTTTGCTTTTTGATGAAAAAAAAATTCAGTGGAAACCAAACAATGGATTGATGATCATTATCCAAACTCTGCTCCATCGAAACAAATGGTACAGAAGTGGATTGCCAAGTTTAAATGTGGTCGTACAAGCACAAATGATTCTGTTATACAAATGATTCTGTTATAATGATTCTGTGGTCGTACAAGCATAAATCCACAACTTGGTTATCAACGATCGCAAATTGAAGATGCACGAGCTAGCTGACATTGTAAAAATATCAGATGGAAGTGGTTTTACCATTTTACACAAACATTTGGGTATGCGAAAGCTCTGTGCAAAGTGGGTGCCGCGTGAGCTCGCAGTCGAACACAAACAACAACGAATCGATGCTTCAGAGGAGTGTTTAGCGCTGTTAAATCGCAATAAAATGGAAATCTATTTTGGGATGCGGACAGAAAAATATTCATCGACTATTTCCAGAAAGGAACCACCATAAAAAGCTGGATTGAGTTAAGGTTGAAATCGCAAGGAAACGGCCACATTTGCAAAAGAAAATAGTGTTGTTTCGCCAAGACAATGCACCGTGTCACAGATCGATGAAAACGATGGCAAAATTGTATGAATTGGGCTTCGAATTGCTTAACCCACTCACCAAATTCTCTAGATTTAACCCCTAGCGACTTTTCCTGTTTACAGATATCAAGAGAATGCTTTCTGGAAAGAAATTTAAGGCCAATGATGCAGTAAGCGCTGAAACTGAGGCCTATTTTCATGAGAAAGAAAAATCGTATTATAAAAGTGGTATCGAAAAGTTGGAAAATCGGTATACTCGTTGCATCGTCATCGAAGGCTCGTTGAATAATAAAATCGAATTTTGTCAACAATTTGTTTTTTTTTACTTATCCTACGGACTTATTGAATGACCTACATATAACTCGCTAAAAATCCAACGGAGAAACTTACTAATTAATTTTATGTTATCTCAAATTTATGATGGGAAATACCATAAATGTTATAGTTATGTTGCCACTATACATAAAAAAAATACAAATGAAGAATTTGTCGTTAATTTTAACGAGAGGATTTTCCATTTTCCTTTTTACATTATTATTTTTGAACTCATGAAATTTATGTCCCACTTAAAAACTACATATTGTTCGATTTGTCGTGCATGGGTTATGATTTAGGGGAATTATATAGTATGTGTCCTCGAAAACAGAACAACAGCTTACCTCGAAGGGACATGTATTATGGCATATCGTAATTGATTAGTTCAGCATACTTCATAACCACAATATGAGAAGAACTATGTATAGTGTTCGGTTCAACCGGTTATTCTTAACAAATATAAAATGGAACAAGCCAGACACAGCGCACAAAACACCAATATCTAAAGTCAACATAAACAATCAAACCCTTTTTTTTACGAGTGACATAAATAACCATTTCCAATTTTCCACATTTGAATCCGACCTTTTCGAATGACGAATAGCAAGTTGATGTAAATATTTACTCACGAGTTTTCTTTACTGGGTAAATATAAAACGATTTTGATTACCCAACATATTTTGGTTTTTGTATTTTTTTTTTCTATTTTTGTTTGATTTATGATTACGGAATCATTTTTCATAGTTTTTCATCCAGTTTACACTATATACATACATACCCTATATATAACATAAAAAGCACGTCTAAACATAATAATAATACATAATATAACGATTTCAATTTAAAATAAACATAAAATTTCATGATGCCATGTCGTATGGTTCGTTTATAGATGGGAACCGTCTTTTGGTTTGTTTATATACGCGCGGCTCATCTAAAATTGCCAAATTGTTGTTTTATCGAGAGTTACCCATTTTCTTTACCCCTAATATTTACTTATCAAGGGATAATAGTTTGACCTCTAGAAATTATCTTGTCGCACAAGTTAATCTTTTATAGAATTTGTATTTATATTTTGTGTGTGGCCACATCTGGTTCCCGTAAATTAAAATCCCACAGCTGAACACATTTGTAATTTAATTCACGAATGATTTATTAGGTTTGAGGTTTTTGAAGTTCAAACCAGTTATCGCGTGTGTATTGAATGCATTTATAGACAGACGCGCGTGCCACTGTATAGTATGTTGAAAATACTTTATTAATCGGCTTTTCATAATTTAAAATAGTAAAAAATTTTATTAAAGAAATCTCACGAGACCAAAGCCAATGTCCGTCTAAAAGGATTTCTATTGTATAGTTGCCAAAGTACTCTACGTGCTTTAGTTTCTTTACTATGCCATTGATTTCTAGTTTTGTGATTGAAAAAAATCGATATGTGCCATCAACAGCCAATAAGAACCTATACACAGTAAAGAGGGGATTCATAGTCTAAAAGGGTATTTAATAACAACCTAAAACTCAGGTGTAGGGTGCTCTTTGACAGAAACAAAGTACATAGTTGAGCGACTCATCTTAACTCTTCAACAAAAGGGGGACGGTGCACATTTCCATATCGGTGAGTTCGAAAATAAACAAAATTGTCGCATTTGGGATCGGAAGATCCACAGAGATATGTATAGAAGCCAATGGATCCATTGCATGTTACTGTTTGGTGCGGCGTCACTATTGGGTCGTATTTCTTCGTAGATAAGGCCGGCCTTTTCTGACCATTGGTCCCAGCAAGATGGTGTACCATGCCACACACCGGACAAATGTTATACAAAAATCCACAAATAATTGAGTATTACAAAGCCAATATTAAAGCAAAGATTGCCGAAATATACCCGAAAACAATCCAAAATGTGCTTAGAAATTGGACGAGACCGAATGGAGTACGCCAAGACCAGCCACGGCTCTCATTTGAATGAAATCAATTTTCACACCGCAGCCTCAAATTCGATTCTCGCCGTTGACCAAACACTATAGCCTGCATCGATTGTGTGTAAAAATATTAGTTGGTCTTGACCACCTTCAATGTGCACCAATACGATAAAATAGTTCGTAATATCTCAGTGGAGATGCGGTAAGGGCTGTTCACGACCTCTAAGCCATAGATCAGTTCACAGTAAGCCGTTGTAGTTTTATTAAATTTTTAAATCTGAACTTCGTATTGGGACACCTTTTCTCACATTTAGTTAAGGCAACCGTATAAAAACTATGCCAATATCAATAATACATGTCGTCTAGATACCTTCGCGAATTCCATCTTTAAGGTTTTCAATCAGTTATTGTGGAGTGTTGGTATAGATTTATGATTTACGCGGCCCCTAAGAACAATTTTTAAAGGTGTTAAATCACAAGATATCGGTGACCAATTGTGATCTACTCTTCGAGAAATGACACGGTCAGGAAATTTTTCTTGCAAAATTACGATTGTTTCGTGGCTTATGTGTGGCACATAAAAAGATCCGGCGATAAAAAATCATTAAACATTGCTCGGTAGCGCAATCCATTCACCATAATAATTGCATTAGCCTGGTTTTCGAAAAAGTAAGGTCCAATCACACAGCCAGTGCAAAACCGCACCAAACAGTGACACGTTGGATTTTCTGAGCACAAAATGCGACAACTCCGCTTATTAACGTCAGTCACCAAGATGAAAATGGGCGTCATCACTCAAGGTGATTTTTCGATGATAATCCGGACCATTTGAAGGACCCAATCAGCTTGAGTTATTGCTAGCTGAACTTTATAAACTTTATGACCTAATTCTTTATGCAAAATACGGTATAATGTCGTTTGTGGAATATCTAATTCCAAAGATCGACGAGGAATCGACAAACCTGGGTTTGACTACGGACTACAGCAGCATTATTCTCAGTTGTTCTTGAGAGACGCACACGGTTTCGATTCTTCATATCACTAACTTGTCAAAACAGTCCAAAATTTTTCCACGAGTTTCACTATTGGTGGCCAGAAGGTGCTTCACGACGACCAAAATTATCGCCATTTTTGTAGCGAATTTTACCAATTGCAATGAGTTGTTGAAGCGTGTATTGTACCATTTTTATGAAATGGTGTAGTTTTTACTTGTCAAATGTCAAAAGATGGCAGCTTCAAAATTGATAGATGCCCAAATAATAGGCGATTCAAAATTCCCAATAGATCATTTTGATTTTAGAGTTGAACCCTTAACCTTTTTCATTGTCTTTAACCCAGAATATGACTTATATTATAAGACAATATAGCAAATAAATCGCTGTTTTGTATGTGTGAAGGCTAGTCATACTCGATGAAAACGTGCCAAACAACAACGTCGGAAATTTTGTGAAGGATTAGCTTGAACACCTTACTGGTACTAATGAGAAGAACAAGACCAAGTTCATCAATTGTTATCGTACAAAATGATCACCAAAGGAATCGAAATTTATTTAATTTAAGATTAATTTTAAGACACAACTATGGCGGGGTGTAGTGTAAAAATCAGCAATTAACAAAAATGTAGCTGTCATATGAGAGAATGGCGATTTGCTTTTAGTTAACATTAAGGAGTAGTGTAATGTAAAAATGCCATAAAAAATAATTAAAGAAGGTGGAAAAACATTCCAGAACTAAAATGCCACTATATGAGCGCGCCGACGGTTCAACCCACACACTAACACATTATAAACACCCAATCATGAGTTTTGGTCACCATCGAGAATCGAACTAAAGAGCCCCCAATCGACAAGCACGCTACTTTCTCTGCAAAGAGGGTGCCAAAAATGGCATGAAATTTAAGAAATTTAATTTATAATATCTTTTTAGGACATTCTCTATTCTCTCTTAGAACCACTCTCTATAGAACCTTCAACCACAACTTTTTATTTTCTTCAAAATTAGGTACCAAGAAATAACTGGGTTAATTTTTTAAAACTATTGGTGCACATTGTAGATCAGGGTGGTCATTTTGTGGTGCTTTATCACATTTAGTGATAAAAAGTATGATATAATGGAATTGTCGAAGCTTACTGCGGGTGAATTATGGATGAACAACGTCATGTCTTATATTGATTTCAATGAAAAAGACCACAATATCTTCCGTCTAAATTTTATAAGTGCAAAAACATAGTGTCATAGTGTTCGTCAATTTGTTTTCATTTCTTATTTACATACGGTTTTGACGTTTGATGTGGTTTGATATAGAATAATAATTGTTTGAGTCATTATTATAATTAAAAATATTTAAACAAACAAGTATTATTTTAATATATTATAAATTATAAAACAGACAATTTTAGTTAGACGGAAACAACCAAGTCTTTTTTAGGTTTTAGTGTGTGTTTAAACCTTTTGTTAAGGTTAGTGTAAGTTAAAATCATGGTAGTTAGAATCAATGGCAGTTGTAAAAAAGAATTTTATTTGTTTGTAGACCATGACTCGAGCAACTCACACGTCGCATTTGAATACTGGCACGGACAGCGAAATAAGAATTTAAGGGACAGACAAAAGTATAACCCGTATCAGATGAACGAATCAGAGTTTAGGAGCTATTTCCGATTCACCCCTGCTTTGGCTATACAACTAATAGAAGAGTTGCAAGCATTACAGTCCATACATCAAGGAACGATGAAAATCGAAACGGATAATCCACAGAAAAATATCCCTTTTGATATAAAGTGTCTGGTGGCGTTCAATTTTTATGCGACCGGTTCATATCAAAATCAAATTCGAAGTATTGGTCAGCCAGCCATAAGTAAATGCATTGAGGAAGTGACTGACCTCCTCAATATACTGATTAATAAATATATTAAATTTCCACAAGAAGAGGCAGAACGAAATCGGATTGCAGGCGAGTATGCAAAAAAAGGAATTCCGGGAATAATTGGTCTAATAGATGGCACGCAAATTGCTTTAGCAGCCTTAAGTAAAAATATTGAAATGGCATACGTAAATCGTAAAGGATTTCATAGTATAAATGTCCAAATCGTTGTAAATGACCGAAACCTCATAACATTTATCAATGCACGTTATCCGGGATCTGTGCACGATAGTTATGTTTGGGGAGCAAGCAAACTTCATGCTATGTTCCAAAACGAATACTCGACTGCTGACGCTCAAAAATATTGGCTTTTAGGAGACCAAGGATATCCTCTTATGCCGTTTCTTATAACTGTAAGCGAAGAAGGGAACACTGCAAAACAAAAAGAATTTTACCGTCGGCATAAAATTATCCGAAGTCAAGTAGAAAGGGCAATCGGAATATTAAAAAATAGATTTCGCTGTATACTAGGAGAGCGGATGTTACGATATATCCCAATAAAATCTGCAAAAATAATAAATGCTGTTGCAGTATGTCACAATTTTTTAATTTTAAATAACTATAAGGATGAGTATGATGCTTCAGAAGACGAAATTGTCATAGCTGAAATTAATTCGAACGACCGCATGGCTAGTGTCAACAATCCATACCTTGAAGTGGGTCGTCAAATACGCCAAAGGATTATAGACAGTATTTTAATGTAAACATTTTATCAAATAAAATCAAATAAAAATTCATCACAGTTCTAATTAATTTGTTCGAAAAATAAAGCAAATAGTTAAACGATACCCCACTGAAAATGCATATTCTTTCATTCTTCAGTAAATAATACAACATGTACAAGAAAATGTAGGAATGATAATTGTCAGCAAAATATTATTTTAACTAAATATATATTATGTATATTATATAAATAGCTAGTTTGTTTTATTTTGTATATTTATCAAAATTTTAAGTAAATCTTTGTTTTAAGTTTCTTTGTGCCGGCGCTCATTCTCAACACATTCAGATTTCATTACATTTATTTGTTCCTGCTTTAAGGAGTTGGTTTTCCGAAGCTCTTTCAGAGCATCTTTCTGCAACTGCAAACTTTGTTGGCTATTTCTTGCTAGTGATGTCCTATATAGATTGCGAGCACGGCTGGAGCGGCTGAGACTGCTACCCGTTTGTCGTATTGGGGACAATGGTGACACTTCTTGTGACACTTTTTGTGTCACTTCTTGTATGGATGGTGAGGTCGGTAGGATGGTTAAATCCACATGTGAAGGGGAGAGAATTGCAGCAAGTAGCACGAGAGTGGATTCGGGTACTGTATCCTAAAATTGTGTATTAAATTATACAAAAATCTTTGGAATATATTAGATAAAATATTTACTTGAATGGTAATGGACGGTCCAGGCAATTGACTTTCATGATATTCCCGATGTAAATCCGGAATATCATGAAACTCAATTGCCTTGACCACATCAGCCTGATTGTCATCGATAGCAACAATAGGTGTTTCAGCTTGTGTGAGACAGTTACGGGCTACCAATAAATTTGGAATGGTGCTGACCTAAAATAAAAGTGAATGAAGTTAAATTGATACTTAAATTGCTACTAATTGCATACAAATCCTCCCTCCACGCAGTCTATACCGTCAATATGCTCAGGAGGTAGCACACTCAATAATCTCTTCTCCAATGGATCTAGTTCGATTCCTATATGATCACCACCACCAGTCCTGAAGGCATGATTCCTAATCATTTTAAATTGTCCCCTTATCGCGTTCCGTATATCATAAAACGACTGTAATTAATAAAAAACTTAATAATATATATCTTAGTTATATATCAATAAAATTTACCTTAATAAAATTAAAATTTGAAATTATATAAAAATAAAATTTGCCAGCCAATAACCTTTTTTTGGGCCCCACTCATGCCATTTAGGTCAGCTACCAATTCACTCCAAAAGTTTTGCTTCTCGCGTTTACCGTCAGCGCACTGGAACCTAGAAACAGCAACGATGTAGTTGGAAGTGACTCGTTCTACCAGCTCGGTTTTTTGTTGTTTGCTTATTCGTTGCCAGTTAGAATTTTCAGAAGTTTTCTGACGAAGAAATTGTATTACGTAAACATATTCACGCCAATTTAAATATTTGATTATTTTTTACAAATAGATTACAATTAACATACACATATAGATACATTAACTAATTGCATTTTTATACTTACCATATTGGAAAAATTGTATCACTATCTATTCTACCACTTCGTATACTAAATGATATAATTAATTTTGCGTTCATATATAAACGTCAATTTTTCACTTTTAAATATTTATTTCTCCTTCAAATTCATTTTTTCTCCTTTTAAATTCATTGCACAGGGTTGCTTTTGTAGACTTATTTTATTATTTTTATATCACGAAAAAAGTCTCCAACTGTGAAATAAAAGTATGATAAAGCACCACAAAATGACCACCCAGGTCAGACCAACGAATGTTTTTTATGTCATTCGGAGCATGTTAATTTTTGGTCAACGGACTAGAAGGCAACAGATCGAACCGAGGCCACAGCGTGATGAGAAACTCTCTTATCCATTAAGCTACAACCGGCGACTACAATAAAATAAGGTGACCAGGGTGGCCATTTTGTGGCGCTTTATCGCATTTCGTGATAAAAACTATGATATAATGAAATTGTCGTAGCTTACTGCAGCTTAATTATGAATGAACAACTTCAAGTCGTATATTGAAACGAGTAAAAAAGACGACAATAAATTCCATTTCGCTTTTACTTGTCAATATTTTATACTATTAGTTATTTTCATGTTGAAATGATCTTCAATTTCATTAATTAAGTTGAATTCATATACTTTCCATATTAAAAAAATTTATCACTACCTATTCAACCACTTCATATAAAAAATGATATAATTAATTTGAAACGTCAATTTATCACTCTAAAATATTCATTTCTCCTTAAAATTCATTATTTCCCCTTTTTAATTTATTGCACAGGGTTGTGTTTGTAGACTTATTTTATTTCTTCTATATCACGAAAAAAGTCTCCAACCGTGATATAAAACTATGACACAGCACCACAAAATAACCACCCAGATTAATAAATTATCATTTATTTTATCATTTGAACAAATAAAACGGTGTACTGTTTAAAACTACAGCAGTTGTAGCGAAAGGTTCCCGTGATGATCCTATTTTCGAGTGCCAAACTCATTAGCCAACACCTCTTCCATATCGGTACCATATCGCCTGGAATAAAATATATTTTGTAAATCGGATATATTTGTCGTCTTAGAGTGAATGTAAAGACTAAAATGAATAAAAAAATAATCTTATCACTGTTTGTGCATTGCCAATCCCCAAAATAGGGTCAAGGCCCCTATTTCATTATTTTATTATATTGATTAATTCTGCCAAAATTTGTACAGTTTATTAGTGTTATCGACTAAAATTTGAATTATTTATTCAATTAAATAGTGTGATGGAAAAGCTTCGGGTACACATTTAAGTGCTTTCACTGCTTAAAAGTTTAAATTTTTTTCTCAAAGATAAAATTTCGTCCTCTTAAAGGATAAAACAAAAAGTTAAGTTGATGTGGCTGCTATCGCACACTTAGACCAAATTTGATCCGTTGTGATATCACTCTATATGGCTATAGGTCCGAGTCTTTCCGAAGAGCTATCTGCGCATTGCATAGCTCCATGTCAGTCCTATAGTACTGACATGGAAGATGGATCGGCCCAAGGATTCTAAGCACGACAGAGGATCCAGAATATGTTTATTTTCACCACCGATCGCACCGCCCAAACGATCGAAGGTGAAAACCCCATTTTGCATCCTGCCTCGAATCGGATTCGAACCCGGTACCTCCCGCTCCAACTGCCGCAGCTTTAACCACTGCGCCACCTGGGCGGTCCTCCTCTTAAAGGATACTTTAATGTGTCTTTATAATAGAATATAAATTGATATGAGTGCGCTGATAATAATTGTGTTTCATGATAAAACCATAGTGTAGTTAAATTCCTTGTATTAAAACTTTACAAAACCTTCTGACACAAGTTTTAGCACCACTTGCTTCCTAACCTAATACAAAATAACTGATTATTTGCATCACATTTTGTGTATTATGCAGTTGTCATGGTTTCACAATGTCGGTTCGGGTTGTCTCTTCTTAAATCACAAGTATTTCCAGGAAGTTCGTATCATGCTGCGACATTCATAAACACTCAGATGGGTGAATTGAGACAAGCATAAATACAACATGCATTCAGGTTGGTATCTTGAATCGATGGTAGCGAAATCAGGCACCCACAACGTATTGCAGACAGAAATCGGAATGGGAGATACACATTCGTGGAGTCATGTAAAGTACACAACTGTCTATTCGTCATTGTTCAGAAATATAATGGTCGTCACAGTACATCTATTAAGGGCATTCACTTACGCCTGATGAGATGAAATTGATATTTCCGATAATCACTAGAGATGAAATTTCTCAACGATATTGACAACACCTATAAAATAGTAAAGAGTAGACATAAGGAGGAAAAGAAGGAAAATAACAATTCGCACAAAAGAATGGCAAATTAACCAATATTTTTTGGTAGGTGTGAGGGCTGGCATAAGATAGACAATCCTTCTTTAATGAGAACATCTGATCAGCTTAAATAAATGATCAACGATAACTTTTATAATCTATAGATATGATACGATATGGTATGATTTTCAAGCCAAACTTTACGGTGATCCTAGGCTTATTACCATAATCCTGGAATAGATATCTGAAAACTTATTATATTCCAGAATGAAGATTATAAAAAAAAGGTTAGCCACAGAAATTCTTGATTGATTCCCAACCTTTAAAGTGTTATGGCTGGGTATAAGTTTATTTTAAGCGGTTTGTCAATTGTTATCACAGGAAAAAATTGTATTCCAGTAATATCCGACCACCTTCAATAAAGATAGCGACTACTCACTGTGGAAAGCAACCAAATATTTGAAAAAAACCAGCTACGCACGTACCACCAATAAGATTAAGAAGAAATAATGGGCATCTAGCTAAAACCAAAGAAGAAAAAGCAGAAAGTTTTGACGATCATGTCGAGCGCACCCTCCTTTCAGTCTAATTTAACAACCTTTAGTCCACAAGACATATTAATTGAAAACTATACAAATATCTTGAGACAGAAAATCCCATTAACTAATGCTAAAGAAGTGAAACAAGAAATAAAGAACCATGTATTACCTAAGAAATCACCAGTATATGACTTGATAACTGGGGAGATTCTTAAACAACTATCTAATAAAGATATAAGGAACTTATCGGACATAATTAATGCCTCCTTCACACTATGGTGTGTCCCTTTTCTTGGAAATTTGCGGAAGAAGTAATGATACCTAATCCAGAAAAGCCGCCAAGTGATTTAACTTCATACAGGCCAATATCGCTTGGCCAACTCTAATAAATCGCAAATTAGCTCACGTCACACGCAATTAATAAAATCAAAATAAAATGTCGCGTCACGACTGAACGTATACATACGAATCGCACAGTATGAACATCAAGTCCGGTAGTATATGCCTGATGAGATGAATTTGATCTTTTCGATCACGCAATCATTCAATGACGTCATCATCAGATCGAAACCGGCCTAGTGAATTACAAGATACAAGCAACAACTAGAATTATACAATACAGTAAGCTTTACGCTTCAGCTTCTTCCAATTAAGTCAAAACTGTTCGAAAGACTATTATTAAAGCGAATTAAGCCTGAAATTTAAAAGTCAAAGACAAACACTCCACAATCGATCAAGACCATAGAATAACAGATTTAAAAGAAACATTATTAGAGGAAAAAAAGATTTGTTCAGCCATATTTCTGGATATAACGCAGGCATTTGACAAGTCTGGCTAGATGATCTAGAATTTAATTCGGAAAAACTCTGCCAGTTGTGTGTTGCGAACTGTTAAAGTCGTACTTGAAAGGAAGATACTTTAAAGTTAAACAAAAAGGAGTTAACTCCAGCATAAAAGAAGGTAAAGAAGAAGTCCCACAGAGAAGTGTCTTTAGAGTCATTCCTTTTTGTTATGTTTTGTCTTTACAAGCGACTTACCACAGACGAATAACACAATTATCGCCACATTTGCAGATGACACTGGTGAAACTCAAACTACAAATAGCCATAAATAAAGTGCAAGATTGGCTAGTTAAATGGAAAATAAAATTGAATGAATCGAAGTTTACTCCCATTAACTTCACTAATAGAACAATAGAACCACCTGTGACTCTCAATAATATTCCTGTACCAAATGAAAAACAAGCAAAGTACCTTGGTATGAATCTTGATGCATCAGGAGAGGCTCCATCACCCTAACTTTGATGCTGTAAAACTACTTCATCAAGAGGGTATGACAAGAAGACTCATAAGACTAAAACCTTTAGAGTTATACAAGAATGGTCCGAAGAATGCAAAATAAATCAAAACAACGCTATGGAAACATTACATAGAAGTGCTTAATTATTTATAGTAAAAATCAAAAATGAATTTACTTTGTTAATATGTAATTGTATTGTTATCATAAATAAAATATTTAAAAACAATCTTTCCAACCAATAAAGAAATTTTATTATATTTATATAAATATTATTATTTATATAAATAAACTAAAAATGGCCCTCCGTTTGATAGAGATAATTAGATGAGTTGGTATGATATGATAAGATAGAGGTCTATATGATAATTAGATAAGCATGCCACTACACTTCTAGAGCACGCTCAGCAAAATATCTAATTTACATCCGAGAACAGACAATAAGCCAAAACAATGCGTACCCAGACTATGTCCGCTCTTCAACCAGCAATTCTTGTATAGGGATTAAGGATGCTTTAATTCCCAAACCACCCAAAATCATCATCCAACGACCAGCACAAACAAAGTTTGGTTAACAAAAAACAATAAACTCACACTATACAGAACCGAGCTTTGCCCTAGTACATCCCAACTGTGACCAGCCCAGGGCGCAACGCTAAATTTTATCACATGCATCACAGTAACTCTTCATAACCTTTATAATTTCCCGATAGTTTCAATTAATTGAAAACTTTAAGTAAAACAATACTCACTTCACTGTGCATCGCTTTCTTTTAATGATAACATCGTTTCAAATTCTCACCTTAGCACATTTTATACAATACATACTGGAATATGTACACACACACATTGACTGTGTCGTGGGAAATAACCAAACCGGTGGATGATTCATCAATAATATAATATCATGCAAGAATCAGTACGATTATTTGATGCAATTCAATCACTATACTGATATATAGGATCGTTAGCGTTTCATCTTATATCCGGATGCCATAACCAAGTTTAAATTCTTACTATCCCAAACTAGAAATAACATATTTTTGTTTAAGTTAAGTCAACATCGTTTTCTTATATATATATAGAGGTAAATATATGATTAAGTCCTATAATGTATATAAGTTTGTCTTGAACCGGAAATACCAAAAATTTATATACATAGCTACATACTCGTATATACATATATTTTTGTTCCTTTGTTTTATTTATGTTGAATTTCTTTTGTTTCGCGTTTCTTAAATGCGTTTGATCGCATTTTGTTTACAAAGTAGAATGCTCGTATGTTCAAAAAAATATTGCATGCAGCCACACAGCAGAAGTAGATTAATGATGGTTGTTGAAGTTCAAATTACACCCTAATAATTTTCATGTGAAGATGTGTATACGTAGTTTAGGGTATGCGAACCATCGACCCTCGTCCAAATGGTCAGTGATGTGTATAACAGACGGAATTGAATATGTATAGGTATAGTGTCTTTGTGTTTGAAGGGTGGACGCATTCGTTATAGTTGTTTTTCGTAATTTATTGGTTTTTCAACGTGTATTGAACATAATTATGTTTTTGTGATTTGAGTCAAATTTAAAGTGTAAAGAGGGTAGGTGGTTTCCACTTCATTACGATTGTTTTAATTAGTATCTAATATAGCATAAACATCAAGCTCTGTGGTTGGGGGCAGCCATGTTCCGTAAATATCGAACGAAACATAAGACCCAAAGAATACCATCACAGTATCCAGAGCTTGTCGTAGGAGGCGACTAAATCTGATTGGATCGCTAGGTTAACGATCCGCATCCGTAAAAAACAACAAATGTTAAATTTTTTTTTACGAAGTTAGCTTAAGTACCCAGAAACGAGATTGATGATCGGCAGGTGGAACGTGCAGTCACTTCGGAAACATGGCGCGTTTATGCCGTCAAACGCGCCAGGTTATCACATGTATGAAAGTGTATCGGTTGGAACTCGTAGCGCTCCAAGAAAATCGATAGCCTTATATTGTGAAAACCATGTGTCTCAAGGCCATACGTTGCTACATAGTGGAGATGACCTTGGAAATCTTGAAGTTGGATTTCACATTGGACCACAGGTAAAAAAGGCCGTACTGGACTTTCAGGCAGTCGATAATCGAATGTGTAAGCTTCGCTTGCACATGAGATTAGCCAACCTGTCAGGTGTCTGTATATATGCACCCACTGATGTAAGCCAACCCCAAGATAAAGACTCATTTAACAATAATTTGGATAATCTGATGGGCTCTATACCTGAGCACGATGTCAGATTAGTGATTGGTGACTTTAATGCTAGAGCTGGCAGATATCAGACCGACTTATGTACTAATTTACACCCCAATTCCCATAGTCGTGTGACTTGAGGCGACGTGACTAGAGTCAAGTCACATCGCAACAAAAATAGTATTCTTGAAGTGGTTACGACTGGAACTAAAAATACATCTTGTAACACTAAAATTGCTCAAATATTTGCTTAAATTTGACAACGAGAATTGTCAAAAATCAAAAACATTGCAAATTGTTTTGTCCACAGAAATTTTATGACTGCGTATAATACTGCGGGATTTTCCATAAGACCGATCAGCATCTCGTATTGTTAACAATTCATTATTTTATTACTAGGAAGATTAACAACATTAAAAAATATTAAAAAACAATATTAAAAAATATTTATAAAAAACATATTTATAAAAAAAATATTTATAAAAAAAAATATTTATAAAATATTGTCGCTTCAAAATAATTTGTCACTTGAAAAAACTACACGACATCTGTCGTAAGAAGTGAATTTAAACGGAACAAACGACTAAGAGAATAGGAAAATTGATGTGACGTGACTATAGTCATGAAAAATTACATGATACGATTATGGGAATTGAGGTGATAAGTTCGTACTTCCGGGCGGAAACTGCGATCGAAAATAGAAAACGAATGATGCATACTTTGCGAACGCTCATGATCTCAAAGTGGCAAGTATATTTTTTTCTCATAAAAACATCCATTTGAATACACTGATTGATCAAAGAGCGGGTTCGGGTGGCCAAGGGGAGAGATCTTATCGGCCGTCAACAAAATTCGTAGGCAGTGAATATTATCTGGTCTCTGCAAAGCTACGATGGAAATTTTCGAAGTCTTGGAGGACAGGAGAATATACAACGCGATCCTCCTGTGAAGGTCTGAAACATGAAGAAACGCAACGAAAATATCAAGATCTTGTCAGCAATAGCATTTTGCGATCTAATTACAAATCTGAAGAAGTGCACAGTGTCTGGGAAGTGCTTCAAACCTCGGTTGTTAATTCTACCCAGCACATTATCGGTATAATGAAAACTGCGCCCAAAAAGATTCGTTTAATGAGGAGTGTCGTCTTTCCTTTTAAAAATATAAATATAGAAGCGCAGATTCGGTTTACAATAACAAGAAGAAATAAAGCAGTCCTTGCTAGAAGGACTGAAACGCGAATGGTGGAAAGCTAAGGTCTTAAGAGTACAACAATTCAGCAATGATCGCAATTCGCGTGGTTTCTTTAAAAGAATCACCGAATTGCACCCTACATTAAAATCTCGGTCAACTGCTATTCGGGACCATGATGGAAACCTCTGTGTTAAGGTCGATGCGGTACTCGATACATGGCGTGATCATTTCTCTGCCTTACTTAATGTTTCACATGTATCACAAGCTGTTTTTGAATGCCCTCAAATACAGACCGCAGAGATGTTCATTGAGGATCCATCCTATGAGGAATTCACAATAACCATGCAGAGACTTAATCGTTTACCAGGAGTTGATTGCATTAATTTAGAGCTCTTGGTTTTCGAAGGGCTATTTTTGTGGGGCTGTCTTTTCGGACTTATTCGAGTGGTATGGCAAAATGAAGTTATACCCAATATTCAAGAAGGGTGATCGCTTTAAATGCGAGAATTATCGCGATATTGCTCTCCTTTGCACAGCATACAAGTTGCTGTCATACATTATCTTGTGGAGAATTATTCCACTGGCGGAGGCAATTATCGGTGACTACCATGGAGGATTCCGTCCAAATTGGTCAGTCACTGATCAAGTTTTTTCGCTTCGGATGAGTCTTTCCAAGTACTACGATAAGTCTCGCGATGTACATTCCTAGATTTCTAAGCAAGCCTATCAATCGAGAGAGGCTAAGGTTGAATATTTAAGAATACCAAACAATTACGTAAATTTGTGTAGCATGACAGTTACGAAAGTTGAAAACAGACTATAGAACTGTTGTAATTACTTTTGGTGTTCAACAACGAGATGCGCTGTCCCCGGTACTTTTTAATCTCAATCCAATCAACTTTTTGCATATGCAGATGATATCTGTGTGATTAGATTAAATGGCAACGGAGTAAAAGAGATACTTGATCGACTCAAACAGTGTTCAGTTTCCGTTGGTCTCCAAATCAACGACTCCAAAAACCAAATATTTGATCTCTGGTTTTCGAGATCAAGACGCAATTGATTACATTAGTGGTATCCACACATTTGAAGGAGTGATGCTATTCAAGTACATATATTGGAACTCTCATAATTCTAAAATCAAAATATCTTGCAAATGCGGATAAGCTGAAATTGTACAGAGTGTTGATCAGACCCGTTGCCATGTATGGATTTGAGAATTGAACCTTGATGAATGAGTACGAAAGATGGCTTCTAACATTCGAGAGAAGAATCATGCATGTGATAAGTCCATAAAACGCAACGTTGATGATGCATACCGAGTTTTTTCCAATCACGAGATGAGGAATATAATTTGAATTCCTGATATCGTGCATGAAATCAAAAGACAGTGAGTACGCTGGCTCGATTATGTTTTACGTGCGGATCCGAACCGAATGATACAGCGATTATTGCAATGAGAGCCGCCTTTTGGTAGGCGAAGAGGTCGCTGTCGATGACGATAGCTCCAGACGGCGTAGAGAGCGATCTGACATCTTCTATTCGTGATCGAAACCGATGGAGTTGCTTAAAAAAAACTTGTGATTTGAATCGAACTTGCAGTGTGTAGTTTGCACTTTATTTCGATGGTTTCGATTTGTTTTAGTTAGTATCCGACATAACACAAATATTGCAACCAAAATACTGACATCAAACATCATTAATCATACAACACTTATCATGCTTTCCATTACATTTGTATATAATTTTCATTTCCGTCTCGACCATTTTGTTTGCTGATGTTATTGTGCTGGTTTCATTTAGTACAAATATATTATGATCGACTGTGATCAATTCGATCCAAATTATATTTTACATGGTTTTACGTATATGAACAATCTTGATCATATTGTATTGTACCGAAGAATGCTTTATTGTACGCGTATGACAAAAAATGAAATTCATATAAGTTCAATATCTTCTTCGTTCTGTTCTGATTATGTACATATATGCGCGAACGTCTCATGTTATAATGATCGAAGACGCAAACGTATAAAAATGATCATATAATCACGCAATGATCTTAAAATGAAGAATATCATTTTGTGTTCGTTGTGTCTCTTCTTATTGTTTCCTTTTGTATATGATTATTACGTTTTTTGTTTTATAAAAAAAAATGAATGTTGTGGTATTATAGAACGTCTTCTTTCTTATACTTATATAGTAGCAGCATTATGAGAAAAAATAAAAGTAAAACAATAACGTTGATAAATAAGATAAAATACACTTTAGGTTAGAATTACAGTGCTGAGGTGATTAATTGTTACGTTAACAGGGTGGTTAATTTTTTGTAAAACTATTTTCACTCAATCACCACACATGTGTGGAACAACAACGATACAATCAATTTATTGGGTAATCCACACACGGCAATGCAAGTAAAAATAATTATTTCAAAATTAATCGATTAAAGGCACCAAACAAACAAACACTGAAATCTATTTATTCAATCGTTGAAAAATTGAAGAACTTAAAAGAAAATTAAATACTCTGTAGACGTACAAATTGATGGTCTCAAATAGTTACGCAAGTATAGAGTGTGAAGTTAGTACACACTCATGTTATGTTTTGTTTAATAATATTCTTATCGCGAAAAGTTACGTTGACCTTTCAAGTTTTTAATACGTATTTACATAATTTTCTTTTACCTTAAAAATGAGGTAGTTAAACGGTCGTGACTAATGTTGAATGTAAATGTATGAAGTAAACGGGTAACTAATATAGACAATACTCATACGAAACACACATATTTATGCATAATACCATTACAATAATTTAAATGACGTCAGGACCATTGGTAAGAGCACCCCCAGATACTTTATCCCGGACAAAACTAGGGCAGATGCAAATGAAATGATGTACGGTTTCTTGCTCAGTTTCTGCCACTCTGCAGAGCATTAGCACCCACATAAATAGGTGAATGAACTGACCTCGTTTAAAGATGAGTGACAATTCTGAGCTACATTCTTCATAAAAACATATATGATTGAATCGTTTTAATATACGAAAAAAGTTTACATTTGATAGCGCACAGCAGAATACTTATGTTGGGGAGGATAGACGAGTTAATACATAGCCCTATGTTATTACATTTACATGTTCGCAAGGAAATGGTTTGCCCCTTATGGCTATGACCATTTGTTTATCTAGAATATGTAGAGGAGTGAGATATGTTTCTCATCACGCCGCGGATTTGAGTTCGATTCTTGCCGTTGAAAAAAGCGATTGGATGATAAAAGCGATTATGTGTAAATAATCATTCGTTGGTCTCATTTAATTGAAATATAGAGGATTCCAGCACCAATGACATTCTTACAAGAGTAGATAGCTATAGAAGCCTTGATTACTCGTTCCATTATGGTGTCAGAGGTACCCTGCTTACGTTGCTGACCAAGAGACGCTTTAAAACGCAATGGTTGATCTGGGGAAGTTAATTTTAACTTGTGCAATTTGAGTATTGAACGCGCTTTTTATATGTTTATTCTTGCAGACATATTTACTCAACACTCCAATATAAACCACCTTAAATCAATCGCTCTCCAGATCTAGTAATAAAAGATGATTAAATTCCAGAGAAGAGTGGACAAAACTCAACCTTGTGTTGCTTCACTCAAAACCAGGATAGCGGAAAAACCACCCCGATGAGCTATCACGGTTCTATACTCCTTTTCACTCCTAGCGCTTGGTCTATTCAACTACAGAGTCGGTCGCACATGTCCAAGTAAAAGCTTCAGGTTAGGTATCCTCAATATCTATAGATAGGTTATCATTGAGTATTTCTTTCTCAATAGAACCGCAAGCAGTTTTCGTAAGTTTACTCTTGTAGAAGATAATAAATATTATCGTCTTGGATTTTATTAACTCGCATTTGAAAGGGTTTAAGATTTAATTATAGCAATCCTTTTGAAGACCGTCCTGCGTGTTTGTTGGGTATTTTGGATTTGTTTTATTTACTAACGTGTATCTATAACAGAGATCTGTTTTAAGGCTCCAACCTTTCCTTGAAAGCCTTCAAAAACATGTTTCCCTAGTCTCCAAGTTCTTGTATTGATATAGGTGGTTTTGGAAACGGTCCCGGCATTGAATCACCCAGAAAGGTGTCCCAGTTGGTTTTCCTACTATTCTTAAAAATTTTTAGAAGGTTTTGTAATCAATTCTAGATCCAAATAGGAATGGTCGTTGAATACTTTCCAGTCCACAACGCTATCCTTAATTAAATATTAATATTCGAAAATAATTAATTTTTGTCTGTTTAAAATAATGAAGGTTACTAAATATTACATATACGTAAGTTACTTCTTACTACTTAGAATAAAAACAAAGAGTAACTAACCTCGTCAAATAGACGCGTGTCTGTACTGCATCAGTTTGTGTGGCGTGATTTTACGTTGCTACCCAGGATGACTCCAATTTTGCGATTTAAAACACTCCTTAATGAAATTCTTATATGAAGTAGCCGTCACAGGAAGTTGCTATAATTCAGTAGAATGAAAAATTTATGTTATTATTAGCAAAAATACATGAACGCATAAACTGATTAGTAATTAAGAATTAAGCCCTCAGTTCAAGAACTTGTTCACTACTGACCCAAGTTCCTAGTTCAGGATCATGTATATCCCTTCAGTTCATTTTGAGCTTCAGCTCAAAATTAAAATAGCATCAGCATTACCTACAGAAGTTGCAACCACCACCATGGTAGCGTCAGACTCTGACTAAGTGTCTTCCATAAGACCGCACAGCTGTGCTGGTATTCCCGTCTTCTCCGTTTCGTCCTTCTTGTAAATATTCACCGTCATCTATGTGAAGCCAAACCTCAACAGATGATTCTTTATCTACAATAATGACGACAGATCTGAAACTTGCGTTTGGTTTTTTCAACCTAGCAACTTTCTAGTTCGCGGTTCGAACATCAAAAATATTACTATAAAATATAAATTTAAATATAACTTATATACAGATATTTCGGGGGTTTTCTATCGCCAAATAACGTGATTATTCTTCTCAATGTATATAGTTTTATGTGAATAAGGAAGTTTTAAAATAGTTTGTTTGTTTGTTTTTATCTCTACAATCTGTTTCGGGGCTCGAGGCACTCCCAACTCTTTCGCGGTTCGCTTATTAACGTCCTACCTTACGCCATTACAGCCAAATCGAGGACGTACGGCTATAGGTCCGATTTACGTAGAACCATCTGCACATTGCATAGCTCCATGCCAGCCTATAGTACTGACATGGAAGATGGGTCGGCCCATGGAAATCGTGTGGTGTAAAATCCCTTTGTCATCCTGCCCCTATCTGGATTCGAACCCGGTACCTCCCGCTCCAACTGCCGCAGCTTTAACCACTGCACTATTTGGTCGGTGTTTTAAAATAGTTACCGCCCAGGTGGCGCAGTGGTTAAAGCTGCGGCAGTTGGAGCGGGAGGTACCGGGTTCGAATCCCGATAGGGGCAGGATGCAAAAGGGATTTTTCACCACTTGATTACGATCGGTGGTGTGAATGAACACAACTATGACCCTCTGTTGGAGTGCAGAATCCATGGGCCGACCCATCTTCCATGTCAGTACTATAGGCTGGCATGGAGCTATGCAATGTGCAGATGGTTAGGTAAATCGGACCTATAGCCGTACGTCCTCGATTTGGGTGTAAATGTAAAGCGTAAGGTAAGGACGTAAATAAGCGAACCGCGAAAGAGTTGGGAGTGCCTTGAGCCCCAAAACAGATGGCATAGAAATAAACGAAAAAAAAAATAGTTTAAGGCACGATTGTGGATTCAATTTATATCATATTAAAGATGTGTTTGATTTTAGAAATGTTGGGCTTCTTTGTATGTTTTTGCTGTCATTGGGAAATTAATTTGACACACGAGTGACAAATTAATTTCAAATAATGACGCCTTGTCAGTTACTTTTATTACCTTTCCTTTATCAGTTACTTTAATTACCTTTACTTATCATTTGCCTACTAACACCCAAAATATTTTAATGTATTATAATTACAAGAGTATAAAAGAAAACTACAAGCAACATCATTTCTTCACAATAGGATAAAAATGTGCAACAGAGCCACAAAATTTATTGACGATTGTCCTCCTTAAGATAATTCTGAACCTTAAGCCGTGAACTTTGGCTCATTATCTCGCTAGAAATAAGATTATATAGTTGCAGTTCCCTTTTTTATTATAAGTTAACACATCGTCTGGTGTCTTGTGGTCAACTCACTCCTAGTCAAACTAAACGACAACGGATTTTTCTGCCAGGGTTATGCTGATGACATCGCCATAAGATCTATCAGTCAACCCTAGGAAAACTGAGATGATTCTTTTCACTAGACGCTGGACTCTCGAAAACTTTAGCCTTCCAAACCACCTTCAAAGACTTGTTTGGTTGGGTATTGTCGGAGCTATGCAGACCACATCTACTGCAACTCTTGAAATGGCTGTGGGTCTGGTGCCGCTTGATCTTTTCGATCCGAAGGTGTACAGCGCTAACAGCCGCCCACCTACAAGGTAAAACAATCTATTTGGCCCTTCTGGGCACTGTCAAATGATTTTATGTAACTATTACCGGAAATCACATATGAGACTACAATAGCCAACCTACCCCTCCGGTAACGATATGTTAATCTTTACTGACGGATCAGTATGCCGTAATGTAGCTGGTTCCGGGTTATACTTAAAAAATTCGGAGGTCGAATTATTTCAGGCAGAAATGCTGCAATTTCTGCTGCAATTTTTAAAGCAGCACTCTAAATATATCTCTTGTAAAAGGGATAAATTACACAAATCGTCGTATCTGTATCGTTTCTGAAAGCTGCTCTTAAGGCGATTGGTTCCAATACTGTTTAATCGAAACTTGTTTTGGAAACGATAAGTGCCTTAAATCGTATAGGCAAGCTGAATAAAGTTAGACTTCACTGGATACCCAGTCACGTGGGTATCAAAGATAATATATTGGCCCGGTTGGGTGCGACATCCACTTTTATGGACTTGAGCTCGTTCTAGGAGTGACGTGACTATCTCTTAAACAATAAATTGACTATCACTTTGGAGATCTGCATCAAAAGAGATGGTATAATCTCATCTCTTGTTTAAGTCTTTCGTAAACTATGATAGACGCATTTTAACGATATTGCTGAGCATTCTTACGCGGCACTGCTCCCTGAATAATCATATGTTTCGAATCAAAATTCGAAACATCTTATACTGCGAACAGTGACTGTGTGGGGACGGAGAAGAAGAAATTGTTGCATACTTTTTGTGTTCTTCCCATGGACTGCACTTTTTTCTCGCTCACAATCCTTATTTGAGGATCAATTGACGACCTTGGCTATACCAAATATCTTGGACTTCATTAGAAAAACAAACAGATTCCGGGACTAAGAGTGTGCATCTGGTAAGGGATGTCACCATGTGACAATTGAGCCTGAGTGACTGCTAAAAAAATCCCTCAAAAATGTTATAGTTGAGCCACAAAGTAGCCATAAGGCTCTATTCCATGAGAAAAATTGTCTGACAGTCAAAAAAGACGAAAAGAAAAAATAATTATAAAACTTCAACTAAAAGACAAAGACAACGTTATTGTTTATTTATTTATTTATAGCGAATTATAACAAAATTTTGACCGCAAAAAAATCATTAATTATTCATTCTTGGAGTTTTTTCTAATTGTGAATTAAAATTTAGTATTAAATATCACAATGCTAAACAAATATGATTTTTATTTCAATTCAATTATAATTTTACCAATATAATATATGGACTACTATTTGACCCTTGACTATAAAATTGGTTGTGTGCGAAAATAATTTCTTGTCTTACACAATTTTGATGTAGAAGGCTGAGTGTGGCTGCAATAAAAAGTATTCAATTTTATACTTTTTATGGCAGTCACACTACCACAAACACAAGTATTTTTCCAGTCAAGTTTGCCTGAGATAGCTTTCTGTTTCACTTACACTACTATAAAATCTATATTATTGTCCCATTTTAATATTTACTGACAGTCAATCATGGAATAGGGCTATTTCGAGTTAAAACTTTAATTAATAAAAAACGATATTATTTTCGAAACACTTGTTACTGATTCATTTATTTTGCATTTTTTTTCATATTTTCCATTTTTATTCTTTATAGATTTTAAAATTTATTTAATATTTTTATAAAAGAAAAACTTTATATTTTTATAAAATTAATATATAAAAGTATGAATATATATATATATATATATATATATATATATATATATATATATATATATATATATATATATATAAATATATATATATATATATATATATATATATATATATATATATATATACATATATATATATATATATATATATATATATATATATATATATATATATATATATATATATATATATATATATATATATATATACATATATTTTTTTTTTTTTTTTTTTTTTATGTCGAGGGGGGGAAACCCTCATGGGCGCTGTGCCGGACCCTTACCGACTAAAACCCCATCCTCCACTCCTATATATATATATATATATATATATATATATATATATATATATATATATATATATATATATATATATATATATATATATATATATATATATATATATTTATATATATATATATATATATATATATATATATATATATATATATAATATATATATATATATATATATATATGTATATATATATATATATATATATATATATATTTATATATATATATATATATATATATATATATATATATATATATATATATATATATATTTATATATATATATATATATATATATATATATATATATATATATATATATATGTATATATATATATATATATATATATATATATATATATATATATATATATATATATATAATGTATATATATATAATGCTAAATATATAGTCTTAACTTATTTAATTTAAATAAAGAAATATGTATGTAAAATAAAAAAAATTTCTTATCATAATACTTTTAATTTTTAAAATATAAATTTAAAAAACAATTATAATTAATAATAAAAATATTATTATACAAAATAAAAATGTGTGGATGTGTTTAATAATAATATTTATATTTATTTTAAAGTTTGGAATGGTTCAATTTTATATAATATTTAAAATTTTAATAAATAAATAATCTGAAATCAATTAATTTTAATTAAGTATCTAACTTGATTATAAATTTGTTATTAATCGCATTTCATTCTTTTTAAGGCAGTAATATAACTTTAAATGTTATTTTATTGATTAATCGAGTTTCGTATTATGAATAATATTTATCTATCAAAAATGTATTTGTTATTGTGTAAAAGGAAGACACTTTAACGAAATGGATCATCACTTACATCAAAATATTCCAAAATAAAATAAAAAACCAAATGGCACTATATTCATAAAAAAAAAAACAATTATTTATTCGTAAGTCGAAGGGAAGGAAAAGTTAACCTTATATGCGAGGTAGTTACACCTATTCGAGAGTTACTTATTTACTTTAGCTTTGATCCAATTCATTAAAAACTATCAAATTCCTAATTAATACTAAATTATTCTAGATATATGTTTTTTTTGTACATAAACATAAATTTAAAAATATATTTATTTATATTAAAAAATCACAATTTTATTTATTGTAAAATAATAAGATAATTACTATTATTTTAAACAATAGTGCGCGTCAAAAACGCTAATTAAATTTGTTTATAATTTTATTGTTTACAAATAATATATTATTAATAAAATTAATATAATTTTAACACCCTATATATATTTATGAAAATGGGAATTTTGTTCTGCGAAATGAGACATTGCCATTCATTCTTTTAGAGAATAGATCTCGGCACCATACTCAGGAATGCCTTGGATAATCTTAAACGAAAACTGTACTTTATATATTTTTTAATCTACTTTATATATTCTAAGGCACTCAGTCGATCGATATATGTAATAATTGCATTTGTGTATACCAATATAAAAAAATATGTTTAGTTTTGTATTTCGTTCTCATAAAATACACTATATGGTATTTATAAAAAAAAATATTAATTGCTGATATACAAAAAAAAAATTATCGATTCTTTGAAAACTGAAATATAATTCTCGTGGGGTGCGCGCACACTACGAGTATAGGATTCACCAAAAATGCTAATTTTGTTGATGATGCATAAAAAAAATGTATCACTATATAATGCGAACAACCAATAAATTTATCGATAATATCATAGTTTGATTGGATTTTTGTTAAAATTGTTTTAATACTTAATGATTGATATGTTTTCTATGTTCATTTGTGTTTTGTTTACAAGAATATTGTTTACATTATTTTATTTGTGCAGTCAACGCAAATTTTTAATTCGTGTTGAAACTCGCATATTTTCGATAATCAATAAAATTAAATAATTTTCAATGGAATCGAAATTATAAATTTTATTATTTTTAACAACTTGTTTGAATCGAGGACGGGCTAAGAATTGACGATAATAAAACTTTTATCGAGAGCATACTGTACATGAATTCAATTACCTTTTAAGTAAATCATGACTAGAAAACATCAAGATTAACTTATAGTGATCTTAATGACTCGAGAAAATAGTTCATAATCCTCTTAAGGATATATAATAGCATTAAATACCATATTTAATTAAGTTAAGTATAAACCCAAATATAATATGTTAAATCTGACATTGATATCATAAAAATTACCCAAGTAATTTCCCCTGTGTCTAATTTTCCACGAAAATAAAATGCTATTACTAGTTATTTTTTTGTTGTTATCATTTTCATTTAATCTAAGTAAAAGTTGTTTGTGTATACAGTGCGGAAATGAGCGGTGAGGAATTTCAATACTTGGTAAAAATTATTACATATTCAGTGTTGGTTGAACACCTTTATATATAAATTAATAATTAAGAGTTTGACCTCTGACAAACGAATAATATAAACAAAATTAATACCGCCCATTGCATGTCGTTCAAGGTGAAAGTAAATAAATGATGAAAAACATTTTTGGGCACATATCTATATTCTGATATCCCTAATTTTATTGCATGTCTTAAACAAACACATATAGATAGATAGCGTGCTCTCATCTAATTACAGCATTCACCTTTCCATTTTTAATAAAAAAAAAAATTCCCAACACAACATAAAACACTTAGGATCCAAATGAAAATATTCATAACATTATTGAATCCTGTTGATTGATAGTTTTATTACTAAGCGCGTCTTATAAATTTCATTCTCAAGTGAGACCATTTAAAAATTAATTAAATATTTATATTAGGACAACAACAACAACAAAAACAATAAATCCCTCACTAAGTCACTTGATTAATTGTAATCTGATTTAAATCTTCTTATATATTATGTACATAAAAGAAATTCTTTATTTCATTTTTACTTCATTATCGATGATGTTTTAAGTGTGTGAGTCACACACTAACAAAAAAAAACGTTTTTCATCTCCCAGCATAATAATATAGTTACATAAATATTTCATTGTTCATGTATGCTTAATATACACAACAGTGGTTTCTTCCAACTCATTTCTTAAGTCGATTAAATTTCTTTTCTAGTGTTTACATTGTTGTTGTTGCTCTATAATATGATTATATGTGAAATTTGAAAAAAAGGCCAGTAACTGGTAAAGCACATTAATTGTTCTTAAACATTTAATCACACACTCGGTGTGCAATACAAAGCTAGACGAATACTGCATTACAATCAACCTTGTCCAGAGGTGTTTTAGTATCAAAGCAGTACGAGCATAAGACGAAAGGTAATAATATATAAAAAGACATAAACAATAAAATTCCATATAAAGTAACAATATTGATTCATCATATCGAGTTTTGTAATACATTCCATATATATGAATCATAATCATTGAATATAATAATTAATTTTAAGAAACACACACCGTTTGTGAATGTTATAATATGTATAGTGAAAACCGCGAATATGTAGTTTCAAATGAATCACGAAAGACGTCTCGCTACTTGGTACTCTAATTACACTCTCAACTGTACATAAACACAACAAAATTATAAATATATATTCTTGTATAACAAACATATTTCTAACGAAATAAAAATTATTATTTATATAAACTTGCTATTATTTTCACTTAGTTATTTACTACAAGCTGCACTTTTCAATTTCAATACATTTCAAAAATTAATAAGACTTAAAAAATATAAATATATATATTATGTACATAAATAAAAAAATAGATTATTTTTATCTTAAATTTCATTTATAAAGAATCTTATAAACAGAAGAAAAAATACTTTGAACGCTTTAAATTACTTTAAAAATGATTTGAGTTGCCTTCGTTTTCCTTACCTCGATGTGTTAACGTATAGAATTTTTATTTATTTTTTTATAGCTCTTAAAATCTATTTTTTGTTTAATTATTACAAATTTAATTATAAAATATAAAAAAAATTATTTTAAATAGTTAATTTTATTTTCCTAAGACACTTATTTTCCGTTTTCTCGCACTCTCTCATCCTTTTTAGTTTGTGGTATTATTTTGATTTTATGACTTAAAAACTGTAAAGAAAATAGAAAAAAAAAATTAATTTAAAAATAATATAAATGGAAAATTTAATTAAATTTAAAAATAAAATTTATTTTCCAAAATGCATAAAATATTTTTAAGAGTTTCGATTGTCTGTGTACCACATTCTTCGTGTTGTTCGAAACAAAAAAAAATTTAAGTTGAAATCAAATCGACTTTGAAATCTAGAGCTAAGACTTATAATAAATAAAAGGGGTGAGAAGTTCAAGTTTATTTGACTGTATGTTAGGATCGAAACAGAACATACAGTTTATATACTATATAAGTAGACCATATTATACATAAGGTCTAATAATAAAGGGTGTTTTTTTAGGAGGTTTGTTTTTCCGATAGATGTCGTTTTATTTTATGACAGTTGTTTTGACAGCTCAAAGTGGCATTTCTACTCAGTATTGTTTGGCAAATCATTATGAATAGGTTAACTCCAGAACAACGTTTTCAAATCGTGGAAATTTATTTTCAAAATCAGTGTTCAATTAAAAATGTTTATAGAGCACTTCGTGAATTTTATGGTGCACATAATCGTCCGTCAGAGACCACCATAAAGAACGTAATTACCAAATTTCGGTCTACATTCACTCTTTTGGATGCCAAGCCACCGACAAGAATGAGAAGAGTTCGTACAGAAGAAAATATTGCTGTCGTTGAGGCCAGTGTCAAATCTTGAAGATATGGATATGGATGAAATGTGGTTTCAACAAGATGGTGCCACTTGCCATACAGCACGTGAAACAATCGACTTATTGAAAGAAACTTTCAACGACAACATTATTTCGAGAAATGGTCCGGTGAATTGGCCTCCGCGTTCGTGCGATTTGACGCCACTCGATTACTTTTTGTGGGGATACGTGAAGTCATTGGTTTATGTGGATAAACCTCAATCGATTGACGCTTTGGAAACCAATATTCAACGTGTCATTGCTGACATACGCCCTCAAATGCTTGAAAAAGTGCTGGAAAATTGGACCTCCAGAATGACATTTGTGAAAAATAGTCGTGGTAGCCATATGCCAGAAATTGTGTTTAAATGTTAAATGCCAAAAAATTATCTACCAAATAAAAAAAAAATTTGGTCATTTCATAATTTTATATGTGTTTTATTCAAAAAAAAAAATCGGCAACCTCTTAAAAAAACACCCTTTATAACCAGACATTTTACTCGGCTTTAATGTATAATGGAGGATTACTTTGACATGTGGCGAACTTCGTATACATATACCCTGCAAAATAACTATAGATGATATTTCAACACTCGTTTCAACAATAAACAATTTTCTGCCCTACTTAATGTTCCACATGCATCACAAGATGTATTTGAATGTTCATTGAGGATTCATCCTATATGAGGAATTCACCATGGCCATGCAGAGATTAAAGAAAAATCGATTTGATTGCATTAGTTAAGAACTCTTGATATTCGAAGGGCTTTGTGGAACTTTCTTCCCGACCTTGTTCGATTGGTATGGCGAAATGAAGTTATGCTTAAGAATGGAAGGTGGCCGCGTTATGCCCAATATTCAAGAAGAGTAACCGATTCAAATGCGATGATTATCGCGATATAGCTCTCCTTTCCATAGCATACAAGTTACTGTCATACATTATCTATCTATTACATTATCATTATCTAGATTCTTTCCAAGTACTACGATTTCAAGCAAGCCTATGACTTGATCAATCGAGAGAGACTTTGGTATGTGTATTACCATTTGATAGTTGTCACTATCTCATTTTGGAATAGATCCTTCGTAAAAATGAAACACTTGAGGTATCAATATCTTATTCCGACAATCCAATCAACTTTTAGCATATGCAGAGGATATCTATGTGATTGGTTTAAACGTTCAGCTTCCGTTGGTTTTAAAATTAACGAGTCCAAAACTAAATATCTGATCTCTGGTTTTCGAGACCACGACGCAAGTGATTTAAGTAGTAGAAACCACACGTTTGAAGGAGTAATGAGATTCAAGTATCTTGAATCTCTAATTACTCACGATAATAGTGTGAGAGAGGATATCAAGGTTCGCCTTGCTGTTCAGGCTTTATATCTTCTACGTCCACTGCTGAAATCAAAATATCTTGCAAATACGGATAAGCTGAAATTGTACAGTGTTGATCAGACCCGTTGTCATGTATGGATGTGAGAGTTAGACTTTGACAGATGAGTGCGAAAGATGGCTTCTACCATTCAATAGAAGAATCTTGCGTGTGTGTGATATATGGCCCAAAACGAGAGTACGCTTGCTGATCCAAACCGAATGATACAGCGATTTTTAAAGGGAGAGCCACCTTTCGGTAGGCGGAGATTGGTATTGGCATCGTAGGTCGATTTGGCGTCGTCTAATCGTGTACAACAATATAAAGAGCTGGTACGTGACCGAAACCGATGGATTCAGATTATTGACAGGCTGATTGTTCAGATTGTTCACTGGCCAATAATGGCATGTAAAAACCGCTAAAAAACCTTTTGTCTTTAAAAGAAAACTCATACAATCAAGTCTGTAAAAACTTCAGGGCCAGTAACTTACAGTTTGTCTTTTGTCGAAGATTTATTGAAAATATCAAATGCATCTCATCAGACATAATATGCTGAAAATCGTGTCGCGATAGTGCTACCGAATTACAAGATATACTACTCGAAATTTCGATTTACTAATTATTTAATTATGGCTTGCTGATAATTTATTGTATATGTGTACAATGATGAAATATTATTTGACACTAACTGAACGGCAAAGATTTCACAAACGCCATTAAAATATTAATTTGAGGAAATTACAAAATGTCAGTAAAGATCAGAGAATTACGACAGTTCATCAGTTTGGGTAAAGAAAAATCATGTGTTCGGCCAATTAGTATCTAATGGAAGCAATGTATTTTGTAACCTTTTACGGTGTCTAACGACTATCGGTAATACAATTGACGAAAGAATGGCAAAATTCGAGCACTATAGTCAAAAATGCTTATCATTGTGAAACAATCATTGTTACAAATATTGCGGGTTTTTCTACCAACCCATTGTTCCTTACTAACGAACATTCGCAAGATGCGGTCTTCGGTTGAGTTAAACCCTGCAACTTCTCTAGCTATTCTACAGCGCCAGATCACACATTTACAATGTTAAAATTTGTTAAACTGGCACAAAAAAAGAGTCGCCAAATACAGGAGATTAAATACTTAAAACACATTTGTGCTTTAATCAACTAGAAAATCTCGTTTGCAGCAAAAACCTTCGATCGGCTAAAGTAAAGGAAAACATTGACAGCTCAGACGAAGGCAGATAATTTAAAGAAGTTAAATACTATGTTGATAAAATTCTGTTTAGACACGATAACGATAAATTTTAATACGATAACGATCCTATTCTAAGAACAGACCAGTCAAAACTAAGGCATGTTTGACCGATGCCAATTATAGCGAAGAACGAAATATTTGTTTGTCATACTTAAATTAATGCGAAATGATTAGATTGCGTTAGGCTAAGAAAAATATTAAGTAAGCATTAAAAACTTACGTTATGATTCAATCAACCGTTAAATATTTTTCTATAAAAATACAATTGAAATATTTGACAAACGTCGACAATCATTCAATTAATGATTAGAAAACCTTATATGGAGGGAAAAAACGAAATATGGAAGGAGGAAAGTCGCCACATAACTGCACACATGCCCATATATTTGGTAGCAGCACTACTTCTTTTCTGGTGGTAATTGAAGCAAATTTTGAAAGCAGCACTCTACTCAAAGAAGATCAATTGCAGAGATCATCATGTTATGGAGAATATAATTTTATTAAATCGACTAGACAGTTTGAATGTAGTTGGGCTTCAAGATTTGAATACCTTGTCACATTTTCAAAGGAAACGTATTGGCTGATAAATTGGCCCGTTTGGGTGCAGCTTCCGCTTTTAATAGGCCTAAGCTCGTTCTGGGAGGATATCGACTATAACATTGGTGATCTGCATCACAAGAGATGGGACAACCGCATCTTTTGTCGCCTATCCAATTTCTTATTTAGATCAATAAATTAGCAAAGATCACATTGAATTATGATAGACTTACTTTGAGGATCTTGCTGGGTACTGTCACGGGACATAATTACCTTAATAATCACATGTTCCGAATGAGAATTAGGAACAACGCAAACTGCGAACAGTGTTGGGAGGAGGCCTGTTGTGCACTTCTTGTGCTGCTATCCGTCATTATATTTCTATAGACTGCTCTGGTTTGGATCATAATTCCTATTTGAGGACAACTGACGACCTCGAAGATACCAAACATCTTGTACTTCATTAGAAGTACAACCAGATTTAGAAACTGAAAGTGTACGTTTCGGACGGGATGTCACAATAGGCCAATCGAGTCTGAGTGACGGGCGAAAACCGGCTAGATACTTGACATTATAAGCACGTATTTCTTGATTATTATTTGATATACTGTATACTGAAAGGAATAACATAACTTCTTGTTTTTTTTGGTAAGCAAACAAGTAAATAGAAAAAAACTTGTTGATCGGAAGAATCTATGTGAATGTGATGGTTAGAATTGTTTAATCAGATTGTGTTCAGGACCAATAATTAAAGAAAAAGCACAATATTTTTATAAGGAACCTAAATATGAAAATCGCTCAGTTAACTCTTGAGAAAATGTTGATTTGGTGAAATGAAGATTGTAACAAAGATTTCGTTTGTACTAAGTTGAAGAACATTTTTAGGTAATTTTGTGAGTAATCAGTCCTTACAGTCTGTCATGAACCAATGCAATATGCAATTATGGTGTACTCATATCGAGTTGATTTGACTTCAACCGTAAAAAAGTGCTTCATTCCCAAATTCAACAAACAATTGTCGAAAATCACTAAAATAAAAACATTGACAGTTTTATCTACTATTTTGACATATCCAGTGGTGTTATTTACATCTTATGTAATTAAAAACAAATATATTAATATTTCTCTTCTTAGTTGTATCCTGAAGATGTAGACTCTATCTCAACCAGTCACTTCTGTTTCAGTCGACTGCACTATTTTGGTTCACAATTACTATTTTAAGATCAACAGACGATCTTAGGATACCGGACATCTTAGACTTCATTAAAAAAAATACTTTGGTACTGAGAGTGTACGCCTGGGAAGGGATGTTAAAAATTCTGAAGATATATCACAATTGACTGATTTCATTGTTAACAAAACGTTCAACTTAAATTTGACCGAATTTTAACACAAAATTAATTGTCCTGATATTTCTAATATACACAAAAGCTTTGATTTGCATTTTTAGACATAATTGTTTCTAAATATTATAATAAAAGTGAAATTAAGCTTGACGATGGAAAAGTAAACAGTAGCCTTTAAACCTCATCTATACATTGTGCGAACAACATAAGCATATATTTAATTATGCTGATCTTTGTTTTGATAAATAAAATCAGTCAGACAAGAATAAACTCTTCTCATGATATACAATTCAATTTGTTGTTTAAAATGTAGATTTAACCCAGAAATCTTTCGTTATAACTGCTGGTTCTATGATTAATTTCTAATTCTTGTTCTATTCGAATGAAAATATATTTTTTGTTCTACAACTTTCTAGCCATATTGTTATTATCATATAGGCAAAGACAAGTGGAGGCACAAAACATCCCACCCCAAAAGACCTTTGGTACTAGCCATCTAGTCTATGCTCAATATTTTTATTAAACCGACAATATTTCGCGCCGATGTTGACAACAATCCAATCGGATTTATTATTCTGTATCCAGGATGATGCAGTAAGTGGATAATAGCGCAATTGCATATTATATGTTCCGCGGGTTTAATAAGTGGTTTAATTTTAATAAGTGGTTGTGTCGCACCAGTACGAGTCAGAGGTCTTAATCCCATCTTACTCTTGGAACCCACATAACAGTTATCTTATTCCTGGTTACCGCAGTTTTGAATGAGTAACACTCCGACGCCAGTTATGATCCAGAGCTCTATATCTAAGTGGCTATAAAGCTGTCTGGTTGTCCACTTTGCATAGAGTTCTTTCGCATGCATTTCTGCTTAAAATATGGTGAGGTTCAGCCCGTTATGTCTTAAGACTCATATGCGATTAATTTATCCGTTTACATTACCACAAACCTTTACTCCACTGAGGTTCAAGTAATATAACATTGAGTTTTGTGAAATTCTATTTTGGATAGCATACAGTGAGTATCAATGAAGTCGCATCATTTTTTTGGCAGATGCAGTGAAGGGTTTAAGAATTAATACGTTTTCCAGTAAAAAGTATATTTTCAACACTGTTAAGAAATAGTCGAAATTTTATGACTTCTTTCAATTTTTTGTGTGTATTCGTCACACATTGTAGTAAATAAGCGATAAACTAAAACCGAACAAACATGTATATAGTTATATATAGATAAAAGAAACAATTTAAAAAATGTCATTTACTTAGATAAAATAGTTCATATTATGAACTTCATTTGGAAATAAGAAAATAATAAATAACAAAACAATGTGGTTTAATGTTTAGTAGAAAACATGGGTATAGTATACACTTCTTTAATTATAGTGCATCTTTCATATACTCAAGTACCGTGTGTGTATATACATATATGTATATTGTATTTATAAACTCATATATTTTGAATGCATTTTGTTCGTGATTTCTTACAGCACAAAATAAATAAATAACAACTTTTAGAAACGGATTGAAAGAGATTGTTTATGTCTTGCTCTATATTTCTTTTTAGTTTTTAGCATTTTAAATGTCTTTCAATTTAAATACAGTTTTCGGTTATGATTAATAATTTTCTATTTTTAATTGAAAAACTATAGGAATGAGATTAGAAAATTAACTCAAACAATTGTCTCTAATTTTAACTTTTATATTGTAATCTATACATAATAAAAGTTTTATACTTTCTTGGAAATGAAAAATACAAATCTTAACGTATACAAAAGTATTTTATTCAATCAAAATAAAATAGTATTGTTGGTTAATTTTCGCAATTTATGTACATATATCTATGTATATCGTACAACTTCTACCTACTCTACAAGCCAATGTAAAAGTATTTTTCACTTAACCTTAAGAATATTAACATTAATTTTGTTTTTGTGTTGCAATAAAATAACGGTTTTTAGTTAAACACATAAAGAAACAATATATATATATATATATATATATATATATATATATATATATATATATATATATATATATATATATATATATATATATATACAGGTAAACTTCGTTTAACGGACCCTCACTTAACAAAACCTCGGAACTGCGAATATCAATTTTTGGCTTCACTTAACGAGTCCATTCCTCGAAACAGGATTGCTAGATTGTCCTCGAAACAGGGTTACTAGATTTATCTGAAAATTTCAGTTTTTCTAATAGGACACTGCAAAAAAATATGCCACATAAATTTAATAAGATAACCATATGGATATAAAAATATGATTTCATATTATAGATTCCTAGAATTAAATGAAAACTCCTCTTAATTTTACATTTCTTTCTTATTATTTTAAATAGAAAAACCGACTTATTATTTTAATAGTTTTTCTTTTTGAAAATAGATGATTTCTGATTAACCATTTATCAAAATATGGTTTTCTTATTATATGAAATCAGAAATCGTATTAATTCTTTATTACTGCGCAATATTTGCATAGTAAATCAATTTCCTTATAGATTTAAATAGGCTTGCATTAAGTTGCATATAATAAATAGTATATTCGGAGGTAATCGGAATATGATCGTACATCAAAAACAAAAATTTATAAATCATCATTACAGAGTTTTGTTTATGTGGTTTGAACGTGTTCAATTGTGTATATAGTACAAGTGAATTTGTGTTTAAAAAATTAATTTAAATTGGGTACAATTAATTTTTTTATTTTAATAACGATGGATGATGCTAATTCACATTTATTTTTATCAATGGTGCCGAAATGGAGCCCGATTTAAACGAATTGCTGGAACAGTGGGAAATCACAGAAGGGTTATGCATGATTTTTTATATGTTTTGGTATAACTAAATTAAATCATTTACGTGCAATGAAGTTATCAGATATCGATGATCTTTTTGGAAAAATAAATAATGATTATTTTGGCGAGAAATTAATTTTGAAATCAAATTTACGAAAATGGCGGGGTAAGAACAGGTACAAATATACAAATGTTATAACATAATCAGTGATAAATTGTAATATCAATTAATTTTGAAAATGATCTTTATATTGTTTATATATATTTTCATTTTCTAAGATTTAATTGCGACAAAAACAAGGATTAAGTATAATTTTTTAAAATGTGAATTAAAATGTATGGGAGCGAGTTATGTATGGGAGCGAATTAAAATGTATGGGAGCAGATTGGCCGTTGTATAAAAATCATGATAGCCACCAGGTTCACAATACTAAATAATAATGAAATTTTTATTATTATATTTTATAATTGATTTTATTAGATAGATATTGATTTTAAAACGTTCTTTCCTAAAAAGCAACTTCTGTTGCTAAATGGTTTTAATTCATTAAACTCTAACATTTTAAAACTATATGCAGATGAAATTAAGGACAAAAAAGCACTTGAGCATCTTGATGCAAATTATGCCAATCAATTAAATTCAGGTAAAAATTATATAGATGAACTTTAAATATATTTTGTACAAAACAATTTTATTTCAGAATCACGTTACTTTATGCTAATTCTTCTCCTTCATGCCGTTCTTCAACCGTTAAGAATTAATAGGAACCATAAACCTACAATTTTAGATGCGCAAGAAGATTTCTTTATTCATCCAAAATTATTGCTGTTGGTTCTGATCTGTATAACTTAACAGAATTTTATATTTACTGCGATTGAGTACGATACAATACGATAAGTTTCATTCGTTGCACTGATATAGTAATAAAATTAAGCTATGTTTTTAACACAAAATATTCTGAAATAAGCAAATTAGCATACATTATTTTAGAACAATTCTTTTTCAAGCCTTGGACTATCCTTTGATTTGTATTTCCAATCTCATTTATTGTGAGTCCTCACTTTTTGATTATGGACGGTCGAATTAATGGATCTTATTTCTCAATTTACGATAAATAACACAGTTTTCTGGGATGATTTGCAAAATTCTGGAATGGGATGAAATTAGTGCTACCTGATGAACATTTAATTATTTAGTTGAATGAAATCCTGCGATAACTTAACATAGTAATTGTATTATAGTTGGAAAGGAAACAGACAAATTTAAATTATTGAACATTGAAAATTTTGATGGCCGTCCTGTACATTTTAACTTAATAGATAATGGGCTTAAGCTATTAAAATTAAGGTTATATTGATAAATATTGAATTAATGTATTGTATATAATGTATATTTTTAGTTTTAGTTTTTAATATATTTATGTATACATATAATGTGAACTCTAAATAAATAATAATGAAATTCATATTATTGGTTTGTCTCGATATTACGATTTTTTATTTTTACCTCAGAAAAACGATTAAAATTAGAAGAACGCGCAACTAAAAATAAACAGATTGATACAATCAATCTAATACGATATCCTTTTAATTTGAATCGTTCGTCGTTTTAAAATAATAAGAATTCCATTTATTTATAATTTGCATAAATAAATGGAATTCTTATTATTTTAAAACGATGTCAAATGAAATTATCAAAAAGAAATCATTTTGCCTTAATGTGGATTTCATATTAAATTTTAAATAGATTTTACTTTTTGTTTTAATTAGCTTGTCTTTTTGGATGAAAACCATAAAGAAATCTTCTTGAACTTGTTCGAAATAATGTGCCAAATTTTTCTGTGTGGACAAACAATTTTCAGTTTTTCTAAGAAAATTCAGATTTTCGTCAGTTTTTGTATTAATAATTTTCATTTTATTTTTATTCCAAAATAATGTGTTAAGGAATTCCGGAAATTACTGCTGCTGTTTATCCAAATTCTGACTGTACAAAATGTTTACTATTTCTTTTCTTTCATTCAATTGTTCAATCGCTATTTTAAGTGTTGAAGAACCACTCAATACTTCTGAAGCGTTCTATGATACCCAGCACAATAAAATTAAAAGAATATTCTTTAGTTCAGTTGAAAGATTAAATAGAAAAGAACCGGTACAATTTGTGCAATTTCGAGAATGAGGAAAAATTTAAACAATATGAAAGCAGATTTAAAACAACAGACAGATAAAAATCAAACAGGGAAAAGACAAATTAAGCTTTTAAAATGGGAGAAAGAAATAATGCAGATGATGAATTATGACAAGATGATGAAATATACAACAAACTAGAGGCAGCAAGTGCAAATTAAGATAAGAACAGCAACTTTGGATCATCGGCAAAGGGAACTGAAGCAAGAAAAACGAGACCTAATCTTGAAACTAATCAAGACTTCAAGGCTAGTAAATTTTTCATCTGCATCACAAGTAGCCACAAGTTGACATAATTGTCGCCAATGTAATTTTGAAATGCGCTTGCCATTTTACCACAGCTTCCGCTAACTCTTCTTGTGTTCCAGGATATTTTATCCATTCGTAGGATTTTTTAATTATTTCCTCGATGACATAAAAAATGGTCTAACAAACGGTAGTTCTATCTACTCCCATATCTTCAGCAACACCTCTTTGATATCCTGCGTCACTTAAGTAACGTAAAAAAATCGTCATTTTGATATCCACCTCTATTTTCGACATGTTCAACCAAAATATAATCCGCTATAAACTTTACGTTTTCAATATCGAATCTCAAAAGTTGTTTACTTTTGGTTAGATCTATTTCCCAGCGTTCACGATAATTTTTAGTTTTACGAATATTAAAAATTACCGCCATTTTGATTAACATTTATTACGAAACTAAACAATCAAGTCTGTACTTAAATTTTATTTACTAGCTTACAAGCTTATACTTAAAAAAAACGCAAGTTTAAGCATTTACTTGTTTTTATTCACATTTTTTTTACATTAAAATCAGTATTTTGTTCAGTTTTTATTAGAATATATATGGCAACGCTGCTTCGGAATAACGAATAAAAAAACGATCCTAAATCTCGCGGTAGTAGCATAACCACTAAGCAGCGATATTCTAACAGTTGTAGTGTAAGCCGATATTGAAAGAGTGGACAAAAAGAGCATTGGAGAATTGTTAAATTAACAACCGGTAGAAATGTTTACTGGCGATGTGTGTTCAAATCATAAACAGAAGAACAAGAGCCACAAAAATATTTAAGCCACCACGGATGTAATATACGAGATTATGAGAATAATCAAAATGAAAATGTAAGTAGCATTGTGATTCACTCAATCCAAAAGTATATGATGTGTTATAAACGAACAGTTTGAGAAAAAACGAGAATGCGATCGAGAAAAACAATACAACTTCCAAAGGTAATTTTTTTACAAAATACATTTTTTCTACTGATGACATTATTTTTATGAAATTTTCACTACAGGAACCAAACTAATAATTTCTCATATAAAACCATATATTAACGAATCCAAGCTAAACGAAGCATTTCCTGGAACCGAACCCCTTCGTTAAGCGAGGATTGCCTGTATGTATATATGTATATATATATTCTACACATAAGTTTGTATATACACTTATACTCGAACATAAATAAGACGTTATAAAAATAACCTTGAATAGCATGAGTTCAATTAGTCAAAGTAGTTTATGTTTATTTTACGTTGCTGTTTCTTTAAGTATAATGATCAGTTTTTCTTTTCTTTGTTTTAATTGATTTTCAGGTAATGATAGAAAACACTATTGAAAATTTAGGTTGGATGCACGAGGGTCTACTTAAACAATTATAAGTACTTTTAGTTTTTAGTAGACACAATTGTTGAACACTCATCGGTATTAAGTATGACTCGATGTTTGGAAACAAAACGTTTCAACACAAAAGGTGAATAACATTAATCATTGCAAAATTTGCAATGTATATCTGCTGTGTTTGGCAAAACACGCAGATGCTTATTTTACTATAGGTAGAATTATAAATAAATCTGTAACTCCTAATGCACCTGGTGGCTTCCAATCTCTTTTTTTTTATACTACTACCAAATATGTTATTGCATTTCGTTAGAAAACACTAAAAAATAAGCATTAGCGCTATATTATTATATGAAAAGTTAAAGGTTTAAATCCTAATCGTAGTTAACTAACGAAACTTATAGCAGGCTGTTCAAACAAAAAGTAATCGTTTAAAACTATTTTTTGCGAAAGTTATATTTTTTTTTTTAAATTTGTATTATTCCAGGTGTTGTTATATCCGACATAAACTAAAATAATAATGAGTGAACTACATAATTTTAATTTTACAAATTGTCAAGACTTGTTTTTTAGCGACAGCCGATTTGATGATCCATGTGTGGTTTGACACTTCACCAATGAATATATTACGCTAGAACTATTGACTACATTTACTTACGGTTGTTTTAATCGTCTGTTCGAACAGATAATTCGAATGGTCATAGCATACTTAATCGATGAAACGTATAAAATAAAGACGTTGTACAGAGTGCAGCAAAGAAGCTGCTGGTACTGTCTACAAAATATTGGTTTGAAAGAATACAAAACTCAACTCGTGCGCGAATTCAACACGCATCGTGTGAGTAATACATGTTAGGCCGAAAACGAGATTTAATTGAACAATTTTACTCGGCAATAGCTACGGAAAAAACTAAATTTGGAATAAAGATAATCACAAGCCATTATTGAAACGTCGTGAAATTTAAAAAAGTTACTGTGGTGTGTTTTGAGGTATAATGACTATTTCTTTCGTTCACCAAAAATAAAAACTGATCAGTAATAAAGACAGGTCGGCCTATGTTTAAAAAACTCAAAAGTGATACTCTGTAAGATGATAACGCTATTCTGATGATATAACGTACCCTATCTCAACTGATAATACAGAATATGTATGACCATCAAATACCATTATACGTTTAGGAGACATATTTTTCGAATCGATAAATGGGCAACTGGTACAATTACAATATTTGCGTCAGTTGATTGTAAATCAGCTGTTGTTAAATTCATAAGTTGCTTTATTCGAGATTCTCCATTGAATTTCAGTGACACTGGTGCTACTATCAGTGGCTTAAGAAATTATGAACTACAACTACGAAAGTAATCATCTAAGGCAGATTTACTTAACCTAGTAGATGCTGCGAATGATTATCACCGACAACATTTTGACAACTAAGACAATTATAGTTTAGCTGGTTTATTCTTTGACAGTTGCAACTATTTCTTGGACAAGTATGTATATTAGCTACTTTTACTACATAAACGTCTGTAGTTTTACGGTTTTCGGTTCTACGGGTATAGTTTAACAACTCTGATCATATAAGAAGTCATATAAGAATTATGAGCTGAGAAATACTGATGAGTTCTCAAAACCAAACAAACTACTTTTAGGATATTAAAAATTAAATCGTAAATTCGATGGTGTGATAAGCTGAATATACAGCATGCGACAAAATAAACCGCCCAACTATGTATATTGATTTACTAAAAATTCTAGTTTTGTTGCTAAGCAAACTATTTTTTGTTAAACATCAGGGGAAAGAGTAAGTATTTTAGCATTCAATTTAATGGTCTGATGCGTCCAAATTTGTTCTATTTGGGTCAAAGAGGCGCGAAGTTTCACAAGGTTAAGGGACTCGAACATAGATTTTAAAGAAAACTGTGAAACACGGAGGTGGTAGTATTAAGGTATATAGGTACGACTATGTGCAAATGTTAAATCAAAATTTAACGATATCTGTACGTAAATTACATCTTGGACGACACATTACTTTTCAAAATGATAACAACCACAAACACATTTCAAAATTCGCATCGACATTTTTCAAAAAACTGCTTGAGTGGCCCAACAAAGCCCAAATATCAATCCGATTGACAATTTTTAGTCGATCATCGATAATAATATCCCGATCATTAGAAGGACAAACAAAAGCGAGAGCAGGTTACCATGCTTTTAAGAGCCAATCCAAAAAACGGTGATCTTGACAATATACAACTTAACACATGGAGAACTTGGTTTCTTCAGCTTTTTTACAGGAGAAATAAATAAACAGCAATGGCCTTGAATAGTAGTAAGTGTTGATTTTCTTATATCAAACATTTTAGATTATCTAATGAAAATAAACTTAGATATTTTCCAGTTTCTTTTAAGAATTGTATACTATTATCAGAACAGATAGTTGCTTGGTTTGTAAAATATTTAATTTTATAAAATACACATACAAATCATCACTTTCGCCATCATTGGTTTATGTAACGTAAAAAACAAAAAAAAAATATACCAACAATGAATTATGTTCTGTTGCTAATTTGCTTTGAAAAATTTAGCAATAATAGTTTTATTTATAAATCCAACATTCATAAACAATAGACAAAGCACTAAAATGAATACAAAAAAAAAGTAATTCAACCGAAAAAAATATTAAATTTGAAATTATCATTTTACTATCATTTACCTTTTGAATTAATTAAATAACTCTATATACTAACTATATAGAGTACACTATAAACAAATTCCCAGGCCGTTAACTTCTTTCGTTGCTTCTCTCTTCCCAATTGCTATATACTTGCTTGACTGAGTTTCAATGTTGTTAATGCATATCTACATCAAATAACAAAAGAAATCGAATAAAATTCTCGTATATAGGGGAATTATATTTTGAATAACCAGGAATCGATTTTCGAACAATCAATTCGAAATTTCAGTAGGGTCAAACAATTAAGAAATATATGGATTCTTATTTCAACTATAAACATAATACATTTTGGACTATGATTACGAGGGTAATTAGAATGATTCATCTAAAAACTTATGTATTATGAAGAAAACGTAACTTGTTAGTTAGTCATTGATGTAACTAAATACATCCCGTAATTATTTCAACATTGTTAATTAACAACCTCAAACACAACAGTAGCAGCTCAAAGTAACAAGAATTTTCGTTATATGGTGTTAAGTATAAAGAACTTATTCTTACATGTACCAAATTGAAGACTTCACTGTAATGAAATAATAACAACTGGTGGACAATGAAATAATAACAACTGGTGTAATCTCTACATTTTCAAATATAATCAATCTGTTATGGTACGGAGTGCGTATTCAGTCAATAACCGAGAAACCATAAATTTAGATCAACAACACAAAAATTTTAGTATCTCAAAATAACACTTAAAATTTCAAATATATTCTTAGAATTTTCTGTCAATCAGATCGCGCAGTACAATTCAAAATTTTACATGTAAATAAAACAAACTCATTTCGAACAACATCAATGTTGTAATTATGATTATGAAGTGTATGTATGTAGTATATACATAGTCTCGTACACATTTATTATAAAAGTTGAAAACAAATTCAAAATTTAGACGAACACAAAAAATGTCTTACATGAAATAAAAAATGAAATCACTTAAAAACGAGAAAAAGAAGATAATCTCTTGAAGAACAATAAAATGGTTTTTATATGAATGCTGTAACTTTTTGGTAGACATTTTTTTGACCATTTTACCATCTGTTGAGTATAAATATGTTGATGATCCGTGTGGCAGGTTTGTAATACACACATACTCGGATAAACTTAATATGCAGTTGTATATTGCTTCGTTCCATCAGTCACATCAGACATATGTATGCGTTAAATTTTATGTTACGTTCGTATGAACAGCCAATGGGTAAGCTCCAGCTATAAAACTAACTATATAGTTGTTGGAAATATAGGTACAAAATATGTAATACAATGGCCAGGTAGTAAATTTTTATATGTATTTTATAAGATTTGAAATAATTGTGAAGTAAATATGTAATTCAAAATCGGCGACACCTAGTCTGTTTAGTATTCTACAGGTATGTATCACTGTTCATAATTCCTGCTCATAATGTTATGTTTTGAATATATTTCTTGGAATTTCTTGCTTCAACTGTAAGAACAATAACTGAGACATATTGTTGATGAAATGATTCAATTTGAAGCAAAATAATTCTTTACGTTTTTGTAAAATAGTAATATATTTTACATCACAATAACCTGGGTGTACCGCCCAAGTGGCGCAGTGGTTAAAGCTGCGGCAGTTTAATCCCGATAGGTTCAAGATGCAAAAAAGGATTATTCACCATCGATCGTTTGGGCGCACGATCGGTGGTGTGAAAAAACTCACCTGGATCCTCTATTGAGTTTAGAATCGATTGGACGCCCCATCGTCCATACTATACTAGTACTATAGGCTGACATGGAGAGCTATTCAATGCGCAGATGGTTGTACGTAAATCAGACCTGTAGCTGTACATATCACAACGGACCATCGCCGGTCTAAGTGTGCGATAGCAGCCACCCAACAAAAAAACATCACAATACCATTCAAAATTAACTAGTGCATAAGTTAGTCACCATGCAAATGACATTATTTATTTATCAATGTTGAATAGTTTAATTTATTAGCAAAAATATAAAAAAACACAATTCGATGGTTAAAAGTTTTGTCTCGATGAAATCATTTTCAAACAACCAGGATTTATAATACGTCATATACGTCAATGGCTCATATACGATACAGTCCTCTGCTTAGAATTTGTCTCTTTTGAATCAATTGATTTAATAAATAAGAAATAGTATCAGTAAATGATCGGTCAGTTAAAACACCAATCGGTCGATATTGGTGGAATATAATTAATTAACAAGGTTTATTGTTAGATACCAAGTCTTGCTATCGATAATGGAAACAAAATGAGGGGCTACTTGTGATAGACCGGACGAGAGAGGAAAATAATATTTGTTATTCTCATATCTTCATAACTCAGAAAATTTCATTCAATCTATACAACAACGAATTGTAATCTAAAAATAGGTATGCTGAGTTTGATTCACTGTTAAGGAATTTCGAAAGTTTGGTAAGAACATTGCAGTGGTAATGTTAATTTTAACTATATGATACATTAATAGAAGTTTGTTATTACTTTATGAGCAATGATCGTCATAATAAACTATGTAGTCCGAAATCTTAGGACTAAAACGAAATAACAAAGCTTTAATACTTGGGTTATGTTTTAATTGTTTAAGCATTAAATGTGATAAAAACGATACTATAAAATTTTTTTGTTCAGATCTAAGAGTACGAACTGTTTTGAGGGCAGGTATGCAGAGTAATAACAGGTATAAACAGCAGAATTTCTTATTTTTCTATTGAATTATATCAAAACTTCATGAATATGAACAAAATATGTGGTACACAATATGTAAAGCATGCAGGTTTATGATTTTTGAATAGTATTTGAAAGTGAGTTGTAATTCGAGTTGTTGTTGCTTCTATATTGTAATTCGCTAGGCCGGTTTCGATCTGATGATGATCTCATTGGATAACTGTGTGATCGAAAAGATCAAATCAAATTCAATTCAATCAGGTATATTGCTACCGGACGGTACTATGCGATTCGTAAATGTACGTTCAGTCACGACGCGACAGTGCTAGCGAATTACAAGAACTTAGACTCGAAATATCGATTTCATTAATTGATTGATTGTGACGTGATGATAGTTGTATTTGCGCATTATTTGAGGTACTCTGGACGCCAAACATTCTGGGCCTCGAACCTGAATTCCCCCTCCGTTTATGATTATGATTATTTTCTGAGCCGCACGTAGGTAGTAGTAATTGCGTTGCGGTGCGCCTGATTTCGCCCACTTAGTGATTAAGCTTGTTGCGACATGAAACAAACTTGACTGCATGCTGTATTTGTGGGTGCTCCCGCATTCGCTCACCAGTCTTTGTTGCGTTTGGTTTTGTTTCGAACTTCCTGCAAATATCTTAGCTTTAAAATCGCGAAACGGACGTATCACCAACCAACCACCATAGAGAGAAGGCAGACAAATTCCATTGTGGGAATTTAATTTTTGGTTTGTTAGGTTAAGGTAAAAGGAGGTAAAAGATGAAATTTTTGGAAGGTTGTGTCAGAAAGATATTGACGTGTAACGTGCCCTAACAGGGACCGTTGGGGTCACCACTAAATTGGCTATCTTTAAAATTTTTAAATAGTAGTTGAAGTGAGTTATTATAATTCGAATTGTTGCTTGTATGTTTTAGTAAGGCCGGTTTCGATCTGATGATGACATCATTGAATGACTCAGGCATATGTTACCGGAGTTGATGTACGTTCTGTGCGATTCGTATATGTACGTTCAGTCGTAACTCGAAATATCGTTTTCATTAATTGATTGATTGTGGCGTGATATTTGTATTTTCGAATTATTTGAGGTACTTTGAACGCCACAAATACATTGGAGATGAACTAATATTTCATTTATACCGAGTTATATACGAGTACATATTTCAAATTTCAAGGGAAGTAATAACATCGATGTACTAATAACACTGATTTTGATTGATGGAAATGTTTTATAACTAAATATGTCTAATATATATTTAGTTATAAAACATATGTTTAAATATATAAAGTCTCAGGGTTGTGTTTAAAAAATCAGAGGGCTTAACCGATTTTGACAAGACATTGCTTTTGAAAGCCTGATATTTTTACTTTAAAATGACACTACTTTACAAACCAAAATAATTTTATTGGTTTATACTACAAGAACGCCGGTTGTAGCTTAATTCAAGGGACTTTTTTATCATGCCGCGGTCTCGTGTTCGATTCTCGCCGTAGACCAAAAATGAACATGTACCGGATGACATAAAAAGCGTGTAAAAACATTCGTTGGGCTGAACCTACAATGTGATTGACGCGGTAAGCCATATATGAACTGCATAGTAATCTATATGCAGTTCATTGAACCTAATTAATAATGGTCTTGACAACTACTTAAGGTATTGCACCGTACACCTCATCCAAGGTAATCTTGAGGTCACTGGTGTTATATGATAACGGATTTCAGTTCGTCTGAAAAATGTCCGATAACATATAAATATATACTTTTAAGGACGGCGATAGAAAACCCAAAATTATAGTCCAAAAAAATGTCCAAACAAATACATTAAATCAAATAAATTATGTCACATTTAATATTTTTGTTAATTTTATTTATAAGATATCACAAAGTAGTGATCAAAAACCAAACGTTATCTTTATTTAATATCTAATCATAATATTTTTAGCAAATTATGAACGTATGCGACTGATGGTATTCTACACAAATTCTATGTACGTGTAAAGAATAATGATATTTATACCAAGATTAGATTCGTAAATCGTCCCGGTTCTTTAATAAATTTGGATATTTTATAACATTAAATCTTGATATTATTTCTATAGATTTATAAACCAGATCAGAATTACAATGATTACCATTTAATACTATTTTATATATTTTCTGATAAATAACTATAAAAAAGCAAATTATAACAAAATGTTGAGCCATAAAAAAGAAACTAGATACTTCTCGGACGTTTTAATAATTTGAGTGTGGCATTTTAACACTCAAAACCACTAGAATAAATAACATAATAACGTTCGTGAAGCCAAGCTTTACATCATTGAGAGAGTTCGAATGGATAAAGGTCTGGCCTATACGGCGAACACGTCCAAACTAATCAGATTCTAAGCTCACTCAGTTTTAACCCAGTTATTGAAAAATATGGTAAAATTCACGTTTACTTTTGTACGATTGTGTCCGCTTAACCTCAACTGTGCGCTTCAATCGCATTAATTATTGAGAGTCTAATCAATCGCTAGGATGGAGCAAATCATGATCCATCAATCAATTACAATGCTATCCAACACAATACATTACTTTACGTTACAAAACGTTCCTTGATTTTCTTGTCAAACAGCGATTTAAGAATAATTTGTAATACATAAATTCACGAACAACAAATCTCATTATGAAAGAGCTTATATGCTTAAAATGGACTTTACATAGTAAAATTGGACTTTACATAGTTCACATAGTAAAATTATTTTTGTAAATAAATAAATTACATGGCGTTAATCTGGATTTAACAGTGATTCGCGGATGGAAATTCGTTTCATTAAATTTTTTACGCTTAAATCAAGTTGTAACGATATATCGAGCTACTTAAGGATTCGCCGCAATATCATAAAATGCACTTCTCTTGCTGCATTTTTAAAATCGCAACGATCAAACCACATGCGTCATGCCAATTTTGATAAATCTGCACAATAAACACTACGAATATTTGCCGGCGAAGTATTGTTGCCTTGGTTGAATGTTGGCTCATTTGTATGGCCTAAATTCATCAAAGTCTAACGATTCGAAAATCATACTCAAATGAATCAAAAGAAAAAACCAACCGTGTTATGGATTTAAATAAAGACAAGGAATCTAAAGAAGCAACAGAAATTTTAGATTTTGATAGAAACGATATTAAAAATATTTATTATGAAATTAAAGATTAATTAAAATACAGTTTGAATACCAAAGATTTAGCCATTATTGATTTAGTGATACGAATCTATTAAGTATAACTACTTACAATATAATATGCAATTTGACAATCCGCGTGAATACTTCATCGAAATATTTTAACATCCATCATACATACCTAGAAAAAAAACAAATAAATTTAAAATAAAGATATGTTTAACCTCAAAAAAATTAAATAGTAAGTGCATAATAAATTTAGTAATAACACCTATCACACCCACATGTAACCGAGTACATAGTTTTTCAATCACACCTATATGTATCTCTCCCTATAATAAACCACTATTCATTCAAAAACCTATCATCACATTTAAAATTTCTCTTTTTGTTACAAAATTAAGTCATTCAAAAAAAACTATAACAAAAAATCACGACTAGTAAAAACTAAAATACATAAAAAAAACCAAAGGGCACTGACTGACTTAACTGCCAACTTTACTCAAATTTACGATAGACTGACGACGAAACATAGACAAACACTAAAACTAAATTAATTTGTTTCAAATTAACTTAAATTAACATTATTTGTAATTTCATTAAAAAAGTTGGTTTTGATAGCACGGTTGACTTCAGTTGATTTCATTTCCAGTTTATAGTTTTTCGGATCGCGTATATGAAACTCCAAAACCCAAACCACACCAGACCAAAAAAACAATTAAAATTTAAATTGAAATTAACAAACACATATGCATCTAAGATGAAAAGCAAATCCAATGTATGAAAATACACAAAACAGAATAAGAAAATCTGTAATTTAATTAATTTTAATTAAAAACATGACAATTATATATCAACTGAGATTGAAAACGCCATTATAAGTTTCAATTGTGAATAATTACAATTGTATTTATTATATTTCATATCATAAAAATATAAAATGGATTTATACATAAGCATATTACTTACATGTCACACATACACAAGGAACATTTTCCCCTATGTCGTTTTGGTTCGTTTAATATAAAACACAATCGACGTCAAAACGCTCCACTTTCTACACATCATCACAACACTACCAGTCAGTCACAATGTTAAACTATTATACTCCATATGAGATAATTAATGTAAATTAACAAAACAACAACAACAAAAAAGGTTCAAGAAAACCAACTAACAAAACATTCGTTATCATTAAGTAATCTAATACAATATTACATTAAACTGTGGAAACGCAAAGTGATTAAAATATTACAACGTTTTCACATCAATTCAAGCGGAGACAAGACTAACACTAAGGAAATTTAAAAATCGCTTTATCAATCATACTTGCGATCAATGATCTCTCTCCTGGGTACATAATTGTCACATATGACAAAAAAAATGTTAAACTATTAACAAACGAAAGGAAGCGCGTATACATATTTTCAATTAAAAATAGATAAATTATTTTGTTATTTAAAATCTCATTCATCATTAGTATTGAAGCATGGATCTATTCTAACATAATAGCGTTTAGAAATTATATTGACAAAGAAATACGATTATAAGTATTTACATATGCATGGTTCAGTGAGTATATCGAACATAACTAGTACAACATTATTTATTTCATTTATTGTAATAATGATATATTGTGTATGTAGTAATGAAGCGTAGTTCAAAATCCATCAGTGACGTACATATGAATTTTGAACTCCCTTGATAAAGTCAAACTTGGATGATAATTGAATCCAAATTAATGTTACTGGTTTGTTTAATTTGGACTCTATAATCTTTTCTGGGATGAACCACTTCCATCTGTTTCGCAGTTTCCTTTACCATCTTACCTTAAGCCTAATCAAGGACAACATAAGTCCTCCTCCTCCACTCAGGAAATCGTAAATGTCTTCATTCACATCACCACTCGGAGTTGGTGAAGTTTTGCGTCCAGTCCCGGATTTCGTCCTCCGTTACCGAACGCTCCAACTGCCTTTCTTTTAGCTATTTGGTCAGTCCTGAATATTCAAATATTGTTTTAACTACCATCAAAAGACAGTCATCAAGTTAATTAAGAGTTGAATACTCATGGAAATTAATGACTACAGGTTCATTCAAAAAGTCCGTAGGATGATATATAGAATTTTTAGATAATAGGATTTTTTTCATATGATTTTTATTTAGTACCTTCAAACAAAAACCATACGTGTATAAATTTGACAGCAATCTGAGTATTGATTCGTGAGTTATAGCATTTTGTGTGAAGTAACTTTTGTTTTTGAAAATAAAATGGAAAAAATGAATTTCGAGAAAGCTAGATTTCGTTTTTGATGAAAAAATAAAGTGGAAACCAAACAATGGCTTGATAAACATTATCCGAACTCTGCTCCATCGAGACAAATGGTAGAGAAGTGGATTGCTGAATTTAAATGTGGTCGTACCAGCACAAATGATGCAGAGCGCAGTGGACGCCTGGACGCGGCTGTTATTCCATAAAACATCAAAAAAATCCACAAATTGGTTATGAACGATCGCAAACTTAAGGTGTACGATCTAGCTGACATTGTAAAGATAGATGGTAGTGTTTTTACCATTTTACACGAACATTTGGGTATGCGAAAGCTCTGTACAAAGTGAGTGCCGCGTGAGCTCACAGTCGATCAAAAACAACAACGAATCGATGCTAAACCGCAATAAAATGGAATTCTATCTTCGATATGTGATAATGGATGAGACATGGAGAATTACACACCACAATCAAATAGACAGTCAGCTGAGTAGACGACAGTCGACGAACCAAACCCAAAGCGAGGAAATACTGTGAACCGTGTCACAGATCGATGAATAAGATGGCAAAATTGAATGAAATGGGCTTCGAATTGCTTACCCATCCACCATATTCTCCAGATTTAGACCCCAGCAAGTTTTTCCTGTTTTCAGATTTCACGAGAATGCTTGCGTAGGGTGGTATCGAAAAGTTGGAAAATCGAAGTGGTATCGAAAAGTTGGAAAATCGCTATACTCGAAGATATGTATCGCCCTCGAAGGCAATTATGTTGAATAATAAAATCGAGTTTTGTCAAAATTTTGTTTTTTTCTTACTTATCCTACGGACTTATCGAATGACCTGTTATAATACTTGTTGAAGTTACATATTGGCTAATCAACGCTTTTGAAACAAAAAATATTGGGTTTATTGGGTTGAATATTGGGTTAACAAATAAGTTTATTGGGTGTACATGAGATATCGCTCAACTATACATTAAAAACATTCAAATAAGATAAAGAGTTGACTGTTCTAAACTGACGTCATCGTTGATCAAAACTTAACATGCTCCGGATGACATAAAAAGTAATATTGTGTAAGTATTTATTCGGCTGACGACCTGTAATGTGCACCAATGCGTATATAGGTTGTAAGTCTCATTTGAGACGCGGTTATGATTATGTTATTATAAACTGAGATATAAATTATATAATCAAATCAGTACTTTCAAGTTAGAGAGGAAAACAAAAAAGGTAATGCAATTATCCTTTATAAACAAGAAATATTTTTTAATGAATGAAAATTGCTCTAATTTAGGTCGCAATGATCTGACGATAGCAATAATGTAACGAATATGTCGAGTTGTTATAGTGTGGAGCACATTTAAGCAGTGGTCAAAATTAACCGAGTTTAGAGAGCGGGATTCATTCATTAACATTAATTATATCCAATTTCAAATTACGAGACAAAGATGAAACCATTGAAAGAGATAACACTATACAGCAATAAATATTAAATCAAGCCGAACACTCTATTACAATAAAATTTATAGGAACCTCAAACGTACACTACTCAGAAATTACATGCAAGACCTTATTGACTCGAATTTGGTATGTAAGCTGTGCTAGTCACTGTGATAAGTAGCGCAGTCCTTACTAGCGACTAATTTTATTCAGTGCAATGTGTTATCTTTGTGAAGTGAATAATGTGTAGTCTGATAAAATTTACTAAGAGTATTTTCGACCAAATACATCTGTTACTTGTAGTTATCAATAATCCAGCCAGCAACCGTCTGAGATTTGTTAACAATATGCTTCTATCAAGATCTAAATTCTAGTGTTAACGTTAATTAAGTTAAACATATAAAGTAAAGTGATCTTATAATAAAATACTAAAGTACCGTAAAAAATTTTAGCTAGACCGCGGTAACAACTTTTTAACTTTGGTTTTCTTCTCTTGAGATTAAAATTCGTAGAGGCTACCAAAAATTCAACTAAAGAGCTCTAACCATTTACAAAAAGTAAAATTACTTAAAGTGAGTATACTTTGTCTCTTTACTTAAAACATTGTTGGTAATAATTATGAAATTAAAATATTTCAACATAACCTATCTTAAGAAGAAATTATCCTTAAGGCACGAAACAAACGAACTACGCACATTAACTATTAAAGATAAACAACTTTAACAAATATGTCGATAAAAGCCTTAATCGAGCCTGCACAACCCTTTCTTACTGTAGTAAAAGACGCTCTTAAGTTGATCTAATTATATAAATCAACATCCTGGAGAACTTTTTATTTAAATGCGCCTCACGTCAAGTTTCGATGAAACAAGCCTTGCTGCATTGCACATAAAGGTTGACATTTAGGAATAAGTGAATATCAAACGATAAGTGGACACTTATTCCTAACTGTCAAATCCTTCACGATAGATAGTGATTCTCAATACTATACGACTTGATAAATACGTGACTACTCTGATACACATATACCGACTTTTTCGAAGGTGAACGAAGAAGGCAGTAGGATAGCATTCTACAAACAAATAAATATATTTGTTTGCAGAATAAAATCCTACACTTTACCATTGAAGCTACCTGTTAAAAGCTTCTATTTAATTTAAGACTAACGTGTTTTACCAACCATGGTATATCACAGAGGCGTGAGTCTAAATCGATAATCACCTAGCAAAAGATCTTTCCTATTTCAGTATAATCGAACTTCGTCCATTTTTTTCGTACTGTTGGTAAATTGTGTTTACTACAAATCTGGAATTCCAGACGATATTCATAAAATATAGTGTGGACACCCACTAGTAGATGTCGTTATATGAAATATTACACTAGGTTAATCAACGCTGTTTCATAATGTTTAATTTGATAGAGCTCACTATATGGGTTCTTTATGAATTGCAAGCGCGAAACCACCATTCCAGCTAATTGTATAATATTCGCAGATGTATTCTTGCAAATCCACCACTGTTCTATTTATATGTACACTTATTGTTTTCTTTTACTTTCAATTCATTATAGACAAAAATAAAACCTATTTTACAAACATAGACATACGTATAATAAATAATATTTTGCTCAATAATAAGAGTAATGCATATACGTATGTTCAAGAACATATAGTTCAATTATTAAATATGACTGGTTTATATGGGTATATCATGTTCGTAGAAACTATATATACAAGAACAGCAATAAATATACGCGTACGTTTGACAAAAGAAATCTTAATAAAAAACATAAAAATATAAAAAAACACGTCTTAAAAGAAATGTGTAGAGCCTGACGTCATTTTTAAAGTTTTTTTTTTGTGAAATTCCTTTGTCTGCATTGGAATAAAGAGAGAACTAACGAGAGATACACGTTTTATTCTGCTTTTCATAATTTTCGTTCGAACACATTTGATATGGGTATGATGTACAGGTATGTAGTATTGTCAAAGTATGGGCTATGAGGCACGAATAGTTTATAGTTTAATAGTTTATGGAAACGTATATTTTTAAGGATATAGTTTTGTTCTTCAACTCCAGTAGCAATGTACATAATTATTTTAAAACGTGTTTTGCACAGTGGTACACGTACATATAAATGGATACTTTATTGATAATAGCTCATAGACAGATACATTATAAATTATTTTTTGTTGATATATAAAATATTTTATAGAAAGAAGCAAACAAACAACATATCAGAGCAACTTATAAGAAGGTAACGGTCCAGCGGTCACCGACTTGATTTTTTTTTTAAATCTTTTCTTTGCAGTCTTTTTAAATAAGATCAATGGCATTTATTGCAATTTTCTATTTTAACGTCATATATGCAGTTTATATATATACCCAAGCATATAATATTAGTATATATGTACATCGCGAAGATACTAAGTGGCAGTGTAGTATAATTATACATCAGCTAGTAATTTATATACTTCCGCTATGCGTGATCAAAACAAATAAATTCTAATTTTATGTTTGTTATTTTAAAATAGTTTAAGGTAAAGTATGCTTAAGAAGAAATCTTTCTTTTATTACGTATAAGAAAATCAGTAATTTTGAAAGGAAATACAAATCGTGAATATTGTCAAGGTTTCTTTTGTGATTCAAGTTTGCTTTGTGTTAATTCAATTTTATTTCAATGCAGCGAAAAGTTAAAACAAAAATAAGTACTTTGGAAAGGTTACTTAAATAGAAAATGTAAAATGCTATATTGGTAAAAATATTGGTTATTCTAAATGAAACATATCGCGAGCCATTGTAAATGGTCAACATCCGCAGTGACTTTTATATGTTTTTAACAGTTTTTACAGGCCATTGTTGGCCCGTACCGTGTCAATAATCTGACTCCATCGGTTTTGATCACGAATCGCTTTCTACACCGTGGAGCCATCGACGCCGACAGCGACCTCTTCGCTTACCAAATGGCGCTTTCCCTTTAAAAATCGCTGTATCATTCGGTTGGCATGGGGAACGTGACCGAGCCAGCGTACTCGCTGTCTTTGATTTCATGCACGATATCAGGAATTTGCATTAAATTCCTGATCTCGTGATTGAAAAGAAGTATGTGCCATTAACGTCGCGTTTTGGGCCATATATCATACACATGATTATCCTCTCGAATATAAGAAGTCATATTTCGTACTCAGCAGTCAAGGCCTAACTCTCACATCCATACATGACAACGAGGCTGATTAACACTCTGTACAGTTTCAGCTTATCCGCATTTGCAAGACATTTTGATTTCAGAAGTGGACGAAGAAGGTATAAAGTAAAACTGAAAGCGGCAAGGCAAACCTTGATATCCTCTACTACACTGTTATCGTGAGTAACAAGAGATCCAAGATACTTGAATCTCATCACTCCTTCAAACGTGTGGTTACCACGACTGAAAACAATTGCGTCTTGGTGTCGAAAACCAGAGATCAGATATTTGGTTTTGGACTAATTTGAGACCAACGGAAGCTGAACACTGTTCCAGTAGATTAAGTATCTCTTTCGCTCGATAGCCATTTAATCCAATCACACAGATATCATCTGCATATGTAAAAATTGATTGGACTGTCGGAATAAGATATTGTTAATAAGTGTTTCACTTTCACGAAGGATGTATTCCTACATAAGATTAAAAAAGTAACAGCGCATCTCCTTGTCGAACACCGGAAGTAATTGCAAAATTTCTCAACTTCAACTCAGCATTGTGGCTCGTCACTGTCATTTTATACAGATCTACGTATTTGTTTGGCATTCCTAAATATTCAAGCGCATACCATAGCCTTTCTTGAATGATCGAGTCATAGGCTTGCTTGAAACCTAGGAGTACCTGGTGTACATTGCGAGATGTTTTGTAACACTTGGAAAGAATCATCCCTAACGAGAAAACATGAACAGTGACTGACCGAGATGGACAGAATCCTCCTTGGTAGTCACCTATAATTTCTCTTTCCTCTGGCAATTGTTCCCAAGATAATGTATGATAGTAACTTGTGACACCGTTGTTAAAACACTCATATAGTCATTAGTATAATATAATCACATCTTTTGATATTAGTTTCACATTTCAGCGTTCGCAAGAAAAACATCAAAAAGTATAAAGATAATTGGATAGTTCCTTAACTATGTATTTCAACCATTAAGTATATGTACAGTCGTGTGCGAAATAATAGTAGTGATCGAATAATTTCGCTATATTATGAAATTTTTAATTCATATATGAGATATTTTGGAACGTAGATGTTTTAAAATTATTTGTAGTTTAGAGAATCTAATAGTTGCTGTGTATGACTCATACATGTCAGATTAGGTAAAAATTTTGCAACGCTTATATTTTAATGGGATTTTGTGGTGTGCGAAATAATAGTAGTCTTTTTAAAACTTCAGCCAAAAAATTATAATATTTATATATTTAAATTAATTATAATATTTATATATGTGAAAAAACCCCAAGTTATAAATATATAATATTTATATATATTTATAACTTGGGCTTTTATCACAGCACTCATTCGTCGAGGCATTGAGATTATTAAACTTTGACACCTTTCAAAGGGAATTTGTGGGCCGATATAAAAAAAAAATTTCCAACTCCAACCCAAGAAACACAATTATGGAAAATAGCCAAATCTTAATGGTTGACATTAAGATTTGGTTATTTTCCATAATTGTGTTTCTTGGGTTGGAGTTGGAAATCTTTTTTTTTATATCGGCCCACAAATTCTCAATTGGATTGAGATCAGGTGATTGAGCAGGCCACTCCATAACATTAATTAAATAACATAACATTAAATCCGCATTCATAATTTCCTTAATCCAATATATCGGACCAACGCCGACCTACGAAAAACAACCCCAAACCAATATATTTCCCCCTCCATGTTTAATGGTTTTTGACGAGTATTGCGGTCGGAATCCAGTCATCGGTGGTCTTCGGACATACTGAACGATACTACCGCCAAAGAGAACTATTTTGGACTCGCCCGTAAATAAAATACTACGCCATTTTTCAAGGGGCCAATTTTGATGATTTTTGGCATAAGTTATACGCGCCTTTACTTGTCGCTTATTTAAAAAGGGCACATTCCTAAGCCTCAACCCTTTTAAATTTACTGTTAAAATACGTTCTTGTTGATGTATCTATATCTAAATTAAGATCTTGTTTGATCTTCGTTGAGGTTTAAAAAGGATTCCTTTTCGCACAAATAACGATGTCCCGATCAGTTTGATTCGAAGTTTTTCGTTTTCTACCTCGTATTTCTGGTTTTTCTTTGTGCTTAACAGCATTGGATATAACGGTAGATGAACATCCCAACATTTGCTGGATAAATTTATATGTTTTTCCTTCTTTGATTAATTTTTTATTTAAATTTCTTCGCTCTTCGGCACAATGCTTTCCCCGGCCCATTATTAATTAAATAATTTTTTTTATCAAATTTTTATAATTTTATTTATCTTATTATTTCTGCACCGCTATTCTTGATCACCTCTATTTTAAACAAAAATAAATAAGAGACTACTAATATTTCGAACATAAAAATTCAAACATAATTTAGACTGACAATCGAACATAAGGGGAATCCCGAACTTGTTTGTGAAAAAAATTACAAATAGCGTTTGGTTTATGTTCAGTGGACATTAAAAAATTCATTTTGATAATAGATGTCAGTTAAATCATGAAAGGATATTTTTATAAACACAAAACCTAAAATACAGGTACACACTACTATTATTTCGCACACGACTGTATATATGTGCACAATGCATAAACCAATTATATTATAGCAATTTTCAATGTGTTAAGCATATGTACATATCACATATACAATTATGTAAATTGCTTGACCCGATTTACAATTAAAATTATTACGAAATAATAAGTAAATAAATACAAAGTATAAATATAAAAACGTCTTAACTTTGTTTCGTATTAAAGTTAAAAAGCAAATTTTAATGCTACCTATGAATAGTAAGCAAACGATGACTAAGAATAGTTTTCCAATTAACAAATAATAAATATTTGGCTATCGCAAATCAATTAACTACAAATGAAGAATAAACGGTTAACCATTGATTCATAATAAATAAAACTGTATGTACGTTGATTTACTCGTATTTAAAATGCGCGGGTGGTTCTCTTTATAACAGAGTAGTTTTGAATAAAACTACATTCTCAATGAAGTTATTATGTACAAAGTATGTTCGCTTATATACTTAAAATTTATTTACGTGAATGACATTTTTCTTAACCTTATTTATACGTATATGCACGATACTCTCTTACACAGTTCCTTTTCAATTTATTATTATAGTTGTAGATGTAAAATAAAATAACAAGCAACCAAATGAAATACAAATATTTTTGTGTTGATTCATGACGAATGAAGTACAGTGCTGTCTTCAAAAAATAATAGTTGAATATTGTAGAAATTTTTTTTGTATCTTTACGATTTTTTCTGGAACCATACTACTCCGAACACTTATGGCGTTATTTTTAAACATCCTACTAGTTATCTTTCAAACGCCAAATTGAAGACGAACGGTATAGGTCAGTTACGTATGCAGTTGAGAAGCGATAAGGGTTGTTTACGGCCCCTAATCTTTAGATTATTATGAAGGTGATTAACACAAGGTGATTACAACAAATTTTTCTGTCGACGACGAGACCCGAAAAGGTCGACCAAAATCTACCACTGCTGACGTTACTGTTACTGTGGCGAAGTTCAAATTTGACGAAGATCCACGATTGACACAAGAAATTATTGCTGATTAATTGGCCTTGAGTGTGATATTAAATAATCATCTGGGAAACACATTTTACTAAGTTTTTCCTAAATAGAATCCAAACTGGGCCGTCTAGCAACTTTAGTAAAGTCGTTACGGGTGACGAATCTTGGTTATATAAGTACGATCTGGAAACCAAACATGGAGCCCAACAAGAGCACACCCATCCGTTCAAGCTAAGCAACAAAAGTAATGATGTCAATTTACTTCACCCGATCAAAAATGGTTGTTGCTATTCCCCAGGAGAAGGATCAGACGTTAACTGCAAAATGGTGTACCGAAGACTGCTAACCATAAGTTTTCATAAATTTGCAAAAAAGATTTGCGGCGCTACATTGAGTAACTTCATTGCGATATTCCCCGGATCTAGCACCTTGTTGTTTCTGGTTATTTCCAAAAATTAAAACAAATTTAAGGGGAAAAGGTCTTAACAGTAAAGCGGAGATAATGGATGTGGTTAATATTGAACATTAAAAGCAGGATTTAGAAGCTTGGAGTACTGATTTAGTGAGTAAAGTAACCTATGCGGCTTCTAGTATGTATCCATAATTGTACTATTGACTTCAGACTTCAGAAGATTTCAGACTTCAGAAAATAGAAATTCTTATTTTTACTAGTGTTCTAGTTGCCAGTTACATGGGTGATCACCAGATATATGATTCTTTTTTCATTTTATAAATCGACCTATGTAAAACAATGATTAAAGAAGATTTATATATAAAAATGCACGTAGACATGACTTGACATATATGCCAAACTAAACAATCTTACTTATTTTTCTTTCAGAACAATATTTCAAATTATCATAACATCTTTAATTTTACTTTTACCAATCTTTTTACCTCTTTTATCTTTTCTGCGTTTTCGGTTGCCTCAGTTTAGTGACATTTCTATGAATGTTTTGTTTGGCTTAATATAAAAATTAAAACTCGATGATGAAACGAATTAATAGCTAATCAGTGATTATTTTATCTTGAAGAAAATGATTAAGAGATTCCATTATTTAACGATCGCAAATTAAAATATGTAAATTAAAAACTTAATCATGGGAACACTTTATTTTTGGTAGAAATTGAAAATTATTTGTGTATGAGATTATATTGAAATTCCCATAATGAATCTTTAGCTAGTACTATAGAATAATTTCTAGAGTCATGCCTAGTTTGGTGTAAAGGTAAACAAGTTATGTGTTATTTGGACGGTTAAATTTTCTGTTTATCGTTTATCACTAATTTACTAACTTTTTAGTGATTTGGTTCGCATGAATCAAAAACTAATAATGAGTAATCATTAGGCATAAAATCATTTTAAACAAATAATACTTTGTTTTGTAATCTCAACGTTAAGTTGTATCGGAGAAAGTTTAAAAATAACAAGTTGCTAAGATTTTTATTTAAATTTTTCAAGAGAAATTTGGAACTCACTTTAATTTGAAATATTATTGCCGGTAACGATATTCTGGAACTATGTATAGAATGGCACGACTCATTTTTTTTAATTAGCAACCTTAACGAACTGAAGCAGTTTGAACCAGGGTAGAAAAGATAGTGAATATGCGATCGAAAGCCGGACAACTGCTGATGAAGTGTAAGCTATCTTTAAAACCCTCAAAAACATTCGTATGGAATCACTGGTAACTCCCATGCGATGAAGATGACTTTTGAAACGGCTATGGCCAGTAAGAAAAGAAACCAATATTCTCAAGATGTTCTTTTTTAATGAAAGAACGTAGTTGGTCAGCTTCGAGTTAAGGCCCCTTATCCACATGACCGTTACCTTATTGTTAGAACCAAGGAGGTTCAGCATTTTTTACGAATTGGAATCAACAGGTATTTATTATGTGTTTGATGATAATGCCAATAGTATAGAATTTTTTTTAAATGTATATACGGCCGGTTCGACGAAGGTATAACGCCGAATTAAATCATAAACATCAAAGATAATTTTTTTATATATTTATTGGCAGTTATTTATAATCGATTAAATTTAACATTATTTACTATATTATTTAACCAATAAATACTTATACGAATATGATCCCTATTAATCATTTTCACAGTCATTAGGAATTTACAGTTTCCACAATTTTTAATTAAGAATAACAATTTAAACTTAGGACACGATTCTCTTTCTATTCTCTAGATACTATAAAGAACGATTTTAATCATTTAAAACCGGATCTCTTTACACATGTTAATAATCTAAGTGTATGTTATATTGTATATAGAGGAAACAGTCGCATTAAAGTAAATTTATATACGTCATCATGAATGCAATAAGTTACTCGACGACCACATTTTATGTACATAAAAATAAAATTCATTATATTTAAGCTGCTAATATCATTCGCAGAATTAATTTATTTAAAACCAAATAATTTAAATATAGTAATACAGTCATACCTCGTACAACGTCACCACTCATAACATCGTTTCGCTGTAACGTTATTACTAAAATGAGAATATACCCCGTTCTGTCGTCGCAGTGTGTCTTTGTAACGTCGTTTTTTTAAAAAAATCCATAATGTTTAATTAATGGAAGTAGTAAGGTAGTACCGATACAGAAGCTGCGTCTGAAAAAGATGCTGCTGAAAACATTTATTTCCAAAGCAGAAAATCAATGCCAGGGCACAAAGCGGCTAACTATTTCATTACTTTATTGTGTAGCGGTGATTTTAAGTAAAAATCAATGTTGGTTTACGAATTTGCAAATCCCAAGACCTGCGGGTGACTAAATCCTTGTTTAAGGAATGGTTCTTATCTAATAGAACATTGTTTATACTGGATAATGCTCCTGAACCTCCAAATAATTTAGAATCATTATCAAATAGAAATATTCAAGTCGGGTTCTTCCCGCCCAACACAACCAATGGATCAAATACCAAAAGCTATGTTTAACCGTTACTACTTAAAGCGAACATTTTCTCATGCGTTGAATGTGACATAAGGTGTTACCGGTTCATCAATATTAAAGTTTTAAAAATATCACAACGTATTAGACGCTATTAAAATTATTAAACTGGCATCGAAAGACTTCATACGTCTTTGAAACTGCTTAAATAGATGTTGGACGAAGCTGCGGATGAAAAAAATGTGGATGAATAGATTTTGGACGAAGCTGTGGATGAACCAATAATTAATTGATATAGAGCAAGAGATCCCAGATGACGAGAATGGTGTCTCGAATATGGTAATGCAAACAGAAATTAATTTTGAAAACTCAAGGAAGCTTAGGATTTTATGGATAAAACTATAGACATTTTTTCAGATTACAACCTTAATGTAGAGCGACAAAACGCGGCCAATGAGGAATCAAAAGTGAAATTCATTGTTATAGAGAGCTAAAAAAAACCTGGAATGCATGTCACATTATAACAATTTTTTCAACTAGTGAAAAACGAAAATCAGTTGAAGAAGTTAGACTGAAATCAAATGATAAAAATACTTTTGCTTCATATAACTTGAAACAAAAACTCGTTTGTTTCGCTTAACTTCGTGATTTTACGGAACCAACTAACCAACGTTAAGCGAGGTATGACTGTATAGTCAACCTACATCGGCAAATGTGCATGCATATTACATGATCGATTCTTACCATTTGTAATTTAAGTAATTGAAACAATTGATTGCGCTCGATTGAATATATAACATTTAATTATCATATTGTGTACTGTGTATACGGAATGGCATATACATGGCAGTAAAAATACGAGCAGCAAACGTCTCAAGTGTCAAATATCATAAAGAAAAATTGCTTATCCAACTAAATTGATATTATATTATAAAATATATAAGTAAATAATTTGAGGGCACAAAATTTAAAAGAAATTTTTTTTTATGTTTCATTTGGAATACAAATAGATCTATTGTTCGGAAATAGTTGAACAATTTAGTTATTTTAATAGTCCTCTCAAGATAATAATACAGTGGGTGGCTATTCTTTATACTTACGTATACAGAATTTGATTATTTATGATAATGGAGCAATTTAAATATTTATTATTATGTTTTCCTACTGGAACTACTTGTATACAGTATATACTGTACTGATAAACGATGACACACAATTACACTCATAACAACTTCTTAATATGAACTCGGTAGACGTTATTTGCAGAGATGTATTTGATTTTATGTTTAAATTACTCTAAAATTAACATTATTCAAGGTTTTTCAAAGTTTGATGCTTGAATTATTTGATTATTCAGAAAAGTACATAATCTGGTTGGCTTGATGGTTAGAACAAATTCGGTATACTTTTGTTTTAATTATAGTTTCAGCCTTATACCAAGCTGTAACGCCAATTCGCAAAACCAGCTATCAAAAGCTATTAAATTGCAACCCAAAACCAGTTGTGTCCACGCGAAGTATATGGTATAGACAAATACGACAGATCTGATCGTTTATTAAGCGACAGTCGAAAACTCCGAAAAATGTATAGACGGTTATATATTCGAAGGGCATACAATATGATGACAAATTGAACGATTCGAATTTGTACTGCCCAATTGTATACATTTTTTTATACATCCTCTGCGTATTCCCAACTTGGTTCACTCCTGTGACTTCTTTCTGTTCTCTAATCTATAGTGGTGTGCAGTGAAATAGCACACTATGTATTTTTTTCATTAAACATAAAACTTTTTCAAATTTTACTTCAAATATCTCAAATGAAACAAAAGTAAATTTGTTTGGTTCTGACGGCCGGCACTATGTACGACGTCCACCGAATACAAGTTTGTCGCCACAGTATCCGAAAAAAAACAATTAAACATGGTGGCGGTTCTATTATGGTATGGGGCGCTTTCTCGTGGTATGGTACAAGTCCAATTTATTGGATAAAAGATTGTATGACAGCTGATATTTACTTAAAAATATTGAACGACGTGTTGCTCGAATATGCTGAAGACGCCATGCTGCACGGCTGGATTTTTCAGCAAGATAATGACTCGAAGCATACCTCGAGGAAGGCGAAAGCTTGGTTTAGGGAAAATGAAGTGGACGTTTTGCAACGGCCAGCATAGTCACCCGATCTGAATCCGATCGAGAACTTGTGGAATCAACTTAAACTAGCCGTTAGCCACAGAAAATACAGCAATAAGGACCAATTATTTAATGTTATTAAAGAAGAATGGGAGAAAATACCTGTTAATAAATACCAGAAGCTTGTGGATTCCATGGACCGCCGATGTGACGAAGTGTTCAAGAGAAAAGGTCACACGACTAATACCCCTATTATGAATGTCACTTACGCGTCACCGAGTGACGCGACGTCACTGAAATGAAATTTTGGTATTATGAATGTCACGGTGAGCGAGTATTTTGTCACTTAGCCTCACTTACAATTTGTTGGTGACAGCAAGTGAGAATTTTTTTTTGATTAATTAAAAATACGTTTTTATTTTTTTTTGGTTTTATTTAAATTAAAATAATAATTTTGTTTTTTGTGATTTATTTAAATAATAATTTTCGATTTTTAAATATTATTTTCTTTATTAAATGGAAATAAACAATAGGCAGTTTGGAAAATTACAAACGGCAGTCAGTATCCAAAATTTTTTAAAGAAATGGAAATAAAATCCAGATATTGTCCAGTACATATTCGAAATTTTGAAAAATTTTAATTATTAAAATAAACTGAACTACAAAACGTTAAATTAATTTATTTTTTAAAACTTGAAATTTATTATTTTAACACACCACCAAACGTCAAACATACCGAAATCAAAACAAAAAATAATAGTTGCCAACTTAAAAACAACAAAATATAGAAAATAACGCATCATGATGCGTTCGTCACTCACTCAAAATAAAGCGACAATCATAATACCAAAATATGACTCGAGTGATAATACACGTCACGATGACGAGTGAGGTGAGGTGACATTCATAATAGGGGTATAAATATTAGTTAGGATAACCACCTACTTACCTAAATTATTTACAAACAAGACTGAATTGAGGCTGAAACTGAAGATTAATACTTACTGTGCTATTTCTGTGAACGAACAATTTATGCCATAAACTATTTGATAATTTTTTTTTTATGTTCTTATTATGAATTGAAATTTAATTGTTTTATTTATTTGTACTTTGATACATATACGACCTATAAATAAAAAAATATCATACGAAATAGATAACTATTTATTTATTTTTAACAATTTGTGAAATAATTCTCAACTGTGCTATTTCACTGCACACCACTGTATGTTCTGTAGCTCGCAAGAAAAAAAATGCAGTTCAAAAGTTTACAGGAGGACAAAAAGTATACAGAAAGCTAGAAATCTATTTTAAAGAAAACTAGTCTGTTTTAAAGATTTTGACAAATCGTATTTTTTACGTAATATTTCCGATAAACTTGACCAACCATCTTATGCAATCGTTTGTCTAAAATTGTATAAATGTACAAAACAGATTCAATTTATTTTGGATCACGATACCAAGTCTGATAGAAACTATAAATGGATACTGGAGTTTGACGAAGAATTCCTGTTTATATAAGTATATAATGTTTATGTATGATGCCTCAAAAAAGTGAAATTACTTATTTAAAAAACTTCTTATCTTATGCTAAAAATGGTAACATAAAACTTTCGTCAAACAGTAAAAAACACTCGAATACATTAAAATAACACAATACAAATGTTTTTTAAATTAACTTAACTGTTTTACATAGCGCGCATATTTTTAAATATATACTTTTGTAAGTATACACACTTCTTAGTTATGATAAACTAAGCACATAAGAAATTAATTTACATACCGTAGCTGATACGAGTATATATTTGTCTATATACCCATTCAAAGATGAGCTCTTTATACAGTAACACACACACACATTTTTATATACATTGTATACATATACTTATGCATACAAACATTAAGTCGTTACTTAACCGGTTTTAAAGTTTTTTCTTTCTTAGTTATTTTCTTAAGTTTAGTATACGTTATTCAGTTTGTCTATTTGATAATGTAATTCGTGTCGTTTTCATTATAATTTTTAATAAATTAAAATTAAATGAATTTGTGTATAATGCTAATGGCTCGACAGACAGTCCGGTTGGATTGTAGCTGATCAAATAGTTCTTTATGAAATAAGAATTTGAAATATTAAGATATGATTCAAGCAAATATTACCTATCAAACACACGCCTAGCTTTAATTTTCTGGAATTATTTGTAATCGTACAAATACGTGAATACTGCCAAGTGGTTATTTATTTATTTAACGTATAAATAAAATTAAATGATAAAGCTATGAGTGTGTTTTTTGTGACTTAATATGCTCTATATGTAGGCATTACGTTTTTAAAGGGCAATCATAGTATAAAAATACACATTTAAAGATAACAAAATTACTAACTACTAATTTTGTTAAAACCGTTACGATATACACATCGTTTCATGAAACACATTTTATTTAACCTTCAAGAAAAATTAAAATAAATAAATGTCAGAGAATTTCATGTTGATGTAATTACCACTTCCATTGAGAATTAGGTGACACACTGTTAAGTTGGTTCATCCAAATTTGTTTAAAACTAACATTTACGGTTAACCTAATCTTTTGTATACTAGGGGTTAAGTGGCTCAAAGGTTCGTTCTGAAAAACAATAATAGAGGCATCCTTTTTACAACCTATACAATACACCACTTTATATTGATGGGCTAAAATATTAAACTTCAAATAGATCTGAGAACATTAAATCCTATAGATGACCACCAATCACGTTTTTCTATGGAAAAACATAACATCTATCTCGCATTTTTATGTGAGCAAATATGTCAACTTTTGTGTTTCCTGCTTCTATCACATCTATTGCTTTTGAAAAGTGGCAACACCGCCATTCAAACTTATCTATAAAATATATGAGCAATTTTTAGTATGGGTAATTCTACAGATATGTCCCTTAGGAAATGCAGTGAAATAGAAATCTTACTACTCCACTCCACACATTCCCGGAGAGAGGCAGGACCACTTACAGATGTTTCGAATTCAGTGATCAAACCGATTAAAATAAAGATCAATCAAAACCTGCCTCTTAAAGCAGACCGAATTACTGCGATGATAAATGACGATGGATAAAAAATCCCCAAAAAGAACTTGATCGATCACCGCCAAGCCAAAAAACCACAACATAAAGAAGAATAAACTCTCTATAAGTATCATGGTGCGGTCTGTGATTTCAACCAAGAGTGTGTCACTATACCGTGGAAGCAAACATGAGGCAGGTCAGGACAAACAAGTAATGGAAATTTGATTCTCCTCAGGTCGAAGGATTGTTCTCTATGGAGTACGTATTTATACACGATTCTCTTATCAGAATCTCTTATCAGCGTGGGCATCATAGCCTTAATTTTCAACACAACAAAAAACTTTACATGTAAGTTTGCATGTTAATTTGCATCTAAGACCAATTATTGCCTGTCAAAATTAATTTCAACTTGCAAATTACAGAAAATGAGCGTTGTTTAACAAGTTCGCCACCTACGGTCCTGGGAATAAATAAATAATTTGGAAATTTTTGGGTCTTTTTTAGTAGTCACATTTCACCTTGACAATCTATTGTATGAATCACCTGGAACGATCTGTTAAAAGTTACATCCAATGGTTGAATTATTTGTCGGTGGTATTATTTCGAAAAGAGTTCTCTTAAAAATTTGTTTGTGCAGTTGTACAAGTCTGTTTTTCCGGAAACCAGCATTTTACATTTAAAAGATAATTTGCAGATAACAGCTCGTTGGTCATAGTTCTTTCATTTTTTGACTGAAGAATCAAGTTAGATTGACCAAGGTCCAATTGAATTCGGTTGATATATTTCATTGATGAGACTTATTAATTTAATCTAGGTAATTCACATATTATTCATTATTTCAAATAATTCGCTAATTGAATCAGAAGTAAGTAATAAGTTATTCCGGTAAATTTTCTTTCTTGATTAATAATATTCCAAGTAAATAACAATTATTAAATTAAAATAGCGATAACGTATGTACATACTAAAGTGAATTTATTCTCATTAAATTTATAATCAACTTATAAAATACCGGAAGTTAACGAAGTCTCTTCATATTATTTTCGTGCACTTCATAGCAAACGTTTTGTTTGTTATTTTAATGTCATCACGCTTATCTGATATTTAATAACAAAAACCAAATTCACATTAAAGCATAAGAAAACTTTCTTAATTACTAGGTTATAAAATGTTTTTTTTTAAACGAAAACTTTAATAATAGAAATTTAAATATTTAATTCTTAATGTTTTTTATTTTTTATTTCTCACGATTAACAATAAAATAAATACAATTATACAAAATAAGACGATGTTCTTAATTTTTTTGTTGTATTTTTTATGTTGGTGCCTTAACGGAAATATTAATTTTGTTATACTTTTGCCAACGAAGAATTACTTAAATTACTAAGAATGGGCTATTTAAAGCGCATCTTGTCCTATGTACATAGGAAAACCCAACCTAAAATTTATAGATGACAATTGATAAGATGTATATAACAATAATACTTAAGTGTATTATCATAATAATTAACAATTACACTTGTTGCACGATAGATCTCTGTTAATTAAACAACATCGGTTGATTATGCATAAATACAAATGTTCTTATCTAAATGAAATTTAACAAGTTGATTAGAAGTTATGACTTGAAGTGTATAGATCAATCTACTGATACACTTACATTCTATAAGATGTATGTATATATTCGTCATTTTTGTGTTAAATAATGTTGACCGCGGGACAGCGAGAGATCATACGAGAGCAAAGCCAACTGTAGTGTGTGTGTGTGTCCACCAAAACCGACAATAGTGTGTGTTCATACAAGCAAAACTTTATGGATACATATGCTGTAGAAGCATATCAACCTTTAGCGGATTAGTGAATATTCTTCTATTCGTATTTCGTACACAATTGCGAATACAATATAGAACAAATAAACAAACGCACACCACCTAAGTATTATTGAGTAAAAATGTACAAAAAAATAAAAAAAGAATGAGCGTATCTTTCTCTCTGTGTCAAACGATCATTTAACAAACTATATTGACGTCAAAACTAAAGTTACATTATATTTATTGCGGAAAGTATGATTTTATTGCAAAATTTATTTGCAGTTTTTACTTGAACAGGACAAATTAAAACATTCAAACTGCAAACAGCATATATGTATTTCTTTTATCAGATATAACATTCATACCATTTACTTGAAAAATCTACACAAATTTTTTCACGCAACGATACACCTAAAGACATCAACATTTTAATTCGATAAAAATATTTTAATAAAATCTAATGTAAATAGATAGTTATATTAAAAAATTTATTTATTTCGAATCAAAATACACTCATCCTTATGCAATTCATATATATTTTATTTTGGTTTGAATAACCTAAGCTACTCGCATTTACACAAAACTAACAACATTCACTCGATGTTATCCACAATATTATACTATTTTGTATTATTCACAATATTATACTATTTATCTACACAACAATTATTCTATATTTAATTTATTATAAAATAAAATAAAATTATTTTGCATAAAATATGAAGTTGTCATTGCATAGATGTCATTTTCATTGTTTATCATAAATATACCATTATCATTTGACAATCGTTTATCAGTTTAGTAGAGATTTAAGAGAGAATAATAGTACTCAACCTTTTGTATTGTTTTTCAAAATAGACCTTAAGTAGTGTTAGTGAGAAACATCAAATTTTGAATTTTTTATATGGACTTTTTCGTTTACCAACACACTCAAACGTTGATATTTTCCTCGTTGAGATTATGCTCGTGTAAAATAAAGAAGCAGGCTTGTGTGAACCCACACTACAGTCGGCTTTGTACGAGAGTATCAACAATTAATTCATCAACAACCAAGATTTTCCACTAAACTGGCTGAAGGAAGCGGTTAGAAAGAGCGTTGATTAGAACCCAATAGTGTCGTTTCGTCGCCGCGCTCACCATTCCGTGCTGGAACCACTTTTCGGAGCATTTTAAAGGATGATTTCTATTAATTTACGTATAAAGTGAAATTACCACCGCTAATTAATACCACTGACAAATCTTCCAGGTTGCCTGAAATACGGTCAAATAGTTGACACTGAACCTAACTCTTGCGGCGTTAATAAGGAAAATTGCCATATTTTTTCAATATAAAATCCACACGAAATCTATGGAACGCCATTGAAAAACCATCATTGGGCCATATTTTTTCAGAGAAACTGAAACAATTAATGGAAATCTGGCCAGAAATGCGTAAAAAGGGTATTAACGGTTACTCGTTTCAGTAAGACGCTGCGCCACGCTATATAACAATTCAGTTTCTGCAATGAAAATTCACTGGACGTCTGGCCACCCAATTCTCCCGATTTTGAAGTTTTATTTGAAAATGTAAAGTTTAGCAACATTTAAGGTTATGTTAAATTGGTGTTAAAACAAGGATTTAAATAAAAAGTTAATCTTTATCACATTTTTTCTAGGCAACATTCAAAACAACTACAAATTTTGAAATGTAATTATATCTAAAATTGTGACCCATCTGTGAAATGCTAAACAATCTCTTGTTGGTGTTCACACAAGATGGCCCAAATAAATATGTAGCTTCTATCTTATTGGTAATATAAAAGATCTGCTGCGTTAAACGAGTCTTTCGTAATCCTTAACCATATAAATATCACCTATTTTATATTCAATAGAGATACTAATAATTTTACATTTCATAATAATTTTAGTAACCCATTTTACTTCCTTTCTGTAAAATTGATATTAGACGATTAACTTATAATATATTGTAGCAAAGTAGAAACTGACCCTAATATTTTGGAATATTTTGTTACCATAAAGTGACACTTACTATATATAATCTTAAGTTACAATACTAAGTATGTAGTTACATTAAGTAGAAACTTTTGTTTGTCGCTAGTAGTTCCTTCTAGATCACACAACATACAATTTTGGTCTAATTAATAGACCTTTACTACTACAGACCTTTACTTTACTCTACTACATTACTTTCTTCAAAAGAGTACATTAATTCATTTATTACGCCTATCTTTAGAATTACTATTCCAATTATAGGCAAATTATTTGATTCATGGACAGCCAAATTCAACCGATAAGAAGAACAATGTACAAAATTTGTTATATTTTGGTACAAGTCAAGAAATCTGAAGAGGTGGTATAAGGTTTAACTACCAACCGATTTACCTGCCGATTTATTTAAAATATTATAGTTCGTGAGGCAATCAGTTTACACATGATTTCATAAAATCTCTTTAAAATTTATTAAATACTTTTATTATGAATGTACTAACAAAATTTTAAGTATTCAAATAAATTATAATCAATAATCTGACCAAATACGTTCATCTTGAAATATGTTAATATGTACTTCTTTATTCGCGTTAACCAAATTAATGAATAAAAATCACGAATTCTAGAGGAGGTAGGTGCTATTTTTGCCCTGCTGGCACTTATTCACAACAAGAGGCTTCCCTTTGAAGAATTGTATGCTGTTTATCATCCGTTTATCATATTTTTGCAATTATCATTGATATCATTGGTAAACGAGCGCGAATTCTATAGCGAAAGTTAATGTAAAAACCACCAAATTCTTTAAAAAGAATTATTTTGCAACAACTAATAATTTCAAAATTCTAATTAGTCCATAACTTTATGTTTACGCAAAAATGTTTATCTATAAAATAATTAAATACGTTGCACGAGTAGTAACACTTTACGATAAATACGACTATACGAAAGATAGTTACGATATCAGTCATTACCACATTATTAAAACAAATATAAAGGTGTGGATATATTTGACGAATGCAATATAAATACGATAATATGTTGATCATAAATATATAAATAAGTTATGACATACTTATAGGTTATAACCTTATTTTGTTTACGAAACCAATTTTCAATACTATTGGGCTAACTTTAAACTTACGCCGTTGTTCGTGAAAATGAAATCCAGCGATGGCGAATTTTTCTAGGTTAGATCGTCAATTTACTGCAGAAACTATTTCGTATAAACTGTATAAAATACAATATTTCGTATAATATTTTTGCTATAAATTAGGTAAGGTTCATTATGAGCGTGACCATAATGTTTTGTTACTTGGATGTTAAATCTGTTGATCAGTTTTTGGTTTTGTGGTGAATCGGTGGTTTCCCGATTTTATAATGTTAAATGTCATTTTGAAACAAACCGTTCTAATTTATGTTTAATTTCGGAGATTAAGTAAATGAATATATCGCGAAAAACGTAAAGGATAATGATATCAAAGCTGCTCAATTTAGTATTATGTTTAAGCAAAACAATTTAACGCCGATTGTATCGGTTACAACAGATGATACTCCGAATATGCTTGGCATACATAACGGCTTCATAAAATTTTCGAAAGAAGAAATCAATCACCCATTAAGTAAATGAATTGCTTTGTATTCTGCACCAGAAAGCTCTTTGTGCAAAAGCTGGGTAAAAATCATTAGAAAATGTTTTTTTCACTGTAACGAAGAATACTCCTATTATGAATGTCACTTACGCGCCCCGAGTGACGCGACGTCACTGAAATGAAATTTTGATATTATGAATGTCACGGTGAGCGAGGATTTTGTCACTTAGCATCACTTACAATTAGTGAGATTTTTTTTTTGACTAATTAAAAATACGTTTTTAAATTTTTGTTTGTTTTAATTTAAATTAAAATAATAATTTTCTTTTTTGTGATTTATAAAAATAATAATTTTCGATTTATAAATAATAATTTTCTTTTTTAAATAGAAATAAACAGCAGTCAGTTTGCAAAATTACAAACGGCAGTCAGTATCCAAAATTTGTTGAAGAACTGGCAATAAAATCCAGACATTGCTCAGTATTCGAATTTTTGAAAAATTTAATTGTTAAAATAAACTGAACTACAAAACTTTAAATTAATATACTTTTAAAAACTTGAAATGTATTATTTTAAAACACCACCAAACGTCAAACATACCGAAATCAAAACAAAAAATAATAGTTACCAACTTAAAAACAACAAAATATAGAAAATAACATAACAGTTTACCATATTATTAAACTAAATAAAAGCACAACATTCGGGATTGTTAATGTATAATAGTGTTCGATGGTTAAGTCGTGGGAATGTTCTCAAACCATTTCTTGAGTTAGATGAAATTCGAATAGTCTTAAATGAAAAGGGAGCCAGATTATCCGCAGCTGATCAATTTAAACTTGTTAAATTATTTAATGTTTTTTTGTGACTTTACGTTACATTTTAACGAACTGAAACTCAAGCTCCAAGGATCCGGACAAGATTATATCTGAAAAATTTCTAATGATATGAGGTACAATGCTAACATTTTTTTTGTCAAAATTAACCCACAATCGGAAATAGCTTGCTATCGCTGGCCTAGACCATTTGAAGAATAGAGAGACGAATGGTCCATGAAAATTTAAGAAAAAAATGATGGCAATGCAGTTACAAGCTATAGAGGAGTTATCATTTTATTTTGAAATTCGATAGCGAGAAGTAAATCTTTTATAGAACAGTAACACCACAAGATAACACGTACAAAACTACCAAAAACCGATGTAGTGGTAAAGTGGTAACGATAGGAAAAACTAAAAGTAAACGATGAAATTATAATTTGAGAGACAATGATTAGAAACCCGAATAGAATTATTAGTAGCAATCTACAATGCGATAAGGCTCTTATCTAATTAAGTATAACTCAGTTTTAAGTGTCATATAATCAATATAATGAAACAAGCAAAAATTAGATTGCATCATTTCGCCAGGTAATTTGCGTCCGAAGTACAAATTAATCTTAAAATCGCAAATACCAGACTTTACTGGTTAATGGCTTGATTACATGCATATATGAAAAAAATAAACAAATCAAATAACACTGTTAATCAAAATATACGGGCGATCATAAAATATTAATAAGTTGGCTTTATGATCGTCTAACCTAGTACACACACATATGTACAAAAAACAATTCAGTTTAATTAATTTGAATACTATATGAACGATTGTGTTATATAAATGCTACATATATTCCATCTCTTCATTTTGAGATCATCATTTTTTACGATAGTTAGCTAAGCATTTGAATCACCCACTTTTGTTTGCTCACTAAATAGCCGATATACTTTTATGGATAAATCATAATTTAACACAGTACATGAAATGGTTGGATTGAAACATGATGATGTTGAATCCAGCCCATCAATATGATAAGAATAATTGTATAATTTATGTAATTTAATTGAATTAAGGTCGAATGGGATTTATTACACTACGAACGAAACGAAGATATATAAACTTATATACATTATAAAATTTATGAATGACTCGATTCATAAAAATTAAATTAAATTAATAAAATATGTGATATGTATATAGAAAAATTGTGGTATAATATTATTGTGTGATGAAATGAAATCAATCACAGCTTTAAGACTATGGATTCATTTTAAGTTTAAGTAATCATTTGAGCTGCTGTAGATACTTAATAAATTTATTAATATTCTGTCGAAACGATAACCAATCCTAGTATACTTAGAATATTGTTGAATTTAGTATCTTACATCTACAATATATTATATGTATAAATAAAATTACTTATATACTTAGTCTTAAAGTGAATTAAGCAATAAACGTAATAAAACAACAAGAACAAGTTCTTTAACCGGAAAATAACGATATCTATGTATTTATGTAAGAAAGACGAAAAAGTAGATATGATACAATACATAAGAATAATACAATTTCATTGTTTTGTTCGTTTAAAGTTTAAAAAAATTGACATATTATTATTTTAACGAAATGACTTAAGCCACATGAGCGCAATGTGCTTATTAAACATGATTACATAATTTTTAAGTGGACAAATGTACATCTTATCTTATCATACCTATCGTATATGTGTAGATAAGTATGTTACTGTGTAAGAAAATATAACTCTATTAAGTTTGTACGAGTACAGCCACGATTAAATATAAAATATTGTAGCGACCATACCATGTGGCTTTCAATCTATATAATTTAAGCTCCATAAATACTCGATAGTTTTAATAATGACTACAGTTTACCCAACCAGGAAACCATCGAATAACGCGGTTTACGTTTTATGAGAATACGGAGCGAAAATGTGATGTAAACTAAGAGGCTAAATTAAAACCAAAGATAGAGATGCATTATGTATATATAAATGTCAAAATATATACAATATAAAATTGAAGTGGTAGTAAAAAATTTGACAAATTTAACATATTAATACAAAATTTAGCACCTACCTTCTAATAAAAAAGGCTTTTGTGATCTCCTCCAACTAATTAATCTATTTGAACATAACATTCTATATCCGCTAACACTCATCACCATCGACATTTGAATCTATATCCGAGGGTTCTTCACCATACATATCCGCTAATTTTCTAAATTGTGGTCCAAAACTGGATAAAAAATCGAATTTCAAGTCCCCATCATCCGTACATGACGCCAGACTTGATAATGAACCGGTACTGTTACCGTCACCTTCGAGCGCATAGTGTCGCATATCATCTAAAGGATGTGCTTCATTATCACGATCACACGAATCTTTTTTATCAACTAAGAAACCGCGATAAGATCGATCTTCATTAATCAGTAGCGATCTTAGAACATTTAAATCATATTCTGTATCACGTTCACCACCACCTTCATCGTCATAATTTTTCATTGTTTCCCTAATATAGTCCATTACTTTTTCGTTCCCATCAACTTGCCGTTTCTTTGTTACAACAATCGCCAGTAACAATATTATTAATACAATAATGAATACAGTTATGGCAAGTAGAAAATCAATACCAAAAAAACCAGCAGTTGCAGCAACTTTTTTATTACAGCTATTTGGATTTGAAGCTAGTGCTGGTTGACCAAGGTTATAGGTGGTTCCGTCAATTGTCAGCCTTTTGACACATCCATTAAATCCTCGACTTGTCGGTGTGTGCGTCCAATTATAATTTTGAGATAGCATATTTAAACTAACTGATGTGCCACCCACATGAATTGGGCTATTTACATTTAAGTACTTGTTTGGACCCTGTGGTGAACCAAAACTCACACACGTTGACAGTCGACAATTATCGACTGTCATTTCAATTCTCGATTTTGAAAGTAGAATCTCAATGATGTATGTCCGTTCCGGTTGTATTTTTATGTGCGTGTGCTCGATTCGAACAGAGCCAGATCCATAATCAACAGTTAATACTGGATATCCATTAAATAATTCTAATGCCAAAAAATCTTGAACGTTTAAAAGTGGATTGTACGACATGGGACCAATATATAAAATTAAACCATTTTCTGCAATTAATGGTGATATTTGAATCGAAATATTTGATGAATCACATGGATTCATTGCTGGATAAAGTGCGTATCCATTTCCATTGAAACCAATACTAGTTTCTTCACAGTGAGGACCATCTAATCCCTCAGGACATTGGCAAATTTCATCAAAGCGAGTTCCTCCATTTAAACATGTTATTTCCGTCACCGGAACTTTACATACACATTCGGCCTGTGTAAACGCATTAACTCCCACGAATGAAGTTCGATTTGTGTATACATAAATCGGAATATTGGATTTATGTAGTACATTGGCACATGACGTTTCGATACATTTCGTCTGCTCAATGATACACTCATCAATACTGATCATATACATTTTCAGACCCAATTCTTGTTCCATTTTTTGTTGTTGTTGCAATATCATCCCGTTCAATTTTATCGCTTCATAATATGGCGATCCGTGAGCGGAGTAACGAACATCAAGATAGTCTTGATCCTTTTTTATAACGGTAAAAACATCAACATTTTCTTGTGAAACATTTAACATTGTCGCCACAGAGTTTCGGAATTTATCTTTGAAACTGAGTTGATCCTCATTTTTAGGATTAGGAGATACAAATTCTTCAGCTGAAATACTATAAAACCTGATAGATCCACTTTTATCGACCGCTTCTTCAGGAATATATTTGACTACCACATTTACATCAGCAATAACCGTATGATGAGGAATAAGATTGGATTCTTCGTTCACTGTAAATCTTAATTTAAACACGTCATCTGGCGTATCCTTGTACATTGTTATCATACCGGTATTAGGATCCAACCCAAAATGTTCGTGTTTAATACCATTGTGCCAACTAAAATATTTATCACCAAGGTCCCAGTCATCTGGGTCATCGACATAAATTCGACCAATTTTGGTGTCCGGTGCTTCTCCTTTGTAGTTATAGATGGAAATTGTCGATTCACTCGGTTTCATGGCATTATCGTTGATATCACCAATGATTAATTGAAGCATACTTATATTTTCCATTCGTCTCTCAACTCCTCTATCCGAAATTAGTATCGGAATCAAGTATTCTTTTTGTTCTTCTCTATCAAAACTTTCTACTGCTACCAAGGTGTAGTTGTTAATTTGAAATTTTTGTTTGATATTTTCGTCTGCACTTGCATCTATTGTAAACCGGAATGGTGGCCCATTTTGTGGTTCGTCATAATCGATTGCACGTAATTCGACAATATTGCCGGGTTCTTGATTTTCATACCATATAATTGGCATAGGATTTATCAAAAATGGTGCATTATCATTAATATCTGTAAGCGTAATATAAACGGTCGTAGTAGATGCTAGACCACGTCCATTATCATCTGTAGCGGTCACTAAAATTTGCCATTCCTTATGACCATTTGGTTGGTCACGATCGAGTGTTTTTTTAAGTTTCAAACAACCACTATCATCTAACTCGATTAGATCTTCGTGCTCCTTTTTTCCAACTGTATACTTAATGTTTTGTGGTGCTCCACGATCTGTTATATCCGGATCATATGCTTTAATTTTAACAATACACTTATTTGGATCATATGCTTCCTCTTCCATAGTTGTATTATATTCTGATGGCTCGAACTTCGGTCGAAGATCGTTAACATTTTCAATGTTGATAATTACTTGACAGTGGTCATCGTAAATTCCATCAAAAGCTCGAATTTTAAGAGTGTAATTTGTAATCGTTTCGTAATCGAGCTTATTTTGGACAGAAATTTTCCCAGTAGTATTTTCAATCATAAATGCATTACCTATATTACCACTCACAGTTGTATACCTGATGAACGAAGCTGTATCATTATCTTTGGCTTCGACTTCAATAACGCGTACATTTATATTCGCATCTTCTGGCATTTTATCCACGACATACACCTTTTTGACGAACCACGGTGGATGATCGTTCTTATCCGCGATTTTTATTCGAAATACTTGTTCTTGTTTATTTGGTTCGTTTGTTGAAAATAGAGCTGATGGTGAATTATCAGTGGCGATAACCTTAATGTCGTATGATTCACGTTCTTCGCGATCGAATTCTACTTTTGACCTAATAACACCGCTATCCCTTTCGATTTCGAAATATTTACTCGCGTCGTCAGACAATTGAAACGACACTGTATTATTTGCTGATGTTCCGTCTAAGTCGAATGCCCGTACCTGCATAACAGACGTACCACTGGGTTCATTTTCAGGAATTTGGCCACCATCGACTTCCGTAAAAAATGGAATATTATCGTTGACATCTTCAAGTTTAATTTTAATTATATGTTCAGCTATTAATTCGTAATCATTTCGAGCTAACATTGTTATCAAATATTCAGTGATTGCCTCGTAATCCAGTGGTCTACCGAGTAGAATCGATACAGTATTTCCGCTCTCCTGTTTAAAAACAAAAGTTTTTTTACTATTTGTTTGTTCGGTTCGACCAGTTTGCAATTCGAAAATAACTTTTTGATTATTATTTACGTTTGATACTGCTTCGAGAGTGACTATCGGTGTTTGATAATCACTTACGTTTTCTTTTAGATATATTGGTTCAGTTGGAGGATTAATAAATGTAGGTGGTTTTTTATCAGATTCTATGACTTTGAATTTAACATCGACCTGTGCACTTTGTGGCTTTTCGACTATGTTTGAAGCGTTTACGGTGATTCGATATAAATCACCAGGATTTCTATCGATTGTTTTGGCAAGCGAAATTATACCATTTTCCCGATTTATATTAAAGTAGTCGTATTCACCACCCGATCCGGCAAAACTAAACACAATAATACTATTATTTCCATCATCAAGATCTTGTGCAGACATTCGCATAACATCTTTTCCTACTTGAAAATCTTTGGCTATGTGTTCCTCATACTTTGATTTGCCAAAAAGTGGTGGATTGTCGTTTATATCTTCGATAGTTACTTTAAAAGTGCATACATCGTCTAAGGGCGGTCGTCCGCTATCAGTGGCGCGAACCGTTATATATTCTTGTAGCTCACGAGCTGGTTCATCACGATCAAAAATTTTCGCTGTTTTTATTTGTCCTGTAGTCGAATCAATCTTGAAATGTTTCTGATTCGAATATCCAGTTACCAAACCGTACTCTATCGTATCATGATCATCTGGATCAAAAGCTTCTACTCGTATCACATCGGTACCGATTCGTTGCTCCTCTTTTACCAAGGGATTATAGCTATCACATTCTCGAAAAATTGGCTTGCGGTTATCTTCTGCAAAATAATTTACGTTATTCTCACTTTTTTTATTATAATCTATCGACGATTTCTCATCATTTGTGTTGTATATAAAATATTCGTTTTTACGATTGTAGTCTACACATAAACTGTTTTGTAAAATCACAACAAAAACTATAATAAAGCACTTCATTTTCATAAGCCACATATTTCTATTTTGCTTTTTAATTTGTTCTATTTTACGAGTAACAATGTATTATTAAGATGTGTTGTATTTTATATTTTTAATAAGATATTCCAAACTGTGCACAAGGTAGTATTAGTGTAAAAAAGATTTGTAAGATTTAAAGTATTGAAATTCATATTAAGAATTTCCCATGTGTGGTTTATTCCACTTTTAAATTCTATCTAAAAAAATATTTGATAGTTTTAATTCAAAAATCCTTATAGTGGAATTATTTATTTTTATATATTAAATATGTTTCGGTAATCAAGTTGCCATCTTCAGTAGTTATTATGAATTCATAACTACTGAAGATGGCAACTTGATTGTCGAAATATATTTAATATAGAAAATAAACAATTCCACTACAAGGAATACTTTTGAATTAAAAATATCAAATATTTTATTTGATTGCATTTGTAAGGCTTTCACACCCAAAATTAAATTAAACTGCTAAGATAATTTTCCTAAATCGAAATATTATCTATTTTCACAAACTAAATTATTAAAACATATCACAAAAAATATTAATTACAATTGAATAAACAATTATGTTTTGTTGGTATTTTATGTAACTTAAATGAAAAATAAACATAAATTCAAAATTACTACTGTATTCTGTAACCAACTAAGAAAACGATTTAACCACCGCGTAACTCGAAGCCGTCCCAAATGCGTAAGCCGACATAAGCCTGATTATTTTTCGTACGACACAATCACATGAAAATATTAACATGATATGATTCGTAAATGATAAAGTTCGCCAAATAATTCTAAAAAAAAAAAAAATTACTCGTTTCTCATTTCTTTTATAGCAATTTTATCAAAACTCTCTTTCCTATAAACCCAATCAATCAATTACATTTGATAAAATGTATAAAAATGGTGTATTAAATATAACTACCCAAGTATAACAAAATTCGACTTTTCGAAGTAAAAACTTATATTTAGTTTCGACTTTTACATAGTTTTGCTTTCTACTTAGAATAAGATTTCGTATGAAACGTGTCGCGATAAGTGGAATCTGACGAAACTCAATATAGTAAAACTGTGCTTATGTATGTGTGTGCAAATGTCAAAAATAAATTTGGCGGGAATATTTTTGTGCATCTATATGTTTTCACATGCAAATTGAAATTGTAGCGGGTTAATTAAATAAAACTACAAATTTTAATGGTTTAGAAACAACAAAATAATTTTTATTAATTTGTAATTGTAATATAACTTAATATGCATTAAAAATTTATTAAATAAAAAATAAAATGAATATTCATATAAACTTTAAATTTTTCGAATGTTAAACGTAATTTTAATATATTATGTATATAAATGATTTTAAATTAATATAAAAGATAGTTTGAATAATATTTTTAATTATTTTTCCCGTAATAATGAATATTAGAAAGATCATATTAAGTTATTTCCAAATCTGAAACAAAATGTCCACAACACAGGGTTTTTTCTTAGATGCCACCAATAAGGACGATCTTTCTCCACTGTAATTATGATTACACTTATATTTATTTGAAATCACAAGACACAGAAATTGAAATGCTTTATTTAATAAATCGCTTAGAACGGTTGAGTGATCAATGAAAACAAACTACATATGTACATATGAAACTTGTGTCTCCTCCCCATTTTTTACCAAAAAATAGGATAGATATTTAAGGTATAATAAACTCGTTTTATCACTGTTTTACCAAAAAAATTAAATACATATTTTCGAACGAATACTTTTAACTTACAATTTCCACCCAGAAATTTTATTAAAGTGCCGGTGTTCACATTTCTTAGAAATTCCAAATATATAAATAAACAAGCCAAATTTTAAACATGTCAAATAATACACAGTTTTCTAAGCACAACGCTGTATACATATACGCACCACTACTAATGTATTTATCTTTCGACTATTTTCGCATATTTCGAAGGGAAAAACGATAGCTCATTTTTGAGTTTAGCTTTGTTATACTTGGGGCAATACCACTAAAGATCAGGCCGATTATTCTCTTTTATGAGTTAGTATGAGTAAAGGGTTAGAAAACAACAAAATTTGTACAATTCGTTCGTAAACTGTCGATTTCTCGCAATTTTTTGACTTTGCTTTGTTGTATCTTACAATACAGGCCTTAACATCAATTTTTGTATATGAGGCATCTAAATATGATTATTTATCAAGACTGCTGTACAATAAATTTCCCATTTATTGATACATGCTAAAATTTTTCATTCATAAGAAATTTTCCTGATTTTTATTTTTATTTTCGGCTAATATGTTAGTTCGATAATATTTCGTTTATCGAATATGATCACATGATCAAAATGGTTCAATGTGATTCGAGAAAATGTATAAACAGTGATTATATAACGTAACTCCTCTTTTGCATTTGAATTTTGTATAGGAAAAACACTCTAGCACACAAAGAATACACAAAGTCACAAAAATTATTTTTTTTGTTTTGTTTACGTTGATTTTTTTGTTTCTTTTTGTTTTTGATGGTACATTGTCTGTTACTGTTATTGTATTGTATTGTATGTTTACTTGTCAGTATGAAAAAAATTGGCCTAAAATATATTTAATTTTTGGCAAATTTAAAATATATTTGCGGAAATATAAATTTCAATAAACATATAAATATAAATAAATTTGATATTATTCCATTCATAATTTTACTGACTACTTTGGATGACAAAATTTGATAAATTGTTAATTCGTTAATTCTATTTCTAAAAATTAAACGAAACATCAATTTAATTATTTTTGGAAATAATAAAATTAACTTTTTGTTTAATTTATTTCCTAGTTAAAATTCAGATAGATATTATCAAAATCTAAATAAAATTGTTAAATATCTATAAACCTACAAAAAATAATTCAAACAGATAAAATTTTATGTAAATTAAAGATAAATTACGAAAACATAAAATTTATCATAAAACAAATACATCCTCCCGTCGCAACTGCTCGTAGCAAACTAAAACAAAACAAAGCAACAAAATCAAAAATAAATTAAAAACGAAACGAATGCACTAAAAGACAACAGAGCACACAAACGTAATTGACCAAAATATCAATTTTATAATTTTTATAAAGAATTAAGTAATTTAAGTTTACAATTAAAACATTTTTAATAATCCTAAATAAAAATTCTGTAAGCCTAACAAAAATTAAAACGCATAAAATGTTACGTGATTTAAAAATATTACGTAAAAATAAAATCATACTGACAACGAACACGTGCTTTCGCTGCAAATGCTCGTGGCAAACTAAAACAAAGAAACAAAATCAAAAATAAAATAAAAATGAAGCGAAATGCACTAAAAGACAACGAAGAACAAAACTGTTTGCATTATTTCTAAAAAAAATGGAAACGAAGGAAAAATGGAAAAAAACGAGCGGGATGCAAAATAACATCATATTACTATTCGTATGCGCGAACCAGAGCAAAATATAACAAATAATATGTATTTAAACCCGATATTACAAATTCATTTCGTTTTATTTTCTATTCACGATCGAAAATATAAAAATCTAGATTCTTAAATCTTCAAAAACATGAATTAAAATATTGGTTTTAATGAAAATTATTAATCCAGGATTGTTGATAAATAATCATTTTCCAAACTCTGGATAGTGAGTAATTCGCTATGGGGCCTGCCTACCAAGTTATAGGAAGTTAAAAGTCAAAAATTTCGAAAAAATCAGCTTTTTCATACGATTGTTTATGTATTTACCACTTTCTAACCCATTACACATACATAGGATCGGCCATGTTTTTCGATGGAAAACGGCCGTATACATATACGCATTGCTTGGGGCAATGCGTATATGTATACGGCCGTTTTCCATCGAAAAACATGGCCGATCCTATGTATGTGTAAATGAATAGAAAGTCGTAAATACATCAACAATCGTATGAAAAAGTCGATTTTTTCGAAATTTTTGACTTTTAACTTCCTATAACTTGGTAGGCAGGCCCCATAGCGAATTACTCACTATCCAGAGTTTGGAAAATGATTATTTATCAACAATCCTGGATTAATAATTTTCATTTAAACCAATATTTTAATTCATGTTTTTGAAGATTTAAGAATCTAGATTTTTATATTTTCGATCGTGAATAGAAAAATAAAACGAAATGAATTTGTAATATCGGGTTTAAATACATATTATTTGTTATATTTTGCTCTGGTTCGCGCATACGAGTAGTAATATGATGTTATTTTGCATCCCGCTCGTTTTTTTCCATTTTTCCTTCGTTTCCATTTTTTCTAGAAATAATGCAAACAGTCTTGTTCTTCGTTGTCTTTTAGTGCATTTCGCTTCATTTTTATTTAATTTTTGATTTTGTTTCTTTGTTTTAGTTTGCCACGAGCATTTGCAGCGAAAGCACGTGTTCGTTGTCAGTATGATTTTATTTTTACGTAATATTTTTAAATCACGTAACATTTTATGCGTTTTAATTTTTGTTAGGCTTACAGAATTTTTATTTAGGATTGTTAAAACTGTTTTAATTGTAAACTTAAATTACTTAATTCTTTATAAAAAAAATTGATATTTTGGTCAATTACGTTTGTGTGCTTTGTTGTCTTTTAGTGCATTCGTTTCGTTTTTAATTTATTTTTGATTTTGTTGCTTTGTTTTGTTTTAGTTTGCTACGAGCAGTTGCGACGGAAGGATGTATTTGTTTTATGATAAATTTTATGTTTTCGTAATTTATCTTCAATTTACATAAAATTTTACCTGTTTGAATTATTTTTTGTAGGTTTATAGATATTTAACAATTTTATTTAGATTTTGATAATATCTATCTGAATTTTAACTAGGAAATAAATTAAACAAAACGTTAATTTTATTATTTCCAAAAATAATTAAATTGATGTTTCGTTTAATTTTTCGAAATAGAATTAACGAATTAACAATTAACAAATTTTGTCATCCAAAGTAGTCAGTAAAATTATGAATGGAATAATATAAAATTTATTTATATTTATATGTTTATTGAAATTTATATTTCCGCAAATATATTTTAAATTTGCCAAAAATTAAATATATTTTAGGCCAATTTTTTTTCATACTGACAAGTAAACATACAATACAATACAATAACAGTAACAGACAATGTACCATCAAAAACAAAAAGAAACAAAAAAATCAACGTAAACAAAACAAAAAAAATAATTTTTGTGACTTTGTGTATTCTTTGTGTGCTAGAGTGTTTTTCCTATACAAAATTCAAATGCAAAAGAGGAGTTACGTTATATAATCACTGTTTATACATTTTCTCGAATCACATTGAATCATTTTGATCATGTGATCATATTCGATAAACGAAATATTATCGAACTAACATATTAGCCGAAAATAAAAATAAAAATCAGGAAAATTTCTTATGAATGAAAAATTTGAGCATGTATCAATAAATGGGAAATTTATTGTACAGCAGTCTTGATAAATAATCATATTTAGATGCCTCATATACAAAATTTGATGTTAAGGCCTGTATTGTAAGATACAACAAAGCAAAGTCAAAAAATTGCGAGAAATCGACAGTTTACGAACGAATTGTACAAATTTTGTTGTTTTCTATTCATCTACTCATACTAACTCATAAAAGAGAATAATCGGCCTGATCTTTAGTGGTATTGCTTGGGGTAAATAGAAAAATTGAGCACTAACAATATATAAATAAATTTTATTAAATTTTAATTTTCGGCTAATACGTAAGTGTTCAAATATAATCATAATCGTTTATCGAACATGATCATATGATTTAAATGATTTATTGTGATAAAATTTATAAAAATATAAAGATAAAGATTTATATAAAAAAAAATCTAGCACACAAAGAATACAAGTTTAGAAATTTAGTACAAATTTACTTCTCATGTTGGGCCAAACTAGGCAAGTATATTTTTGAGTGAATCCGAGTATTAAAGCCACTGGTTTATATGTAATAAATGAAACGTCAAAATTTCGTTTTATTTTTTCCATATTTAAATGTATACCATACAGTATTGTGCAAAAAAATCCGGACAGCTAACTCGTTTTAATTAGTAATATAATTTGTGCGAATTTGCGAAAATAAAGAAAAATTGCCATATTTTTTTAAACGAATTAATTTTAAAAAATTTAAAAATAATATATTAATTTCGTAATAACGCATATTTCAAAATATAAAATTTATAAATTATTCACTAAACTATAAATTTAATATTTGGCATGACCGTCATTTTTTCTTAATTACCGCTGCATACCTGTTGCTCATGAAGTGAATCAAATTTTGAATCACGACATTGCTAATATCATTCCACGCAATTTGAATTTGGTGCTTCAGTTGCTGGATGGTTTCTGGATTACTTTGAGGACTTTAGGCTTCATAATAGCCAACATTTTTTCAATTGGGTTCATATCTGTGCTTTAAGGGGGTCATTTTATTGTGTAGATGGAATTACCAACCAAGTACTTTTTCACCTTCAAATAGAAATAATATGTTATGTAACAAAAATGTTTATTATTGTTTACCTGAAAGTTATACAGAAGTTTTAAATAAAGAAAAAAAGTGCAGAGTCATTTGTTTTGATCTGTGGGCTGGCGCGTTGTCTTGTTGATAGATGAAGCTCTCAGTTTCACTAAATACCTCCAAAACTGATGCTTTCCAACGCCTTTCCAGAATGTTCAGGTACACATTACTGGTTACCCCTGCTTCGACAAAGGCCAAGTGACCAACACCAGCATTACTACAACAGCCTCAAACCATTTTCCCTCAGTTTTATTACGCACTTGTTGCATGCAGATATCGCTGAGGCATTCTGCTGGTTTTCTACGCACAATTAGCCATCCATCTCCCACATGCAGTTTAAATTTGCTTTCGTCAGAGAACACCACGTTATTCCACAACTCCCTGGTCTAGTTAGAGTGCTCTCTGGTCAGCTGAAGCCGACAAATTTTTGAAGATATCTTTAGAAAAGGTTTCTGCAGCGAGTGGCGTGCCCTAAGATTTGCGTTCAGTAATCTTCCCTGAGCAGTTGAACTGGAAATTTCTGTAACAAGATCGGCTTGCAATTTCGGTGCAGTTTTAAATCGGTTCTGCTTGGAACGAAGAACCAGAAATTTATCTTGCAATGTTTTGATTTTTCGTGGTCTGCCAGACTCTTTAGACCGCTCTGTGTTCCCCGTAGTCCCATATTTTTTTTTAAAATATCGGCAATTGATGATTTCCCACGTCCTATCCTATCATCAATTTCACGCACGGACAGTTCTTCCTTCCATAACGCGATAACAAAACTTTTTTCTTGGTCGTTTAGTTTGGACATTTTAAGTACTTTATTCGCTTTTTTATACTAAACGCTCTTTCTCCATAAACATAACCAAAGCTCCTAGATATACAAGGCGCACACATCAAAATTGAGCTTAAAAAGTTTATACCCTTTATTTACCAACACATTCATAATTGGTGACGTCATGAAAAACGAACTTGATCCGCCTACATTTCATTACTATTACTAAAAATTTAACAGTATTCAGAAAATAAATTTGTTTTTATTTCGAATGTCAATTTTGTTTTTTTTGTTTCTGTTAGTACAATTGTGAGTGTAAATAAATAAATAAAACATTATATTTAAATTAATTTATGTGAGGTCAATAACAATTTTGATATAAATAAATAATGAACCTATAATGTGATATAAATATAAACTTAATTGTGATAATATTCTGTGCAACACAAAAAAAACAAAATCGAAAAGTATTTGGTTATGTTACATTCCAGTATGAATGTCTACATTCCATTACGATTCAAAATCGATTGCCATAATGACTATTTTAAATGTTTTGACTTATGAGTTAACGTCACAAGTCATTCGGATAGACAACAGCATTTGAACGAAAGTATATATAATATAAACTGAATCAATTGGGTCAACTATTTGATAATCCAGGCCAATGGGTTCAAAATGATGAAAACCTTTCTGTATGGGTAAAATCAAACGGATCGAGTCAAGATCGAATATGAAATATAGGTAGGTTCGATGGTTGCAAAATTAAACATACATGTTCAGTTATTTTTTCTTTAACTTTCAGCTGGATTATAATACTAGTGCATTTTTCACATGGCTGTGATGATTTTCAAGACCTAATGAGTCCATTAACCACACCGTTAAACAATAAGTTGTTCGAGTGATGGGTATCATTCGCAATCAACTGATACACTGTACGACGATATTTGTGCTGGACTCATTATTTCGTATCATATGTTGTACTGTAAGAATTGTACAAGATTAGAAGGGTTTTCACAACTACCAAGTATGTATACCAAGTTAAAACCAAAATTTTATTTTCAATGTGGTTGGATCAACCACTGGAAGTTTGTGACATACTATACAGCAGTAAAACGGTCGACGAATTTACAATAAATTTGGATAGTGCGGTGCCTGAAGATTTACACGATTCGTCCGATTTATCTCCATTTGGTGATGTGGAATGGCAAGTAGCCAATCAGGTATGTTTTGAGGGCTGTATGCCATTGTTTTTACTAATTAATTGTTTTTGTCTATTTTAGCTCAACTATTTGAAGAGTAAATCCATCCCCGATCCAAACTTAATTGAAAAATTTTTGGTACTTATACGTAAAACAAAACATGCATATTATGTATATGTTTATGCATATGTCGCCGGATATAGCTTAATGGTTTAGAGAGTTTCTCAGCACGCCGCGTGTTTGAGTTCGATTCCCACCATTGACCAAAAATTAGCATGCAACCGGATGACATAAAAACGCGATTGTGTGTAAAAACATTCGTTGGGCTGACCACCTACAATGTGCACCAATAGTTAAATTGGTTCATAAGATCTCAGTTGAGACGCGGTAAGGGCCGTTTACGGCCTCTAAACCATAGATTAGATTAAAATATGCATATGTATTATGTATATGTATATGTAAATGTATATTTATATGTATTTATATATGTATATGTATATGTATATGTATATGTATACGTATACGTATATGTATATGTAATGTATATGTATATGTGTATGTATATGTATATGTATATGTATATGTATATGTATATGTATATGTATATGTATATGTATATGTATATGTATATGTATATGTATATGTATATGTATATGTACATATATGTATATGTATATGTATATGTATATGTATATGTATATGTATATGTATATGTATATGTATATGTATATGTATGTATATGTATATGTATATGTATATGTATATGTATATGTATATGTATATGTATATGTATATGTATATGTATATGTATATGGATATGTATATGTTAAAAAAAAAGTTAAGTTGTTGTGGCTGCTATCGCACACTTAGACCAATTTTGATCCGTTGTGATACCACTCTATACGGTTATAGGTCCGAGTCTTTTCGTAGAACCATCTGCGCAGTGCATAGCTCCATGTCAGGCCTATAGTACTGACATGGAAGATGGGTCGGCCCAAGGATACTAAACACGACAGAGGTTCCAGATATGTTCATTTTTCACCACCGATTGTAACATTGGAGAGATGTTATTATTATTTTTTTTTCACATATAAGTTCGAATTCTTAAATCTCCTAAATGTAGAGGAATGAATTTCAAACAAATTCCAAAATTCATCAGAAATTGTCTAATTGTTACTTGTTAGTTGTGGGGGAATTCATTAGTGTGATTCATCCGGTTGATTTAATCGTGTAATTTCGTATCCGGTTTTTTCCTCCCACCACACCTTGTGCATAATGAATAAATCGAATACATGTCGGAAAGACTAAAATCGCATTCTTTTCTCGAGTGACTTGCAAATGATCACCATCGCCTACTATTTTGGTATTAAATAGCGTCTGACGGCATTATTTGGATCAATTACTTTTTGGATCAATTATTTGTTTTTACTTCCTGTAATCACCTTTTATACTGAGATCAAGGTAAATACTTATCTTATATTTCTGTGAGATATTTATAGTCGAACTTAAATTCATATTTATCAATTGTCTTGTTGTTTTCTTCTTAGTTCCGCCGGTTGTTTGCATTATAGTTTTTTTTGTTGCAATTGGAATCCAAGAACAACTAAGAAAACAAAAACACATTATATATTTGTGGGGTGAGGCTGGGCCTCACTGTTCAGCTAACGGCCGGCTGTAAAAATTTGGGTGCCTTGCATGCATACTTTTAAGACGAATGAAGTTTTCCTACAAACTAGTATAAAAGCATAAGTGGCGTGGATGATAAGGTTGGAACGATTAGAATCTCATCGGATACCGGGGAATCGTTACTACCTACATATTTGAGCCAATTCCTTCATATGTAGTTTATATGTGTGATTATATAGTTCCGGTTATGCAATTTGAACTAAATTGAGTGCCATAATGAATGTTAAAATTTATACTACATGCATATATATTTTTGTTTCTTTTGAATTATTTTTTTTTATCTAAAAATTATGTCATAGAGCCTGTGTCAGTTAATTTAATTAAAAGAAAAACCAAAATTTACCACAATTCAGTTTGAATTGAAAAAAAAAAAACTTTATGGTGCCTCATTTCACTGTTTGGTGTGATTAGAAAGCTTTATTTTTTTTAGCGAATTAACGGATGAGTTTTTGTCCGATGCACCGCAACCCTGAGCGCTCTGGAGTCGTGGGTAAGTGATTTTTTTTGTTGTTATTTTTTTTCTTATTTCACCAAAACGAAATTATGTGCCATAAATACATATACACGTAGATATGTGTATATTATCTTCATTAAATTAATTTATTATTTATAATATATTACAAGTGTGTTAGTGAATAGTAAATTTTGGTATTCATTCAAATTTTGGTTTAGATTTTCATAGATATATTTTTTTTATTATTATTACTTATTGGTTATTGTTTAACCATTTGATGAATTCTTTAAAATAAAAGATCTTTAAATTTAACATGGTGGCTTAAGTTTATTTATTTAAGGGGAAGTTAACATGACTGGATCGGCCGGTGAGGTTGCAATGGTCAACCGGATTTTTTTTTATTGCACATGAATGTTTTTTTGTAATGCGTAAAGTGGTGACTAATTTCTTACGAATCCTACCAGCCCTGAGCTCTCTGGATACAGATACCCAAGCATGTGCATCATTTAACCACGAAGAAGCGTTACACGATCGCACCGCCCAAATGATCGAAGGTGAAAAACCCATATTGCATCCTGCCTCGAATCGGATTCGAACCCGGTACCTCCCGCTCCAACTGCCGCAGCTTTAACCACTGCGCCACCTGGGCGGTTATGTTAATGCATTATATTTTATTTAATAAATAATAAATAATATTGAAACAAATTGATTTTAATTTCATTTTCAATCATAGAATTGAGTTCCATGGCGAAACATAAATTAATCTTCGTCAACTTAAATATTTTAAATAACATGCTGTTTGATCGTGAAATGTAAGTAATCTAAATTTTTGAGATAGTATTCACATCGACAACGAGCAAGTTTTTTTTGGTTAAAAATTAGTTGTGCTCAATTTTCTTAATATTACAAAGCTTTCAGAATCATTACGTAATAATAGTTGGCACCAAACATAACACATCCAGACTATTACGCGGGCTACTCACATCGCTTTTCCACTACCTAGTCGTTGCTTGGTCGGATTCCAATAGTCAAAAATCAATCTAATACTAAAACAATGATGATTTCTTAGATTTGATTGATTATTTTTGCTATCCACTGTCACAAATAATTATTTTGTAGCCAAAAAATAAGTTATATATTTAAATTTAAATTTGCAGATGTTGCAGAAGTTTAACAACATAATAAATTAAGTTGGTTAACAAAACCATACATGAATGCTTCATATTCATCTGAAGTGAAACGTCTTCATAGTAATGATGATAATTTTAAATTTAACGAACTTTTTCGGTAATACAACAAGACAAAAATAAAACCGCTGAATATAAATCTTTGTGGACGATGCTATTGGTACAGTTTTATTGTTAAATGCAATTTGCATCTAAATAAATGTATTTTAATAATAAAAAATAATACAAATACTTTAAAAATATAATACAAATATTTTAAAAATTCACACTGTTAAAAACAGTAACGATCAAATACTAGAAAATGGGCATAAAAAAAACAATTAATTGTTCAAGTATTTACTTTCATTTACATAATTGGATATTTTTATTGTGTACTTTGTATTATGGCATTAATAATATGCTTTAAAATATCAATAAATACGATTTATATTATTAAAGTTATAAAGTGCCATCTCTTATCCAATATTTGAAGTATGTATATGTTTCTTTTTCGTAGTTCATACGTCATTGATCTTGTTTTATATATTTTTATACGGCGTTTAGAACCAATTATAACATATACATGCATAAAAATTAAATAAATCAAACCGTTTTTATTTTTTTCATAACTATTAAAATGATTCGTATTTTCATTTGGTTTCCATATATGTTATATGAAAATGTTTGATTTAAATATTGATATAAAAAAAATTTTCGTTTTCAGTATTTTTCATTCATTAAATTTGATTCAAAAAACTTCAATTTTACATTTTACATCTTATGGAAAGTATCAAAATCTATACCCCTTAAAAAAGCTCGATAAATTTAAAGGGTCTTTGTGTTCTGCTGTATTATTTAGGATGCTTTGACATAACTTAATTAACTTATACTTTCAGAGTTCGGGTGAATTACCAAATGCAATCTTAAAATTGGAATCTAAAAAGAAGTAAAAACACTAGGCAATATTTAACGTTTTTAAAGGAATTCGAACTGTCCGGATTTTTTTGCACAGTACTGTATATAGCTTAATAATAAACTTATATTATATTTATTATTTATCTATGGTTTTATTAATTTTAAATTATTTAAAACGTTTATATTATTTAAATGTCAAAGAAATTACAGCAACTACCAATTACTAAAAATTAGTTTGTTTTTGCGTTGAGTTCTGTTGTTTGTTTTTCTTCTTTGATTATTTTTATTTTTATTTATTTATTTAATTAATTATAATATAATATTTACATGTTGTCGTTTTAAGGAAATCAACATTATAAATAAAATATAACGGGTGGGCCATCTATCGGTTTAAATTTGAACCATCGTTTGTTTCAAATCTCTGTAATACTTATGTCATTCTATTCTGCCACAAAATTCAGTATATTATCTCCACTGAAATGAATCGATTTACGCTTGAGCAACGTTGGGACTTATTGGAAAATTATTTCCAAAACAAAGACAAGTGCTAAATTTGGTCGTAGAGCAGGACCAACAGTGCTCGGTATAAGCAAGTTTATTTTTAAAGTTTGAGAAATTGGTTTTATTGTTGATGCGCCAAGGCGTGAGTGTGCTCGTACAGTGCGCGTACGACCGAAAATGTCGAAGCGTTGCCTGAGAGTGTGCGCGAGAATCGATCAACAACAACTCATCATCGTTCTCAAGAATAGAACATTTCCACATACCAGTTTACGTCGAATTTTGCGAAAAGATGATCTCGGTATAACGCCTTACAAAGTTCAATTATTTCTTTGGCCTATATTTCTTTGGCCAAAGTTTGGCTTATATTTCTTTGAAAATGAGAACGGCGCAACCATTACGGTGAACGATGTTTCATGCAACGACAGCTCATGTTACAATCGATTTATTGCGTCAAACGTTTGATGGCAGGTCAATTAGCCGACATGGTGATGTAAATTGGCCGGCAGGAAGCTGCGATTTAACACCATTAGACTATTTTATATGGGGCGCCGTTAAAGACAATGTTATGACGACAAGCCAGAGACAATTGAGCATTTGAAGGCCAACATTCGTGATGCCATCGCCTAGTTACGACCCCATAACATCGAAAAAGTGCTCGAAAATTGATCCGATCGATATGTTTTTCCCTAAATCCAAACTGATGTGTGGGGATAACATTCCTTTCTTCGATAATTGGTTTTAATGTTTTAAGAAAAGCCGTTTCAAATAGTTTCGATTGTTTTTTTTTTTTTTTTATATTTTATACTATGCTATCTTTTTTGGGGCTCAAGGCTCTCCCAGCTCTTTCGCGGGTCGCTTATTTACGTCCTACTTTACGCCTTAACGGCCAAATCGAGGACGTACGGCTATAGGTCCGATTTTCGTAGAACCATCTGCACATTGCATAGCTCCATGCCAGCCTTTTCGATTATGTTGGTAGCAGAAAAGTTGGCCTATATGAAGCTTTATCATTTGGGGGGTTTTTCGGCTTAAGTATTATAATTACTCCTACAACTGTTCATTATCTTGGTACATATCTTAGAAAATGTGTCTGCTCATATTGAATGCTCATCATTCACTCCCTAGATTATTGTTACTAAATTTTTATTACTGTGTTATTTTTCTATAGGTATTATCCAAATCCTAATAAGATTGATAAATATCTTTAAACCTAAAAAAATGCAAGGAAGAAATTTTACGTAGATCCAAAATAAATTACGAAAACATTAAAACAGAATCATGCTTCAGTCGCAACTGCTGGTAGTAAACTAAAGAAAGAAACATAATTGAAAATAAACGAAATGTACTAAAATATAATGAATTAACTATAAAACTTTCTGCATACTTCGAAAAACTTTAAGGTAAACCCCATAAAAACAAAACAATTCGTTTATTTTTCTATTCACGATTTAAAAAATAAAAATCTAAGTAAATGCTTACACTTTTTTTGATAAATAATCATATCCCAAATTCTGGGAACTGAGCAATTTTTTTTCGGGCTTGTTTACGTATTAAAACTTAAAAGATAAATACACAGAAATATTATAAAAATTTGTGTTTTTATCACTATGTAATCATTTACGCATACATTGGACTGGCCATGTTTTTTAAAAAGATTGCCGTATACATATGCCGGTAATGTATATTAGTCAATGTATATTGACATTTGTTTACGTTGGTTGTCAAACAGAGCAGACGTGTTTTTTCTGCTATGTTTTATTAAAAGTATTAATAGTGAAAAAGGATAAAATATCTCTAGACCTTTATATTAAGATAAGTACCATTTTATTAATTTTATTTTATTTTTGGATTCTCTTTTGTATATATTTTATATACACCGACAAAACAATTCAATATCCCGTTAAAACGTTTGAATATGACGTATATGTACATATTTCGATTTGCTTCGTATAATACGCTTTTTTCTTTCGTCCTTCATCAAAACCTGCTTTACTATACGCATATAATTGCCTTATTTTGCTTTCTTTTAGGTGATTTCTCTTGTATTTTGCTATATAATGATGTATATATTAATCATACAATCAAAACCTCTTAACTACAAGGCCGACTACGTGTGGATAACGTATACTGTAAAAAAATACCAACATTTAGCGATATTGGTGAATATTCTTCTATTCGTACACGGCTGTGATTACAGTATAGAAAAAAACACAAAGATTTACCATCAAAATATTATTGAGTAAAACTGCAAAGTGAAACGAGAATGAGAATTTCATCTCTCATTAGTCAAAAAAAATATATATAATCAAATGCAACATTGTCAATCTGACACAATCGCTCTTTAGTAGAAATGGAACAGAGAATAAAAATGCTCAAATGGTACTAAAACTTTCTGTTTTTCAAAATAAATCTTAAGTAGTGTTAGTGAGAAACTAGTAACATTGAATATATGGGTTGTTTTTTTTTATCATATACTTTTTCATTTTATTGTGCCCGTACAAAATCTTCTCTACTAAAAGCCGGTCAAACAATTGTAAGTGTTAGTGAGAAACGAGGAATTTTTTTGGATTTTTTTTTATATGTATTATTTTCGTTTACCGACACACTCAAAGGTTGATATTTTCGTTTCAAAAATTCGGCTTTGCTTTTTTTAAATATATGGAACACAAATCACAATACATACAACTTTAAATTTAAAGAAATTGATTTGGTTTATTGCAATGTGTCATTTTTATTTATTCTCTTTTTGAGCATACATTATATAAAATATAATTCTCGTAACCTAATTATGTATCTATTTACCTGTTTGAATTTTAGGTTATTAAAATACAATATTTTCATTGAATTAATAAAGGAAAATGGAAAATAATCAATTTCAGGATGAAAACTGAAATTTCTGTTTTTTAATTGAATATAACCTAAGTTTAATTTGAGCTATTTTTATTCAAACATTTACTATATAGTAAAGCCTTACCTTTCAAACTGACATTGATTTTTGTATTTTTTGGTACACTAAATAAAGTTCGTTTTGAACTTTCAGGCTTGAATCAATCAAGATCTCTTTGGTCAAACAGAGCGAACGTGTTTTTCTGCTCTGATTATTATTTATAAAAAATTATTTTAAATAAAAAATTAAGTGATAAAAGGATAATAAAAAGATAATATATATATATATATATATATATATATATAAGTATATATATATATATATATATATATATATATATATATATATATATATATATATATATATATATATATATATATATAATATATATATATATATATATATATATATATATATATATATATATATATATATATATGTGTATATATATATAAATATATATATATATATATATATATATATATATATATATATATATATATATATATATATATATATATATATATATATATATATATATATATATATATATATATATATATATATATATGTATTATGGTGTCCCGTTAGTGACTGACACGAATGAATTCCTTGATAAGGCGAAGACGACTTTACTTTTACCACTTTGCACTGTGAAGCCCCCCTATTAAGTTATAGGCGTTTGAGAGATGCCTTCCAACGTAGCACCTTGTATTAAAATTAAATCAATATCTCGAGAAATTATGGAGGCTTCGCCTGCATAATTTTGGAATATGCTAGGCTTTGATATTGTGTTGCACATATTCCAAAAAATTTAATATATGTACATACGTATGGATTTACAAAACAATATACTGATTTAAGAAATGAACCTTACAACCTAATAAAACTCTAACAATTTGTCGGTAGGAATCTAAACGACTAAAACTCTACTAATTTAAAGTATTTTAATAAAATCTAATTCAACAATTTTTGAATGGCAAATAGCAAAGCTCTTAAATATACAAGTTGCAATGATCAAAAACAAAATTAAAAATTATATACCCTTTATTTACATTCACATTAATAAGACGTGACGTATCATTATAAAATAACATAATCCCTCTATATTTTAACACAATTACCACAAAATTTAGTACAGTGTACAGAAATATATTTTGTTTTTTTCTTACTTAAGTATCAATTTTGTTCATAAAATGTTAATAGGTTTTACCCATAGACATGAGCAATTATAACAGTACGTTTATGTTATAATCTTAGTGTAACTATATAGATACATATAACAGCAGTTTGGTTGTTGTGAATCACTTTTGTTTTTTACATAGCAAATAGTGAAACAAGACATTATTAAAATTTCATAAAAAATACAGTCGTGTAGAAAATAGGAAAAAAATAATTTCATTCAAATTTGCAATGCAACAGTTGAAACTATATTTAAAATGCAAAACATTTTAACATATAAAAATTTTACATAAATAATCAAAATATTTTTAATTACAACTATTATTAAGAATGTTGATATATGATATTTTATTGATAAACTCAATATAATTTTCGATCAAATTTCTGAACATAACAATTATTTTAAATCCTTACATGAAGTTTCATCGATATCCTCATATACTCTTGAAACTTTAGAAGATAATTGTCTTCTAACTTCACGATCTTTCACAACAATTAAAACCATTATTTTTTAGCATAATATAGCTCTGAACATTTTGAAAACAAAGCTTATCTAAATTAAAAAGTCGAATTAACTTTTTGCAATAATCAATTAGCAAGTTTTCGATTAGTACATAGTTTCAGTTATTTTGCTTATAAGGATTAAGTTTCCTGGAGACATCTCGATAAAAACGCATTATAAATCTTATCTCCAGAGTAATGTGGAAACGAATTTTTATATAGGGCGCCATAAGTGCACCGAGTGAAAAATTGTCTAACGCCGCCTCTGGGTTTTAACCAATTGTAGATATACTACATGTTTAAAAACTACATAAAACTAAACGTTTTTATTTTTATTATAATTATTAAAATAATAATTGTTTAAATTTGATTTCTATATCTTTCATTGCTGCTTTTATTATTTTAGTTGGTTTCCATATAATCAATATAATGAAACAAGTAAAAATTACTACAAAAGGTCTTGAGATTGTGTCTATTGGGCTAGGTCGAGAAACTATCGTCCGAAGTACAAATTGAGACTGTACTGATTAATGGCTTGATTACATGCATAAGTAAATGAAAATAAATCAAATAACGCTGGTAATCGATGATATACGGGCGATCATAAAATATTAATGAGATGGCTTATGATCGTCTAACCAAGTATACACACATATGTACAAAAAACAATTCAGTTTAATTAATTTGAATACTATATGAACGATTCTGTTATATAAATGCTACATATATTCCATCTCTTCATTTTGAGATCATCATTGTTACCATATTTGCTAAGCAGTTGAATCACCCACTTTTATTTGCTCATTAAATAGTCGACATACTTTTATGGATAAATCATACTTTAACATAGTACATGAAATGATTGGATTTAAATATGATGATGTTGAATCCAGTCCATCAATATGATAAGAATAATTATATAATTTATGTAATTTAATTGAATTAAGGTCGAATGGGATTTATTACACTGCCACGAAACGACGATTATAAACTTACAAACAATATAAAATTTATAAATGACTCGATTCATAAAAATTAAATAAAATTAATAAAATATAAAATACCTACATACAACAAATGTAGCATAATATTGTATGATGAACTGAAATCAATCATGGCTTTATACATGCAATTATGATTTGAACTGCTGTAGATACTTAATAAATGTATTAATATGTTGTCGAAATGATAATCAAGTATACTAGAATATTGTTGAATTTAACTTCAATATATTGTTGGTTTTGGTATACATAAAATTATTTATAAACGTAACAAACCAACAAGAACAAGTTCTTTAACAAACTATATTTATGTATTAATAAGTAAGACTAAAAAAATGTAGAAATGATACAATACATAAGAATAATAAAATTTCATTGTTGTGTTCATTAAAAGTAAAAAAAATTGACAAGATAGAATGTTAACGAAATGACTTAAGCCATATCTACTCAATGGGCTTATTAAACATGATTGCATAATTTTTAAGTGGGCAAATTTACATCTTATTTTATCATACCTATCATATATATGTAGATAAGTATGTTACTGTGTAACAAAATCGGCATAAGTTTAATAAGAATACATAGTGATAATATGGTATAAGCTAACAGGCTAAGTTTTGCCGGTTGTAGATTAATGATTAAGAGAGTTTCTCATCACGCCGCGGTCTCGATATCAAATCTCGCCGTTGACAAAAATTACCATGATCGGGATGACATGAAAAGTAATGTGTGTAAAAAATATTGGTTGGATTGGCTAACGTACAATGTACCCAAAACACAAATGGTTGTAAGATCTTAGTTGAGAAGTAGTTTAAGGCTTTTAAGCCCCTGGTTATTATAATTAAATGCCAAAATATAGATAATATAATTAAGTATTAAATGTAAGTAAAAAATATGAATTTAAAAATTTTTGACAAATTTAAAATATAAAAACAAAATATAGCACCTACCTTCTAATAAAAAAGTCTTTGGTGATCTCCTCCAACTAATTTATTTATTTGAAACGTAACATTCTATATCCGCCATCCTTCATCACCATCGACATTTGAATCTATATCCGAGGGTTCTTCACCATACATATCCGCTAATTTTCTAAATCGTGGTCCAAAACTGGATAAATAATCGAATTTCAAGTCTCCATCATCCGTACATGACGCCAGACTTGATAATGAACCGGTACTATTACCGTCACCTTCGTACGCATAATGTCGCACATCATCTAAGGGATGTGCATCATTATCGCGATCACACGAATCTTTTTTATCAACTAAGAAACCACCTATATCCGGCACCTCGTGTGGTTCCTGTTGATGATTTCGTAGATCGCGATAAGGTCGATCTTCATAAATCGGTGGCGATCTTAGAACATTTAAATCATATTCTGTATCGCGTTCACCACCACCTTCATCCTCATAATTAATTATTGTTTCCCTAATATCGTCCATATCTTTTTCGTGCCAATCATCTTGCCGTTTCTTTGTTACAACAATCGCCAGTAACAATATCATTAATACAATAACGCATACGATTATGGCAATTAGAAAATTAGAATCAATACCGAAAGAAACAGCAGTTGCAACTAATTTATTACAGCTATTTGGATTTGAAGCTAGTGCTGGTTGTCCAAGATTATAGGTGGTTCCGTCAATTGTCAGTCTTTTGATACATCCATTAAATCCACGACTTGTCGGTGTGTGCGTCCAATTATAATTTTGAGATAGCATATTTAAACTAACTGATGTGCCACCCACATGAATTGGGCTATTTACATTTAAGTACTTGTTTGGACCCTGCGGTGCACCCAAACTCATACACGTTGACAGTCTACAATTATCGACTGTCATTTCAATTCCCGATTTTGAAAGAAGAATATCAATGATGTATGTCCGTTCCGGTTGTATTTTTATGTGCGTGTGCTCGATTCGAACAGAGCCAGATCCATAATCAACAGTTAATACTGGATATCCATTAAATAACTCTAATGCCAAAAAATCTTGAACGTTTAAAATTGGATTGTACGACATGGGACCAATATATAAAATTAAACCATTTTCTGCAATTAATGGTGATATTTGAATCGAAATATTTGATGAATCACATGGATTCATTGCTGGATAAAGTGCGTATCCATTTCCATTAAAACCAATACTAGTTTCTTCACAGTGAGGACCATCGAATCCCTCAGGACATTCGCAAATTTCATCAAAGCGAGTTCCTCCATTTAAACATGTTATTTCCGTCACCGGAACTTTACATACACATTCGGCCTGTGTAAACGCATTAACTCCCACGAATGAAGTTCGATTTGTGTATACATAAATCGGAATATTGGATTTATGTAGTACATTGGCACATGACGTTTCGATACATTTCGTCTGCTCAATGATACACTCATCAATACTGATCATATACATTTTTAGACCCAAATCTTGTTCCATTTTTTGTTGTTGTTGCGATATCATCCCGTTCAATTTTATCGCTTCATAATATGGCGATCCGTGAGCGGAGTAACGAACATCAAGATAGTCTTGATCCTTTTTTATAACGGTAAAAACATCAACATTTTCTTGTGAAACATTTAACATTGTCGCTACAGAGTTTCGGAATTTATCTTTGAAACTGAGTTGATCCTCATTTTTAGGATTAGGAGATACAAATTCTTCAGCTGAAATACTATAAAACCTGATAGATCCACTTTTATCGACCGCTTCTTCAGGAATATATTTGACTACCACATTTACATCAGCAATAACCGTATGATGAGAAATAAGAGAAGATTCTTCGTCCACTGTAAATCTTAATTTGAACACGTCATCTGGCGTATCCTTGTACATTGTTATCATACCGGTATTAGGATCCAACCCAAAATGTTCGTGTTTAATACCATTGTGCCAACTAAAATATTTATCACCAAGGTCCCAGTCATCTGGGTCATCGACATAAACTCGACCAATTTCGGTGTCCGGTGCTTCTCCTTTGTAGTTATAGATGAAAATGGTCGATTCACCCGGTTTCATAGCATTATCGTTGATATCACCGATGATTAATTGAAGCATACTAATATTTTCCATTCGTCTCTCCACTCCACTATCCGAAATTAGTATCGGAATCAAATATTCTTTTTGTTCTTCTCTATCAAAACTTTCGACTGCTACCAAGGTGTAGTTGTTAATTTGAAATTTTTGTTTGATATTTTCGTCAGCACTTGCATCTATTGTAAACCGGAATGGTGGCCCATTTTGTGGTTCGTCATAATCGATTGCACGTAATTCGACAATATTGCCGGGTTCTTGATTTTCATACCATATAATTGGCATAGGATTTATCAAAAATGGTGCATTATCATTAATATCTGTAAGCGTAATATAAACGGTCGTAGTAGATGCTAGACCACGTCCATTATCATCTGTAGCGGTCACTAAAATTTGCCATTCCTTATGGCCATTTGGTTGGTCACGATCGAGTGGTTTTTTAAGTTTCAAACAACCACTATCATCTAACTCGATTAGATCTTCGTGCTCCTTTTTTCCAACTGTATACTTAATGTTTTGTGGTGCTCCACGATCTGTTATATCCGGATCATATGCTTTAATTTTAACAATACACTTATTTGGATCATATGATTCCTCTTCCATGGTTGTATTATATTTCCATGGCTCGAACTCCGGTCGAAGATCGTTAACATTTTCAATGTTGATAATTACTTGACAGTGGTCATCGTAAATTCCATCAAAAGCCCGAATTTCAAGAGTGTAATTTGTAATCGTTTCGTAATCGAGCTTATTTTGGACAGAAATTTTTCCAGTAGTTTCTTCAATCATAAATGCATTACCTATATTACCACTCACAATTGTATACGTGATGAGCGAAGCTGTATCATTATCTTTGGCTTCGACTTCAATAACGCGTACATTTATATTCGCATCTTCTGGCATTTTATCGACGACATATACCTTTTTGACGAACCACGGTGGATGATCGTTCTTATCCGCGATTTTTATTCGAAATACTTGTTCTTGTTTATTTGGTTCGTTTGTTGAAAATAGAGCTGATGGTGAATTATCAGTGGCGATAACCTTAATGTCGTATGATTCACGTTCTTCGCGATCGAATTCTACTTTTGACCTAATAACACCGCTATCCCTTTCAATTTCGAAATATTTACTCGCGTCGTCAGACAATTGAAACGACACTATATTATTTGCTGATGTTCCGTCTGTGTCGAAAGCCCGTACCTGCATAACAGACGTACCACTGGGTTCATTTTCAGGAATTTGGCCACCATCCACTTCCGTAAAAAATGGAATATTATCGTTGACATCTTCAAGTTTAATTTTAATTATATGTTCAGCTATTAATTCGTAATCATTTCTAGCTAACATTGTTATCGAATATTCGGTTATTGCCTCGTAATCCAGTGGCTTACCGAGTAGAATCGATACAGTATTTCCGCTCTCCTGTTTAAAAACAAAAGTTTTTTTACTGTTTGTTTGTTCGGTTCGACCAGTTTGCAATTCGAAAATAACTTTTTGATTATTATTTACGTTTGATACTGCTTCGAGAGTGACTATCGGTGTTTGATAATCACTTACGTTTTCTTTTAGATATATTGGTTCAGTTGGAGGATTAATAAATGTAGGTGGTTTTTTATCAGATTCTATGACTTTGATTTTAACATCGACCTGTGCACTTTGTGGCTCTTCGACTATGTTTGAAGCGTTTACGGTGATTCGATATAAATCACCAGGATTTCTATCGATTGTTTTGGCAAGCGAAATTATACCATTTTCCCGATTTATATTAAAGTAGTCGTATTCACCACCCGATCCGGCAAAACTAAACACAACAATACTATTATTTCCGTCATCAAGATCTTGTGCAGACATTCGCATAACATCTTTTCCTACTTGAAAATCTTTGGCTATGTGTTCCTCATACTTTGATTTGCCAAAAAGTGGTGGGTTGTCGTTTATATCTTCGATAGTTACTTTAAAAGTGCACACATCGTCTAAGGGTGGTCGACCGCTATCTGTGGCGCGAACCGTTATGTATTCTTGTAGCTCACGAGCTGGTTCGTCACGATCAAAAATTTTCGCTGTTGTTATTTGTCCTGTAGTCGAATCAATCTTGAAATGATTTTGATTCGAATAACCAGTTACCAAACCGTACTCTATCGTATCATGATCATCTGGATCAAAAGCTTCTACTCGTATCACATCAGTACCGATTCGTTGCTCCTCTTTTACCGAGGGATTATAGCTATCACATCCTCGAAAAATTGGCTTGCGGTTATCTTCTGCAAAATAATTTACGTTATTCTCACTATTTTTATTATAATCTATCGACGATTTTTCATCGTTTGTATTGTATCCAAAATATTCGTTATTACGATTGTAGTCTATACATAAACTATTTTGTAAAATTACAACAAAAACTATAATAAAGCACTTCATTTTCACAAGGCACATATTTCTATTTTTTTTTTTTTTTTTTTTTAATATTTTTTGATTTTGCGAGTCACACTGTATTATTAAGATGTGTGTTGTATTTTATGTTTCAAAACGATATTCCAATACATACAACACCGTGCACTATGTAGTATTAGTGTAACAAACATTTGTAAGCGTTTCCAATCACACCCAAAATGGAATTGAAATGCTAAGTAAGATATTTTTTCTTAAATCGAAATATCTATTTTCACAAACTATATTATTAAAACATATCACAAAAAATTATTAATTATAATTAAATAATAAATTACATTTTGTTTATATTTTATTTGCACTATAAACTAAATCAAAAATAAACACCGATTCGAAATTGCTACTATAACCACATGAGAAAAACGATTAACCCACCGCGTCAGTCTTCCCTTGAAAAGTTGAAACAATACTGTTTGTTGGTTGTTGAATTATAAGGCGATGATCATAGCAACGAATGAAAACAACTTGTTGCTTTTAATGGTGGAAACACAATTCCTCGTGGACAATTTTAAAACTTACAAAATTTTATTTAATTGAAATAAAGCATTTTCGTTTTAATTTTGAATATAAACAATTTAAAATAAAATGTGGTTTTTGTTTTCTTTAGTATAAGTTATTAGTAAATTGATTCGTTTAAATTATATACTATGTGAACAACACACTATTGAAGTTGAATGGTTGCCCTATGACCACAAATTTACAGACATGAATAAACTAAAAATAAATAACGAACTCAATGGACGGAGAGAACAAAATACGAGAAATGAATAGCGAAATGTAGACATGTAATGTCTACAAGATCAAGGATATAGATATAGACATTTGAGGACATCGTATATATAGGTGTAGACATTTGAGTTACGTAACAGTTAACTTGGGGAATAAAATATTGGGAATTAATTATAGTTGGGAATTGGGAAATTTTTTTTCCCAATTCCCAGGGAAAACCAGAATAGGGCCACAGATACTAATTTGATGTGAAACTCGGATAAATCATTACAGTATTGTGTGCTCCGCAAACATTATGGCGTCACAAAATACCTATGGAGGCGGTATCTTATAAAATAAACATTGAAAACAACCAATATAATGGTAGACTTTTATTATAGTGGCGCCATATTATATATGCATTTCGCTCTTATTTCCAAAAAATTGATAAAGTTAACAGCGACAGAGCTAGTAAAGAGTATTTAACAGTGTTATCAAATTAAAGTCTGATTTCCATTATGAAAATAAATTTGTCAGTATTTTTAACTGAAAAAATCAAAGCAAGAAAAAAATTAAAAATGCCATTAGAGTGACAGAGATCGTTTTTTACTTTTTTCTTTTTTTTATAGTGGATACATTTTAACAGATGCGTGTAACATAAATAAATTTCAATTTCAATTGTTTTTGAAAAAAAAGACAAAATACACTTTAAATCTACAACAATAAATTAAAAAAAATAAACTTAACATAATTATTCGTTATTTCAATTATTTTCACAATGAATTAAGATGTATGGCACAAAACGAAATGTTAAAATTATGAATAGACCATAAAAAATAATCCATCTTTATTTTTCCTATAAAATATTTCTCCAGTACTGAATAAAAATACTTCACTTGATATATTGTGTCAGTTCTGCTATAATAATTTTCTTAGTAACCATAAAAATTTATTCTGTACTGATAAATTTTTTATACTGGAAATATTTTTTACTATTTTTTTTTTATTTATTCCTTTTTGACATATGAACTAAATAATTACAATTTATGATTTATTTAAGTCTTCTAAAACAACGTTTTAACTAAATTAAAATTGATTTTCAAAAACGAGTTACAAGAAAAAGAAAGACACTGCCATTGGGCCTATTTAGACATGTATTTTTGCGTCAACTTTTTTCCTCTTTTCTTTCCTCTTTACCTATAAACTAAAATTTTTGGTGAGGATTTTCCGATGCAGGTTTTGACAGTAAATTTTCTGTATTCTCGTGTTGTATATATTAAAAACAAATGATTGTGTTTGTATGTGTGGTTATGTTTCCTGTGTTGAGCTGTAAACACATATCTATACTTCAAAAATATTATTGAACGAGTCAAAGTATCAATACAAAATAAAACGAATTTACATATACAGTGCTGGTAAAAAAAAATTGGGCAAACAAATTTATTGCAAATTGGAGTCTTTTTTTGCTAAAATTACAAAACTTTTGAAAGCAATTTGTTTATTGTTTCATTTTAAATACATGTATGACGTAATTTTTTGAAAAAAAAATTGACCTTCAGAACGAATTTGAGCTTTCTGTGTTAAAGCTTTTTGGCGAGACTTGCAAATTTATTTTTCAACAGGACAACGCTCCGTGCCATACCGCCAAAATTGTGAGTTATTAATTTTGAATTGTAGATGGACAAATTGGCTTTCTGATAAACAGAAATATTTTGTTAAAAACTTGTTTTTTTTCTTATCTCTTCATTTAAAGGTGAAAAAGTACTTCGAAGAAAAAGGTATCGATGTGTTGAGCTAGTCCCCGTATAGTCCAGACTTAAATCCAATTGAAAATATTTGGTCTATAATGAAGCTAGAAGTAGCAAGGAAGCGCCCAGAATCGATTGAAGCTTTAAAAAGTTTGTTGATGATGATTTGGGAAACCATATCTCCTGCGACTTTGAAAAATTTATCAAATTCAATGAAACGGAGGTGTATCGCTGTAATAAAAGCAAAAGGCGGTCCCACAAAATATTAATATTAAAGATTGAACTTTTATAAATCAATAAAACACAAACAAAAAATTAATAAAAGAGTGTTTAATTTATTACATTACTTTAACACCCTTCAACGGATTTTGAATATTTTGGCATTTTTCGGGGTTTTAACCCTAAATTGCAGGTTAATTTTTTTTTCAAAAAATTACGTCATACATGTATTTAAAATGAAACAATAAACAATTGCTTTCAAAAGTTTTGTAATTTTAGCAAAAAAAGACTCCAATTTGCAATAAATTTGTTTGCCCAATTTTTTTTTCCCAGCACTGTACATATATAAAATTTTGATATTTTATTTATATATACATAGTTGGAACTTCCAAGAACACCTGCGTTTAAATAAAATTTCTGGATGGAAAGTGGTAAGAATTTACTATAAATTGAAGCATTTCATCAACCATTTAATTTTTATTAAATATGAATAATAAACTCGGTTTTAATTTTAGATTGCACATTCGAAAAATTTCTAAGCATGATAATTTTTTATTTTTATTATGTCGACTGTGATTTATATAACTATTTTACTATAAACATTATTGTAGTTTAAAGTTAATTAAGGATAATGAGTTTTTATAAAATGAAGTCAACTGTGATTTCGCATACAAGCAATCGTTATTTATGTAAATATTATAGTATAGTTTAATGTTAATTAAGAACAAAGAATTTTGAAATGAAACTGATTGAGATTTGCAATGCAAGTAATCCTTATCAATGTAAATATGTTAGTATTGTTTAGTGTTAATTTATAATTTTTATCAATTCAATTAATTTTATTTTTTATTTAATATGTTTTTAATACTAGCATATTAAGTTATATTACAATTAAGTTATATTAATTTTATTATATTTATTACAATTAAGTTATATTAAAATTAATAAACATTATTTTATTGTTTCTACTTCCATTAATATTTGTAGTTTTATTTATGATATATTTAATTAAACCGCCAAAATTCGAATGTGACGTTACACACATACAAAAATATTCCAACCAATTTTATTTTTGACATTTGCACACACATACATAAGCAAAATTATACTATATTGAATTTCGTCTAGATTCGACACATCGCAACACGTTTCATACGAAATCTTTTTCTAAGTCGAAAGCAAAACTAAGTCAAAGTCGTAACTAAATATAAGTTTTTACTTCGATATATGACGAAAAAGTCGAATTTTGTTAAGGGATAGTATCGCTACAATACCATATCTACGTAGTTATGTTATTGTAGCGCACACTTCAACGTGGTTGATAGCTAAAAAGTAATATGCTACATGTCTCGTGTGGACAGGCACACAATGGTTGAGTTCAATATATAATTATTTCGCGTATGCACATAGCGCTTTAAATCTACTACTACAATTAGTTGATTTTATTGTACGCGACCGATTTACGAATTTTCAGCCATCATTTATTTTATTTTATTAGTTTATGAGGTGACACAGAGCGAGTTTTGTGATTGTCAAGTTTTCTAATCGCATAAAGATTATTTTAGTTTTTATTTTAAAAATAAAAACAAATATTAATATAAAAATAATAGTTTTATTTTTTGTATTATAGTGAATAATTAAATAATAATTGATTCTTTGTTTTTTAAATTAATTCATCTAGCGTAAGTGAATTAGTCAAAATTCATATGAAATAATTTAAGGTGTGTAATTTATTATTTTTTTTCGTTTCGATTGTGAATCATCAAATGTATGAGAAAGACAAAATATAAATCATAAAATCTAGTACAAATTACACGTCTTAATTAATATTTAGTACAATTTTGTTGTAGTTTTTGTATTTTTGAAGTTTCTGATAAAGTAAAAAAAAAATATATTTTTTTATTTGTTCTTTTCCGTTTAAAGAAAAACCAATAAGTATATAAAATAAAGTTATATAAACATAAAACATGGAAGAAGTGATTAGTGATCAAGATAAAGTACGTATTGTATCGGATTTTATATTACACGCACCACCGGGCGAATTCAATGAAGTATTCAATGATGTAAGAGAATTACTGAAAAACGATGCACTACTCAAGGAAGGAGCTAGTGCTGCATTTGCCCAATACAATAAAGATCAATTGACACCTGTACGAATTGAAAATTCAGAGACTTATGGTTTGATCACAGAATACAATGACTTAGGTGAGTATCAATGTGTTCAATAAAATGTCAAAATTAGGAATAATAGGCCTAGAAGTCACACATCATAATGTCGCATTCAATTTCCAATGAGCGTTCTTCTACTACATACTGTAAATGATGAATTGAATTTTCTAAAATTAACATAGTTCCATAAATAAAATAACGATATATATTTGGTTGATGGAATCATTAAACGAGCGAGTGAGTCTAAATATAGTTGAATTAAATCATTTGGGTGGAAATTATGTGAGAAATGTTTTTACATCCGATTTCCACCAATATTCATTTTTCCGTTGATAGTATAAACTTTTTAACATCTTCAACCTCGCTTATAACCTCTTGTTTCAATGACCTCAATTCATAAGACAGTTAGGATTGGCTTGTAAGCTTAACCATATATGGTGATCGATGTTTTATTTAAAAACGGATTTTTACATTACAAAAATTCATTTTCTGCACACTTTGTGATGTCTGGATTATAGCCAACACTAATTATTTTGTCTTAACCTACATTTAGTTATAGTATACTTAGATTTCTTTAATTAATTTTAGTTTGCACTTAGTCCACTCAATTATGTTAATGAAAATCTCTATGTTTAACGAACACATATTGTACTCCAATTATCACGCGTTAAATACTATAAATACTTGTTGAAATTTTTAATCTATCATTTCAGTGATAGCTAGAATTGTTCAAATTACATATACAGTCCAATTACATTACTTTGTTGGCATACTGTATGTTGGGTTTTGTCTCTTTTATATATTCTGAGGCCGAAGCACTCCCAGCACTAACGCAGTTGCGTTTTAACTTCCTACCTTACGCCAAACCAAACGGTGGATTTATACACATCTCCGACAGTAATGGAATGATGAAAGTTCACTTTTGCATCTAGTCTCTTATGGGATTCAAATCTGGTATCTGTTGCATCTTTGACTACTGTTCCATTTGGTCGGTTTGTTGATATACTGGTTTAAGACCCTCTTTCCAAATCATATAGTTTTCATATAGATTTGGTTAAATATTGGTGTTATCAAAATAGAAAATGTTTTATTGTTTCTTATCAGTGAGAATAGGATTTTATTTAGTCGTTTTGAATTCGAAATAACAAAAATATATTTATTGATAACATAGAAATGAATTTTACGAATTTGTTTGTTTGATAAGATATGTTATATGGTTGTAGCGCATCGACAATAATTGTTTCAGCTGAATAATATGTTAAAATTTTAGTATTTATTTTATGTTTTAAGGTGGTGGCCGATTCCATGATCCACGATCAAAACAATCATTCCGTTATGATCACTTACGCAAGGAGGCAAGTGAATATCAAAATCATGATCCCGATGTAAATGCAGAATCGTGGCGTGCTGCATTAGATGTAGAGGCATTAGCATATACATTAAATCATTATAGACATGGGGTAAGTAATTGACACAATACTTTTATGAATTTTTAGGATATACGAAGATCAGAGCATTGAATCCGATTGGTCAAAGAACTACTTAAAGTTGGTATGACTTGTGCATCGAACGATACGACTAGAGCAACTAGAGTGAAAGAAACGTGAAATTGGAAACTGAATCATGTCAATCGACAGAATTCGTAAGCTACTGCTCAAAAATAATCTCAGAAACATCATTTTAAAATGATTGTAAAAAATTATGAAATTATCTCTTCGTATGCTACTTAATCCTAGCTATTTAATCCTACTTAAAAGTGATCTTTATTTTATTATATTTTTTCTACAGGTTTGTTCAGTATTTGGTCGGTCAAGTGGTCAACAAATAACCCTAACCATTTGTATCGAAGATCATCAATTTCAACCGAAAAATTATTGGAACGGACGATGGCGTTCACAATGGAATATAACATTTACGCCAGGTAATGGGTCTGTATCAACCGAACTAAAGGGCGTGCTAAAAGCTCAAGTTCATTACTACGAAGATGGTAACGTTCAATTAGTTTCTTCGAAAGAATGTCGCGATTCGATAATTGTTTCGAATGAAGCGGCAACCGCTAAAGAAATTATACGAGTTATGGAAGAATCTGAAAATGAGTATCAATCATCGATAGCAGAAAATTACCAAACCATGTCCGACACAACATTTAAGGCTTTACGTAGGCAATTACCTGTTACACGAACCAAAATCGATTGGGGCAAAATTATATCGTATAGTATTGGGAAAGAGCTTAAGACCCAATAAAATATATAAAAATAATTAAAATTATTAAAAATACATTAAATATAAAAAAAAGATGAAAAACAAGTAATATACATATAAATTAAATTTTATTTTTACTTAAAACAACAACAAAACAATAAAATCAAATTTATTATAATTTTCTTTTCGAAAATGTGTTTCCAAATCGAAAATTAATGGCATTTATTATTTTTATAAATTGTAACACAACCTCGATTCTGCACGCGCATATATTAATTAGTTATGCAGTCCCATGGTTAATTTTAGTACATAAGTGTAAAAATATAATTAATAAAAAAACAATTTAAGTAAAACAAAAGATTAAAAAAAAACGGTGCTTTTTAACACTTATTGTTCTAAAATTTAAAATTAAAATCTTGTTAGCTAAAAATCTAGTACATTTTTTGATTTTTCATCACAACTTAATTTCAAGCGCAGTACGCATGTCAATTTGGTTTAAATTTAAATTTTCTTTATATTTTGTACATAAAAATAAAATGTATGCGAAATTAAGTCAAATAAATATAATACAATTTAACTAATATTACTTATATATTTAGATAAATCGCTTAATTTTTAATTTAAATTATAAAAAAGAAAAACAAATTATTAAGGCGGTGTTCCAATTTTAGTTAATATATTTTTCCAATTTGTTCTACGCTTTCCGTATTGAAAATAATTTTTTTGTATTTTTTTGTTTATTTAAAATAATTTTATATGTATTATTATAAATTAATTATTATTATAATTAAGGATAAATATATTATACATATATAAATATATTAATTTAAAAAATTGGTTTTCGTTAGCAAAGACACATTTCTCTATTTTAGAACTAGTTTAGAACATATTTTAATACTTGGGCTGTTTAATCCTCCTCTTTCTTAACGAGTAAACGTTTATCTGGTTGACTTTTAATGCCGAGTTCAACTCGAGTTACTTCCCATCCAGTTGCATCGTCTCTTTTTGCCCAAAAGTACATAGTGCCACGATCTTTAGGCCCACGCACCCTCACTTCAAAATTAGCTGTATGGCCGTCACAAAAATTCTTTTTATCACCTATATCTAAACTTGACTGCTTTATTGGTTCACCTAGTAACGACACGGCGCCAGGATGTTTTCTTAGTATATGAAAAGCTTTCTTGAAGTATTCTTCATTGGAAATACGATCGGTAATTTTGTATCGCATATACATTACAGCTGAAATACAACCGACTGCTCCATACACCGCAATATTACCTAATTGTTTATTTGTAACCATTTTACTTAGTTATAAAATATTTATTTGTATATTTTAATTTATTTATTTGTTGCCGAAATAAATTTGTTCACAATATTGACATTTTGATTCATTTACATAACCTCAACTCAATTCTAGCACTGTAACTGTAACTTTGCGAAATGAAAGTTCATTTTAAACGTCAAAACAAAAAGTTGTAGAAAATTTTTTGCACCGTTTTTAACACGAGTTTAAATAAAATCCTAAGTAAAAGTAGTATAATAATGACAAGTTTACTAAAAATTAATCAATTAGTTGTCCGATTACAACAAAATTCTCATATACAATTGAGTTATGGTCGAAACTATGCAAAACCTGTAGCTGGAGGTAATGTAACCTACATTGGATGTAGTGTGCTGCATTAGATGTAGAGGCATTAGCATATACATTAAATCATTATAGACATGGGGTAAGTAATTGACACAATACTTTTATGAATTTTTAGGATATACGAAGATCAGAGCATTGAATCCGATTGGTCAAAGAACTACTTAAAGTTGGTATGACTTGTGCATCGAACGATACGACTAGAGCAACTAGAGTGAAAGAAACGTGAAATTGGAAACTGAATCATGTCAATCGACAGAATTCGTAAGCTACTGCTCAAAAATAATCTCAGAAACATCATTTTAAAATGATTGTAAAAAATTATGAAATTATCTCTTCGTATGCTACTTAATCCTAGCTATTTAATCCTACTTAAAAGTGATCTTTATTTTATTATATTTTTTCTACAGGTTTGTTCAGTATTTGGTCGGTCAAGTGGTCAACAAATAACCCTAACCATTTGTATCGAAGATCATCAATTTCAACCGAAAAATTATTGGAACGGACGATGGCGTTCACAATGGAATATAACATTTACGCCAGGTAATGGGTCTGTATCAACCGAACTAAAGGGCGTGCTAAAAGCTCAAGTTCATTACTACGAAGATGGTAACGTTCAATTAGTTTCTTCGAAAGAATGTCGCGATTCGATAATTGTTTCGAATGAAGCGGCAACCGCTAAAGAAATTATACGAGTTATGGAAGAATCTGAAAATGAGTATCAATCATCGATAGCAGAAAATTACCAAACCATGTCCGACACAACATTTAAGGCTTTACGTAGGCAATTACCTGTTACACGAACCAAAATCGATTGGGGCAAAATTATATCGTATAGTATTGGGAAAGAGCTTAAGACCCAATAAAATATATAAAAATAATTAAAATTATTAAAAATACATTAAATATAAAAAAAAGATGAAAAACAAGTAATATACATATAAATTAAATTTTATTTTTACTTAAAACAACAACAAAACAATAAAATCAAATTTATTATAATTTTCTTTTCGAAAATGTGTTTCCAAATCGAAAATTAATGGCATTTATTATTTTTATAAATTGTAACACAACCTCGATTCTGCACGCGCATATATTAATTAGTTATGCAGTCCCATGGTTAATTTTAGTACATAAGTGTAAAAATATAATTAATAAAAAAACAATTTAAGTAAAACAAAAGATTAAAAAAAAACGGTGCTTTTTAACACTTATTGTTCTAAAATTTAAAATTAAAATCTTGTTAGCTAAAAATCTAGTACATTTTTTGATTTTTCATCACAACTTAATTTCAAGCGCAGTACGCATGTCAATTTGGTTTAAATTTAAATTTTCTTTATATTTTGTACATAAAAATAAAATGTATGCGAAATTAAGTCAAATAAATATAATACAATTTAACTAATATTACTTATATATTTAGATAAATCGCTTAATTTTTAATTTAAATTATAAAAAAGAAGAACAAATTATTAAGGCGGTGTTCCAATTTTAGTTAATATATTTTTCCAATTTGTTCTACGCTTTCCGTATTGAAAATAATTTTTTTGTATTTTTTTGTTTATTTAAAATAATTTTATATGTATTATTATAAATTAATTATTATTATAATTAAGGATAAATATATTATACATATATAAATATATTAATTTAAAAAATTGGTTTTCGTTAGCAAAGACACATTTCTCTATTTTAGAACTAGTTTAGAACATATTTTAATACTTGGGCTGTTTAATCCTCCTCTTTCTTAACGAGTAAACGTTTATCTGGTTGACTTTTAATGCCGAGTTCAACTCGAGTTACTTCCCATCCAGTTGCATCGTCTCTTTTTGCCCAAAAGTACATAGTGCCACGATCTTTAGGCCCACGCACCCTCACTTCAAAATTAGCTGTATGGCCGTCACAAAAATTCTTTTTATCACCTATATCTAAACTTGACTGCTTTATTGGTTCACCTAGTAACGACACGGCGCCAGGATGTTTTCTTAGTATATGAAAAGCTTTCTTGAAGTATTCTTCATTGGAAATACGATCGGTAATTTTGTATCGCATATACATTACAGCTGAAATACAACCGACTGCTCCATACACCGCAATATTACCTAATTGTTTATTTGTAACCATTTTACTTAGTTATAAAATATTTATTTGTATATTTTAATTTATTTATTTGTTGCCGAAATAAATTTGTTCACAATATTGACATTTTGATTCATTTACATAACCTCAACTCAATTCTAGCACTGTAACTGTAACTTTGCGAAATGAAAGTTCATTTTAAACGTCAAAACAAAAAGTTGTAGAAAATTTTTTGCACCGTTTTTAACACGAGTTTAAATAAAATCCTAAGTAAAAGTAGTATAATAATGACAAGTTTACTAAAAATTAATCAATTAGTTGTCCGATTACAACAAAATTCTCATATACAATTGAGTTATGGTCGAAACTATGCAAAACCTGTAGCTGGAGGTAATGTAACCTACAAAAATTGATTTTTCATGTTTACATAAATTATTTTGTAAAATATTTTGTTTATTATCATTATTCTACAATTTTAATCTATATTAATGTTACAAATAGTTAATATATTAAAAATTGCATCCAATTCTAAAAAAATTCAATAACTAGCGACACCTATTAAAATTCATTTGAACTATCGATGAATTATTCATTTTCAGCACTTTTGAAAAAGAAGAAAGGTGGTGGGAAACTAGGTCCAGTGGTAGAAAAGAAAATATTACCTGTGGAAACGGATACAGTAAAGCTAGTAAATTATGTATGCGGCAGTAATATTAATAAAACTGGAGAGGACATTAAGCTAAAACCAGATTCAGAATATCCCGAATGGTTGTGGACTTTGAATACTGGACGGCCACCTACTTTAGAAGAATTAGATCCTGAAACTAAACAATATTGGCGAAAGTTAAGGACAATGGCGTTACGGCGAAACAATCAACTGTCGAAATTGAAAAAATTTTAAATTATGTAAGAGTAAAAAATCGAATTGTTAGTAAAATGTTCAAATTGTTTCCATTAAAATTTGAAATGTAAAACGTAAAGTTTATTTATTATATGAACGACTGTAATATTCGGCAAGTCGGATTTGAGGAAAATGAAGTAATAGTTTTGATGTTATTTGTTTATTTATTTATTTATATATTGCTTATAATTTTGATTAAGAACGAAAAGCGCATATGCAACATGTAAACAATTATTGATTTCACTATTCATAAAAACCTCTTAAACCTCTTGCAAATCTTTACAATTAAGTTTAAACATATTATATTGCCATTTTAGCATGTCATTCAAGAAACTTTTATTTAAATGTATCGGCAGATCTCATACTCCTAAGACTGAATGGAACAGAATGTCATAGAGACCTCTAACAAAAAATGACGAATTTAAAGACCTAGAAGAATTTCGAGCAGGCAAGAACAAGCCTAGTATAGGGTGGAATATGGTCAAATTTCCTAATTCCGAAAATAAAACGAGCGCAAGCATTAAAACAACTTTTTAGAATAGACATATTTTCCTAAAACATAGCAAAAAAAAACATAACCATAGAGGAAATGCGGAAGGTGATAGGACATAAACATTCTCTTTTAAAACTGACTATATACTAAGTAATACAAATATCTTTCTATTAACTTTAACTAAATGGTCACCCAAGCAAGAGTTTTATTAAAAACTATCCCCAAATTATTATTAGTAGTTGGAAACGGCATGAGTGACCCATTAAGATGATTTCAAGAAAAAGAAAACGTATCAAACGATATTTTGTAGATAATAATAGATTGCGATTTACTGGCATTTAACGAACCCATTGGAATTTAACGAACCCAGAGGAAGGCAATTATATATTCTATCTAAATCCTCGTTAACCCGAGAATATTATTAATAATATATTGCTGATCTAACTTACTATTTCTATAAATTTTGACATCATCAGCGAAAATGTGAAACAAACAATGGCAAAACGAGGATTCTATGCCATTAATGTACATAGAAAATAATAAAGGACCAAATACCGAACCTTGTAACATTTGGAATAAAATTAGAATTTACAAAAAAAACTGTCTGTGAACGATCTGATAAATAATTTTTAACTAATTCAGCAGCCTAAAGGAAAAATTTAAATTGTGCGATAAGCTTACTCTAAACACTGTTGTGATTCAAAGAATTCTACCAAAATGTTTAAGCTTCGGCTTCTGGTAAGATTCTCCTAGATATAGAGAAATCTATTTAGAAAACTTTCAAAATCTGGAAAAAGTTAGACCAAAAAACTTAACCATCACTGGTATATATTTCGATGCACAATCTATTTTATAGATTCGAAGAAAATAATAATTGTCTATTATTAATGTATTACTGTTACAAAATTAACGGTCAAATATCAAACCCACGCTGGTGTGATAGGGGTAGTCCGTATGAACTTTTTATGTGTATCTATTTAACCAGGGATCTGTAATAACCTGTATTGTAGCGAGTTTATAAATGTCTTAAAAAATTTAACTATATATGTCGTTGATTTACGAAATGCATTCGGGTGCTTTGATCACACGTACTTAAAAAATGATTATGATCTTTTTTGAGGCCGAAGCACTCGCAAATCTCTTCCGTAGTTCTTTTCAACGTCCTACCTTAGTCTGAAGCCAAATCGAGGATGATAGTATGAACATGGAAGAACTTCACTTCACCGATCGTAATTTAGTTAAAATATGGTGAAGCAATTTACGATCTGCTAATTATAATTGGTTCTGAAAATGCTCCGTCAAATGAAATGTTGAAGCTGAACCTATCAAAATTACATGCTTATCTCAAATTCGCAACCTTCATACAATGGGTAGTAAAATTAGAGACAGGAGTATGGATACGTTACAGTCACAATGTTAGGTGAATGGAATAAAGATTGTATGATGGTTTGTACGGTGGGACTATGAACAAATATAATATATCACGAAATTAAAGATCCAAATAAATTCTTGTATTGTACAGGGTGTTTTTATTTGCGGCCGTATTTTGCCCTTAACTCTTCGAATGTTGATTTCCAGGTGTCTGGTTTATCGATATAGAAAAGTAACTTTACATAAAACCGCAAATAAATAATCCAATTGGATTAAATCCCACGATCTTGGTGGCCAATTAATTTGACAATTACGCAAAATTATTCTTTCATCAAAAGTTTCTTTGAGTAAATTTATTATAGCGCACGCTGTGTAGCATGTGGCTCCGTCCTGTTGGAACCACTTGTCAGCAAGATTAATGTCAGCTTATCAAGGTACGAATAAATTTCTAATCATTTCCGTATACCGTTCACAATTTTGAGAGGAATTTCAAAATCAATATCAATTTTGTGCTTCGCCTGTTGGCCGAATTGGCGGTGCATACGATTGTCGTTTGGCTTTATTCCTGTACATTGTATCTTAAAAGCTTTGAAGCCAAGCGAAAAATCTTCCATGAAGAGGAAGGACACTGTGGTTGTGTCCTGTTGCTGAGAACGGCGACGAATTGAATAATTTGGATCTTCTTCAATGCTTTCCTGTACAACGTGACCCTAAAACGATCTACTGTTATTCGAATTATCCGTTCTGAAGGACGATTTAGTACGCTTTTAAGTTTTACGAACAGAACCATTATTTTGATAAAAAAATATCAACAATTTGCAAGCGTTGCTTTGATGTAAGTCTATCCATAATGAAATGTCAAACTAAATTGAAACTATAAGCTTGACAACCTATTATGTCAAATAAAACAGTGCTGCCAACTCAAAGTTGGGAACCTCAAAAGCCTGATTTCCATTCTGAAAAAATACTGACTACTGATAAAAAATATAATTTTCATATAAAAATATATAAAGAGAAGTATTTTTATTCAGTACTGGAGAAATATTTTATAGGAAAATAAAGATGGATGATTTTTTATGGTCAATTAAAAATTTTAATATTTCGTTTTGTGCCATCCATCTTAAAGGCTGATTTCCATTATGAAAAAAATTTTGTCAGTATTTTTTACTGAAAAAGCAAGAGCGAGAAAAAAATTAAAAATGCCATTAGAGTGACTGAGATCGTTTTTTCCTTTTTTCTTTTTTTTATTTTGACAGATGCGTGTAACATAACCAATAAATTTCAATTTTTTTTTGGTTTTTAATAAAAAAGAACAAAATACTCTTTAAATCTACAACAATAAATTAAAAAAAAATAAACTAAACATAATTATTCATTATTTCAATTATTTTCACAATGAATTAAGACGAATGAGAGAAAACGAAATGTTAAAATTATTCATTGACCACAAAAAATCAGCCATCTTTATTTTTCCTATAAGATATTTCTCCAGTACTGAATAAAAATACTTCTCTTGATATATTTTGTCAGTACTGCTATAATTATTTTCTCAGTAACCATAAAAATTTACTCAGTACTGACTAAATTTTTTGTACTGGAAATATTTTTTATTTCACTCGCACTTTAAGAAAAAATTAATTTTTTATCCCGCCTTGACTATTTTGTCAGTATTTTTTCATAATGGAAATCAGCCTTAATTCATTGTGAAAATAATTGAAATAATGAATAATTATGGTAAGTTTATTTTTTTTTAATTTATTGTTGTAGATTTAAAGTGTATTTTGTCTTTTTTTTAAAAACAAAAATTTTTTTAAATTTGTTAGTTATGTTACACGCATCTGTCAAAATATATCGATTAAAAAAAAAAAGAAAAAAGGAAAAAACGATCTCAGTCACTCTAATGGCATCTTTAATTTTTTTCTCGCTTTGGTTTGTTCAGTAAACAATACTGACAATTTTTTTTTATAATGGAAATCAGCCTTAACTGTGTTTAAAAGATTTCAATGAATGATAAGACAATGAACCTATTACATATATAAGAAATTCGTTACTCTTGCTATAAAGTTTATAGAAAAAGTAAAGCAACATTTCTTGATATTGTTTTTAATAAATTACGGAGTTACAAGAAACAGGAATTAATACTAAAATATACCTTATGCACATATATGTATATAGAAGCACAAAGAACGTGTAGTTCGTTATAACATATCATCACACCTAATACACAGTAAAGTATATTTATAGTTATAAGAATGTTTACAAATAAATAAATAACAATTATTTATAGTTTATAAACTATACAGAAATATAAATATAAAATATATTATCATCATATAATTTATTGGAATTCCTTCAACTTCCGTACCATTTCCTATACACACAATGGAAAATGAAAATAATATTTAAGACGAAGTTATAACTAATGACTTGTGGGTATTGTATATATTATATATGCGATCCTTCATCAAGTCATAAGATTATATTTTGAATTTTATATTTTTATGATTAAGAATTTCAATGCAAAATTGTCTATAAATAGAATTTGAATTGCATCTAATTGCATGCACCATTATAATATTGAGGTAAGATTGTATCAGTGTGATTTGATTTCTAGATAAATTGTTTATTTATATGTAAACATGAAATAATTATAGATAGATACAACCGGAAGTAATTATTAATTTGATAGCAATGAAGTTGTATGCTTATGTACGGCAGCGAAGAGATAAGTTAAGACTGCAATTTTGCCATGCGCAGGCAGATATTAACCATTTTTTTTAAAAGTTTTGGTCACTAGTCAGCTCTTCGAAGTCAGTAGTTAACATTTTTCATAATAAGCAGGTGGCCGATGGGGACAAGCTTAGCTCGTCTTTCTGTTTCCGATTGCAATGAATAATACAAATTTGAATCTGTTTCAAATTTGTATTATTCATTGCAATCGGTTGTACGTGGCATCACATTGTTAGAACCTCTCCTCGTGTAGCATTCGCAGCGGATACTACGCAGTTTTCGCAGTTAATGTCCTATACCCTACGACGAAACCAAATATAGGACGTACGGCTAAAGATCTGACGTACGTAAATCATCTGCACATTACGTAGCTTAATTCCAGCCGATTATATTGGCATGGAAAATAAATCGGGCAATGAGTTTTGCACCCATAAAGGGGTCGTAGCTGTATTCATTCATTTCACCGATCATGATCGAAAGATGAAATCTCGTTGTTACACCCAGTTCTCTTTGCGCTTCAAACGCGGTACCTACTTTAGATTGATTTTAAAAGTCTCTCAATAACACATGACCACCTTTCCTGCACCTTATTTTAAGTTGGCCACTATGCTTCTGTTCGCAAAAAATGCTTGCCCATATAGAGTTTGAATACAATTTAACAACGAGCTCCTTGAAATACTGTTGCTGAAACCTGGGAAGGTTAACACGTTCATCGTATGTTATGATAAAGTAGCGGCTGGAATTCGTTACTCTTTAAGAAACTCGATCGTATAGATGTGAAAATAATGTATGTGTTCCGAGACTATATGTTGTTTAACAACATATCATTTATCTTGAATTTAGATTACTTCTTCGGTCACAGGTAAAAAAGGTTATGTTGTACTTCCAAGTAGTTGATATAATAGGATATGCGGGCTCGGTTCAATCTGAGTGCGGCTGCCATTGTACGTGTACATGCGTTCACTCATGTAAGCCAACCCAAAAGATAAAGACTTATATTTTTTAATAATTTTGAGAATATGATCGGATCTATACCTGTTTATTATGCAGATTGATGACCTTACTGATAAAGCTATCAATCAAACCGATTTATGTATAAGATCATATATATTCGAACCTGACACAAAACTTTAGATCGCTCACGATCTCAATGTGATATGAATATGGTACCGAATCTACCATGTGTCAATTTCATAAGAGCAGCTTAGTGTAAGTTGTAGAATCGCATGAGCCAAATCAAATAAATGAACAATGAGCACTGTACATGGTCATTGCAAAGCTACGAAGAACTTTTCGAACAGTCACAGATTACAATGCAATCCCTCTATGAAGATTAGATAAATGAAGTTACCCACGACCGATCAAGCAACAGCAATTTAGAATATAATAACCAGTTCTGAAATAGTGAAGTATTGAAAGATCAATTGTCGATCACAGCCATAGCAGAATCTCGCTGTAGTAAATACTAAATCCAAAAATTAATACTAAATCCAAAGGTTTGATGTGGAGCGCCATTTCGTACCGTCACACATTACGTATTTGGACTATTCAAAATAAACGGATAAGTTTTGATCAAGTAAAGTGTCCAATTTGTTGAGTCTTTTGAGTAAAAGTCAGAATTTTAAAATACTCGAAATCATTTCTTAGCTGTTAGAATCGATAGAACATAATCACCATATCAGCTTCTGAAAATTTTCGATAACTCTCATCAACACTTTTCTCCAAATGATATTTAAATAAGTACTTTTACAGGCCATTGTTGGCCCGTACCGTGTCAATAATCTGACTTCAACGAAAGTTCTTCATACTGAAGCAAGTATTTAGCCATCATCGCTTACAGCCACCTCTTCGCCTACCTAAAGGCGGCTCTCCCTTCGAAAATCGCTGTACCATTCGATTCGGTACAGCACACAGTGGCCAACCCAGGGTACTCGCTTTCCTTTGTTTTCATGCTGTGATTGAAAGGAATTCGGTATGTGCCATCAACGTCGCGTTTAGGGCCATATATCACACACATGATTCTTCTCTAGAATGTTAGAAGTCATTTTTCATACTCATCCGTCAAGGTTCAACTCTCACATCTATACATGACAACGGGATCTGATTAACACTCTGTACAATTTAAGTTTATCAGCATTTGCAAGATATTTTGATTTCAGAAGAGAACGTAGAGGATATTAAGCTCGATTGCCAGACTATTGTCGTTAGTAATGATCCAAGATTTTTGAAACTCAGCACTCCTTCAAACGTCTTGGTCTCGAAAACCAGAGATCAGATATTTCGTTTTAGACTCGTTGATTTTGAGAACAATGTAATCTGACCACTGTTCCAGTGGATCAAGTAATCCTTTCACTTCGTTGCCATTTAATCCAATCACACAGATGGGATAAGATATTGTCTAGAGGTGTTACATCGCATCTCCTTGTCGAACACCAGAACTAATTGCAACAGTTCTCTATAGTCATAGTTAAGCACATACTTTAGTCTCTCTCGAATGATCGAGTCATATAGGCTTGCTTGAAATGTAGATCAGTGAAAACTTGATCAGTGACAGACTCATTTGGACGTAATCCTCCTTGTAGTTACCGATAATTTCCTCCGCCAGAGGATTCTTCCCAAGATAATGTATGACAGTAATAAGTATATCAAGCGATCGCTCTATTTAATTATTGGGCATAACGCGGCCACTTTCCATTCTTCAGGCATAACTTCGTTTCACCATACCAATCGAACAAGGTCGCAGAGACTCATAATTATTATACAAAATCCTTATTTATAATACTCTTCAATAATACAGTGTGTTCTACAGTTCATTCTGACGGTTTATGCAATTTCCGCGAATAATGTGCACAATATTAATCGTCAAATGGTTCAGTGGTCGACAATTCTAATTGTTAAAATAGTCATTGAGTCAAAAATGATTCTTATCGTTGAACAAAATGTTGTGGTGAAACAATGGGTGAACGTGGTTTTGATTTCTAGCCTCTTCGTTCGGATCACTTGAACATTTACTCGAGATCGATGTATAAGTGCGCCAAATCAATTGTTCGAATGAATGATTCATAAGATAATAGCATGATTTCCCATCGTTGGTCACAAGTTTATCTTTACCCGCAATGAAAGCGGTTTCGATCATAAGTTGTAATTCCACGCAAAAACCACCAATTATACAGTTTGAGGAAGTCATACCTTATAATTTATTACCTTAGATGCCGTATATTAGCTTAAGTATATTATAAGTAAAATAATTTACTTCCGTAAAAGTAAACACGAAAATCACCCACCATTCATCATCGTGTACTATCAATCAACCATGAGGAGTCGTTTAATCGTTTCCGAAGGGCGACTAAAAGTCGAATACGAATAAATTCACATGTTTTTCTACGATCAAATAAAGCGATTATCATTAGATAAATAGATGTTTACTTATCTACTCTTATACTTCCGCTTAAATTAAAAGAAGTTTTAAAATATGGTAATTTACGATTCTATTGTGTAAGTAGGAGAAGACGAGACGTTCTTCCATTCATTATGAGTGTATTTTTAATTCCGGCTTGTTTATCATCTCGATGTAGGTATTTATAGATTAGATATAGCTTTTTAGTTTGAAGGTGGAACTCGGAACTTTATAAAGAGCTTACGACACATAAATCATTAAAGTACTTTGGCATCAAGACAACTGTCAACTATATACAATATGTGTATATGGGCATAGGGTCAAATTTTATTTTTATATTTGAAGGAGATCATGTATTATTTGTTTATTTTATATAATATGTTATTGTTGATTTCGAACTTCATTTTGATATAAGATTTAAACATTTTGTTCACGATGTATATAGAAAATTTTACATATATTATTATGTAACTATATATAACGAGGACGAATCATTTCTTTATAAATTTACATAATATGTGTGTTGGTTGCAATATTTGTCACAGAATGTTTCCTCTCTGTTGTTGATTATTGTTTATCATACAAATAACGACTTATCGTTCCGGTTATGAATATTTTAAATTGAGAATTTAGTTCAAGGATTTTTTTATCTTCTAAATATATACAAGTATGTACTTATATCAACAAAATTTAGCCACTTTGTTCGAAACTCTTCCGGAATATGTCGGAATAGTTGTGTGATCACACATGTATGAAAGAGTGTCGGCTAAAACTCGTGGTTCTGCAAGAAACTAGAACATGTGTCCGAGGGCAATAAACTGCTACACAGTGGAGATGACCTCGGAAATCTTGACATCATAATTTATTAGAAGAGTTTGCATTTTGGGTCCCTTAAGTGTTTCTGTTTCCCTCTTTGAATAGTTAGTATCTTTCTGACCGTTACTTTTCCTTAACAAGGTCTTTAATACGTGAATAGGATATTGGTGTTCTCCCTGTACAGTCTGGTGAATAAACACCTCAAGCTCATCTTCCCGGTGCTGAAGCAATTTTATTGGTTTACGATATTTTTGTGTATCCTCAATCAGTTTCCAAGGGATATCACAATTACTTTGGTTATCTCGAGCTATATGCCTTTTTGATAATTGTGACACTTATATTTACTATCAATGGTCAATAATCAGACGATGCATCATCACGACTTTCAAGTAGTATATATATTTGATTTGGCCCTGTGAGTGAGGCCGTTTTTCGTAAATATTTCGAACGAAACATGAGACCCGTACCACCACAGTATGCTTGTCGTAGGAGGCCACTAAATCTGGTTGGATCGCTGAGCTGACGACCCGCAACCGAAAAAAAACCAAAAGTGTTAAAAATGTCCCCACGAAAAAAATCGGGTACCGCCAACACAAAATTGACCTTCCGCTTAAATACCCGGAAACGAGAATGAGGATCGGCACGTGGAACGTGCAGTCATTAAGAAAACCTGGCTCTTTTGACGGTCTCATCACATGTATGAAAGAGTATCGGTTGGAACTCATAGCACTCCAAGAAATTCGATGGTCTAAAAGTGGAGACCATGTGTCCCAAAGCTATGCGTAGCTACACAGTGGAGATGACCTCGGAAATCTTGGAGTTCGATTTCTCATTGGGCTACAAGTAAAAAAGGCTGTACTGGATTTTTAGGCAGTCGATAATCGAATGTGTAAGCTTCGCTTGCACATGAGATTAGCCAATCTGCAATAATTTGGATATTCTGATGGGTTCTATACCTGAGTCGATGTCAGATTGGTAATTGATGACTTTAAGGTTAGAGTTGGCAGAAATCAGACTGACTTATGTAATAATATAGATCCGTACTCCCGACACGAAACTGCGACCGAAAATAGGAAAAAATGATGTACTTTGCCATCGCTTATGATCTCCAAGTGGCAAGTACATTCTTCCCTCATAAAACCATCCATTTGGAAACATGGACACATCCACGTAAGGCTTAACGAAGCCAAATAGACCATGTGTTGATAATGCAGTGACTATTATCTGGTCAAGGAGGACAGGGGAGTATACAACGCGATTTTCCTGTGAAGGTCTGATAAATGAAGAAATGCAACGAAAATATCAAGATCTTGTCAGCAATAGCATTTTGCGATCACATTATCAATCTGATGAAGTGTGTCTCGAGAGTATTGAAACCTCGGTTGTCGATGCTGCCCAGCACATTCTCGGTATAGGAAAAACTAATGTGTAGGCAAAAGAAGCGCGAATGGTGGAAGGCTAAGGGCCTAAGATTACAACAACTCAGCAATGAGCGCAATTCGCATGGTTTCTTTAAAGGAATCACCGAATTGCACCATACCTTAAGATCTCGGTCAACTGCCATTCGGGACCAGGATGGAAACCTCTGTGTTAACGTTGATGCGGTACTCGATACATGTCGTGAACATTTTTCTGACTTACTTAATGTTCCACATGTATCACAAGCTGAAATTGAATACTCTCAAATATACAGACCACAAAGATGTTCATTGAGGATCCATCCTATGATGAATTCATCATGGTCATGCAGAGATTAATGAAAACTCGTTCACCAGGAGTTGATTGCATTATTTCAGAGCTCTTGATATTCGGAGAGCTAACTTTGTGGAACTGTCTTTTTGACCTTATACGATTTATTATTTATATGACCTTATTTATTATTATTATGCCCAATATTTAGGAAGGGTGACCGCTTGAAATGCAAGAATTATCACGCTATAGATCTCCTTTGCAAAGCATATAAGTTACTGTCACACATCATCTATGAAAGAATTACTCCCTGGCGGAGGAAATTATCGGTGACTACCAAAGAGGATTCCGTCCAAATTGGTCTGTCACTGATCAAGTTTTTTCACTACGGATGATTCTTTCCAAGTACTAGAAAACATCTCGTGATGTACACCAAGTATTTCTAGATTTCAAGCAAGTCTATGACTGGATCAATCGAGAGAGACTATGGTATGCGCTTGAATATTTAGGAATATCAAACAAATAACAAATACGTACATCTATGTGTAAAATGACAGTAACGCAGTCACAATACTGTGTTAAAGTAGATAACTGGACTATCGAGAACTTTTGCAATTACTTCTGGTGTTCGATACGGAGATGCGCTGTCGCTGATACTTTTTTATCTCATGACAATATTTTATTCCGACAATCCAATCAGCTTTTTGCAGTTGCAGATGATATCTGTGTGATTGGATTAAATGCGGCAACGGAGTGAAAGAGATACTTGATCCACTGGAACAGTTTTCAGCTTCCGTTGGTCTCAAAATCAATGAGTCCAAAACCAAATATCTGATCTCTGGTTTTCGAGACCAAGACGCAATTGATTTCAGCAGTGGAAACCACACGTTTGAAAGAGTGATGAGATTCAAGTATCTTGGATCTCTCATTACTCACGATAATAGTGTGGGAAAGGATATCAAGGTTCGCCTTGCCGCTGGCAATCGGGCTTTGTATCCTCTACGTCCACTGCTGAAATCAAAATATCTTGCAAATGCCGTTAAGCTGAAATTGTACAGGGTGTCGATCAGACCGGTTGTCGTGTATGGATGTGAGAGTTAGACCTTGACGGATGAGTACGAAAGACGGCTTCTAAACTTCGCAAGGAGAATCATGCGTGTGATATATGGGCCAAAACGCGGCGTTGAGGACACATACCGAGTTCGTTTGAATCACGAGATCTGGAATTTAATGAGAATTCTTGATATCGCGCATGAAAACAAAGCACAGCGAGAACGCTAGCTCGATCACGTTCGGCATGCTGATCCGAATCGAATGATATGGCGATCTTTGAAGGGAGAGCCAGCTTTCGATTGGCGAAAAGGTCGCTATCGGTGATGATGGCTCCACGGCGTAGAGAGCGATCTGGCATCTTCTAGTTCTTTGCAACAGTGTGAAGAGCTGACTCGTGATCGAAACCCATGGAGTCAGACTGTTTACACGGTACGGGCCTTTATAAACCGTCAAATAAATGTTTTGAGGAATTGTTCAACGCAGTAAGTTTTTATAGGTTTTTTTAAATCGGTTAGTTCTTGACAGTTCTATTTTTAAAAGGCTTTCAGGTTATTTTTCAAGGTTCGGTTATGTCCAATTCCTTTACTATTGTTACTCCGTTTAAGAGTCTTGATATTTCCCTGTTAAATTTGAGTGTTGCCAGACTCGCGGTGTGCACTGGGCACTGATATAAATTGTACAATGGAAAACTTTGACTATCCGACTCGGTATTTCGATTTTGAAACTCAATCGCTTAGATGGGAAAACACTTCCATATACATAGGTTTCAATTTGTGTGCTGTACCTCTTAGTATTCAATCTACTTTATAATTAATTTCCTGTAACTTGACATTTTGTATTATGGTTGTAATTTGTTCCTAAGGAAACATTTGGGTGGTTTTCCTTAAAAGCTCCATGCTTAAAACTTTAACATCTATGGTTTTATGGATGCGCATCGTCAGTCCAGCGATTCAACCAGATTTAGTGGTCACTTACTACAAGCTCTAATTATTGTGATTTTATGATTCGTGCGAAATATTTACGAAACATCAAAATCGACAGTGAGTATAGTGTGACCTGGTTCTGCGTGCTTATTCGAATAGAATGGTACAGAGATCTTTAAAGGGAGAGGTAGTTGTCGGTTCAATGGGATCAGATTGTTGGTATGGTATCGGCCAGTAAAAACCATTAAAAAGACGATATTTGACTAAAAAATAACTGAATTTGTCATTTTAATCGATTATATAGACTGGATTTGAAGATCTCGAACTCAAAATTCGAGGTATACAGCGTGTTTTATCATTTCGATACTCTGGATACCTCAGTGTGGGACTGGTATAAAAGGCTGTGTTGGACATCCAAGCAGTCGATAATCCAATCTGTAAGCTTCGTCTGCACATGAGATAAGCCTGTCAATTATTTGACTGATACGCCCACTGATACCTTCCAACCCCAAGATAAAGACTCATTTAACTCATTTCATCCGGCAGAAATCAGACCGTCTTACGTAATAATATAGTTCCATACTACCGGCACGAAACTGCGAATGAAAATGAAGAAAAAATGATGTACATAATTAATTGCCAATCGCAAAGGCAATAAAATTTTTTCTTCGTGAAAAAATCCATTTGAAAAGAGCGGGTGCGGGTGGTCCAAGATTTGGGATTGTATCGGCCTTCAATTAAATTCGTATAGGCGATGGAATTTTTCGTATAAAACAGGGAGTAAAACAGAATATACAGGCCACAGAGATGTACATTGACGATCCATCCCATGAGGAATTCACCACGGCCATGGAGAGATTAAAACAAAACTCTGAAGCGGATTGAATTAATTCAGTGCTCTTGATATTCGAACTACTTTTCCGACCTTGTTCGATTGGTATTAAGAAAACTGAAACTATGTGCTCTAAGAATTGAAAGTGGACGCGTTATTCCCAATATTCAAAAAGAGTGATCACTCAAAAATTCGAGAATTTTTGCGATATAGCTCTTCTTTGCACAACATACAAGTTATTGTCGTACATTATCGTTTACATGAAATCAAAGGACAGTGAGTACGCTGGGTCGGTCGCGTTCTGCGAGCTTACCCGAACCGAATGATACGGCGATCGTTTAAGAGACAGCGGTAGGTGATGTGGTCGCTGTTGACGATGACTCTACGACGTAGAGAGTGATCTGACATCTTCTGGTAGCTTACAACAATATGAAGAGCTGCCTCGTGATCGAAACCGATGGAGTCTGTTAAAGATCGAAATTGGATTTTGTAAGATGTTTACTTATTTTGGTATAAACTGTCGCTTTTAATGTCCGGATAATTATATATAATTCTTGTTTTTTCTTCGGCCAAGCTAAATAATCCCACAGTAACGAATTAATGATATACATTTTGTATTCGAGTTTGAAAAACGTCGTTGAACTTTAAGAATAGTGTTTTATATCGATGTGAAAATGTTCGTGTATGTGCGGAAGAATAAATTTGTGGTTGTATGACAATTTGTTTGGTTGATATGTAATATTTATGATCGATGCATGACGTTTTCCGAACCGGAAATTTATTCTTATAATATTTACATAAATATAAAGGAAGTATTACACGCCCCTCATAATTATAATATAATTATGATTTATAATTTGAAGTCATTCATGCGATGAAGAGGAAATATAACGATAAAATTCTTAAGAACTGATCAGATCGAAAATATATATTCTTTTAAATTAAATGAACGAGATCAATGTCTCATTCTATTAGATAAACGATTCATATAGTATCACAATTGGGAATTGCTCAAAGACAACCAGGACCACAATTTTTTTAAAGTTTCTCTTAAGAACAACTCAAATAGCTTGATTGAAATTGAATTGACTATAATGCAAGACTATTTATAAGGCGTAAATTTCAAGGACACAATTTCAAATTATTATCTCCCTGAACAAAGAGTTTTAGAATATATCACACGAACAAATATGCTCTAACTTATATGCATAGACATATCAGGATAGTGTATTGTAAGCTTTGCCAGATTTACTCCACTGATAACATTCCAGTTTTAGTGTTAAGTCAATCGTAATTAAATCAATTCATGTTACGACCCGCTTTGCTGGCCGAAGAACTACCTGGACCGGTACAAGCATTCATGCCAATTGATATAGGCAAACGGCGTTGTTTTTAAACAGACCCTATCCCGTAACAGAGCTGATATTTGTGAACTCTTAGAAGTTGAGCATAATTTTTGGCTATTTAGAGTATCGATAGTTAGATGTCTGATATGTCAGCACTATTAATGAATTCATGGCGATAACAAAAGTACACTAGCTGAATTGCTCTGCAACAGTGGAGTCACGAACTGGATGAAAATATAGGAAATTCTTCAACAGACAACAGTCTGTTTTTTATGTACAGGGTGACTGACACAAAGTGTCACTGGCGGATTTCACGTTAAACTCCGCGAGATTTGACTGGTTCACCGATTTTGTTTTGTTGATTTTGTGCTCCCTTTTTACCTTGCTGTTCTGATTCCGCTCAATATACCACAGGTGACGATTTTTATTCAAAATGATGCCGATATAAGAGGATGAGCACAAAATTATCCGCTTCCAATTATTTAAACCAATATGGCTGAGCCTCGTTTTTTTTTGTTTTTATTAGTAAGAACTACTCGGCTCAATGGTTGCAATAGATTTGACGTAATCGACAAGCTTATAATTTTATTACAATTTATAACAAATTAAGTTCTAAATACTGAAGCTAATTACAATTGCATATTAATCTACATTACCGATGAATAATTTGGTATATAATTCTATTACAATTTTGGTTAATTAATAATATGGAATATTAGTATATGAAATTCAAGTTATGTAATGGCTAATTTTTAGTCATTAAACCACCAGTCACCTACTTCAGACTGTGATTGCTCTATACTTGGCTGGAAACCCACAACCGCAGATTGTTAACCAGTTATAACATCTGCATGTGAATAAAATGTATCTGTATCGCACCATAAATCGTTATAACGATGCTGGCAGCATTGCCAAACGCCATGGTGATGGACCGAAACTCACTGCAACTTTACCGGATATCATTCGAAAGGTGAACACCATAATTTAAGGAGAATATCCAATTTCAGGAGTTCAAATTATCTTACTCTGTTGATGACTACAGCTTTCGTTTCTTCCCATGATTTACCAAGATGTTTCAATTCAGCTAACATTATTCTCTTCCATGTTGTCGCAGGCCTTCATAGTTTCCTTTTCATCCTCGTTATATCATTTAATGGTTTCAGCGTATTACCAATTTACCTCCACTGTCGTCTCTTTATTTTGGTCTCAATGTTTGACTGATTTGTTTTTTATGCAGTTCAATGTTCTATGCTTGCAGCTGTATATGAATCTTCTTTGAATATTTCGTCGATTATGGTCCAGCAGCCTTGTTATTTTTTAGCTTTTCAATGACACTTTTAACTTCCCGTTCCATTGGTGGATTGGTGTTGCTAGTTTCGTAATTGGTGTAAATTGATGACCATCGATCTCCAGTGCTGTTAATAAGTGTGTGAAGTTATCCCAGGTCAAATCGAACAAGTTTTCTACCTTCTATAAAAAAAACTGACAAATCATAATCAATGAGATTTTCAATCCAGATCAAAGTTTGTGTGGAAACAAATTTAATCTATCCAAAAACATAATTGTTTTTAATCTTTCCCAAAAATTATTAGAGTTGAAAACGATATCATGTGAAATCTAATTGGTATCATGTCCACTAATTAAGAGCCAACCGAAGAGATCAGCCGTATGATGAGATTTGCGCTATTGGCCGGTATGTACATGGCCCAACTTGTTTTTTATATATAATAAAGATTTATATTGATAGTTCCTAAGAACCACGCGTGTCGTTCTCGATCTCATCTGATTTTGAATCAATTAAAATCAGATGAGATCGAGAACGACACTCGTGGTTCTAAAGAACCATCATTATAAATCTTTATTATATAGAAAAAAACAAGTTGGGCCATGTACATACTGGCCAATAGCGGTATTTATAGAAGGTAGAAACTTGTTCGATTTTGAGTACTTATTTCCCGATTTTGAACAAATAGACAATTTTCTGGGATGACTGTGAAAAATCTTGGGATGGGATGAAATTAGTATTACCTGATGAACATTTTATTTTTTTATGGGATGAGATCCTGGGATAACTTCACACACTTGCTGTTAATAACGTCTTATTCATCTGTTTAGAGTTTCACATATTTAAGTTAGCAACACTGTTTCGTTTAGCAACCGATTTAACATCTGACATTTGGCATGAGTCTAATTATTTCATAATATAAATAGACTCATGCGCCAACGTTTGGAAATTGTTGAAATGGGCTGAAGCACAAATTGAAATTGATGTTTACTTTTCAAACAAAATTTTACTCAGCGTTGAAGCTCACTTTTGGTTGAATGGGTTACGTTAAATAAACAGAATTTTCGAATTTTGTAGTTAACATATGCGTTAGCGTTTGCCGAAGCACAGAAAATTTATGAGTCTTTCTCCATTATTGTTTCTCACAGAATCCAAACACAGTTTTGCACATTACAATTGTCAGGCTGGTGTTATCTATTACAATTTTGGCTTTTAAATTCACCGATTTTGAGGTGTCGTTGCTGTGCGTTCCTGCTATATTGTTGCTTGTAATTATACGTGAATTTCCTTATTTGTTGTTTCATCTGCAACTTCGATTGGGGCATAGCACTGTTGTGCTTCTTATTTTTTCATAAAATTTCGCCACTATTGTTCTACTGTTAACTGCTTTCCATTGCATTAATGCCTTCGCTTTATTATGGCCTCTACTAGAGAATATCATAAAATTCCCATTGCTAGTATTTATTTCGTGGTTTTTCTTCTAACTGAATAGCCTAGAATAGCCAAGTAGTAACCCTTTGAATTTGCCTTGTTGTGTTATTTTTTCTGGTATTCGATTATGTAATCGTGTGATTTCGGATTACTGAATGATTAGTCCAATCAATCCTAGCCAGTTTCCAAGAATGCTGGGTATAGGCATACAGGCATTCTGCGAGGAGATATCCGTTCCATTCCATTTAAATCCGCTTTTCTACTTGATACATGATATTCTCAAGCGGTTGCCCAAATTTGTACTAGCCAAAAGATGAAGTTGTTATCGGTTTAACCATCTCTGCTACTCATCCCCAAAAGAAAGCAGATATGACTACGTTAAATACTCTGATTAGTTATAAGGTACTGCAGAAGTAAGAGTAAAAGCTGCCGCATTTGGGCTCCAATAGATGCTGGATGCAAAAAGAATTTATACAATCGGTGAGGGAATGTACACAAATATGACCCCTGTCAAAGTGTCGAGATAAAGATACCACATATTGTGAGTACTGTATAATGTCTTGAGGCAGTGATGAGCTAAGCATATCGGAGCTATAGTCATACGTCCTCAATTTGGCCAAAGATCATATATTTTTTCATACCTTTCTTGTTTTCATAAAAATAACAATCTTTGTTTAACAATCATCGTCTTATTAATCCGAACATAGAATTTGCTAATAATTAAATCTACATACTACACCACCTACTTGTTTTACTGATGTCACCGTGGAGACGTTTAGAGTACAGTCTGAGTAGTTGTGATCCAACGGTAGATCTTTGAACATTCATAAATTGGTATGCCGTTGACGGTATGTCATCAATAAATATTATATGCATCCGTGAACAAATCATTGTTAGGTTCCTGAGAAGGATGTTAACTTCAATAGCTAAATTATTCTAAATGGTCATTCGAATCATCCCAAATTTCAGAGTTCCCCAATGTTTTGGGGTAACTCTATTCACTTAATATTAAGTGTTACGTATTTAGTCTCCTTATTGATAAGATTAAATCATAATATTGAATTTATTAAACGATTGGCATGATGACGTTGAACAACAGATCAGAGGGACTATTCTACTTTGTTCATACGTTACTTGACATAACTATATAGTCAAGTATTTAATCAAACCGAAAATATTTCTATCTAGTGATCACATCAATCTATTCCGACTTATTGTTCGGTCGTCAAAATATCTGCACAATGGCACATGATGACATGTTCAACAGATTCCCTTTCAAATTTCAAATACATCACTCAACACCATTTTTTAGGGTTATGTTTTAACCCAATACAACCCATGAGGAAGTCATTGAAAAGCCTCAACAGGTTTGCTGAGTGCTAAAAGCTCCTTGATTCTATCAACCAAATCTTATTATGCAGAACAATTCCGGTCCAAAAAACGGTTGTTACGCATCATCACGAGGTATTTATAGAAGAACTAGGCCTGTCTAATAGCTAGTTCAGCTTTATCAAGTTTTAACCGGTATGCTAACAGTCTTCCCAAAGCTGCAGTCAAACATATAGTTGTTCAGTCGTGTTACTGGTCATTCATCAGGGACTATGATGAACTCATCTCCCAATTTGGCTGTGATATTCCTACACATGAAAATGAACTGAATCTATTTTGCTGCATTACGTGGTTCCCCTTTCTCCTACACTGCACTATCAATAGAGTCATAAGAAATGTTGTCGAAGGCTCTCCCAATATGTTAACATCTTTGTTGATGGAAATATTCATATATGAAGTGAAATATTCTTGTATTAAAGATTAGACATAAACGGGGAAAAATTGCTGGGCAAGTTTTGTAGCCCAACATAACATCAGCATCTTCGATAAATTTATGAATTTGAGATAGAAATATACTAAAATTGCCCTCAAAGTGTATTCAAGTCGTCAAAATCTAGTGCCTTGTAAACTGATTGAAAGAATTCAGCAAACATTTTGGCAGCACTATACTCATTTACAAATGGTGTCAGATTACAAGATCTTGGAGGGAAATTCACGGATCCCTTTCTTGAGATGATGTTCTGATCTAATTTTTTTTTTAATAAATCGATGGTAGGCTACACTAATATTTTGAAGTTAAGGCAATAAAAATTCATTGATTTTTTCAGGATAAAACAGTGCAGTCTTCAACCCAAATCCGACAATTTTGTTTGTTGACGTATCCATTCAGCCAAAAATGAGCTTCATCGCTTAACACTGAAAACGGGTCATCTTGGAGCTATTGCAACGCTCAGAAACCAAATCAATGACGCAAAGCAAGGTCAACTCGCTTTAATTTTTGAACAACCTGTAAAATACGCCACAATTTGCCATATGAAAAACTCAGAATGACCAATTGATTGATTGCGGATATTCATGTACGCTTTCAGCTACAGCATCAATGTTGACACTAGATCGACTTGTACGCACTCTAGTCGGGTGATGAAAATCCAATAATGAAAAATTTGGTTCGAAATTTATTGAATGTTTCGAGAATAGTATCGTTCAGTTGGACTATCATGAACACCATAAAATGGTCGAACACTCATTTTTGAAATAAATAAACGTTGTTCTCGCGTAAGTCTATTCATGGTGAAATGTCGATGAACACAGAACACAAATCTCATGATAGTTGTCACGCGTGAAACCTAATGAGGAAAAAACATCTTATTGGATCACTCTTTATATATAATGGAAAGATCCTATATAATATAATCTATGGCGCAGACGATGGCCGTTTGGCTTTAATTCCTACACAAGTTGGATTTTAAAGGTTTTAAGCCAAAATCCTTTCGTAAAATCGTCCATAAAGTGGAAGGACACAACCCGTTGCTGAGAACGGTGGCGAATTGATTGATTTGGATTTTCTTCAATGCTTTTAGTACAGCGGCTACAGAACCATGTTAATGAATAAAAAATTCAACAACGTGCATCTTCTGTAAGTCTATCAAAAATGAAATGTCAAACCAAACTAAGCAAAAAGCAACTGTCAGCTGTTATATGTGTTGTCAAATAAAGCAGTGTTGCTAATTGAAAGTTGTGCAACTTCTAAAAAAAAACAACCTTTATAAGTAGGAAGAAATGCGGATTTTGCTTAGAAAACGAATGTATAAAGCCAAATTATCAACTACACACCTTCTTCAATAAAAATAAATATAAAAGGTGTTTTAATATCCATCGGGACTTTCTTTAAAATCATTCTTAATCCGGATTTTTTGTATCACCTACGTATCTACACCAATCCAATAGCTTATCATAAGACTCACTATGCTAATTCCACAAAGTGTATATATAAAAAAATGCTCAAGGCATATCCAATCTTAACGAGATAAATACTCGACATTTTACTACCATAATGCTGATCGTTAATTATGAACACCTTCCATATCCATGCATTAGATCAGATAAAATCAATTAATCGATTAATCTTTCACTGATATTCATTTGCATATTATACGACTACATGTTAAGTACATTGATGTAAAATTATTTTATCTTAATGCCTAAGTGTAGCTTAAATATCAACTCGGCTTAAAACCATATAGTTGCGATATTGTTGTTGTTAATGATTTTTTTGCTTGTATGTATTCTAAGAAATTGATGTCAAATAAGATGTCATGGACGTGAGATTTAAAATATGTACTCGTAAGTGTTATTTGAACACATTGTTTTTATTTTTCTATTGAACCTGTATACATGAGTGTATAGATATTTGGATTGATATGGTTTGATCTTTAAGTATTGCAAACGTCATCTTTACAGTACTGGACGTATAGTTTTTTATCTTGTAAAATAAGTACAATATATAGTTAATGTGGGCTCAATTAGAAAGCCGAAACAAAGTTTAACCAAGTCATCTCTACTCTGGAGCAGCTTAGAACCTTGCGATTCATATGGTCTCTTTCTTCTAATAAAGTCTAATAAAGTGTTATGGTGGAATTCTATATTGAGAATTAGAATACGGGTTGATATATGCTGGACTGACGATACGCATCCGTAAAAAAAATTAGAATACCCCAAACACGAGATTAAGGATCGGCACGTGAAACGTATATACAGTTACTTAGAAATTCTGGCGTTTTTGACGGCTTTATCACATGTATGATCGAGTATCGGCTGGAATTCATAACTCTCCATGAAACTCGATGGCCTTAAAGTGGAGACTATATGTCCCAAGGTTATACATTGCTGTGGAGATGAGCTCGGAAATCTTGGAGTTGGATTATCATTGGACCATAGGTAAATGAAGCTGTGTTGGACTGCGAAGCAGTTGATAATCGATTGTGTATAAGCCCACTGATGTAAGCCAACCATGAAATTAAAGTAGCAAGTACATACTTTCCTCATAAAAACATCCTTCGAAAAATGGAGACATCCACGTAACATTCCGAAGCCAAATTGACGAAGTGTTGATTTCAAAGAGCGGGTTCGAGATGTTCAAAACGTGAGATTGTATCGGTTTACAACAAAACTCGAAGGCAGGTCATTGCAAAGCCACGACGGAAATTTTCTTTTCAGTAATATCATTTTGCGATCTAACTACGAGTCTGATGAAGAAAGAACTGTCTAGAAAATATTGGAAACCTCCATTGTCGATGCCACCCACTAAGCTCTCGGTATAGTCAAAATTAAGCCCAAAAATGATTGGATTGATGAGAAGTGTCATCTTGCCGTTGAACATCGAAATATAGCCCACAATGAAGCGCAGACTCGGTGTTTAAACCTCTTAACGATACCCTGTAGCATAATGTATATAGGCTTTAGAAGAAGTAAGAGTCTCGTAAACATGCGTAGGCTTTTTACCATAAAAGATAATTCTATGAACTTTTATGGTTGTTAATACGATTGAACGATTCGGTATTTGACCTCTGACATGGTTCATAAACTGATTCGAAGAATCAGTAAATATATTGGAAATGTTGACGGAAAATACCAGTTTACATGTGGCACACAGGAAGGCTAATCGAACCTCTGTCAATGCCAACGTTCGTGGTTGATTGGGAGATCCCCTTCAATATTTGTTTGTATTTATAATTTATATCTCCACCAGGATACATCCGTCCTACTTACAAACCAGGGAGATTGATCCCTCTGGGACCAGGAAGATTGAGTGTTTGATAGTATTGCCAACATATCAGCAAGTATACTGCTGTGATACCTTTGATATGTGTTATGAAATAAGTTATGAATTTTATATCGTTTAAAACCAAAATTATATAAAGGGTTTTCATTTGACATTTGAGAACGATATCAGTAAAATGGCTGCCAGGGCTACGCTTACAACACCATATTTGCTGTATGTCATTTAGGGTCTTGAATCAATTGTGGAACATTGGCATATACCATATTTTTCACGTGGTCCGAAAGAGAAAAATCTTGGTGGCAAATTGTGATCACCTCTTCCAGAAATAACATGGTGAGGAATCTTTTTTTGCCAAATTGCGATTGTTTTGTTGCTTGTGTGGCATGTAGCGCCACCTTGATGCAAATAAACGGCATCCACATCAGTATCTTCCAATGTCGGCCATACAATCATTAATTATTTAATAGTAGCGTAATCCATTCACCGTAACAGTTGCACCAGCCTCATTTTTGACTCGTTGAATGATGGAAAAGCTTTTCAATAATGATTCTTGGATTTTCTAGGCCCCAAATCTTAATCATTTTAATGCATTTGAAGGACCCAATCAGCGAAAATACGACGTTTATGGTGAAAACTTTAGAAGTCTTAAGACCAAAGTCTTTATGCAAAATACGGTGTAATGTCTTTTGTGGAATGTCTAATTTCAAAAATCGACAAACCTGGGTTGCCTTCAACACTTCGAGCAGCAATATTTTCAGTTGTTCTTGAGCAACGCATATACAGTTTCGATTCTTCACATCACTAACTTGTCCAACAGCTCAAATTTTTTCTCCAACTTCACTATTACCGGCAGGGTAGGTGCGCTTTACGACAACCAAAACGTACGTTAGTCTTGGGAACTGTGACTGCAAAATAGCAGGCAATTCAAAATAAAACCTCTTATTTTAAAACCCTTTACATTACTAAAGAGTTTCTCGCTTTCTTGTGGTCTCGAGCTCAAAATACAGGCACTGGAAACATTCATTGGGATGGCCATCTTTCAGTTATGTACACCGCAATACGTCTTGGTTCGAAGGGTTCCAATCGAGACGTGATTATAGGGTCGTTAACGTCTTTTAAGCTATAGATTACTCTACATTTATTTATACCTTCTCCAAATAAGGAAGTTGTTACGTTACGTTCATATCGGAAACTGTATTAACCTATTGAACTACAACTATACGTATAATTTATGGCATAATCGATCAAAACACTTTAAGTAATTAAATTTTATTGAAATTCAATGTTAACTTGTATTATTATATACAACACACATACATCATACATATTCATAGTAATTATACAGTCGTCTACAATAAGACATAAGTATAAGCAAACTGTGCACGGAAGAGGCTGATTGTTGCAATAAAATTATTGACGAGTTTAAGATTTATGGAATTAAGGTAACACTTATTATATAAAAGAAGTGAATGGTGATTTGAAAGAATTTGAATTTTTGGTTTTGAACATTCGTATTTATATCGGAAGTTGAAAGCGAGAGGGAGGTGTGAGAAATTCAAGATTATTATATATGTAGCCGACTAAACGTGAAATAACACACCCATGTTTGTTTGTTTTTACCTTTACAATGTTGTCGGTTCGCTTATTTACGTCCTATCTCACGCCATTACAGTTACAGCCAAATCGAGGACGTACGGCTATAGGTCCGATTTACGTAGAACCATCTGCACATTGCATAGCAGCCTATAGTAGTACTGACATGGAAGATGGGTTGGCCATCAATTCTGCACTCCAACAGAGGTTATAGTTGTGGTTCATTCACACCACCGATCGTAATCAGATGGTGAAAAATCCTTTTTGCACCCTCGTCCTATCGGGATTCGAACCCGGTACCTCCCGCTCTAATTGCCGCTGCTTTACCCACTGCGCTATTTGGTCGGTCACACCTATGTTTCTCGTTTGATACTTATGCTACTTTGACCTCGTACATACAAAATTTATGGACCAATCTAAGGACGTGTCGTATTCATGGCGATAATTATTTTTAAAATTGATAATTTTTAATTTCTGGCAAGTGGTGTTATCTTTTCGACTGTTTCCTCTTATTTCTCTAGCAACTTCTTCAATTTCAGGGTTGATGAGGTAAGATATCGAATTTCCTCTTTTGAATTATGTTTTTACAATATTTTGAACTGTATTGAATTATGAAATTTTGATATTTTGATGGTTCGAAAGATGCTGGTAAAGTTAGCCGAAAGTTTCCAGCCGCAAAAATAAAAAAGGTCGATAATGCAGATAGTGTCTTTGCTATTCCAGCCAAATGTTTAAAAATTTTAGATTGTTTGATTGATTTTCCACCGAAAATTATTGTCCAACATTTTCCAGCCAAATAAATTGTATATGCATCGAAAATATTATGGCTGGATGTTGGTTTATTTTAAGCGGTTTGTCAATGACTATCACTAGAAATAAATTTGGGTCAAGTTTCATGGGAGAATTCGATTTATTGAACCCGATTTTTCAAAGTGGTTTGTCAATGGAAAACCGCTTCGAATAAACCTACATCCAGCCATAAAACTCTAGAGGTTGATTGTTTATTTTTTTAATTTTTAATATAAGAGTTTTTCCGTTAAATCTGGTAGTTTTTCGATGCATAACATTTTTTTTGGCTGGGAAATGTATAACATTGATTTTCGGTTCATAATGTGGCGTTCACAAATACGACGAATAGTCTCACGCCACAATAGTGAAGTATAAGCAAAATAATCGAAAAAAGATTTCGAGTCAAATTCTGTAAATTCGCTAGAACTGTTGCAACCTCACAGTATATATAGAAACGAAATGCAACATACATCAAGTCCGGTCGCATATGCCTGATGAGATGGATTTGATCTTTTCGATCACACAACGAGTCAATGACGTCATCAGATCGAAACCGGCCTAGCGAAACGAATATTACAGACTACATACAAGATGCCATACATTTCAGGACAAACGTCTTCATCGGCTGGTTGATACAGCGCCCTAGCTGTCAATCAATGCCACTCTGTGGAGTCGAAAGTTTAACTCCCGCCATTTATCATTAGCTGTCACGATTACAGCACCCTGCATCAATTATCACACTTCAACAATAATCAATCAAAAAATCTAAAATTTTAAACTTTCGGCTGGAAGAGCAAAGACACTCGCATTATCGATTTTTTAATTTTTTCGACTGGTAACTTTCGGCTAACTTTAACAGCATGTCCGAAATACCTTTATCGAAATTTTAGCCTCTGCTTAGAATTAGTGTGGTAGTTGTTTATCCGGATTACCACTGGCGAAGTCTGAATTAATAATTAAGGTTGGAAACGAGACTTTATTACATTTTGCGGTTTATATACATAATACGCCGGTTGTAGCTTCATGGTTAAGAGAGTTTCTCATCACGCCGCGGAGTTCGAGTCTCGCCGTTGACCAAAAATTTACATGCATAAAATGTAATTGTGTATAAAAACAATTGTTGGGCTGACCACCTACAATGTGCACCATTCGTTCAAATGGTTCGTAAAGTCGCAGGTGATACGTGTAAGGGCCTTTTACGGATAATGAGGATAAGCTGAAATGTTAGTGTTGATCAGATTCAATGTCATGTATGGATATGAGGGTTGGACCTTGATATATGAGAACAATTGCTTCTAACATTCGCGAGAAGAATCATGCGTGTGATATATGACCTAAAACGCGACGTTGGTGGCAGATATCGAGTACTTTAATCAAAAGACATCGAGTACACTAACTCGGTCACGCTCTGTGTCAAAGCCTCCTGTCGGTAGGCGAAGAGGTTGCTGTCGACAACGATGGCCCTACGGCGTAGAGAGTGATCTGGCATCTTCTAATTGTTAACAACTATATGAAGAGCTGGTTCGTGATCGAAACCGATGGAGTCAGATTGTTGACACGACACGGGCCAATAATGGCTTGTAAAAACCGCTAAAAAACAATTGGAGGTTATTCTGGGGCCAGCAGCCGCGGTGATTCCAGCTACAATAGTGTATATTAAAATTGTTGCGGTTAAAACGTTTGTTGTTGAACTTGTGTCAAGCACAGGTGGTGGTAAATGGGTTCATACATCATCTTGATAATATGACGTATTACTATAGTGGTTTAAACGTAAGTTTATCCACGTAATAAATCTAAATTAGGGCTCTTTACGCGAGTGCTGGTGTAGAACAGTCCAATTTGTTTGAACAAATTAGAGTGCTAAAAGCTGGCCATTTGTACCTAAATATTCTCCTATAAAACCACTGTTTTATTTTCAATTCGTTTTTAGATCAAGATATAACTATTAAACGTATAACCAAGAACGAAAGTTAGAGGTTCAAAGTCGATCAGATACCACCCTAGTTCTAACCGTTTTCCGTCGTTTTCCGGGAAACCAAAGCGTTGCACGAAGTGTGGGTCACTACCAGAGAGTGAACTTGACTCAATTCGAGATTAATAACTATTTTTAGAATCTATGAGAGGTGGTGCATGACCGATCTTAGTTCGAACAGTGATTTGTCTGGTTAATTCCGATAACGAAAGAGACTCAAATTTCTTAACTAAATGCCGACAGGATAAGTTGTAGAAACTTTCACAGACTTTTTGCTTTTGTTATCCATGTTTTTAACGGGATGTGGTTTCAATATGTAAAAATTCTGTGTAAGTGAAGACATACCTGGTGGTTTGTCTGAATAAGACGCTTCTTAAATAGACAAAATGCGTCTAGCAATAATTAGATTGAGCAGGTCTGTGATGCTCTTAGATGTCCTGGGCTGCACGCACGCTACAAACACACAAGTTATCAATGTGTCCTCCTAGTCTAATCATATATCAATGTGTCCTCCTAGTCTAAACATATCGGGTAAACTGCTGAACCATCTACGGGGTTGAGATTGTGGGCTGAAACTGTTCACATAAACCTGGAATCCTCAGTAAGAGCGGGTAATAAGCTGGCTTAATTATACTATTTAAATCAAGCCATATTGAGCTTGCTTGGAAAACTGATGAAGGGTTTCGTATGAACAGTGATTGATCACAAGTTATAGTCTGTCCTATAGTACTGACATGAAAGTTGGGTCTGCCCATGGATTCTTAACTCAATAGGGGGTCACAAATGTGTTCATTCTCACCAATATTCGTAATCAGATGGTGAAAAATCCCTTTTGCATCCTGCCCTAATCGGGATTCGAACCTGGTACTTCCCAACTGCTGCTTTAACCACTGCGCCATTTGGACGATTGCTTGTCACTTTAATGATCTTAAAGGAAACCATAAATGTGCTTGGTATCATTTTGCTACCTTTTATCTAAACCATATATTTTATATAAAAAATACAAAGTGCTGATGTAGGTTAGGTTTAGTGGCTGCTACAGTACACTTGTGTTGCTCAAACTGGTTCTTATAAGGGTAATAGGTAAGTAAAAACTTCAGGATTTTAATTCCTTATTACCCTTATAAGAACCAGTTTGAGCTACTTATTTAGCGTGAAAAGTCTCGCACCTTATAGTTTTCGAGACCAAAGAGGCAGTCTATTTACCCAAATAATCATGTCTTTTGCATGCCAAAGCCGGACATGAGCTTAAGAGGTGCACTACCGCCTCTTCCTCCTCCTCGTCCACACAGCTTCTGGAAAATTCATTAACTAGACCTAGCCTCCTCGCATGTTCTCCAAGTAGGCAGTGGCTACGATCGGTTTTAGTTTACGTATTCGTAGGGAAATCAGTGTCTTTGAGCGTTTCAAGTCCAGCTTTGGACAGACTTACCTTGCTACCTTGCTGGTGTTCGTCCACCTTTTATTCGCTGAGGCTACTGCCTTCTTTTTAATCACAGCCTAATGAGCCTCGAGTCTGAGCAGTCGGAGAGTTGTACCATGCCTGCAATTCCCCATGTCGTCCGAGTGACGAGGACCCAGATTATCTAAATTCTCATCTCTTTCAGAGATGAGACTATTTATCTATTGCATGTTAACATGCTTCGACAGGTGGTATTTCTCACCAAATCCCGAAATTTCACACCTATGGAACGATTTGCCAAATAAGGAAATACATTTATATCGATTGACTCATACGCGCCACACTATAAATAAAACATTTCACAATAAAGCTTTCCTTCTGATTAACTCATTTTAACTTTCTTATTAATATGTTTCTTATTTGCATTCATACTTTGGTCATTACATCATGAAAACGTGACAATAATGTTAAAATAGTAAAGAAATTTCATCTCAAGCTTAGTCTTATAGTTTTCGGCTCGATTCACCTTTTCAAATCACTTTTGAGCTCTAAGATCGTTGACGGTTACTTTTTGTATATGAACCCGATTAATACAACAACCTTATAAGTGCATACCAAGCCGCGCAACTAAAAATAACTTATGACAACTGCGGAATGTATATAATACCAAAAACCGCAATTTATTTATATGTACACATAACTGGATACAGGCGCAAAAATTCACATCTAAAAATAACGACAAAATTACACCAACAAAATCGAATTTCGGTGAAATGGCAATAATTAAAATTCTTAAGATTTAGCGTATATGGCGCCAAGGAAATAACTTTCTCAGACACTTCAAGACAACTATATACTCGTTTACAAGAAAAAAACAAAAGAACTATGTCATATAGATTACATTTCACGTCTTAATGGTAACCTTGAAAAGACATTCTAATTGTTTTAATCGATGCCTAGAGTATCTATTTGCGCCGAGTACATACATATAGCTTTCATACTGTTAAATCACTCAAATCTTGTTACTGTCAAACTGTGTTACCGTAAACAATTTACAATTTTATATAAGCAACGAATACACAATAATAATGATATAAACAACAAGACGTATAGCAAAAGAAATTCCAAAAACCCACAATCAACGTATATTGATCAAGTGTAATTACATAAAAGAACAACAACAATAACGAAACGATCCAATCTTTCATGGGTGCTTGTAAGTTTTATTTTTGGTAACATTTCCAAAAATAATCGTTGAAAAGTTATTTCTAAAAATAAACATTTCTTTCTTTCTCGACGTTATTTATGTGAAACATGTAAACAACTTAAAGTAGATTGTGATCGCGATTTCTTCTTCTTCTTCTTCTTAGTGTTGTTTCTCATCTTAATCTGTACTCGTACTCGTATATTATGTTCTTGTACGTTAAAAATACATGTAGTAAATCTTGGTTAATTGGTTGGTCTTGTTATTGTATGTGGTGCTGTTGCCTCTTTGGTATGTCTTATATATAGGGTGTCCCAATAAACGGTCCAGATTTGTGATACTAAGAACAAATCCAAGCAACTAGCATCTGTCTAGAGGAGTTATCATAGGGAAATGAATTATATCTGCGGTTTACTGCCCACCGAGAACGTCCTAGGACATAAGTTCAAACCAGGAGGAGACTACAACGCCCAATATATTCAATGGGGTTCGAGATTAAGTTCTACGAAATCAAACTACTGTGCGAATGTATACAGATTGAAAAGATGGTTCATATATCTACTGGCCAACTGACAGGTAAAATTCCCCAATATACTAGACTTCCCCAGTAGACTAGTAACCAAGGGTATACCTAGAACATTAATCAAGCCCGTGCTAAGATTTGTCTCCTAATCACCCTCCCGTATTAATAACTCTTAACACGCAAGTTCTAAAACTAGCGCCATCTAGATTCCTGACGAATCAACATACTAATTGGTCTCTATTTAAGTCTACAATAACTGGAAGTGTTCGTTAAATATTCCTTTAAAGACAAAATATCAAATTGATGTAGCGGTTCAACAACTAAAGGCCCTATTCCATGAGAAATATTGACTGTCAGTAAATATTAAAATGGGATAGTAATATAGATTTTATAGTAGTGTAAGTGAAACAGAAAGCTACTTCAGTCAAACTTGACTGGAAAAATATTTGTGTTTGTGGTAGTGTGACTGCCATAAAAAGTATAAAATTGAATACTTTTTATTGCAGTCACACTCAGCCTTCTACATAAAATTTGGGTAAGACAAGAAATTTTGTTCCGCACACAACCCATTTTATAGTCAAGGGTCAAATAGTCGATATATTATTTTGGTAAAATTATAATTGAATTGAAAAATAAAAATCATATTTGTTTAGCATTGTGATATTTAATAATAATCTATGGCTAGGAGGCCGTAAACGGCCCTTACCGCGTCTCAACTGAGACCTTACGAACCATTTTAACGATTAGTGCACATTGTAGGTGGTCAAGCCCAACGAATGGTTTTACACACAACCGCATTTTATGTCATCCGGTGGCATGTTATGTTAATTTTTGGTCAGCGGCGAGAATCGAACTCGAGACCGCGGCGTGATGAGAAACTCTCTTAACCATTAAGCTACGACCGGTGATATTTAATAATAAATTTTAATTCACAATTTAAAAAATCTCCAAGAATGAATAAATAATGATTTTTTTGGTTATGTTTTCTTCAAAATTCTGCTATAATTCGCTAAAAAAATAACGTTGTCTTTGTCTTTTAGTTTTTCTCTTTTCGTCTTTTTTGACTGTCAGTCAATTTTTTCCCATGGAATGGAGCCTTAACTAGTGTCACAAAGCACTATAATAATTAATGTGATATTCTTTCCAAAATGAGAGAAAAGAGCACTTTTTTATTAATCAAAGAATACGAAAAAAAATTGCCCTTTTCGATGTATTGGTGAAAATAAAATACAAATTATTATGATACACAAACACAAATTTCATAGTATAGTCTTTTAAAATATATAGATTTATTTTATTATAATCCTTTATTATTATTGCTAATAACTTTTTAATTAATTTTGATAATTTCACACATTTACGAAAAAATGTAATTCACGAATGAAATTAAAAATGGCGTTTTGTTTTTGTTTATATTGTTTTGACATTTAAAAATTTATATGTGTGGGTAAATCTGCGAAAAAATCTCGATTTTTAAAAAGTGCTCGAGATAAAAAAAAGTGCTCGAGATCATTTCCAAAGAACGTGTAATGTCAAAAACGCACGTGTTTCAAAAAGAGCACTTTTTCTGCTGTCAGAGCACTTTTTTTACTAAAGAATATCGCATAAGAGAAGTTATACTGATTAAGAAGCGCCATCAAAAATTGGCGACAAAATATTTAATTAAGAACAAATTGTTTAACTATTTTCACGAGTTTTGTTGTACGAATCGTATAAACGCAAAATTGAATAAATTTACATACATAGTCATATGGATTGGAGAGTGTAGTAGAAAAAACAAAATCATAGTAAAATAACTGCATGGTCCATTACATTCCACGCAATTTTCTTGCATTTATCGTTCTTGACCATTATCAGATTGTGTTCAAATAAAAAATACTAAATTCTACACATACATCCGTACTTGTACATAATTGGTAGTCAATATGTATATTGAAATCGCCAAAAAAAATCCTGAGAATATACGCATATAATGTGTAGGTGCCAGTAGAGAAGGAAATATGCCAGTCATTTTCCTTTAACAGTGTTATTGCACAATCCGCACATTTAGATTTTTTTTTAAATTTTGTGGAGCAAATATCCTGTAAAATACTTATTAGATGTAGAGATGTAGAATCAGGTTCGCCAAGTAATGATCCGGTTTCAATAAATTCTTCGTCGATTTCAATTACAACTAAATAATTGTCCAAATCGTTTTCCTCGCCTTGGCCATTATTCGAGCAAGTTAAGCTAGAATTGGTCCCAATTTCAATATTTTCTTGTAAGCAATCATCATTGGTTTTATCTTCTCGAATAACTTCGATTAGGTTATAATCAATATCTTCTTCGCAATTTCCTAAGGTCGTGAATGGTGTTAGATATTTAATTGATAATAATTTTGAGACTGTGTAGCTAAACTCTTGAACAGATGGGTTGAAATTGTTACCATGTGCAGATCTAATTAAAGAAAACGTATTTTCCAAAGTATCCTGCTTTAATCTTGAGGTAAGTAGATATTTTATGTCAGGATTCTCGCGTGTTGAGGATTTAAGTTATAAAAGAATTCCGCGAATAATTTGATTCATTCCGTCAAATGAGTAAACTTTCTTTAGATTAACTAATTTAACTGTTGCCATATAAATTAACATTTCGTTAAGGAATTTGTCAAGGTTATCAAAAAGAATTAAGGTCGCAGGTACCTTATCTTTGACGGAATCGGAGAATTTACTTAAACCATATACTGTTTTTATTCCAGCCACAACGCTTCGGCTAAATACTTGAGTGGCAAGTTTGGCCTTCATTTTATCAAAGTGACCTGGGTCAATGTGTTTGTCGATCAATTTTGGACACATTCGAGTTGGAGATGATTGCTCTAATTTACACTGAAAGAAATCGTATGCTCATATTGTGAAAAGTCTATTCTCAAATACACAATTTTCATTATTGATAAAAATTCTTGAAATAACGAACGATATTGAGCATTAATAGCATGAATTGAGTTGAAACCAAAAAATTTCTGCACAAATCATGTTTTATGGATTGATTTTAATTTGCTTTATTTGAGATTATCTGAAAATACTTAATTCAACCCGTTTATGCTCTTTTTTAAGATTGACACGGTTAATTTAAGATTTTTATACTGCAATTGATATTTTGATGAATTTTGGGGAGTTAAGCAATGTTTATGCTCAAATTAAATAAATTATTTAGAGTTAATTTAAGAAAATTTTTAATCTTGAATCATATATTTGATTAAATTTAGTTTTAAAGTATATCCTAAATCGTGTAAATTTCTACATCAATTAGGATGCACAAAATCGAATATTCAACAGCCTAATAGATCTAGAACATTATGCATAAAATTTTCTATTGGAAACAAATAAAATTCGCTTCGTCTTACTTTTCTAGTTTCATAATTAAAAAAATTCGATTAATGGAGTTATTTATAACAATCGAAAATGAAGCGGGTAATACATTTTTTGAATTATTTAAAAGACTAAGGATGCTTTCACTAATCATATTAAATTTGATTTTTGATTCGGTACAATTAAATCCTTTATAATATAAACTATGTATTCCTTCACTTAAATGTTTAAATAAATCTCAGATATATTACGAGGCTATAAAAATATAGTACGACAAAGTAGATTTTTTGAATTTCTTGTTGTATATTATTATTAAACGATAATATGATCATAACCAAGATCACTCGCGCAATAACTTGTACGATGTACATGTAATATTTTTATTATCTCTTAAGTAATTATGTCATATTGGTAATCATTGGCAACAATGTATCAGAATATATATTTTTTTAAATTTTTTATGAATGTAGTTCTATTTTTATTTCTTAAAAATATTTATTATAGAGCTATAATTTAAACTTTCAAATGTTGGGTTTTTCATAAGCAAATTTTCCTAGAAACACATTAAATGAGTTCTATCTTCTATGTTGGTAAATTCTGCACAATGTTTAATAGTACGAAAAATCATTTGGCTAAGATGTCGTTTTGTATCTTATGCCGTTTTCATAAATGTCATTTTGAACCTTAAGCCGTTTTGACCTTTAGCCGTTTTGAAAAATGTCATTTTGAATCATGTCGTTTTGAACTACGATATTTTAAAATGTGTCATTTCAACCCGAACCCATCGTTAACGTACTAATAAACTCTAATTAGATTTGTTTAAAATTGAAGTTAATATTTAAATAATTTATTAAATGTTATCCTTGATCATAAATAGGTAGTTTTTTTTACAACTGACATATCAGTTCAGCATATAAAGCAGTTCCTTTAATTTAAACTGAACATTGACAAAGCATCCTACGAAAACTTTCGCTCTAAATTTATGTTTTGAAATATAATTATTACATTCAGTTTAAGTTCTTATATATATGACCATTTTTATCGGAAGGTCGCATAATTCATTCAAAAGCACTGTAAGTTCTTGTAACGGCTGCAACGTTAACTTCAACTTCCTCTTATGAAGGTTCGAAACCCTTTCAAATCGCGGGGAAAAAAGTAAGGCCTAAATTTATCTATGAGTTTTAGCTAACAAAAAATGAATCCTCCTCAGCTTAGAATAGTTGAGTCATGTAAGACATTCAGTAACGATCGGCATTACGTTGCAATCAAGTTATTTGTGATCAACTCATGCCATGTATTTCGTTATGTATGTTACATCGCTGATGAATTTTTGAATATTACATTTTTGGATAGCCCTTGTAATGATCTATCGTTTAAAAATTAATATTTTCTTGATATAAAAGTAAAAAATATAATTTTTGTGGCAAAAATAACAATTATTGTATGGAAAAGTAAATTTCTAAATCGTCTTCTGGAAAACTAATTTTTAATAATGTGTAGAATTTTTTGTATTGATAGTGCGAATTGAGTATAGTAGTCTAAACACAAGAACCAATTAACTTAGATTAAATTCAAATTTTGAAAACGGAATACTTAAATCATGTAAAGTAATCTCAATTTTTGAATAAATTTATGATTCATCAATTTCTTTTTTTTAATGTTCTACATTTGAGAATGAAATTCTAAATTTGATATCATGATTTTTCACTTTTTTGAGAATATTATTCATGATATTAGTACAAAAGTGTATAGTCGCATTTTCTATTTTCTAACTTGAATCCTTTGTAGTTTAATGTTAAATTTTAAAGTGTTCAGACGCGTATGCGAAGGTTAAATAATTAAATTTAAAAAGTGTTGGAAATTTTTTTAATGTGTTGTGTTTTAATGTGGTGTATATATACAGAATAAATATAATTTCAAAATTATATTAGTAAAACAAATTGATTAAATTAAACATTTTATGAAAAGTAACGATTTTGTTTTGCAAAACTACTAACGAATCTAATTAAAAAAGTAACGATTTTTTATATAGTGCGATTTGTTAATGTGAAAAATGACGATTTTTCAAAAATACTAACGATTTTATTAAAAAAAGTCGTTACTTTTTTTTTTTTTTTTTTTTTATTTCGTTAAGTTGATAGTGCGATTTAAGTGTGGATGTTTTGAAATATTTAATTAAACAACATAATTTCAAATTTAAAACGTGGAATAGTAACGAAATTGTAATCAATTCATATTTAATTTACTAGTGATAATTTTAATTTTAAGCAGTTTATATCCCAGAAAAAATACATTGCTGATTAGCAAGTGGCACCAATTTACGGATCAAGTTGAGGATACTCTAAGAAAACACATTAAAGATGGAAAAGTTAAAAGGGATCTTTCAAATTTTAAAAACATCGAAAACATAGGTAACATTAATTGTATTACAATGAAATACATTTATACTAACATAACATAAAATATATTGTATTTCTACAGACAAAAAAAATTGCAGTTTTTAAATTACTGCATTACGCCTTACCACCAACACCAAGAGTTTATAGTGTCAGCAACAAAAAAAAATATGGAAACCTTCAATTGACAACTCTATTTCATCTTTTATACTAGAAGTTTCGAGTCACTCTGTAATTGAAAAAACAATTGTAGATCTTCGTAAAAAATACAGTGATTACAATCTTAATTTGTAACCATTAGTAATCATTATTGGTGATGATTCTCAACGAGAATTCGTCACAGTGTTCGATGAAATATACTATAAATTTGATAGTTTGTTAAATGCGGTAGATTGCTGTTTTAAGCTCTTTTTTGTTTTTGATATTAAATACCCTTTAGAATCCATTAAAGTTTGGACATTTATTCAACAATATTTTTATGAAATAGTTGTTTCGCAGATGACATTGACTCGAAACTAATATTACTTTTATCAGATCTTAAATCCATGAAAGATATTTTTATAAACCAATAAGTACAATAACGATTGTTTTGATAATCATCTATAGTAAAAGTTCAGATAATAAAAAATTTAGTTTTAAGTAATTAACTCTTAACTAATGTTTTGAATTTTTTTACAAATTTCATTATATTTGCTTAAAATTATATTGAATTCAATAAATTACAATTGTAATTTTGGATTAAGTTTATCTACTAGTAGATGAAAAAATATTTTTAATATTATGAAAAGTTATTTAATCCATTTTTCTACCATCAGAAATAAATTTCCCTTTTTAATTCTAAAACAAAGTCTTAATATGTATTCATGTTTCATTTGTCAGTCTTTTACATTAAGAAAAACTCAAGATGGGGCATTATATGCAAAAGATCCATTATTATAATACATTTTTGTTATATAATAAATTAAATAATATAAAATTATATGAATAAATTTTAAGTTTTAGTTACATTAAATTATTTAAAATAAAATTATGTATGAAAACTGTGAAATTGTATATATATGTAAATATATATATATATATATATATATATATATATATATATATATATATATATATATATATATATATATATATATATATATATATTTACATATATATATATATATATATATATATATATATATATATATATATATATATATATATATATATATATATATATATATATATATGTATATGTATATATATTAATAATTCTAGCAATAAAATAATAATATTTATATTAATCAAGTTATGCATTTTATTTACTTGTTTTGACATGTATAAGAATTCACGCATCATTCTTGCTATTCTTCAATCGAATTTTACCAATGTAAATTAGAAGCAACAATATACACAATTTGAAAATTGTAGTCTTAAATTTGTAACAGGATTGGTCTCAAATGAAACATAACACACTCAAATTTCCCATTAGGCTATGAATATGTGATTCAACTTTAATTCACTTATACTTATTCGGAGAATTATTTATTAAATCTAGGAACAATTTTGAAACAATATAAACTTGAATGAAGAATCATATTGCTCAACATAATAAATCAAAACATAAATTGAGTTTAAATCTAATAGTATTGATGACTTTTGAACCTTTTATTTCTAGTTTTGAGAACAATGTAATTAAAATGAGCAACACAGTTTACTCGAACTATACTTAAAGTTTTTATTCTGAGATTAACTTATAAAAACATTAACAATTTTGAGAAAATCTTAACTTCAATTATAAAAACTGTACTCAAAATTAACATATCAAAACATAAATTGAGTTTAACTAATAAATAAGTTAATAATTTTATAATTGTTTACTTATCATTTCAAAAATAATACACATAAATGGAGAAACAAGCTTGACTTGAATTATACTTTAAGTTCTTAATTTTACCAATTTTTTAATTCATAAATCATCGATATTTTTTTTATTTTATTCTAAATTCGAAACTAATTTTGCTTAGCGCACATTTAAGCAGCTTTATTGCTTGAATTTATACATATAATGCATGATAAGAGCAGACTTTTCTCTCAGTGTATAAACTTCCCATTTTGCTATACCATCAGGTGTTGGAATGTCAGACGTTAGCATGCAGTTGCGGAAGGATTTAAATGAGTGTGGAGGGTCAAAAATACTTACGATTTCAGCAGTACCATCGTGATTTACAAGCGGGTTATTGGTATTTTTTCCATTATTATTCAAAGCTTTGCGATTATCGGACCCTTGATCACATATTACTGCTTTCACTGTCAAGTTTAAAGAACTGCACAATGTTACGTTGGTCTTTATTAACGTATAGTTAAAGAAATTGCATTCTCTGAGACGTAGTAACTTAAAATGTTTTCCAGTTACCAATAATGCCACGCGAAAACACACACGTAATTACCAATTTCGTCCGTTCTATAATCATCACCCAGATCAACAAATCCGGGAAGAAATTTTTTATTGTTTGCCACCGTATAAGCGAAGCTTTCGACGGTAACTCAAAATTTATCTGTTTATCTCAAAAGATCGGTAATAAATTTTTTGTGCCAATATTTTAAACGATTCTGGCCACTTATGCGTTTTCGATCTGTCTGAAAGCAACAATCGACAAAAATTTTATGAATGCTCACTTTTGTTTGCATTAGCAATTAAATCACTTAAATTTGGCTTAGGTTGACACTTTAGTTGTAGGAATTTTCTTTCTGCTTTTCTATTTTGATTCTGCAAGTTTTTAATTTTTTTGAGTAATTTAATTTTTTCATTTCGTAGCTTATCAATTCGAAGAAAACATTTGCGATTTAAAGACCGATAAATTTCTACGTTTCTTTCATTCCTTTCGCAATAACTGCATACTAGCTGTACAACTTCTAATACGTCGTCAAAATATGGGTCCGGCAGTTGTGAGATTTCAGTTAAAGATAAGTTTTCATATCGTTTTTACCCTCCACAGTTAAATTATCAGTTTGACTGAAGGTGCATGCGGTTTGTAAACTAACGTTTGTGGTTTGCAAAGCGACATTCATATCTGAACTTGGTTCTAGCAAGGGTAAAACTTCATTGTATATTTGTTGAGTTTGTGATTTAGCATCCGAACTTAAAATCGGCATAATGTTGGGACAGCCGTTAATTTAAGCTTGCGCTTAAGAATGCAACTTGGCTCATTTTACGAATGTGGTAGAGATTAATGTGAGACATTAAAGTAGGTTCAAAAAAATAATTTATGATGAGTGTCGCTAGTAAAAAAATGGCATTCGAGAAACACACCATATGATTTCTCTTAATATTATAGTGCTTTGTGCTAGTATTCTACCACAAGCTGCTTAGCGATCTAAGCTATGCTGATTAACTCTGCGGTTTTTAAGAAACGCACACTCTCTCCGAATATTCAACAACTACCATTGACAAAACGCTCAATACTCAGACAATGGCAACTCCATAGGTCACCTACTCTTTAATTTAGGAAAATAAAGCGATTAAAACCCTGAAAATTGCTTTGTTAAAAGAGCGTGACGAAGAGCTTCAACATTACCTCAAGGGACTTGAGAAATTAATTTGCTACACATCTTGCGAAGTGTTAAGACCGGACGAGCAAGTTGGAAACCAAGAAAGTCTAATGAATTTTGTAGATACATCTGAAAGTAAGCCAATCAAATACAAGTGGCGCAATGTCATACAAACGATCAAGGATAACATCGATGTAAAAAAGGCACCCGGACATGATCTGATAAGTGGAAAAATGCTGTCATAAATGTATCAAATTAATGACTTATTTATTCAACGCTATAATGCAAATAGGCCACTATCCGGATTCCGAAACCTATACGGCCCAATCAGCTAGTTACCAATCTCTCAAAACTGTTCGAAAAAATGTACTTGCAAAAACTTAAGATTATTCTGAACGAGAAAAAAACTCATTCCGGATCATCAATTTGGATTTAGAGAAGAATGCGGAACCGTGAAACAAGTTCACAGAGTCGAATCTGAAAACAGGAATTCCCTTGAATAAAAAAGTACTGCTCCGCAGCGTTTCTAGGTGTAGCCCAAGCTTAACTAACGTTCCAGGCAGAAGGAACATGCCGTAATCTAAATATAAAATATGGTGAAAATAATCTTTTAACCTTGTCAATTGTGAAAAGAATAATTGAAAAATCCAGAAACACAAATCCAGAAACAAGCCGTTTAAATATCAATTTCGAAGCAGTGTGTGAGAGTGTTCGTGAAAACTCCGGAACATCAATTCGGCGTCGTGGATAAAAATGGTAAATTTGAAGCTCTCTATAGCGTATACTCACAAAACATCTGTGCCACTATGCTTTAAAAATGCAATTAACACAACCACTATAAAAGCTAATGACCATGAAAAGCAAAGAGAGTTCGTTGAATGGATTATTGAACATCAACAAGTGGATGCGATTGTCGAACAAAACTGTACCCACAACGTGAAACTGTTTGGTGTGGATTTTGGTCTGGAGCCATGATTGGACCATACTTTTTTGAAAATGAGGCAAGCCAAGCTATAACTGTTACTGGTGCTCGTTGTCGCGACATGATATAACACAGTTCTGTCTGCCGAAATTGGATAGTTTTGGTGTGGCCAATATGTGGTTTCAACAAGACGGTGCTTCATGCTATACAGCTAGTGATATACAATTCAATTACTGCGTGAGACATTTTCTGGTCGTGTACTCTCTCCTTTCGGTGATCAGAATTTGTTAACTTGATTGTATGATTTAACATCATTAGGTTTCATTTTATGGGGTTATGTGAAGTCAAAGGTCATCAACGAAATTCAGCCACAATTATGCATAAAGGGTTAGAAAATTTCGACAAAAGAGAGTGTATGGGCCAACAAAGCTGTGGAGGCCATTTGCCTGATACATTATTCCATAAATAACCCTATCCTAAAAAATGTGTTTTCTATATAATTCAAACCTTGCGTTAATTTTGGGACACCCTTTACAAACAAACGCTTAATATAGAATCAAAATGAAATTCGCTACAGCAAAGAATTGCGCATTATTTTGTATTTTGCGATTGTTGCGTGGACGAATCAATACATATCCGTCTATTACACTGCAAGTCGTGTGTAGGTTTGATTATCTTCTATATATACGACTATGTACATATATAACTTTAAGACTTTCGAAAAAGTGTAACAAACAAAAGGCATTTAATTAAAAATAAAATTCACCATTAACTTGCACCGCTTGAACCGAAAATTTCTGTTTAATTGATTGACGGTTTTAATTCGATTGCATTACTTATCTATTGTTGGGTTTTAGACGAATTTCCTGTTCAATAGTTACACATATGTGTATAGTTTTAGGGGTCTTACAGGCCATTGTTGGTCCGAACCGTGTCAACCATCTGACTTCATTGGTTTCGTTGTATCATTCAGATTGGATCAGCACCGAATTATAATACAACACCAAAGTATTTCGTAGTAATAATTATTTCATCACAACAGAAGTAATTAATTATACCCCAAGATTCAAAAAATTCTCTGTAGAGCATCCTCTAGAATGTGAACTATTACAGAAACACGCTGAAACAATCGACGTAGACTTCTGTGTCTATGAATCAGAACACGAAGAAATTGACTCTCTGATTCGAACAGAACACCTAAATCTAGAAGAGAGTAAAGCTATTAAAAAACTTTGTCGGAAATTCGAAAACATTTTTCATAGGGAAAATCAAGATCCTTTACCAATGAGATCAATGAGATCTATCTGACGACAAACCAATATTCACAAAGACATATCGATATCCGTATGTCCACAAAGCGAAAGTTGAGAGTCAAGTGAATAAAATGTTGACCCAAGGAGTAATTAGACCATCCTTTTCACCTTGGAGTTCACCCATCTGGATTGTACCTAAAAAGGCTGACGCATCAGGGAAAACCAAATGGCGCATGGTCATAAATTACAAAAATCTAAACGCCAAAACTATTGCCGATAAGTATCCAGTCCCAAATATCACAGCTATATTGGAAAAGCTTGAAAAATGTCAATATTTTACTACTCTAGACTTGGCATCTGGATTTCACCAGATTGAAGTCAACCCAAAAGATCGGGAAGAAACAGCTTTTAGTATCGAATTTGGGCATTATGAATTCTTCGAATGTCCTTCAGATAAAAGAACGCTCCAAGCACATTTCATCGTATTATAAACTGAGTTTATGCATAGAGATGTTGCATTCTAAGGGCATATTATTACCCCTCAAGGGTTAAACCAAACCCAGACAAGCTCAATGCAATAAAGAACTATCCCTTACCGAAAACAGAGAAGCAGATAAAAAGCTTCCTGGACTCCTGGGACACTATCGTAAATGCATAAAGAACTTCGCCAAGCTTACTGAACCAATGACGAACTTTTTACATAAATCTGAAGTCATAAACGTTTCAAGACCCCGATTACGTAAAAAGCTTTGAACTGGCTAAGTAAGTACCCATTAATTTAATACCCTGATTTCTCGAGAGAATACTTTCTTACAACCGACGCTAGTAATATAGCAAAAGGAGCCATATTATCAAAGAAGTCAAGACCTTCCTATCTGTTACGCTAGTAGAACATTAACTAGTACAGAATAAAACTATTCGACCATAGAGAAAGAACCAATAGTCTGGTCAACTAAATACTTTCGGCCCTACCTCTTTGGAAAATAGTTCAATGACGATGGTATCACTGACCATATGCCACACACATGGCATACTTAACGCTAATGCAGACGCATTAGCGAATGATATCAGCGAGAGGACCAAGCAGAGTAAACCCATGCACTAACCATGTTAGATCCAAAATATTCTTAACAGACATAGAGGAACCAAGAGATCAACTAGCACTTATAAAGGAAACGTATGAATTCAACGAACATCGAGGCATTAGTGAGAATATTATTTTCCGAACCTCAAGGAAACAATTGGTAAACAACAGTGATGTATGCCAAAGAGTGCAATACGGTAGGAGTATTAACGGAGACTCCCAAAAAACCAATGGAGATCATACACATAGATATATTTTATCTAAACGAAGAACCGCTTCTCACAATTATCGACAAATTTTCCAAACATGAAACGGCATATCCAATAGGAGAAAAGACAGCGAAAAGAATGACTCCGCAAGACACCAAAAGAACTACACGAATGACACCTTCCCAACTACTGAACGGACACTACCAGTAAAATACACCAGAATTTGGGACTGAAATCGAGGACGCTCAGAATCACAAAGAAATATTTGAGCAACTCTAACACGACCGCCCAGGTGGTGCACTGGTTAAGGCGGCGGTAGTTGGAGCGGGAGGTACCGGGTTCGAATCACGATAGGGGAAGGACGCAAAAGGGATTTTGTATGACCTGTTGTATAACTATGACCCTGTTGGAGTGCAGAATCCATGGGCCGACCCATCTTCCATGTCAGTACTATAGGTTGGCATGGAGCTATGCAATGCGCAGATGGTTCTACGAAAATCGGACCTATAGCCGTACGTCCTCGAATTGGCTCCAAAGCTTAAGGTAAGGACGTGAATAAGCGAACCGTGAAAAAGTTGGAAGTGCCTTGAGCCCCAAAACAGATTGCATGGTAATAAAATAAAATAAAAAAAAATAAAATAAAACTCTATCACGATGTGCACCAAAACGTCAAAAGCCATAAACTGACTTTTTCAGGTCGGTAATGACTCAAGGGCCAGAGATAATAATAACCAGGCTTCCGGACAACAAGGGAATAATACTAATACAGATAGGCCCAGCACATCTCTTCAGCACCTACACAAAGATGATACACCTAACACCATTGCAACCTTATCAACAAGCAATCGATCAATTTTAAACGATTATTATTACTGACATTATTCCTATCCCTGTATAAAATAGAAAAATTTTCCCACAACCACCTAAATATATTACCCTTGGTAACCATCAGTATAAATACCGCCCAGGTTGCTCTGTGGTTAAAAAGCTGCGGCGTGGAGCGGAAGATACCGGGTTCGATTCCGATAGGGGCAGGATGCGAAAAGGGATTTTGACCATCGATCATTTGGGCGGTGCATTTGGGAGGTTAGAATCCGTGTGCTGTCCCATTTTTTCATGTTAGTACTATAGACTGGCATGGAGCTATCGGACCTATAGCAGCAACGTAAAGTAATATAGTGGGATGGCACAATAAAGAAAACAAAATCAGTATAAATATTGCATATAGACCAATCAATGTCAAGTCATATATACGATACATATTATATAATAACTCTTCAACTTATCGCTAAGACCTGTGTACCAGACATCGTACGTCAACAGGCAGCCACGTGTAATTTTACGGGACAACACCATTCGTCGCAAATTTAGATGAAAGCAGGATAATAATTATTCCAAAAGACCGGTTACCAAATCGAATTTTCGATTCATCAACATCAAAGGAGAAATATTCCATCCAGAGATACAAGAACCTTCCAATCGTTACAAGAACATCTTCCTTGGAATGATATCATTATCAACCACACATTCTCGGAACCAGATCTAAAGATACAATTGGACTCTTGACAATATTCGAGATTTGCAAATATCATCATAGGCGCAATCATGGCCATATACTTATGCATACGGAAGAAGTCTAGCTACGGGAAGTGAGTAGTGGAGTTGAATTTCTCATTGGGTCACAGGTAAAAAAGGATGTGCTAGACTTTTAGGCAGTCGATAATCGAATGTGTTAGCTTCACTTGCAACCATGGACACATCCTTAGAAACATGGAGACATCCACGTAAAATATCCCGAAGCCAAATTGACTATGTGTTGATTTCTAAAAGGCGGGCGCGGGTTGTCGAAGACGTGAGATCGTATCGGTCGTCAACCAGGTTCGTAGACAGTAACCATTATCTGGTCACTGCAAAGCTACGACGGAAATTTTCGTACAATTCAGGAAGGACGGGGAAATATACAACCCGATTCTCCTGTAAAGGTCTGATAAATGAAGAAACGCAACGAAAAACTTAAGATCTTGTCAGCAATAGCTCTTTGCGATCTAATTACAATTCTGATGAAGTGAAGTATTAAAAACCTCGGTTGTCAATGCTGCCCAGCACGTTCTCGATATAGTGAAAACTAAGACCAAAAATGATTGGTTTGATGAGAAGTGTCGTCTTGCTAATGAGCAACGCAATTTTAGCCCACATTAAAGTGAAAACTCGGTTAAAAAATTGAAAGAAGAAATAAAGCATTTCTTGCTAGGAGGACAGCTAAACGCATTTGTAGACAGAAGAAGCGCGAATGGTGGACGGCTAAGGTCTTAAGAGTACAACAACTCAGCAATGAGCACAATTCGCGTGGTTTCTTTAAAGGAATCACCGAATTGCACCATACTTTAAGATCTCGGTGAACTGTCATTCGGGACCAGAATGGAAACTTCTGTGTTAACGTTGATGCGGTACTCGATACATGTCGTGAACATTTTTCTGACCACTTAACGTTCCACATGTATCACAAACTGTATTTGAATACCCTCAGCTTCCATTTGTCTCAAAATCAAATGTCTGATCTCTGGTTTTAGAGATCAAAACGTAACTGATTTCAGTAGTGGTAACCACACGTTTGAAGGAGTAATGAGATTCAAGTATCTTACAAACAGATTTCGGGACTGAGAGTGTTCGCCTGCGAAGGGACGTCACAATTTAGTCTGAGTGACTGGGGGAAAAAATATATCGTTGCTCGACAGCAAGTAATGTGTTTATACACTTTTGAAAGCTTTCAGACGATTTTCTCACATTGCAAAAGTGACTAATCGTCTCAACATGGACATGAATCAATCGTTCGTTCTCGGCCAACGCATATTTTGATTTATAGCCATTTAGTTATAGTTCATTGGCATGGTAAAATCAGTTTTATTGATGAATACGTATTATATGGTGCAGTAATCACCATTTTGGTAATCACTTTTTCCAAAAACTATTCGCTGCTTCGATATCCCAAAAATGGTAACAATCTTAAGTCAACAAGAATTATATTAATTGGATTTAATTATTATATATTTAGACTTCTTTGCGATGAGTCATCTCATATCATCGTAACTTTCATGAATCAGACACCCATTAAATATGGTAATAAAAACGTAAAATGTATACATTTATTAAGTAAATCGTCTTATAGAGTTATAGACAGTTGGATTAAATAGGTGTATAATCAAATCATTCAGAAGGATGTAGAATAATATATATATACACACACACCCATTAAGTCGGATTGTCAACACCCGGGTGCACATAAAAATGTTAAGTCATTACACGGAATTGAATAACCTTTTTGTATGTCGGTTGCACGCTTCAATGAAAATAGTTGAACATCTGACAACAATACGACAAACTTTGGAATGTCTAATTGGAGTACGCGTTACTCAGGTCGGATGTAACATATGCGCATATATTACTAAATATTCGAACGTGTATCCCAAATAAGTCTGATCTCATATAATATTTGCATACCAAACAAAAACGTTAAAAAACACTTAATGAAGGTTAGACATCATCTTAACATGCACAAATCATCTTCAATAATATAACGAATGTGTCTTGTTGACTAATTATTGTTTTTATTTTCATTGATGAATTGTTGTCAATTTCTTGTACATATATGGGATGGATAGCAACTGTTTATACATTTGACAGATGAGGTTAAGTCAAATACTGTGTAAATAACTATTGAATGTGTCCTTCGTTCCATTTAGTGATATTGATGTTCCACTTTCTTTTTGGACCCAAGTACTCTCATATCTTTCACATTTCGATTTTAAGGTCGCCAGATTAATCGAGGACGTATTCGGCTTAAGGTTTAAATTACCTGGTCTCTTCTCACGTTAAATAGATCTATACAAGCCTATATGGGACTGACATAGAAGATTGGTAACAAAATTAGATATATCAAATCTTTCAATTATTCACCATACATACAACTCTGGCATTAACGAATTATATTGCACCGGAACTTTCGAAACGTAAAATTATACAAGCGTATCATCACGGGCAGCAATGTGAGAATTGTATAGTGATTTGTGGAGTTCAGTTGGAACCCACATAATTGGGAAATACAATTATCATCGATATTTCGAGTTAATTTCTTGTAATTCGCTAGAAGTGTCGCGTCACGATGTGATAGATTTGATCTTTTCGATCACGCAGCCATTCAATGACGTCAACATCAGGTCGAAACCGGTCTAGCGAATTACAAAATATAAACAACAACTGGAATACCTCAAATAACACAACGAATATCTTTTAGTGGTAAAAGGCCACGTTTTCGTGGGTTGTGACTCAATTCGTCTGCTTGGTGTTCAGATTAGCAACAATTTAAAATGGAATGAACACATAATCGCATTAGCCAAATCAGCTTCGCACGTAAACTCTTGTTCGATTTATTAGACCTTGTATAGAATATTACTGTCAGGTTTGGGGTGGAGCATATTGCATTGCTCGCCAGTTGCTGGATGGAGTTCAGCAGCGTGCTATCCGAATAATACGAAACTCCAGCGCATAGGTTTACGGTGAAGCTGCCGAAAACTCGAACTGAAGGTGTAGGGCGCGATTTATTTTTCGAACATCTAGGAAGTGGAATTCGTTATCCGCTTTTCAGTTTCCATTGGAGTATAAAATGCACAAATTTAAGGCAGCTATCAACCTTTAATTGAAGGATCGCGCGTTGGGTGCAGGAGCTCTGACAGTTACAAGAAGCTAGGTCAGTGTAAAAATCCGCCCTGCACTCAATTAAAAAAAAATACTATTCTCAATCAAATACCATTCAAATTACATCAAGTTGCTTTACATTGGTGACCCCGACGTGATATGAACACGCAACTTTCTCGAAGAAACAAACTTCATGGAAATATCTGAGCCTTGAAAGCGCCGAACGGATTACTATCAATTGAGAGAAGGCAAGAAGACAGCAACTATGCGCTTTAAAAGGGTGACCCCCCAAGACTCTGTTTAGGGAACAATACACGTCAATGTCTTCTGAAACAACCTCCCAAAAATTTCATCCTACCTCCTACCTAATCTAACACAGCAAAAATTAAGTTCTCATAATGGAATTGTCTGCCTTCTCTAATTTGTGGTAGTCTGTTTGGTGTTTTCAAGTCTCTGATGTTAGCAAGTTCGTTTCATGTCGCCAACAAAGCACCCCAACGCATTACGGCATCGATAACCACAATCAAAAGCGGAGGTACTAATTCACTTGCGGAGTAGTAGTGTGGGGTTCAATACAATTATCATGACGCCACAATCAAATCAATTAGTAAATCGAAATTTTGGGTTAAGTTCTTGTAATTCGCTTGCACTGTCGCTAGGTCAACCGAACGACTGTATAGACGATTCGCACAGTACGAACATATCAAATCCGGTAGCAAGTGCCTGATGTGATGGATTTGATCTTTTTGGTCACACAGTTAATCAACGACGTCATCAGTAGATCGAAAACGGCCTTGCGATTTACAACATACCAGCAACAACTCAAATTAAAACGTTGAAGACTTTGACAGGAAATAATTTTTTTTAAGTTTGATGACCGTTATATTTTAACTTGGGGCACACGTCCATATTTAATGATTTATAATTGAGTTTATTTTCGGAGAGCGAGAGAGTTCATTTTATCACTTCCTTGTCTCAAGCGGTAATGATTGTCCATTCCAGTTTGAGAGGTGATAATCAGATGAGGAAAGAGAATATATAACGAGCAACATCATGAGAATATAGCGAGTGAATATAATCGAGTTGTAGACACTATTACAGTGTCATAGCCTCAATACGTAGCAGGTGGCTAGTTTTGAATAGAAACTAAATTACTCAGTTATAAATGGTGTGGACAGTATTAGTGACTTAGCTTCCACCAGTGGTAATCGGCTAATCTATCACAATTTAACAGTTAAATAAATAAAATGATAAATTTGACTAAACTATGATCGTTTTATTTTGTCCAGCGTCTGATGCGTCGTTATGCCGGATACGAAACTTAAGTTTCGTAACAATATGTATATGTATTCAGTATTAACCAAACGATTTATCTTTCGACAACTTTGTTTTGAGGTTCAAGGCACTTCCTACTCTTTCGCGGTTCGCCGATTCACGTCCTTACCTTGTACGCTTTGCAGCCAAATCGAGGACGTACGGCTATAGGTCCGATTTACCTAACCATCTGCACAATGCATAGCTCACTTCTATCGTCCAGTGCCTCACAATTTATCGTTTACATGCGAATTTTCGACAGTACGGTACGACAGTAGACAGGCCTCGCTCTGGAAGACAACGGACGTCTTGTAACGCTGAAAATGTGGCTCTGGTGCGCGATAGTGTTGATATCAGAAACATCAATTCGGAGACGTGGTTCACAGTTACACATTTCTGCCCGCAGTTTAAGGCGAATTTTGAAAACTGGTTTGAAAATGTTCTCATACAAAATTCAATTAGTTAAAAAATTGCTACCGAGTGATCCTGATCAACGAGTTGAGTACAGTAATGCAATCCTAAGGCTGTCTGGTGAAATTGAAGATTAAATATCATTGCATCCACTTAAAACAACTGTATGGTGTGGTAATCATGCTAGAAACGTCATTGGTCCCTATTTTTGTGAAAATAACCAAGGTGTTGAAGTTGCTGTTACTGCCGAACGGTATACCAAGACATGAATCGAAATTATTTTGTGCCTGAAATGGAAGAGCAAGGACAAGAGGACATGTGGTTTCAGCAAGATAGGGCCACAGCACACACAGCCCGTTCAACAATTCAATTATTGAACGAGGTTTTTTAACGAAGACAAATTTCGCGAAATGCCAATTTAGCATGGCGAGTCAGATCGCCGGATTTAACAGCACCAGACTTTTTCTTATGGGGTTTTTTGAATTTCAAAAGTTTATGTGAATAAGCCTCAAACGATTCAACATTTTAAAGACAAAATTCGTCACGAAATTGAAGAAAATCAGTCTGAGATGTTGCAAGATGTCATGAAAAATGCCATACAAAGAGACGAAAGTTGCATAGTGAATCGCGGTCACCATTGAGCCGATATAATTTTCTAATCATAACGAAAAAAAATGTAAAGACCAAATAAATTTTTCTTTTCTTTGAACACAGTTATAGGTAATCAAAATGGTAGCGGGACTGTTGCCCCATCCTGTATATTGTTGTATATGTAAACGTAGTACAAAGATTAAATTAAGAATGCCACTGGAAAACCATTTTTTGGAATAAGAGAAATAGATTCGGGTTTAATCGCTACAACACTTCGTTATAGGTCGCAGTGTTGTGGCGATTACAGATCTCGATTGTATACAAATCTTTCTTTATTTATACTGGGTATTATGTTCAGGATCATTATGTTCAATTCGCTACTGGAAAAAAAACTCTGCATTGGCGCAGTATGTGTTCCGTTGATTAAACTTACATGACCAAAAGCGGCAAATTTCCATCGTTTATAGGCCCATATTTTTAAGATGATACCTTAAAAGAATTTTACCTTTATCAAGAAACCGGTTAAAAACATCAACTCAAGTCTGTCAAGTATGAAATGTCCTTTGACTCCCATTTTTTCCTTCCGCAGATCAGGGATTCCGTGCCAGTATAGAAGATCTTACCAGGTACTCCCAACTGATCTAATGTGAATCTTAATGATTCCACCGAATAGTTCCAGTCCAATAATATTCAGACAGTCCGATTTAATGTCCGATACAATATAGACAATTGTACTATATATAGTATAAGATGAGACACTTCAACTTAATTGTAGAGGAGAATAATTTTTGACATTATTGGCGTAAATTTGAAGTAGGGATAGATTTCTATAAATGATAAACGTGTTTTTGAAATTGGGTCTCGATCAAAATTGGCAACAAAGTTTATACAAGTTATCTTACACATTCATGAACATTATATCAATAGAATTTTGATGTCTATAGGTAATGGAAGGAAAGTTTGTCAAAATTTATGGTTTTATAAATATGAAATACCTAAGCCGTTCGTGTAAGTGTGCTTATCACGTATCCTTAATTAAGATGAGAAACCAACCTTTGGATTCATCTCTTTAAAATCAAAGCTTTTACTTCTTAAAGAGTAGTTTTTTTTTTATTATTTAAACTAGTCTTTCCATACTAACCATCAATTTACATCTGAATTCTTACAAACTAAAATATAATGTGGTCACTGTTGGTCGAGCGATGCACAGTGCCTGTTCGTTGGTAGGTAGCTGCTCACATACTAACGAGCTCGAAGGGTTTGGTTCTTTTTAGTCTCCTAACCAAATGTTCATTATCCAGTAGCCGAGAGGCTTCCGCATTGACATGTTCCATTAGTCTTGAATTATGCTTCGATGCAAATCTTTTTATTTCGTGTTTTATATCTGGAATCTCCAAATCACTATTACGAATGTTCCAGGGCGCATTGACGCTATACTCCGAAGTACCTTATTCTGGAAGTTTTGTATAAGTTTCATGTTAGTATTCTTAGTACAGGCCAAAAGCTGAATGCCATATAGCCAGATCGGGCCTTCGCCCAATTAGCCAGTACAACTGTCTATATTTAAGATCAAACTCTTTTCTTTTCTTCTTCACATGCTCTTTCCATTTAAGTTTAACATCCAGAGTCATACCCAAGTATTTAGCAGAGTTCACGTTCGGCACCATCACATCGTTTAAGCTGATTGTCGGCGGATTAACCAATGATTTATTCGTAAAGTTGACATGGGCAGATTTTAAATCATTAAGTTTGATTTTCCATCGCTTGGTCCACTGGCGAATTTCATCAGTTGCACATTGAAGTTTATTCGTCGCCTTTTCCACAGTTTGCTCTGTTGCTAGTTCGCGGTGTCGTCAGCAAACGTTGCTATGTTTACGTGGTCGGACTGTGATCACTTGTATATAGTAGGTAAAGGACTGGACCTAGAACGCTGCCTTATGGGACTCCTGCCCTTACCTCTCTCAGTTCAGAATACTCATCTTCTTGTCTTACTCTAAAAAGCCTTTCAGATAAATGTGATCTCAAAAGATCAATATATGGTCCTGGAAACATAGCATTAAGTTTATGTATTAACCCTCGTGCCATACCTTATCAAAAGCTGCTGCCACATCCAGAAATAAGGTCGAACAAATTTGTTTTTCTTCTAACGTCTTTTCAATAATGTCTGTTATTCTGTGAAACTAGTCAATTGTAGAATGTTTGCATCTGAATCAAAATTGGTGACGCGGTATTAAGTCTCTACTTTCTATTATTGGCTTCATTCTCTTCAAGAGTAGTCTCTCCATTGGCTTTAAAATGATAGGGAGTAGGGATATCGGACGATACGATTTAGCTTCATTCGGCGGTTTACCTGGTTTTGGTAACATAATAACTCCGCAACTTTCCAGGCCGAAGGAACATGTCTTAATCTAATAAAGTAGTAAAGAGTAGTTAAGTAAACCTTTTGGCAGAGCAAGCCACATGGATTCTTCAGCGGTTTGTTACACGGATGGTCGCTCAAGGTTAGACCAACCTACCAATGCAACAACAAAACATTGAAATACACAGAGTTTGCAGTGCAACATGCAAACAACATGCGGTTATATACAATTCGTAGTGTACATTTGTATTATCTAGTGTAGTCCTCAGCATGGCTTATATAACACTGGATGCGAGGATTTTGGTCCCTGAATAAGGGAATAATAGTATGTATATAGATAGCCTATAGTTTTTTTTTTTTTTTTTATATTTTATTCTATGCTATCTTTTTTGGGGCTCAAGGCTCTCCCAGCTCTTTCACGGTTCGCTTATTTACGTCCTACTTTACGCCTTAACGGCCAAATCGAGGACGTACGGCTATAGGTCCGATTTTCGTAGAACCATCTGCACATTGCATAGCTCCATGCCAGCCTATAGTACTGACATGGAAGATGGGTCGGCCCATGAGTTCTGCACTCCAACAGGGGGTCATAGATGTGTTCATTAACACCACCGATCGTAATCAGATGGTGAAAAATCCCTTTTGCATCCTGCCCCTATCGAGATTCGAACCCGGTACCTCCCGCTCCAACTGCCACAGCTTTAACCACTGAGCCACCTGGGCGGTGATAGCCTATAGTAAATTATTTTATTTTGTAAAACAAATTTTTGAAAATTATACAAACTGTCTAAGCAACTTTCTTACCTTTACCGTAAGAAAACAATAGGAGTTTTAAACTAAATATTGATCGTAAATTGAGGATGCTGAATCTGTTTAAAATAAACAATGAAAGAACAAATTCATTTATAACTGTATTTTAGGTTTTATTGAAGTCAAACGTATTGGAAGTTTCTCGTAACTTTCCTAACCCAACAACAAAAACATTTATATTGAAAATGTAGTAGTTTTAATGGAAAACCAGGAAAAAATCTTCGCTTAGGCGAAATATAATTTTGATTACATTCAAGCAATATGATTTTAAAACTAAAATGTTAGAACATTAATATTTAAAGGATGCGTGTTGTGGTACATTTTACATCGTAAATATACACTTTACATGTAACTAGTAACAATATATCCAGGAGACAATATGTACACAGATACTGGAATGAAAATTTTGTTGGGCAAAAAAATAAAAGAACGAAGGTAGTATGAAATGTTTTTGAGTGACAATTTACTTAGAAATCAAAGAATTCTATGAATAAAAGAAAAAGGTTACTACACCTGGAATGGTAATTTTCTAATTAGGTCTGGCCATGAAAATCATGAAAGTCTTTGATTTCTAAGTAAATTGTCACCCAAAAACATTCAATACTAACCACCTTCTCTCGACCACCTTCATTTTGAAAAGTTGAAGCCAGACTTGATTAGAAAATTATCAATCCACATATTCACATATTAAGTATTTAGGAAAATCTTCATATTGCTTCATATTATATGAAGTTTTTCCTAAAACTAATCTTAATATTTGTTGTTGGATTTTAGGATAGTTTAGGACAAACTTCCCGCGAATTGAAGTTTATTGAAGGACATGAATCACAAATTTCTCGACCAAGTGTTGTAACAACATTACAAAACTCGAGTTTGGGAGGTAGATCTAGGTTTTCCAACAAGATTTGTTCTTTCTTCTGTTTAGTCCAGTCAGTTCATGAATTTTGGAATAAGCGGTTCTTTTAACAATAGATTATAGAAAAAGTAAACCATTTTAGATGTATATCAATGAATTGGAATTACCAAACGATTTTAAATATGGAATGTTATAGAATATTTTTTATGCTACTTTCAACAATGTTACTGGCATTATCACTACACCATTTGCACCTCTCAGGTTTAACCACAACGTCATTTAGGTTGTAACAGGGCAAATTTTATTGGTATAAGGTATTTTAAAACACTCAACTACGCTAAATGGAATATTTGGAAACCACCTATAATGTTGAGGTTAGATATGGGCCACTGTTGAATAGCAGAATATCTTTCCTTGTCACCTCTCATATAATAATACTAAAGAATTCATAGCTAGTCTCGAAATGGCTGTCATTAGTCTATAAGTGGTGGGTGGTTGTGAATTCGAACAGTTGAATACATGTTCTTTATGGCAGAAGTTGCGTTTGATAAATTCATACTCTTTCGAGTATCTCAAACCGATCATACTCATAGTCAATGAACAGATATATAGTTAGAACAGATATAAGTAAAGTATATATAGTTAAAAGGATTTTGAATAGGCTTTGGATTGGACCCGATCAAAGTAGATGGACCAAAAAATTAATTGGTGAACTAAAGCGTTTTATGATATCTGGCATAGCTTCTATTAATATTGATGTTTCTTCAACCAACTTCGAAGACCGTGATCATAAATCTGACAGACATGGGAATATACTTCTCTTGTGGAGGTCTGAAAAATGAAGAAACGCAACGAAAATATCAATGAAATATCATCTTGTCAGCAATAGTATTTTGCGATCTAATTACCAATCTGACGGTGTTTACGTCTGCGAAATATTGAAGTTGTCGAAGGAACCCAGCAAATTCTCGGTATAGTGAAAACTAAGCCCAAAAATGATTGGTTTGATGAAATATAGCCCATAATGATGCTGATTTATTAAAAGGAGGATCGCGCCATATCAAATTACGGTCAACTGCGTTATTCAGGACCATAGTGAATACCTCTGTGTTAACATCGATGCGGTACTCGATGGCGTGAATATTTTTCTAACCTACTTAATATTGCTCATTGAGGATCCATCCTATGAGGAGTTCACCAAGAGTTAATTGTATTAATTTGGAGCTCTTGATAATCGGGGGGATAACGTTGTCGATTTATCTTTTCCAACTTATTGGATTGGTATGGCGAAATGAGTTATACCCAAAGAAGTATAGCTCTCCTCTGCACAGCAAGCAAGTTACTGTCGTACAATATCTTGGCAAGAATTACTACCCTGGTTAGAAAATTATCGGTAACTACCAAGAAGGATGCCAGCCAAATCGGTCAGTTGTTTAATTAGAGATAATTATTTCCATGCATTATTAAAAGCAAGCCTGTGACTGCGTCAAAGTTGAGAACCGAACTATTAATTTTTACTATTAATTTTGCTGTTCGATGAGGAGATGCGCTGTTTCCGTAACTCTTAAAAGTAAAACACCTAAAAACATCTTATTCCGACAATCCCATTTCAACTTTATGCATAAGCAGATGATATCTGTATTGAATTAAGTGACAACAGTATTTAACTTCCGTTGGTCTCAAAACTTATCAACCAAATTTCTGATCTCTTGTTTTACAGACCAAGACGCAATTGATTTATAAGTGATAACCACATCTTTGAAGGACTGATCAAATTCAAGTATCTTGGATCGCTTATTACTCAGGATAATAGTGTGTGTGTGTGGGGAAAAGGATATCAAGTTACGTCTTGCGCAATCGGGATATATTTTCTACGCCCACTTCTAAATTCAAAATATCTTACAAATTCGGATAAGTTGAAATTGTACAGAGTGTTGATCATTTGTTGGTTTGTATCGAGTTGGTCGTTGGATGAATTAGTACAAAAGATGCCTTTCGGCAGGCGAAAAGGTTGCTGTCGGCGATGTTGACTCCCCGAGAGCGATCTGACATCTTTTATATACCTTAACGTTAGATCACATAAATAATATCCTCGGTTACGGCTAACTATGTGTTATGTCTGAACATTGAAATGATTCATCCGGTAGTTTTCCCAAACAATATTTAAACCAATGTTATCAATCGTAATTCTATAAGACAACTCATCTAAATTAATTGGATTTTTTATTTTTTTAACGCGTATTATGTAGCCCGATGATACATAAGTATAATTTTAATCAATTAACTCGTTTATTATGCATACACATACATATTTATGTATCGTTCATAAATCAACATCAGCCATAAAAATTTACTCATAACAATCTTAATTCGATTCAGCTATATACTCACGTATATCCATATGTTTAGTATGTAGTGTCTCGTAAAATACTTTAGCGATGGACTTGAGTTGTTTACAAAATAAATAAAATTATAAATTATTTTTTATCGCCTTAGACATATCAATTGACCATGTCTTATCTTCAATGTTTTTATACTTGATGAGTTCATATAATCTGACATCAAACAATACAAAAATATAATTATGATCAATCGATTTCAAGACGATGAGTTTAATACAATGTATTGTATGTATACGAGTATATAAATGACATTAAACGTCTAAATTAGAGTTGAACAAAGTCAATGCTGTATAAGGAACGTAATAATGTCTTTGAGATTGAGTTGAGTTCAAAGAACGAACAAGTATATAAGTAATAATTGATATTGGCGATGTGTTGCATAATTATTGGGCATGAATAAGCAACAAAACGCGGCTGATGTATACGATGGCAATAGACATGAATTGTTTGGGCACTCAATTAGGTATATAACATGAAGGAATCTAAATTAATAAGAACTTTACGAGGGCGGAATGAGAAGTCTAGTAAAAAGACTGGCTCGATAAAATTAGAAGTCTAGAAGTCGAAACACTTCGTCCAACGTTCCTTCAATTTTTCGATTTCTTTCGGGAATATTCGGCTCTTTGAGCCAATAGGTGTTTGTTGCATCGATTATCTCCTCATTAGCGCAGAATCTCTTTCAGCCGAGCTCCTTCAAGTTCGGAAACAAGAAATAGTCGCAGAGGGGTAAGTTTGGAGAATATTGCGGTTGTGGAAGCGTAATTCATAGATGTATGCACCCGTGCATTGTCTTCATAGAAGAAAACTCTTTTCGTCGTCAAATGCGGTCGTTTTTCTTACAAACCGTCGTTGAAATGCTCCAATAAGTTGCAGTAATATTCGAAACTGACTATTTAAGCTGTTCTTTGGTCTCCGGTATATATTGATGAATCCATGTTTCATCCACAGTTCTGAAAAATTTCTAAACGTGTCTTTGAAGTTATCGCACGTGTTTGTTTTTTAACTCGAAACATATTTAATGGGGTTTGATATTAATTTATACGAAAGAAAAACAACTGTGGAAATGTATACAGAATGCAAAAATGGATCACATACCTACTGGCCAACTGACAGGCAAAAATTTCCCGATTTTCTAGACTTTTATGTGACAAAGGGTATACCTATAGAACATAATTAGTAAAGGCCGAAATGTGCTAGGATTTGTCTTCTGACCACTCTGTGCAATTAATAACTCTTAACACGCAACTTCCTGACGAATCAACATACTACTTGGTTTCTTTTTAAGTCTACAATAACAGGAAGTGCTCGATAAATTTTCCTTTAAAGACAAAATTTGAAATTGATGTAGCGATTCAACAGCTAACTAGTATTCTACAACCAACTGTTAAGATCGCTACGCCGATTAACGCTACATAGATTAACTCTGGTGATTTTAAGAAACGCAGACTTTCTCCAGATATTCAACAACTACTAATTACAAAACACTCAATATGCAGACAATGGCAACCCCACAGGTCTTAAGTCAAGGACGAAAGGCTTCCACATTACCTCCAGGGATTAACAACTACTGAAGCAACGGATTTCTCATTATGGAAAGCTACACGTAAGCTGAAACAACTAACACTTTCATTTCCTCCAATTCAATACGTCTTTCTGACGGAAACTGGGCAAGAAGTGATGTAAAGAATGCAAATAGATACGTCTGAAAATAAGCCAATCATATACAAGTATGACACAATGTCTAACAAACGATCGAGGACAACATCGATGTAAAAAAGGCACCCGAACATGATCTGATAAGTGGAAAAATGCAGTCGAATCTAACGGATAATGAAAACAGGGCACTATTCAGAAATCTAGAAAACTTCAATTATTATAATGATTCCGAAACCTGCCAAAGATGAAACAAAAGTTAACTCATATCACCCAATCAGCTTATTACAAACTCTCTCAAAGCTGTTCGAAAAAATGCTCTTGCAAATCTTAAGCCAATTCTGGAGGAGAAAAAAATCATTCTGGATCATCAATTTGGATTAAGAGAACAAGACGGAACCGTGGAATAAGTTCACAAAGACGTGTCTGAAATCAGGAACTCTCAGCAACAAAAAAGTGCTTCTCTGCCGCTTTCTATGGCATTCAAGGACCACTACATAAAATTAGAGCACAATTACCAATAAGTTTCTGTATAATTATTGAAAATTATTTGGCCAATCGAAAATTTGGTGAAATACAATACCGCATCCACAGTATTCATGTCGGAGTACCTCAAGGCAGTGTACTGGGACCATTGTTGTACTTGATCTATACAGCAAACTTACCAACATTAAATTGCGTGTCATTCGCGGATGATACTGCAATCCTAGCTGCTCATCAAAATCCTACGTAAGCAACAAAAATTCTACAGAGCATTTAGATAAAATCGAAAACTGGCTAGTAAACTGGACAATTGAGGCAAATGAGCGTAAATCTGCGCACATTACATTTACACTCCGTAGACCCACCTGTCCGGCTGTCAGGCTAAATAACATCACTCTCCCACAACACGAAAGTGTTAAATATCTTGAAATACATTTAGATGGAAAATCCAAAGTTAAGTCATGTTAAGTAAGGTCTTGCTGTACAAAAAAGACACATAAGTCCGCCTGGACAAATGGCATTCAAAACTGGAAAGAATGGAGTCATGAATACTTCGAACAATGGTGAAGGCGTACCATGTTATGTACGTAGTACAAATCAACGTCTTGATTTACTCATCGATAATGTAAACGATACAATTCATCAGTACAGCAAAAAATATCTGTTAACACTAGATTGTCATCCCAACGTTAGCCAGGAAACTATTAAATAGGCCAAGAAATAGGCCATTCCGCTCGATCTGGGAAACAATCCACCTATAATTTTGTTATAGTTTTGTTTCCGAAACGTTTTGTTTTCGAATGAGATACACCACTTTCGGTGGATAATTACTCTTCATTAGTGGGAACATTGTGAGTGGCTGGTTATTTTTTACGTTATTGTTGACACTTCTGATTTTGTAGACTCCTGTTTTGATGAGTTGAACAAACCATTCATTAACTCATTTCACAATATGTGAATCTTCTCAATCTTCTCAATTAAATCTTCTCAATCTTTAAGATATCGTCATCACAAAGGTTTTCGGGCAGGGCAACGAAATATATGTGATCTCTTCGATGTAATCAGACTTACACAAAGTGTCCAGTTTGCTAAAGTTTAGAAAACTAAATCTTCAACTTAAGTTAGGGAGTAGCCCAAAAATAGTGTATATATCATTGGTAACTGTTTCTTCCGTTGGTGTCCATTCGCAAGCGGGAGGATTATTAACAGTTTTGTTTCCAAATTTCAGTTTCCAATGTTCGACCAAACTCTCTATTTCTATGTTTATTGCGGGCTTGTTGATTTCTTGATTGACCAAGAACTGGGCAGTTCGAGAAACAGACTGCTTTAGATAAAAAATTTAGATGGGAGATGCTTGATAAATGTTACTTCACTTTGAAAAGTTTAAAGTAGTTTAAGCACTTGGTGCAAGAAACGAAACGGTCCAAGAATCAATCATTTCAGTTACGTATTAATGAAGTTTAGCCAAAATTTGGGATATTTGGGAAAATGCTTAAGTTTACCAAAAGCTGTCAAAAGCTTATATTTTTGAGAGCAATTTTGTAATTTCATAAACCGTTCGAATCGGGGGCGGTAAAAAACTTGTTTACTAATCTTATATGAGAATCTTATTGGTCTGGTCATTTATTCGTGGATATTCAATTTAGGAGCATATGGCGTTTACGAGACCCGACCATCTTACTCTGATTTGGGCTACAGCCTTAAAATATCTTCCCATGGTTTACTAATACCCCTATTATGAATGTCACCTCACCTCACTCGTCACCGTGACATGTATCGTCACTTGAGTCATATTTTGGTATTATGATTGTCGCTTTATTTTGAGTGAGTGACGAACGCATCATGGTTCGTTATTTTCTATATTTTGTTGTTTTTAAGTTGGTAACTATTATTTTTTGTTTTGATTTGTTTTGATTTGTTTTTGAAACGAACCCCCGCTTAAGTACCCGGACATGAGATTGAGGATCGGCACGTGGAACGTGCAGTCATTAAGAAAACCTGGCGCGTTGGACGGCCTTATCACATGCATGAAAGAGTATCGGCTGGAACTCGTAGCTCTCCAAGAAACTCGATGGCCTAAACGTGGAGACCATGTGTCCCAAGGCTATGCGTTGTTACACAGTGGAGATGACCTCGGAAATCTTGGGGTTGGATTTCTCACTGTGCCACAGGTAAAAAAGGCTGTCTTGGACTTTCAAGCAGTCGATAATCGAATGTGTAAGCTTCGCTTGCACATGAGATTAGCCAACCTGTCAATTGTCTGTATACATGCGCCCACTGAAGTGAGCCAACCTCAAGATAAAGACTCATTTTACAATAATTTGGATAATCTGATGGGTTCTATACCTGAGCACGATATCATTTTCGTGATTGGTGACTTTAATGCTAGAGCTGGCAGAAATCAGACCGACTTATGTAACAATATAAGTCCGTACTCCCGACACGAAACTGCGACCGAGAATGGGGAAAGAATGATGTACTTTGCGATCGCTCATGATCTCAAAGTAGCAAGTACATTCTTTCCTCATAAAAACATCCACTTAGAAACATGGACACACCCACGTAAAACATCCCGAAGCCAAATTGACCATGTGTTGATTTCAAAAGGGCGGGCTCGGGTTGTCCAAGATGTGAGATCGTATCGGTCGTCAACAAAATTCGTAGGCAGTGACCATTTTATGGTTGCTGCAAAGCTACGATGGACATTTTCGTACAAGTCAGGGAGGATAGGAGAATATACAACGCGATTCTCCTGTGAAGGTCTGATAAATGAAGAAACGCAACGAAAATATCAAGATCTTGTCAGCAATAGCGTTATACAATCCAATTACCAATCTGATGATGTGAACAGTGTCTGGGAAGTATTGAAAACCTCGGTTGTCGATGCTGCCCAGCACACTCTCGGTATAGTGAAAACTAAGCCCAAAAATGATTGGTTTGATGAGGAGTGTCGTCTTGCTGTTGAGCAACGAAATATAGCCTATAATGAAGCGCAGACTCGGTTTACAATCGCAAGGAAAAACAAAGCAGTTCTCGCTAGGAGGACAGCTAAACGCATTTGTAGACAGAAGAAGCGAGAATGGTGGAAGGCTAAGGTCTTAAGAGTACAACAACTCAGCAATGAGCACAACTCGCGTGGTTTCTTTAAAGGAATCACCGAATTGCACCATACTTTAAGATCTCGATCAACTGCCATTCGGGACCAGAATGGAAACCTCTGTGTTAACGTCGATGCGGTACTCGATACATGGCGTGAACATTTCTCTGATTTACTTAATGTTCCACATGTATCACAAGCTGTGTTTGAATACCCTCAAATACAGACCGCGGAGATGTTCATTGAGGATCCATCCTATGAGGAATACACAATGGCCATGCAGAAATTAAAGAAAAATCGTTCACCAGGAGTTGATTGCATTAATTCAGAGCTCTTGATATTTGGAGGGCTAACTTTGTGGAACTGTCTTTTCGACCTTGTTCGATTGGTATGGCGAAATGAAGTTATGCCTGACGAACGGCCCTTGCTTATGCAGATGATATCTGTGTGATTGGATTAAATGGCAACGGAGTGAAAGAGATACTTGATCCACTGGAACAGTTTTCAGCTTCCGTTGGTCTCAAAATCAATGAGTCCAAAACCAAATATCTATTCTCGGGTTTTAGAGACCAAGACGCAATTGATTTCAGTAGTGGTAACCACACGTTTGAAGGAGTGATGAGATTCAAGTATCTTGGATCTCTCATCACTCACGATAATAGTGTGTGAGAGGATATCAAGGTTCGCCTTGCCGCTGGCAATCGGGCTTTGTGTCCTCTACGTCCACTGCTGAAATCAAAATATCTTGCAAATACGGATAAGCTGAAACTGTACAGAGTGTTGATCAGACCCGTTGTCATGTATGGATGTGAGAGTTGGACCTTGACGGATGAGTACAAAATATGGCTTCTAACATTCGAGAGAAGAATCATGCGTGTGATATATGATCCAAAACGCGACGTCGATGGCACTTACCGAGTTCTATTCAATCACGAGATCAGGAATTTAATGCAAATTCCTGATATCGTGCATGAAATTAAAGGACAGCGAGTACGCTGGCTCGGACACGTTCTGCGTGCTGATCCGAACCGAATGCTACAGCGAACCTTTAAGGGAGAACCGCCTTTCGGTAGGCGAAGAGGTCGCTGTCGACGACGATGGCTCCACGGCGTAGAGAGAGATCTGGCATCTTCAAACTGCCTACAACGGTTTGAAGAGCTGGCTCGTGATCGAAACCGATGGAGTCAAATTGTTGACACGGTACGGGCCAATAATGGCCTGTAAAAACCGTTAAAAAAAAAGTAATTTAATTAATTTAATGTTTTGTAGTTCAGTTTATTTTAAAAATAAAATTTTTCAAAAATTCGAATATTGAGCGATGTCTGGATTTTATTTCCATTTACTCAACACATTTTGGATACTGACTGCCGTTTGTAATTTTGAAAACTGACTGTTGTTTTAGAAAATTATATTAAAAACGAAAATTATTATTAAAAACGAAAATTATTATTTATAAATCGAAAATTATTATTTTAATAAATCACTAAAAAGAAAATTATTATTTAAATTTAAATAAAATCCAAAAAAAATGTAAAAACGTATTTTAAATTGGTCAAAAAAAAATTCTCCTTAAGACAAATTGTAAGTGAGGCTAAGTGACAAAACTCTCGCTCACCGTGACAGTCATAATACCAAAATGTCATTTCGGTGACGCGTAAGTGACATTCATAATAGGGGTATAAATTGTTTTGTTTCAGCTATCATTCACACCAACTAAAAAAAATCCTCTGCATCTAATTCAGCTAGGTAATTCAGAGTTTACTGAGTGCAGGTAAATTATGAACTAAAATAAGTAAAGTTTATTAAATGTATTTATATAAGCTCTTAAGATTTGGTTACATCTTGTTAGTTTCCTATGTAGAAAAGATTTGAATAAAAGCCATATAGGCATAAAAAAATGCCTACTATCTCAGCTATTTCGCGCCCTCTCACAACAAAAATAGTTGATGTTGTCAACTATTTTTGTTGTGATGACTTAATTTGGGCGTCTTGAACGTTGTGCCTGTACGACCACAATTAAAATCAGTAAATCATTTGTGAATCATTTTAATCGAATTTAGTCTCTTGACACATGGTATTGACACATGACATCTAGGATTTGCGATTGTGTTCAATTTTATCCGACTTCTCACTCCACCCTCGTATCTAGATGGCAAATCATGCGACCGGATATACAAAACCAATTATTCATTCATCATGGTATTCGTATGTGTATATATGAACTGAAAATCCTTGACATTGGTTTCGTCGACGTTGCACTTATAAAGAGTGAACAAATTAATAATAATGAATGGGCAATTTAGTGTTTTTTTTTGTTGTGCTGCGGACTCGCCATCTATAAAATAATCTCCTCATCAAATATATTTATAAGCTGGTGAATATTATATAGTTAAACGACAAGTAATTTCAATTGATTTAGCATGCAAATTTTTTGGCTGTTGATCTCTGAGACAATGGTTGTTTGTAAACAAAGTAATAAATTTGTCCATTCGATGTTTATAAGCGATATGAAAAATAACCGTATAGTAAATTTTAAGCTATCTAAACCCATTTGCATATTTAAGTTTATAAATTCATTTGGTTTAAAATTTAAAATCCAATTCATGTAGGTGCGCGCAAAAATATTTCGCCTCAAAACACCAATCAACTATTGCTGCATAATATATATTTATTTGGATAGCGGTTTTTATTAGGAACCTCGGAAAACCTCGTACCACTATGTAAAATTACATAAGCAGGATCTGTTATATTCCATGGATAGTAAGAAACTCGGTTGATCGAAGATGATTGACAAAATTAGCAGAATTCTAAGAATTTTGCATGTAAAATGCCATCGATGACGCACAGATATAACATATAAACTGCGATTTGTTTCAAGGGCAATTTTCTAGTAGCGCATACATTAACAAAACCTGAACATTAATAAACAAATCCGATATGCTAATAGATTTAGCGTTTCAAATTCGCTTAAAATCGGGTTCGTCGCTTGTACAATGTATTGTATATAATGTGAGTCTTTCGTTTTAAATCATATTTAATCGAATTTTACAAATCTTAACAGGTTCTCTGTCGGTGAAGCACTAACCTGCCATGTTTGAAAATATCCCTAGTTAGTAGTGTTATAGTTGTATACTTGTATGTCAAATTAAATAATAACTACTGGACCGCCAATGCACATTTTCTCTAGTGTTGAATTGTGAATAAGTGATCCTCCTGGTTTACCAGGTTGATTTGAACAAAAAGGATTATATGGGGCTTTCCAATAAGAATGATATGATTTCATTAAAAAAAACAATCGATACAATCAAGTTCTGAACAAAACGTCATTCAAATGGCCTCCACGATTTCTTCTGCAGGAACGAATTCGTTGAACCCAATTTTTGAGCACTTTTTCTCCTAAATCAAGTCGTATGTCATGAATAGCACGTTCAATATTGACTTGAAAGTTTGAAGCGAGTTTGGAGAGTTTAGAATTGTTGCACTTCCTGTGTGACACGTAGCCTCGTCTGGTTGGAACCAAATGTTGTCAAAATCAACTTCTTCCAATTTCGGCCATAAAAATTGGTTATCATCGATCTATACCGATCTCCATTGACAGTAATGGTCTTACCAGCCCCATTTTGAAAAAAACGGGTCGATGAATGTAATGGTTTTTCGTGAATAATTTTCTTCGCACCAAAAAAGCCAGTTTTGTTTATTTACAGCACTACTCAGATGAAGGTGGGCCTTATCGGAAAAGATGTTTTTCTTAAAAAAAAAAATCGTTATCGTTTTCAAGTTGTTCCAAGGCAAAATCAGCAAGTTCACCCAGCAACACTTGCCTGAACGACAGCAATATAAGCATTACTTTGAGCGATTTTTCTCTTATTGGCACTTGAACAATATGTAAAGAAAATGTACGCTCAACATTTTCAACAATTCAATTCAACGAATAGCGATCACTCTTAAACGATTATTACGACGGAAAGAGCGCACGAAAAGTTGCAATTGGAGAACGATTATTTTGATAAAAATCCCGAATAATTTGTAAACGTTGTTCTTGCGTATATATCTCACTATGACAAAATTGTAAACATTACTGAATACAATGAAACAAAAAATGACAGATCATGACATATTTTAAATGGCCGAAACGTCACTTAAATACCATATCAATCCTATTGGAAACCCCGATACTATACTTTTCCGTTTTCGGTTGAATGTCCTTCTTGGATTTTCGTTATTTAATGCCGTACTTTACTTCGATCTGCTTTCCGCTCCGTCATAAATTGTTCTAACACTTCCTCAGATATTATTTTTGCTATTGTAACATCTTCAGGGTTGCGCATTTTTACAATTTTTTAATTGTATTTTTAGCATTTTTAATTGCAATTTATGAATCTTTGCACACTGCTTCGTGACGATACCATTTTTCGGGTTGCTCAATGGAAAGTTTCGTCAAAACTGGTATTAAAATGGAATGTAGAAGTTTGATTTGACCACTACCTCTAGGAACGCCTGTTCTGTTTACAATACTCTTCAAATTGATTAGATGTGAATGACGTACCTCGATCTATTACAAAACATCTTGGATTACCAAAAATCGCCTTTTGAACTTGTAATTTCTGGATTACTTCGTCTGTGGATGTTGATTTATCAGGGTAAATCCAAACGAACTTGGAGAATCCATCTATAACGGAAAATATAAATTTGTAGTTTTATGCTGTACTGCGGCCAACGGACTCAAATGGTCTAGATGATAACAATGGAACGGTGACTTATCTTTGGGCAGAGGGTGTAGGAAACCCTCTTGTCTTCCCGATTTACGAGCAGCTAGTATACACTCAATACAATTGTCTAGAACTAATTGACATTTCTCGGTGAGTCTAGGGATGTAGTAGTTTCGCTCTATCATCTCCATCATTTTCTTTTTAACAAAATGTCCAATACGATGGATTATGGTTATAACTTCATCTTGTAGCGTTTTAGGAACGCATATCAGTTGATTACCTTTATTGTCGTCTTTGAATAATAATCCTCTATTGATTGTGAAATTCTTATATGGTCTATGCTCTAACAGATTCTTAATAAGTTGACATTTTTCGTCCCTCTTTTGTAATTCTTTTATTTGATTCATAACCTCATCTTCTATTACTAAAGTTGCTGGATATCTGCTAAGTGCATCGACGTGTCTCATTTTCGTACCATACGATGTTCCGAAACGTAATCGAATTCTTCCAAAGTTAATGCCCATCCGGCTATTCGTGGTGCTATTTACTTTTTATTCATGGTCATCAACACAGTCGGTCACGATTGCAAAATCTGAGCCCCAACATATATACTCTAAGTTTCTTCAATGCCGCAATTATAGCTAGTACTTCCAATTCATACGAGCTGTATCTCTCTTAGGCAGGTTTGGTTTTCTTACTAAAGTAATAAACGGGATGAAAAGTATCATCTTTTCGACTCTTCTGCAACAGAATAGCTCCATAACCATGTTTAGACGCATCCGTGTGTAACTCGGTTTGAGCGTTAGGTCTGAAAATACTTAAGATAGGAGAACTAATTAAACAATCTCTTAGAGTATTAAAGACATTTTGTTGTGGCCTTCCCCATTCAAATTTCTCACTCTTTCTTAAAAGATCGAAAATAACCAGTTAATCCTACGTAGCTTTGGGTCTTCTTAAGATTGTGTGGAACTGGAAAATTCTTGACTGCATTCGATTTGGTTGGACATGGCTTGATTTTCCCATCAGCCACTATTCATTGCAGAGGAACTTGCACTTCTTCAATTTGAATTTGATCACTTTTTCCACTTTTGCCAGGTTTTCGCTTGCATCTTTTGCTCCCTCAATTAGATCATCCATGTATTACCGTTTTATTTTGTATTAATTTCCTGAACACGAAATTGACAAATCTTTGAAATGTGTAACAAAAGCTGTGAATTGCCGACTTGCCTCTTCAATTGATACATGGAAAAATCCATTTTCTAGATCAAGAGTTGACCATACTTGGTATGGGTATAGTTGGTCTATCAGATCTTCTTTTATGGGGAGCGGATAACAACTGGGCTGGCGTACTCGGAAGTGCTAGGTCTAATTATGTCTTGCGTAAGCCTTTCCTTAATCTGTTGTTCTATCTCATCTTTTTCTTTAGGAGCAACTCGTCTTGGTGGTTGGAAAATAGGGCGTTCGGTTTTTAGGATCAATCTCATTTGTATCGGTGATTCACTATACTTTTTTGGCTTGTTACTTTTTTACCAGTTGTTCAACTTCTTTCCGATATTAATCTCTGTGTACTTGAACAATTTCTTCTCTTGTAATTGATATGCACTCAAAAAATCATCGGATAGCTTTTTGACAACTATACCCTCATTGCCCATGATGATTCCGCTTCTATGTAACATTGCATGAATTCATCATCATCTATAATTATTTTTCGGAAGAAGAAACCCAAGGTTTCGATGAAACTGTCTCCGATTCCTCGTAACTTTGGTTGGATGGTCATGTAGCTCAGGAGATCCGATTCTAGTATAAACTCCTTCGAGTACAAGAGTTACGTCACTCCCTGTGTCCACGAGCGCCTCCACTGGACAACCAACAATAGTAACCAATTTATGATTGTAAATACCTCAGCTTGTCTGTTTCACCTTCGATATGTAATGTCTCCTTCTTCAATGTTTGAATAGCTCGTTGTTTCTCGGGACAATCCGGGGCTTTATGTCCGAATTTCAAACAACGAAAACATTTTCGTCCTTCATCTTTCATTCGACAACTATACGACACATAACCTCTTTTACCGCAATTGAATCATCTCATGCCTAGGTTGCTTTGTGAAATATTTAATCAACTTGCTTTAGGTTGTACTTGCACGTTCGTTTTCATCCTGTATTTCTCTTATAACTGTAGTTTATCTCGGAAATCATCTATGGTTTTAGTACCGTATAATAGAATTTTGTTTGATTCATTGTCGTCTATACCATTGATAACATACTGAAAAATTGCTTCGTCTTCCACTCCACCCAACGCACCTATTTTTCTCATCGACCAAAAAATATTCACCGATTGATTCCCCTTTTTTAATTCTTCTTTTTTGTAGATGTCCATTAACATCAGCACTCGTAAATGTTTTCTTGTATTCCATAAGTAATAAATTCTTGATGTCGTCCCAACTTTTGATATTTGGTGCAGTTTTGAGTGCTTCTCTTGCACTACCAACCAACGATTGTTTTGCAAAAACTTATTTTTGTAACGGGAGTAATTCAAATAACACAGCAGTGTTTGCCAACTCTTTGACCCAGTTTTCTACGCGATGTCCACCCGATCCATCAAAGTTAGAAATATATTCGGCTAGGTCTTTCAAATGAATTGCATTCGATTTTAGCAATGATGATTTCGACTTGTTAACATCGTTTTGTAATACTGTTTGAGGCGTTGATGCATTTATCATAACGGTTTCGTTTAATTGTTCACTAGTATCGGTCACACTCTCTATTACATTCTCGGCATTAGGTGACTGATTCCTGTATCGATTTGATTTCATCAGTCAACTCCATGTTTCTGTCGTGATTCGCTTGTTTGGCAGAACTGTTAGAATTTCCCTTGTTTGGCAGAACTGTTAGAATTTCTTTAAACTTAACGGTATGTGTTTTCGATATTCTTCTTCGTCCGATTCTGTGAATATAACTTTCTGAGACTGTTTGCCTTTCTTGTTTCCTCGACGCATCTTAGTGAACACGTTTTCTACACGCACTGTATATTTCACTTTGCACTTAGAAATGGGTATATAAAAAAATATAATTACATGACCTTGCTAGTGGAATCTCGGTCACCACGTTTTCCAATATTTATTCTTTTACTGGTTGAACTTCACAAAATTTGGCGAAAGAAAAAATCCGATAACTTTATCTTCTCGTGTTCTTGAATCGACTAATTCTTTTTTCCCCCTCCGTTTTTGATTTTTATTTTAACAGTCAGCGTTAAAAAGAGATAACCACACTTCCTCGTCTGTCTATTCGTTTTCCGTTACCGGTAAAGTTTATGTTGTGTAACAGGGTGATCCCACATACAAATAAACTATCATGGAGAATTATAATGTTCAGAAAGTCTACGTAAACTGAACTTACCCTTCTCCTCACATCAAACTTGACCCAACTTGACCCACATAAAACTTGACCTAAAGTGTATACTCGGTTGGAGGGTTCTAACCCATTGGTTAGTCCCAATAAAAACAGCAGTCAATTTTACCATAATTTTAATCTCCCAAGTCTAACGGTTTTATCCTTTGTAGCCGTCTTAATGAGTCTCTATTCAATAACATGCAACGTATCTTATCATTTTGGTGGTGAGCCTGGCGTTTCACATGTTTCCTTGCATGTTTTTTTATTTCTTCATTGGCGGTTTCCACTTTTAGAACCCTGTGAAGGTAGGCGTTTTTAATGTACCATGGAGCATTCACCATGTTCCGTAGAATCTTATTTTGGAATGTTTGTATCATTTTTACATTTGTCTTCTTAGTGCAGCCCCATAGTTGGATACCATAAGTTCAAACTGGTTTAGGATTAGCCGGTATAAAAGCAGTTTGTTGTGCAGTGTAAGCTCAGATGTCCGCCCTAAGGGCCAGTAAATTTTTTGTATATAATGGTTCTCTCCGCTACTTTTGTTTTAACATGCTCTTTCCATTTAAGCTTAGCATCACAGGTCATACCAAGAGATTAAGCTGTGTTTGCATTAGGAATAACTTCTGAGTTAATACGAATGGGTATCCGTTTAACTTTCCTGTTAGTAAAATTTATATGGACAGATTTTGATTTATTCAGTTGAATTCTCCATTTTTTCGTCCATTGACATAATTTATCAGTAGTTTTTTGCAGTTTATTACACGCCTCTTCCAGATCTTTTCCAACTGCTAGAACTGCAGTATCATCGGCAAATGTTGCTATAGTTGTATCCATACTTTATCAATGGCTTGGGCTACATCCAAGAAAACATTCGAACAAACCTGTTTTCGCGCTAGCACTTCTTCGATTATGTTTGTAATTCTGTGCACCTGTTGAACAGTTTAGTGGTTTTCTCTGAATCCAAATTGGTGGGATGGGATTGAATTTCTTTCTTCTATTATTTCTTTCAGTCTCTTGAGAAATAATTTTTCGAATAGTTTTGAAATCGTTAGACGCAAAGAAATCGGTCTATATGAATTTTTATTGTTGGCTGGCTTGTTTGGCTTAGGTATCATAATTACCTCGACCACCTTCCATTGAGATGGGATATGTTTCAGCTGAGTACAGCATTTATAATATGAAGCAACTTTTGCAAGCCCTTTTTGGGTAGTTCTTTAACAATCTGTCCCTTAATTAGATCATAACTGGGACTCTTCCTTGCGCTTAGGTTGTTATTGATTTCCTCTTTCAATTCTGGTAGTTTTATAGGTCGAATGCTCTTCAGATCCCTTTTTCGAGCTGAAGCTATATTTTCTTCTGCTGTTTGTCTCGGAAGCGGTTGAAATATGCGTTCAAGATGTTCTGCTGCAAATAAGTTTGCTTTTTGTTTAGCACTTTTGGCCCATGACCCTTCATCGTATTTGATTGGGGGTATTTGCATCTTTGGTACCTTAAGTGTTTTAATTGCTCTCCATAGGGAATAGTTCAACCTCAATTGTTCGCCTGGTTTGTTCTAAATGAAACGGTTTCTGACTATTTTCAAATGTGGATACTTAAAAAAATTGGCCCAGAGTAGATTTAGAAACACTTGCAAGCGGACGGTTCCAAAATAATTTTCTTAACTACCAAGTGAATATTGGGTGAGAGCCATAGGTTTAAAGGATATATATTTTATTATTTAAAGGAAGTATTTAATTTATAATTCAAGCCAATCAAATAAGCCTGAAAAATACTCCGAGACACGATTTTATTACCGCTTAAAATGATAAGAGAATTACCTGGCCAATGCTAACAACTAATAAGATAATATTGCACGTGATAATGCAAGCTGGTTATATATACATAGCTCAAAAATTATAAATATCGTCATATCACCCAATAAGCATATGCCAACCATCTCAAAGAATTTTGAAAAAAATTTACTAACTATACAAGATGAATGGATTACATGACGATCAATTTGAATTCCGAAGCCTGCATGAACTATAGAACAACTTCAAAGGATTGTAAATGGCATCTTGATTTATTTGGAATCCACATAGTCAATTATTTTAATCTCATACCTTGGGTGATTTAATAATAGAAAATTACTTGGGTCCAATCTTTAAAAGTAATTAAAAGTTTACAAGTACACACGTTAGAAATAAACTGTGCTCTAGTACTTTTATATCGAGAATCGATCCAGGCATGAACAATTCGACACACTGTTAACAGTTCTGCATTGACTGCTCATGAAAGTTAGACTTCATGTAATAGAGATTATGATGCAGTTAAACCAATGAACTAGTTAAGCTTTTTGATCTAAGATTTATGAGCTTCGTTATAAGATGGTATAAACCTTCATTTATATATAGAAAATAGATCGTTGTAATTGACTGTACATTTCTGGCCGCAGTATGGAGTCAAAAGAATATGTTTGGTATCGTTCGATCTAATTTCTCCTACTTCTAATATTTGTTTATTTGTTCGTTTCCATTTTTTTTCTGGCTCAAGTCCGATTTACTTAGAACCATCAACGCATTGCCTTTACGACGTTTGTGACCAACAGGAGGCTCTTCCGTTATAAACGCTTAATGTTCGGTATCAGCTGTGGCATGGAAAACGATCGGCAATATCCTGCACGGATGTGATGGAATTATTGTTTATATTGACGACATTATGATATATGGAACAATCGAAAGCGAAATATGATGTCGCGTTAAATGAAAGTAAGTTTAAAATAAAACACAATAAAATAGAAATTCTAGAACACACTCACAAAAGAAGCACTCACAAGTGACTCTGTACTAGGGTTCTATGCTCTGGAAGATGATGTTCATGTAATAGCTGACGCCAGCTTAGAAGGACTAGGGGCGGTTCTGTGTCGCAGCTTAAGTGATCGCGAGCGGAACACTTTTTACAGAAAAAGAAGCGATGGCTCTCGTCTGGACTGTGAAACATTTCCATAGGTGTTTGTGCGGAAGAAAATTTGATTTGATCACGGATCATAAACCGTTAGAGTTTATTTTCAACCTGAAACCTCAGCAAACCCTGTGCAAGAGTGCGGAGTGATGGATGTTACGATTGCAGGTCTATGATTTTCGAGTCGTATACAAACCGGGGAAATACAACATAGCGGCTCCTCTTTCTCACTTCCCAGTGTCTTCGATAAAATCAAAAGACCTTTTTGATGAACCAACGGAATGTTTCATTAATACAATTGTTGAAGCGCAGTCTAAAGCAATATCGATCTACGAAATCGATAAATTTTCTCGGGATGATTCAGAAATTCATCTAATAAGAAAATGTTTAAATGACGATAAAAGATGTGGAAACGAACCATTTATTTAACAGTATCGACCATTCAAAATACTGTTTCTATGAAAACATGTTATTGAGAGGTACAAAGATTGTGGTTCCTTCCGTTATCAGAAAGCAGTTGCTGAAAATTGTTCACGAAGGACATCCAGGAGTAGAAAACATGAAACGACTTATGAGGTAGAATGAATGGTGGCCGAAAATAGATGATGATATAAAGGATTACGTAAGGAGTTGTCATGGGTGCAGTCTAGTAACGTCTGTTCATATTCCTGAGCCCATGAAAATGAGAAAATATCCAACAACACCATGAAGCGAAATAGCTATTTATTTTTGTGGCCCGTTTCCTTCTGAACTTTTACTAGTCATTGACTACGACAGTAGATTTAAAGAAGGAATAATCACTGAAAAAATCACCAGTAAAGAATCAATTGGACATCTGGGCAAACTATTCTCTTTATTGGGTCTTCCGAAAACAATAACGGCTGACAATGGAAGACAGTTCATCAGTTGTGAATTCAAGAATTTTTGCGATGAACGTGGAATCGAGCTTTACTCCACCCCACCGTACTGGCCACAAGCCAATGGCCTTGTCGCGCGAACTCACAAAATAGTAACTGGCGAAAAGACTAACAATCATATCTTTGGAGAAATAATGAGATGGTACGTGACAACGATTTAATCTACCAAAATAAAAACAAAGAAAACGCAGACAGTAAACGTAAAGCCAGGTTTTTCTGAGATAAGCATACGTGATGTGGTGTGGACTAAAAACGAACGGGCAGATAAGTTAAGCGCTCGATACAGAGATGAAAAATACAAAGTACTCGATAAACACAAAAGCGATCTTACACTTCAATCAACCAATCCATCATCATTCGGAGAACTCTGATCTAGTCAGTCTGAGGAGTAAGGCGGCCGACGCAGCCTTTGTATGGTGTAGGTTAATTTGTATGAGATTTAGCATCACCAAGTTGAGCCTATTTACCTATTTCACTCCCCGCTACCGGAGGCTAGTGTCCTTCGGTTCCATTGGAGTAGCCGGTGTCTCCCGTCTCTCCTCCCACAAAACTTGTGTCCCCGATGTTTGCAACCCTCCCGTCCCTTGGGTCCGACAAATCTTCCTCGTCCGACACCAGGGACAGTCGGCTGTCCATCTCCTATCCAAGTGCGATCACCTTGCAGAGCTCCAATGGTTTTGCTGTCTCTCCTCCTGGTGCAACTGCATCAGTTGTGGACGGGCTGTCGTCCTCTCGTGTTTCAACCTCGTCCTTTTTGTATACTTTGAGAGTAATCGACCCGAAACCGAAGTCGATTACTCCCTAAGTCGCGGCAAGCGGCGCCAGACACTCCGTATTGATTATCATAGTTGATAATCTAGAGCCCCCTTTGCATCCTCTTGCCTCACGATCTTCCAGTTTCCTGTCGGAAGATTGGGGTTGCTAATCCTAATAATTTCTAGAATTTGTTCTGGGCTAGCCGATTTAGTTGGTAACCAGACGCGTGCTCTTGGCTTGCTAGAAATCTCTTCCCCGCTTACAGCCACCAGCTTCGCGCCTTGCCACACTTCCCCTACCTCCGCTACACCCTTTTTATAAAGCTCGACTGATCTGGCATCAGAGCACGCTATAAGTTTAACGCGCCCTTGATACCAGCCCGCATCTCTGCAGGATTGAGTGGGTCATGGATTTTCTCTCAGGATTCGTAAGAAAACGGAGTTTAGTGCATTGTACACCAAACTCCATTTTCCTATGCTGATGCTCCCATCTTCATGACTCCTATCAATGACGGCTAGCACCAACACACGCTCCTTCACAATGTTCTTGATGGATTTTGGTTTAGCCTTATAAGGAGGCAACATCTTGTGAGGAGTTTCCTTCTCCGCTTGCAATTTGGTCCGTTTTGCATCGACGGGCTCTAGCTCATCTTAGGACCGCTATCTTTTCGACAAATGCTCCTTCAGCAGCACCGCTCGTCCCTGGCTTGGATGCCTTGAATTCGCTTCTCTCTGGTATTTTTGAGGGAGCCTCACCTTTACGGTTTGAGCTCTCTCTTTTTGTTTTCGGCCTTTGGAGTGTGCCGGTGTCGGCTTTGTTTTTGTTGGATTCCATGTTGTTCCCACTAGTCTCGGAGAAATATATGGTCCACCTGCGCAGAGATCAGTTTACGCAGGTAAGCAAGGGCGCGTTACTTACAACTGGAGGTCGCCAGGTATCCAGAGGACTCCGTTTGCAACTGAGCTTTGTTAAATGGGCCCCCAGCCTGGTAGTTTGTTGGCACGGGTAGCCTAACACCTTAAACCGGCCCATCTGCCGTCATTTAGATATTACCTGGAGGTGACGACAATTATGAAGCTGAGATGTTGATGAACCATGATTTTAGAAATTGAAAGCAAATTGTTCTGTTTTACTCTAGAGATAGATCTTAAATTGAACAAAGTGAACTATTCAAAAGAACGCAAACCCTTTATTAAGAAAGGAAACCAAAATTGGAATGTTACCCCCATATATTGGGTCCGAGTAGGCTCGTTTAATAAAGTTGGTCCAGTATGATTTACTTTCAGTGATGGTTTTCATGAGGGTAAATACTACAGGGCTTGAGTCCCATATTATATAGGACAAACCAATAACTTTTGAAAGTTCAAGTACATCATTTAGCATCGAATGTAGATTCACTTTATACCCACTTCTATTTTTAAAGATATTGTTTCATCTGAATAATAATAAAATTGTATAAAAAAAAACTTTAAATCTTGTTTGGCTGATAAATTAATTTTGAGGGGAATGTTAAAACTGAAGAAAAAAAATCGTCGTTTGCATTCAGTTTATGGATTATCGTAAGTGCGTGAGGTACAAAAAAATTATGAAAGTTGTAGCTTTTGATTATAAAATTTTTTGGTGGTCCTCCATTTTACAAATTTTGGTGACTTTTGATTTAAGTGTATTGAGTATTGTTGAATTGGAATGGGATTTAGTGTGTGATACATTTTGTACAGTCCAGATTATTTCTAATTTTTTTGCTTAAAATAACGAACGAATCTCATCCGGTCATTAATGTTAGTGATTTGAGTGAAATCTGGAACTAAAGAAGGATAATGAAGTTTTGGTCCAAATTGATGTGTTTGATTATACGTAAATTAGTCTGTAAATTTGTGAGAGTGGGATGGCAGTTAATGTGTTGCACAAAATGCATTTTGTGATTACACCCAGCATTTTGTCATTACACCCAAATAATATTGTACAGCCAATTGTTATGGTGCCGAAGGATTTCCAACTCTTACGCAGTCTCGCCTTATACAGTATAATACTGACGTGAATGATTGAAGTAATTTTTTACATCTCACTCCATTCTAGAAAAACTAATTATATTGCAAATGATTTCACGATAGGTGTGAGGAAGATGAGACATTAATTTATGAATCTGTGGCGTTCATATTTGGCCTGAAAAAGATGCGATAAGGTTTGGTCGAAAATATGCATATAGGTTCAGGCTGTGCATTGGTGAGAAATCCGACCGACAAATGACAACTTTATAAGTCTATCGGACGCGGTGTATTTAATTAGGTGTAGGTGTAAGTTTACAGTGGTTTAAAAATGCTAAAGGTATTGATTGATTATTTGTAAATTGTTCAATAAACCAGCCCTGACGGCTAGTTCCAAAGCATTAGCAGAAATTACATATTTAACAGTGGTGTATGAAGTCTATTTCAGAGGCTTGAATCCGTTTGAGTGTGTCTTGCGACTAGTATATCATCTATATGTATAATAATCTGAGTCAATAATCTGATTCTAACGGTTTCGATCTCGAGCCAGCTCTTCATACTGTTGCAAGCAAATAGAAGATGCCAGATCGCTTTCTACGCCGTGGAGTCATCGTCACCAACAGCGAACTTTTTGCATACCGACCGAAATCGGCTTTATCTTTAAAGCTCGCTGTATTATTCGGTTCGGATCAGCGCACACAGAACGTGACCGAGATATCAACACTCTGTATAGTTTCAGCTTGGCAAGGCGAACCTTAATATCCTCTCTCACACTGTTATTGTGAGTAATAACTCGAAACCCAGAGATCATATATTTGTTTTTCGTTGAGACCAACGGCAGTTGAACACTGCTGCAAAAAGCTGATTGGATTGTCGGAATAAGATATTGTCCTGAGGTGTTTTACTTCTACGAAGGATGCATTCTAACATGAGAATAAAAAGAATCCGGACATATCCTTGTCGAACACCAGAAGTAATTGCAATTGTTCTCGATAGCCTGTTCTCAACATTGACTCAGTATTGCAACAGCGTTACTGTCATTTTACGCAGATGTACGTATTTGTTTGGTATTTCTAAATATTCAAGCGCATACCATAGTCTCTCTCGATTGATCGAGTCATAGGTTTTCTTAAAATCTAGGAATACCTGATGTAAATGGTTTCATAGTACTTGGAAAGAATCAGCCGTAGCGAGAAAACTTGATCAGTGCCTGACCGATTTGGACGAAATCATCACCGATAATTTCCTCCATCGGACGAGTAATTCTTCCCAAGATAATGTATGACAATAACTTGTATTCTATAACGCATTTCAAGCGATCACCCTTCTTGAATATATTGTGCTTAACCCGGCCACATTCCATTCTTCAGACAAAACTTCATTTGGCCATATTATTCGAACAAGGTCAAAAAGACAGTTCCTCAAAGGTAGCAATCATCCTGGTGAACGATTTTTCTTTAATCTCTGCATGGCCAAGGTGAATTTCTTAGGATGGATCCTCAATGATAATCTCTGCGGTTTGTTTGTGAAGGTATTCAATAATATACCTTGTGATACATGTCGAACATTAAGTCGAGCAGAAAAATGTTCAAGCCATGTATCGAGTACCACATCGACATTAGCCCAGAGGTTTCCATCCTGGTTCCGAATGGCAGTTGACCGAGATCTTAAGGTATATCTTGCAATCCGGTGATTCATTTGAATTGATTCCCTAAACCTTTGAAAAGTTTGAGCAGCATTTCTTAATCCATGTAGGTTATATAGGCATGTTAACTCGTATAGTCCCAAAGGTGATCTTAATGCACTATTACATATTCCTTTGGAGATAATCAAGCTAAGGGTATTTTAAGATAGGCTTGAATTAACTCTATTTTGGAAAATACTGAATAACCTTGAAGACTCATCGAACAGGTTTGAGTATGTGTTCCGATAGCCTTTCAAGTCCAACTGTTCCTATAGAAGTGAGACACAAACTAATTTTCCTCATCTGATTTCGGTGATCTATTTGTTGAACACATCCAGTATCATTTAACTCTTGAAATGATCGCCTTATTCGATTTATTGCATCACTATTGTCTAATTGGGGTCACTTATAACAAAGTATGTACATTTATATAAGATAACGTCCCAAAGCGTCAAAAAGTCTATTTAGTGCTTTACTCAATTACACTTCTCACAAAGTAATAATCTGACTTCTTTAACTGTATAATATCGTTTATCTATAAATAATTTACCGCCCAGTTGGCCCAGTGATCATAGAGACAGGATGCAAAAGGGATTTTCACCACTTGATTACGATCGGTGGTGTAAAAGAACACATCTATGACCCCCCTGTTGGAGTGCAGAATTCATGGGCCAACTCCTCTTCCAACTGCTCTACGTAAATCGGTCCTATAGCCGTACGTCCTTGATTTTCATGTAATATCATAAGAACGTAAATAAGCGAACCGCGAAAGAGTCGGAAGTGCCTCGAGCCCCGATACAGATTGTAGAGCTAAAAAAAATATAAATGATTTATAGTAAAAGCTAAAGTGGTGACCCCGAATTGAATTGGTGACTTCTGAAAATCTATATGAAATCGAATCCAAATCAATCGTTAGTTCAATCATTCGTAGAACCAGAGTTTAGACAAATTTATTAAGTTAAGTTGGATTCGAACCAGCTCCTCTTTTAACCACTACTACATCCTTATAATAGAACCTGTCAAGTGGTTGACTTCTTACTGTAGTTTACTACCTTGTTATATGGGGAATTATCTATGTAAAGACGTCAAGAAATATGTTTCCACACTTGTAGTGATTTTTGCGAACTAACTGTAGTACATGCTACTTCATCATGCTAATTTGCATCATCTGATTTCGGTGATTTATTGGATGAAATTTGGTTGGACCGCTGGACTGATGATCCGTAAAAAACAACAAATGTTAATAATGTCAAAAAGCAAAAAAAAATCGTTTATCGCCCAAACAACAATGAGCCCCACTTATGTACCCGGATACGAGATTAACGATCAGCACGTGAAACATGCAGTCACTTTAAGATCTGGCGTGTTTGACGGACTCTTAGTCCACTTCTGAAATCAAAATATCTGGCAAATGCGGATAAGCTGAAACTGTACAGAATATTGATCAGACCTGGAGGCATGTAAGGATGTGTGAGTTGAACCTTGACGGATGAGAATACGAAATATGGATTCTAACATTAGAGAGATGAATGATGCGTGTGATATATGACCCAAACGTGACGTTGATGGTACATACCAAGTTCTTTTCAATCAAGAGATTAGAAATGTAATGCAAATTTCGGATATCGTGCCTGAGATCAAAGGACAGCGTAAACACTGGCTCGGTCACGTTCTGCGGGCTGATCCGAACGGAATGATATAGCGATCTATAAAGGGAGATTGATCTAGCATCTTCTAGTTGCTAGCAACAGTCCTGGCTCGGAATCGAAATAAAGTCAAATTTTTGACACGGTACGGGTCAACAATGGCCTGTAAAAGCCGTCAAAAAAAATTATATGAATACATCCAGTATCGTTGTACTCTTGAATGATCACCCAGCATTATTCAACTCTGGGTGTAGTACATTATTGTCTAATTGGCGTCACATATAACCAATTATGTACATACATATAAGATAATGACCAGCCTACAGTTATCAATCGTGCATTTCAAATCATTGCAACGTACAATATATTATTAAATGATCGCATTCGATCTCAACATTTGAATATACGAGTACCTTGCAAAATTTATTGTGATCACGTTTTTTGTGTATTATAACAATTCTACAAAATATAATTTAATATAATAATTATCAATTTTTTAATTTCCCAATCGGCATTGACCATACTCAATAATTGATCGTGACTTGATCATTTACATTTAAAACAAAAATAAATGATTTTTAAGGTGACACCAACTGCGCATATCTTTTTTGTTTTATGTCGATGATCTTGATCTTAATACTATTTATATATATAATTCATCTATAACTGCAGAATCATGTACGAAGATCACATTATCTATGTATGTACATAGTTCGAAATGCTTTTGAGATGAACGTCTTCGATCGCAAAAAAAATAAGATCGAGTACCGTCGAAAACAGTATTAGCGATCATACAAAAACAAAAACCTGACCTAAGCCAAGTTATTTCTTGTTTTATTGTTTGTCTTATAAGTCGTTTTGGAGATGTATTTTTTGGCGTCTTCAATTATATTTTATTTTTTGCTATTTGGGATGTTTTTAAGACTGAGATAAAACTAAGCAAAAATATATTTATATTATGTTTGTATAAATTATAAAAAAAATTTTATTTTCGAAAAATAAAAAAAAACAACTATTTTTTGGAATTTTGTTGATGACCTATGGCAATATATTCAGCGATGTTCATAACATCTTCTTTTTTTTATTTCTAAAATAATTTATTCAAATTAGCAATTATATTGTAGTATTTTCGAGAAGCGATAAAATAAGAAAATGTTGATGATAAATTTGGAATTTTGGCGACAATAAACCACTTTTGACTGGTTTCTGATGCTATATGGCGTTTATTTATCATTTTGTTAGGGGGTCACGTATTCAGGTTATAAATTTTCGTTTAATTGATTTGTGAAATAAGTGGGATAATTTATAACCTCATATCAGTGCCAGAATTAATTATGCGCTGTCGGTTATTCCAGAAATATTGCGTCATTGGTTTGGTTGGCACCGATTTTTCATGGGACTTATAACAGTCGCCCACTTATGTATAAAATAATTTGACAAATTCTTGTTTCAAACACATATATGATCGAGACCCGAGATTTGAAAACTTAAAGAATCCCAGTTGACTGATTGGGCTGTATGGCCAAAGGTATAGGTATTTTACATAAAATAATAAATAAGAATAAGAAACCATGTTACTTAAGAAAGAACGATTCGGCTACAGACATCTTCCAATCAAAATCAATCTTCTTATCTATTAATCTCAGATCACGTGTCATCAATTCCTTATAAGCTTAAGGCAATATCGAGATAGATCTGATCCTCGCTCCACGAACGCATTTCACAAGAGATGAACATATCACAGAAATCATTACGCTCATCCAGTAAAAGAGGCAGAGTGGTAGAGAAAACAACAACTATCAATTCTAAACTCAGCCAACGGAAACTATTTATAACAAACAAACACTGAAGAACCCACCGACTTAAATCAGTCAAACTTTCTTAGAATAGCAAGTTTCAATAACTGAAACCCGTAAATGATTCTCACTTTCTAAACTGAAAATTAAATTCTTTAAAACTCAAACATTTCCCCTACTAGATGGAGGTAGTAAACCTGGCACTATATACTCACCCAATTATACAAAACACATTCATCCAACCACAACCATTCTACAAATAGAACATCAAATAGACAACTGAGGATTGTTCACACGGTGACTCTCCTAAAGTTGCGATCAAACCATACCCACACAAACAACCTGGTTCGGTTGGTAAGACAATATATTCATGCCACATATAGTATGATGCATGTACATCCCAGGTACCTCAAACGGCCAAGAAACGGGAGCACTCCATCAAAGTTCGAGATGCTGTGTTCCCATCCCTCCATAAACCATCACCATCCATCTCGAAAGATATAATACACATCATCCCAACAGTACACTCAAATACTACACGATCATCCAGTAAACATTCAACCTGAGCAATACGCCACGTTCACGTCTGACAACAACACAAACAAAATCAACCTTCCGACCAGAATTGCCATGAACAGCAAATCCATACTTCAATAAACAGAACAAATATAACCGGCGCTTATACAACCGTTAATAATGGTATCACATATCGATTTGGTTCTTAGAGAGGTTCAAGCTTCTAATGCTTTTAATACTTATTGTTAGTTAGCCTTCGGTATAGTGAGAAATATTTGTCACCTCTATATTTGATGGAAAGTCTTTTACGACAAGTATTGGTTACTGAGGTACAATTATCTGAAAAGTTTGAACTATCTGCGGAAACTTGTTGTCTGGGAATTTTGGAACTATGCATACCAGACGCGCTACAGCACTCTAGATCTTAAGAAGAACTGCCAACCCTCTATGAATTCTACCTCTCTGAAGGAGATATGACAAACTTTACGGATGGATCAGTATATGGCGTAATCTGGCTGGCGTAGTACTATACGTGGTAGATCCTGAGGGAAATAATCTATTCCACTTTGGTATGTACACTTCTATCTTTCAAATAGAGATTACTATAATTTTGAGAGCTGTACTCTCATGAGATAGGATATCTTCATCATCTATAACAGCCAAACTGCGTTAACGCTAATTGATTCCAACACTGTTTCCTTGAATTCTGTATGCGAAACAATCATAATAACCTATGGATTAGAGGCCCCTATTGCGTCTCAACTGAAACCTTACGAACCATTTTAACGCATTGGTGCACATTGTAGATGGTCAGCCCAACGAATGTTTTTACATTTTTGGTCAACTTCGAGAATCGCACTCGAGACCGCGGTGTGATGAGAAACTCTCTTAACCATTAAGCTTCAACTTTAATGGTTAAAGCAACAGGTGCGCTTCAACTTTTTTCCGATAGGGACGGCGTACGACGCCATATTTTTTATTGTTCTTTTGTCATTTGGAAACTTCATTAGTATACATTTCATCATGGAACGCTACACACGTGAACAGTGATTGCAAATCGTGCAAATTTTTAATCAAAATAATCGTTCTGTTGCTGCTACTTTAAGAGCATTACGGCCATTTTACGGTGCATTTAACAAGCCAGCTAGTTCGACAATCGACTGTATAGTGGCAAAACTTGAGTCTACGTTTTCGATACATAATGTTCCGGTGCCCTCGAAAGCAAAAAGTGCTCGAAGTGTTGAAAACATCGCAGCCGCCAGGGCTTCAGTTCAAGAAGACGCGAATGTGTCGCTTACACGACGTTTGCAACAATTGGGCCTTTCTGTGACATCATTGTGGGGAATTTTACGTAAAGATCTTGGCCTACATCCGTATAAGATCAAGCTGACACAACCACTAAAGCCGTTTGAAAATTTAAAGCGACGCCGATTTGTGAATTGGGCTCAAGAGCAAATCGAAAATGATGCAGATTTTCACCGAAAAATCATCTTCAGCGATGAGGCTCACTTTTGGCTAAATGGATTTGACTAAGTTTGATGACGGTCCAGTGGCCGCCGCACTCGTGTGATTTGACACCTCAAGATTATTTTCTTTGGGGTTATGTGAAGTCATTGGTCTATGCCCATAAGCCGGCGACGTTGCAAGAGCTCAAAGCCAATATTGAACGTGAAATTGCTGGAATCTCGGCCGATTTATGCGAAAGAGTGGTCAAAAATTGGGTTCAAAGATTGGACTTCTTAAAACGTGCACGCGGTGGTCATGCAAAAGAAATCGAGTTTCATACTTAATATATGTTCAAATTCGTTAATAAAAAAAAGTTAGTTCTGAATGAAGTGAAACCTCACTGGATATCGATTACAAAGGTAACCTAGGTAAGTGTATCCTACTTCTGTGGTATTTGAGGCAGCCCTAGCCGTAATGTTGCTATCTCTTTAGAAAAATTTCAACTGTTATTTTAATGATCTGCATTTAGAGAGATAGTTGAGCCTCGTCTCATGGTCCTCTAACTATGAGAGATGTATGTTTGGGGCTTGCTAAGTATTCTCATTGACCACTATTCTTTGAGGTATGAATGAAAGTACAGAAGAGTAGAAATAGTTGAGCAAATCTTTTGCTTCTCTCCGGTATATTCTTTCTGTAAAAGGCATTGTTTGATTTTCTTTCTCATTGATGATCAACCTTCAACGTTGAATATATCAGATAGCTTGGCCTTTATTAGGGGAAACAATAGGTTTTGAAACTAAAAGCGTTCCTTTTGGGAAGGGATATCACACTAGGCCAATAGAGCCTGCGGATTAACGAGGGAAAAATTGAGATAAAAACAGAAGAATGTGAAAAATATGTTATCCAAACCATAGGTTGAAGTGATATTTCGGGTCGAGAACGAACAAACACGATAAACAGTAGTGAGAAGGAACTTCTCGTTAGTTAGATTCCATGCAAGTAAGTTGATTAGATTCTAGGCATCATGAAAACTACCATGAAACGATCAAACCAATTAAGACTTAACCCATCCTTTCTTATTGGTCAGTATAATTATGATAAACAATTGCATTATGGACCGTTATGCGGATAAGTTTATTACTGACTCAGATACCATTGAAACGATCGCCAAACTGTGGCTTACTGATCAGAATAGAGAACTTCACTAACTCAGCACACTGCAAGAGTATTAAACAGTACAAAAATTTTGCTAAAGATACTTTTTTTCAACTTTCATGTCCGAGCAGCGGAATTGATGGTCTTGCTGGTTCTGCTAAGACAGAAAATACAATAGTCATGTGATCGTTACGCCACTGCATTATATATCTCCAAGAGTATCATGGTATATAAATTATAAGATTAATTGTACATCTTGTCCATAAAATTGAAGTTCAAGGTCATTGCCGCTTGGCTAAAAAAACAAAAACCTGAAATACCAGAACACCAATAAAATATTATGTTTGTTTACAGAAACAGTTAATGGTTCCAGCAATTCGCGATGATTTATATGTGACTCAATCCCGCGATCGTTTAAAGGTCGTAAAAAATGTTTCAAATCATTTCGAAACTAATTAGAATTAATTGTCACCCTACTCGCAAATCAAACTAATGAGCATACATATACAGTGATATTTACATAAATCACCATTTGAGTCATCGATAAAACTGATGTATGGATCGATCGATACTCGCGTTCAATAAATAGCCGCTGAATTCTTAATGTAAAACTGTTTCTTGTTTTTTTTTTGGTGAGTCGCGTCGTGTCAATCCAGTTAATATATTACCTATCATTCAATTCGTTGTCATCAATTAAAAACAAAATAAAAGTTGATTTTGATTAAGCCAACATTTACATACATATATGGTCATGAAATGTTCAAATCTTCATCAACCCGTATCTTTCTTAAGAAATTTTTTGGTGAGATATGCGCGTCGTTTCTAATTAATATGCGAGATTAGAAATTGGTTAATGTTTATATATATAAAGTGGTATACGAAGCTGGTTATTTGATAGGATTTTAGATTAAAAGATTTATCATTTTAATTTATTGTCGTAAGATGAAAAAGATCTTTCTTATATACATCCATGTATATACGCAAATACAAATTACCGATAAGATGAAATATCTGCTAAGGTGTGTTATTCACATTAAAGAATTCATATGAAATTTGTTTGGTATATGAAGGTCGTTTGAAATTCATGTCAAGATAACAAGAAAAACGACATTAGAATATATTCTAGAAGATTCTAATGATCTATGATTTTTATACATAGAGTCTAACATATGTGAACGATACAAGTTGAATGATACATCAACTAAGTAGGTAGATCGATTTTAATTCATTTGAAGTCATCGGAGCAAAATGTCCGCAAGATCCTGCTGCAATTTCGGCCCAGTCATCATTAAATCATTTAATGACACTTCCTTGGTTACATCTTGCGATTATTTGGTCAATTGTGGTAAATATTTCATGTTCAGTTTAGCACCAGAGTTGTCCGAAAAACTTTATCTTGGTATGAATTTCTGGAGAGAATTTGGGATTACACCGACAATTGTTTCTGAGTTGACACCTCATCCCCTTAGCCCGTTTTCATCTAAGCCAGAGGTAGATCCAAATATGCACGAGCTTAACGAATTTCAAAAGCAGGAATTAAATAAGAAGAACTTACCCTTCTTCAGAGATTTTGGGTTTGGGAAGCACCTCCAAAACATATCATGAAATTAACCTAATTGAACATGCGGTACCGGTTAAACAGAGATATTATACTGTCTCTCCCGCAGTACAAGCGGATCTGTACGCAGAGATCGATAGGATGCTAGCTCTCGGGGTAATTGAAGAAGGCCGTCAGAGTGAATGGAAGTTCCCCGGTCACGTTGGTCCGAAAGGCCACCGGAAAGGTTAACGAGGTTACTCGTAAGGACGCTTATCCCTTACCTAATATAGAGGGTCTGCTAAATCGGCTGGATCAGACTAGATACATATCTAGTGTTGACCTTAAAGATGCGTTTTGGCAGATTCCGCTAGATGTAGGTTCAAGGGATAAGACGGCCTTTACGGTACCCGGCCGTCCTTTATACCAATTCACAGTAATGCCATTCGGCCTGTGTAACGCTCCACAACGTATGTGCCGACTAATGGATCGGGTAATTCCATATCATCCCCATGATCGGATCTTTGTTTACCTCGACGACTTGTTAATTATACATCGCTTCTTCAGGAAGTCAGTCGATTATTGCGAGAGGCAGGATTGACTATCCTGATTGAAATGATCCTAGCAAGATTGACTCGATTACCAATTATCCTTTTCCAAATTCAGTTCGGAAAATACGGCAATTTCTTGGAATGACCAGTTACTATCGCCGATCTATCCAAAACTATTCGACTCTGGCGACTCCTTTAACTAACCTTCTAAAGAAACAAAAAAAGTTCGAATGGTCAATAGAAGCACAGAAAGCATTCGAGTCTTTAAAGGAAGCAATAACTACGACACCGGATTTAAAACAAGCTGACTTTACTAAGGAATTGTTTATTCAATGCGATGCAAGTAGCACTGGAATCGGTAGTGTACTTATGCAGTACGATGATAATGGAGATGAGCATCCCATCGCTTTCGCGTCGAAGAAGCTCAATTCCACGCAACAAAAATATAGTGTCACTGAATTGGAGTGCTACGCTGTAGTGCATGGAATTAAATCCTTTCGAGCATACGTTGAGGAATACACATTCACAGTGATAACAGATCACGCTGCGCTAAAGTGGTTAATGTCGCAGAGAGATCTGGCTGGACGATTAGCCATGATGGGCACTAAAACTCCAACCGTTCATGTTTAAAATCGTTAATAGGGAGTGGGCCACAAAATATAGTCCCCGATGCTTTATCGCGCATTTATTCAGAGGAGATCGTAATGCAGGGTGTATTTGAATTGAAAAATCCCTTATCTGGAGTTACCACACCTTTTTATATTGATTTATATCCGACCATTTCAACGATTCAGAATATAAAACATTAATTTGGATAGTGACATTGATTCGACCAACCTTAAACACGAAGACGGTAAATTATCAATAAATACTAACCCCGGTTGTATTTATGATGACACCATAAAAACTGAATGGAAGCTAATGGTTCCTAAAGCTTTGTGTGAAGACTTAATTAAACGAGCACATGATGATCCAACGTCAGCCCATCTTGGTGTATCAAAAAGTCTCGATCGCTTACAGCGCCAGTTTTATTGGACGCGAATGACAACAGATCATTTCAAGATGCGTTTAGACCTTTCCTGTTTATTTACTTGGATTTCCTCGGACCATACCCTCGATCAAAATCAGGTAATTGTTTTAGTTTTAGACAAACTATCTTGTTTTGTTTGTCTACAACCATTACGAAAAACTTTTTCTGCGATTTTCGGTTCCACAAATAGTGTTCACCGATAATGGTCAACAATGGTCCGAGTAATGCCTCTGAGAGAGTCAACCGCACGCTATTGTCCGCAATCCGTTCATATATAAAAAAAGATCAGCGCCTTTGGGATGTGCATCTCGCAGAATTTGAATCGGCTTTAAATAATTCCAAACATAGCAGTTCCAATTATTCTCCTCACTTCATAATATTCGGTCAGAATCAAATACTACATGGTAAAGAATACGATCTTTATAAACTACTCGGTTTCACCGAGGATGGTTTTTTTTCTGTTAGCAATAATTCTAATAAATTTAGTATTGTCCGTCGTAATGCCAATGAAAATTTGAAGAAAGCACATGAGAATAGTGGTCGATATTATAATTTGCGTACTTGTGCTCATACTTTCAAACCTGGTGACGAAGTATATGCGAAGAATTTTACCCAGAGTGACGCAACGAAGCAATATTCGGCTAAATTAACTCCTAAAAATATCAAAGCTCGCATAGTTAAAAATGTTGGGAACGTGGCTTTTAAGTGTTGTGACGAAGATGGTAAGCGTTTATCACCTTAATGGGGGCTTATCACCTTAAAGATATAAAACGCCTTGTTCATTAATCTGTTTTGCTGCTGAGTAGCGGTTCGTTTACAACACATGCAATTAATGGGAAGCCGTATTATGCATTTCCACAACAAATCAGTGCAACAACATTATTAGCAACACTCACTGGATCGAGATTAGGTTTATTGAGAGATAGCCTAATTATAATCATTTATTATACCGGGTGTTTCTTTTAAATTGACACGATCAAATATCTCGAAAAATAGCCACTCTACGGAAATAATGTCCATATTCAAAATTTAATCATATCGCGAGGGAAATACATTAGTGCCAAAAAATAGTCCTTCCCCCTCCCCGGCTATGAGGGGCGGGGGTAACTTTTAAACTAAGATAGGAAGCCATATTTTTTATTGCAGATACGGATTCTACAACTAAAAGTACGGATGATTTGAATGAAATATTTTGTTCGGTTCATAATAGATGGCGTTGTAACCAACAAAATTCAATTTTTTCAATTTCTTTTTCATAGAACACACGCATTCGATTCTGCAATCCGTTTGGAATAAAATTCATCATCAAAACAATTTATTCAGATTTGTAAATCACATTTAACGTTTGTGTTATTTCTTAACTTCATGTTTTTCGTAATTGCAAAATAAACGATAAAATACTTTAGAATGGAGCGTTTAACTGTGGCAGAGAAAATTGAAATGGTTCTGGTTTATGGAGAAGCTGGCAGAAATCTTGAAAATCCTCTTGCTATTTACGCTCAACGTTTTCCGGATAAGATTCGTTCACGTGCTTCATTTGGCCGTACTATCAAACAATTTATTACTGATGGAAATGTTCAACCGAAAAATAGGACCCGTAGAGCAACAGTCACTGGAGAAAATAATGAAATTGCTGTATTGGCAGCAGTGGCTCATAATCCTCATGTTAGTACACGAGAAATAGTTCACGATTCCGGATTGTCCCTCACCAGTGATTGAAAAATTTTAAACCGGCACATAAGGATCATCCATATCATGTGTCTTTACACCAAGATCTTCTTGTCGCTGATTTCCAAAATCGGGTAACTTTTTGTCAATGAGCACGTGGACAAATACAACAAAATCCCAATGTTTTTCGTTGCATAATGTTCTCTGACGAATCGTCTTTTAATCGACATACCATGCATTATTGGAGTGTTACAAATCCACACTGGCTTCGTCAAGTTGAACATCAGCGTCCTCAGACTGTCAAGTCAACGTGTGGTGTGGAATAATTGGCAACAAACTCATAGGCCCCCACATTATTGAAGGCAACTTGAATGGTCAAATGTGCCGAAACTTTTTGGAAAATGAACTTCCAATATTATTAGAAAATTTGAGCTTAGATGTGAGACGGAATATGTGGTTTCAACGTGATGGTTGTCCTGCACACTATGTGGTGGTGGCACGTGAAATACTTGATCGTGATTTCAATGGTCGCTGGATCGGTAGAGCTGGTCTGATAAATTGGCCCGCCAGATCACCAGATCTTACTTCGCCAGATTTCTGTTTGTGGGGTTATCTCAAAGACAAAGTTTACAAACAAGAACCAACAACACGTGAGAACATGATTGAGCGAATCAGAAATGCGTTTGCTGAAATTCAGCCAAAAACACTTCTTAGTTGTGTACAATTATTTGAAATTCGTATTAATAAGTGCATTGAAGTCGCAGGCCACCATTTTGAACACTTATTTTAAGCTAAAATTATTTTATTCACCTGCCATTTACATTAATAAATTGTTTTAATGACGAATTTCGAGTATTTGCAATGAAAACGTGATTTTTTTTATTTCAAACGTATTGCAGAATCGAATGCATGTGTTCTAAGAAGAAGAAATTGAAAAAATTGAATTTCGTCGATTACAACGCCATCTATTATGAACCGAACAAAATATTTCATTCAAGTTATACGTACTTTTAGTCGTAGAATCCGTATCTGCAATAAAAAATATGGCTTCCTATCTTAGTTTAAAAGTTACCCCCACCCCACCTACAGAGCCGGGGGGAGGGGGGGACTATTTTTTTACACCATGTATTTCCCCCGCGTTATGATTAAATTTTGATAATGGTCATTTTTTCCGTAGAGTGGCTATTTTTCGAGATATTTGATTGTCTCAGTTTAAAAGAAACACCCGGTATATACCATAAAATTTACAAGGTCAAAGGAATTTGGTAATGATAATACTTAGTTTGTTAAGTATAGTTTATTTAGAATGAATTAAACGAAATTATAATGTCAACGATTTTGTTTTAAAGGGGGATAAGAGTGAGGGTCTAAATGAAAAAATTCGTGTCCGTCTTGCTCCTAGGTTAAATTAAGTTTATTTCATCATAGCAGCTAATTGAAAGTGGATGGATTTCCAAACAACCCACACTATACCGACTACGGCTAGCAGGCTAATGGCTGCTCAGGGAATTAAATTCATACACAATCTGATAACGGCTCCCATTTGCCTTGCAAGTGGTATCTTCCGTTACAGTGTTCGCTGAAGCATCGAACACAACTCGTAGTTTGGTTGTTGTACTGTCTTATTTGAGAACACCGTGATGCGGTATGTAATAGGTTTGATTTACTTTGATTTGTTTAGGATCTCCTCGGACTAACGAAACGGGGTCTGAAATAGAAAAGACAATATAAGAATCCAACATAAATAGGCAAACTAAAAGCTACATACCTGCGTCCAGTTGGTCGGAGATACCTCGGTCCATGAATTCAATCCCGTCCTTTCCCTTTAGATACTAACATGTAAAATATGAACGAAACAGCTAGAGAAATATAAAAAACACAAAAGCATAAAAATAAAGTGAAAAGTGCAATAAAAGAAAAATAAGAGGATAACTAAAGAGTGGTGAATCACGTTGTCGGTGAAGGTGATGGTGGGTCGTGTCAAGAGCCCCGTGGAGAGGATCAACAAGTGGGACGCGAGCGATCGGGTTGCTTGCTCGACAAAGAGAGGAATTCTGTAACGAGCGATAGGAAGAGACGAAAAGGTGACACGTGAAAATACAGAACAATATCCTCCTCCGCCCCCCCTCCCCGAATTGTTACACCCAGCCTGAAGGTTTCTAGCCAACCAAAGAAAGCTAGCCACATTCATGCGCGCAGGCTGGCGCCCAAAAATAAAATCAAAATTGTCTGCTAAATTGGGAGGTAGAGGAAGAGCAAGGGAAGAGGACGGCCCAAATCAAGGGATCATTAAATAAAGGAATACAGTTATATAGTGAATTGAAATATAGTGTCAAAAAAAAAGAAGTATTTTTTATTTGCTAACGCGCACGTCACACTAACTCTATATGCTATAGGTCCAGATATTCTAACATGAACATGGTGATACATCTTGAATTCTCCTTTCTGAATTTTTTCTCGAGCTGTAACAATCTGACTAGGGCTATTTTTCTGGACTCGCCTTAGATGTGCTGGCTTGATTTGAAAGAAGTTCTCACCAAGCAAGGTGCGTGGTCTCTTTGAAAAATTATTCGATTTGTATCTCCTCTTCGATAAGATTTATTTCTTCGTGGACGTCCGTTGTTGTCACCATAGTATAGTTGTTGTTTTATGCTCATTGTTCTCCAGATTGCCAATTATGACGTTTGTCCTTTATGATGTTTTCGGTTACTATTAACGGATAGTAATCTGCTCGAATCACCAAGTCGATTGTTTGCGAGCGATTGTACTGGGGTACGACTAATTGTAATCTTTCCAGGTGTTCAATTTACTTGGTTTGAGGATGTCAAAAACAAAAGGCATCAACAGGCATAGAAATTTCTCTCAAAGATCTTAGGCTTAGCCTGATGTTGATGGAGTGTCTGGCATTCAATAGATGAGCGGGCATTCAATAGATGAGCGGGCATTCAATAGATGAGCGGGCTTTGATGATATTAAAGTGGTTTGGGATCCTGAGTCTATCAAGGCCCTTAAAATAGCGAGTCCAGTGCCTGTAGTTGCGTTAACTAAAGCGGCGGATAACAACATAGGCCCTTGTTGATTGATCAGAAGAGTTTGACCTGTACAGAAGGGTATGATGGTGGACTGGTAATAAATGGAGTATAGATTGCTTATCTTCGTTGTCTTAATAGCATTACGGTCATCATATGCGAAGAGATCAAGTTTGACTGCTGTTCATAAGGGAAAATTCGAGTTATGGTTTTATAATAATAAGGCTAGAAAGAATCCATTTTCCGGTGTAAGAAATTATTGGTGACTAATAAAGGTCGCGTCAATATCGGCCAGTTAGTGATTAAATTTTTTCATCGGTGACAAAATTATCATTTTAAGGTGACATACTAGAATCATAGACACTTTGGTGACTTGCTAAAGTAATTTCGGTATAGATCAGAGTTACTTTAACGCAGTACAGCTCTCCTATATTGATTTGAAAATATCAAACTATATTGTTTGTCGGATGTATATAATAGCATAAAGTAAAACGGGTTAGCCTGTGCTTATGAGCAGGAAATTCGCACCTCGTGGAGCATGGTTTCTCACAGCTAAGTTCGGTAGAAGAAACGATCGAGGGTTGTGAGATTCATCTCTAGAGACCTAGATTATCGCACTTATTAAATTGAGTTGAAGACGAAACGTAAAGTTTGACGTTTGCCTAAATAAACAAAAGAAGGAGAGAGGATTGAGGATCCATTGTACACGTATGGGTCACATTCCTGTCGATCGGAGTCCTAAGATCGGATAAGTTGAATTGTAATTTTGTTTTGAATAAGATCTCAAAGTAGAATGATTATTTACATTTCTAAACGATATATGTACATACCATCCGAATAGGTTTCCAATAATCCAAAAGGATGATTATATCGCCAAAAAGCCACTCTTGCCAATATGTTGCTACTTATAAATTTACGGAAAACTTATCAAGATCAGCCTCTATGACTCTTTATTAAAAAGTACCTAAGTGTTCTTCTAACTACTATGTATCACGAAAGATAAAACCGACTCGATTGAGCTTTATCGGCAAGTCTGCCGGGATTTTCTAAATAAAAGAGTTTAAACATGCAGAAGTTCTGAGGTCCTTCGGACTGAACTGAGGCCTTTCGCTTTAGCTATATTTCCAGATCAAAGATCGCAGTTTTGATCCATCAAGGACAGCTGAGAAGATCATAGAATATAAGCATCTGAAAAGAGGTGGAGTAATTAAAGCAATCTTGTTTGGAGAAGTGTAGTGAAAAGGTATCGTTCAAGTAAGAAAAGGATAAATTTTACAAACTTTAAAAAATAATTCCATCGAAAATTTTTCATAGAGTTCTGCTTCCAACCACAACATCCAACTTTGGAAAGTTGTAACACATTGTCCTGCCCTCTTCATTAATTATCACCTATACTATTTACTTCGATTAAATCAAAACCAATGTTCAATCATCAGCAGAGATTTTAACCATAACACACTGTCCATTAATTGTCTTATTCGAGTATAGTTTGCACAAGTATGATGTTATCTCAGTATTCACAGAAGAATGCCTAACAAACTCATAAAAGTCTGAAGATAGTTTATTCGGCTGCAGACACGACCCTTATTCGTAAATGAATTGGCTAAGAGAGTAGTAGAATTTTACTTGTACTTTCAATGATAAGTTAGTCTTTATATTCGTTTGGATCATCCCATAAACACAATCATCTATATCATCCCACAATCATTTAAGATGGGATATCGTCGATCGTATTTTTATGAGACCTTCAAAAATATCAGATTCGTTTTTAATCCATTCTCTCGGCCTTCAGCAGACTAACGAAACCTCAATAATATCCTCAATCTCCATATATGTGATTCTTGGCAGAGCCATCGAGTGTTGAGCGTTTACAATACTCATTTAAAATTTGTTAACTGTCAAGTAACTCAAGTGAATCAGTCAACATTTACCTATGTGGTCGGTACATTTTGAGACAAAGAACTCCCTTAAATGTTTTTAAATTCAGTGTCGATGTACAAGAACTTCCTGAAATCATTGCACCGTTTTTTCAAAATGTTTTTATTCTACCATCCATAACTTTGACTTTTATAAAAGATTGTGGCCCGTGCAATGGTCACTCTTTTATGTTAACTGTGTGTCTTTGTTCTGTCCGAACCGCTCTAACAGATAATTCAATGTCAGTATAACTAATCATTCACAACTTTAATTAAGAGTAGATACAGAGCTGATATCGTTCTTCAGAAATACCATCTGCAAATTTTTTGAACGATGAGTTCTTCACACCAGGAGGTCATATAAATGTTTATTATAATCAGTTATTTTCAAGTCAGATTTAAATTTGTTTTAGGCTGCCCCTGGATCGAATCTGGTTCCCCCGCTTCACAGGAAACAACTGAAACACTTTAACCACTGCATCAATTGGTTGCAATTTAGTTGGAGCAACACTATAATAGATATCCTAGAAGTGACGCAAATATACAAAAATTATTTTTACGTGTATGTGCCAGACCGCCGTTGAATATTAAACCATAACGTTTTTGCATTACATTGCAGTGGGTCGTATTGAAGTCAGATCTGATTTCGATGAGTCTTATCTCGTGTTTATAATGACGTTAATAGTACGTTATAAGTTTAAGAAGACCACCTTAGACTGCATACATTTAACGATTTGACTTTTACACCTTAATTCGAATGATTCGTTGTATATATTCGTGCAAATCGTAATGGGTCTGCTCAATGGATCGTAACATAATAAGAATCTCTTATATCCACTTAGCTGCACAAGTGGTGACATACAGAAACGTCATAACTTTACATTCTACTATACGGAGTATGTTTTTAGCTAAGCTACTCTCGAATATATACGAATTATGGCATGAAAGCGGTGAGTGTTAAATGGTATAATAGTAAGAGCAAATAACTATTCTAGAACAATTTTTGAAATCAAAAAGTCAATAGTAAAATTGGTCATCGCACTGACGAAAATATAAAAAATAATCGCGATGCTTCTACACCACAGACCACAGATACCTTATTTACATTCAACACACTTCTTTCACTCTGGGTATTACCTCAACTCAATTATTACGTTATTGATGGTAATTGTGTTTACTTAATTATATGTCAGACATCACGTTGCCTGAATATCAATACGTAATTCGAAATGTATTGTAGCTCGTCTTTCGTGTATACGCACTCTTATTTGCATACACACGTACATCTTATATACATTACATATATGGAAGTGAAATGAAATAGTTAAATTTTTCAATCGATATGTCGTAAATGGTTTAACCTTCGATGCAATACAAATAAAATGCTGATGAGTAGATTCAGGGAATACGTTTGTATTTATTGTTAGTTGGGTTTGGGTTGTGAGAAAAATGATTCTTCAAAATTGCACTTAACGCTTAACTTCAGTTTAAGTGGTTTAAAGGTTTTGTTTCTTTTATTGGCAGTAGTTGAAGTTTATTTCATCCGAGACACTTTACTATATGTTTCTTCGAAACAACTATAGTATTGTTTACTTGACCAAATTCTTGCTCTTATACGTAATTAATAAGAATTCAATTTCGATTGTTGACCCACTAGTAAGTAATCAATTTTATAATTGATTACTTACTTATATATTATTTTCAAGTCATCTCGTGAAGATTATTGAAAAGGAGTCCTGTTCAAACACCACACTAGACTTAGTTGTTTACAAATACCTAATCTTTAGATAAATGTTTATTTCTTGTATCTCGAAGCATAGGGCGTTTACTAGGCTGGACATCTTACTCTTCTGGGGGCTAAAACAATTCCCATGATTTATCAAGTGGTTTCGCTCATTTTTTTCTTCCATGTTATCGCTAGTCTTTCCTTTTCCCTTGCGGGTTTCAGTCCAATGATATCCTCGTTATATCCTGACTGATTAGTTCTTCATGTAGTTCAATGTTAGTTATGGTTTTAAGTCAGAAGCATATCAGTATTCGTCAAAGTTACTTGTTTACGAATACCTGTATTTCCTATCTCACTTTTCCTGTGTTCTTCCATGTCTCACACTCATATAAATTTACTAGTACTGATTTTACACACGAGTTTAACATTCATATCTGGGTCTTGCGTGACAGGACAGAAGAATACCAGACTTTATACAGGGTTTTGTGACATTAAGCTCAGTTTCGCTTTAACCATTGTGGTGTGTAAACGCTTCAATTTTATAATGAATAAATATTTATTGAAAATAATCGTTCCATTATTGCCACTCATCAGAAATTGCGTCAAAAATATCCTAATCGTGCAGTACCTCACAACACCACAATTTATCGTAAACTAACGAATTTTTGACAGTACGGTACGACAGCAGACAGACCTCGTTCTGGAAGACAACGGACGTTTCGTATAACGCTGAAAATGTGGCTCTGGTGCGCGATAGTGTTGCAGAGTCTCCAGAAACATCAATTCGGAGACGTGGTTCCCAGTTACACATTGAAAATGTTCCCGTACAAAATTCAATAAGTCCAAAAATTGCTACCGAGTGATCCTGATCAACGAGTTGAGTACAGTAATGGAATGATATAATATTGATATAATGATCGATGAAGCCCATTTTCATCTCAGTGGCCACGTCGATATAAACAGAACAGTCGGTTTTGGGGAACACAGAATCCTCAATTAATTCATCAAACATCATTGCATCCACTTAAAACAGCTGTAAGTAATTATGCTGGAAACACCATTGGTCCCTATTTTTTTTTAAAATGACCAAGGTGTTGAAGTTACTGTTACTGCCGAACGGTACCAAGACATGATTCGAAATTTTCTTATGCCTGAAATTGAAGAGGAAGGACTAGATGACATGTGGTTTCAGCAGGATCAGCACACGCAGCCCGTTCAACAATTCAATTATTGAATGAGATTTTTCCACGAAGACTAATTTCGCGAAATGGCGATTTAGCATGGCCAGCCTGATCTCCAGATTTAACAGTACCAGAGTTTTTCTAACGGAGTTTTTAAAAATCAAAAGTTTGTGTCAATAAGCCTCAAACGATTCAACATCTTAAAGACAATATTCGTCACGAAATTGAAGAAATTCAGCCTGAGATGTTGCAGGATGTCATGAAAAATGCCATACAAAGAGTCGAAAGTTGCATAGTGAATCGCGGTCACCATTGAGCCGATATAATTTTCCAATTATAACGCAATTATTACCCAAACTTACCCAATTATTTATTTATTAAAATAATTTACCCTGTACACGAATTGACAACTAATGGATTATCATATTGTATGTATATGAAAAGCTGTCGGGTCATAAAAGAAAAAATATTGGAGTGGTTGCCGGAAGGCGGGGGTTCTCTCGGAATGGTGAACAAGTTTCGCTGTTGTCCGTTCGCAGTTGAGAGTTCTGTTTGATAGAGTAGGTGATTCATTTTCCGGTAGGGAACGGGGTAGAGGGCGGGGAGCTTTTGTGGCCGGGGCTGGGCTTCTAGTGGGGTTGAGTGGGAGGGATCCGTTTGCTACCTCAGCGCGGGTTGAGACGGAATTGGGGGAGGGTTCTGGGATTGATCTTACATTGGGAGCTGTAGGGTTGGTTTCCGTGGAAGGAGGCCGCGACTCCGAAAGGAATTGTGGCAAGAGAAGATTCACTCTTGGTTTAGAGGGCGTCTAACATACGATTTACCATCATTGCCGAACAAGTTAAACTTACTCTCGTCGTTTGTCAATATTTCTTTCGAAAAGGTGCAGTTTCTTTTTCGATATGCATCAGCGAGAATCGTTTTCTTGCGGCCCCTTTCTTGCAGTTCTCGATGTGGAATTGGCCCTGGAATTATCATTTGTGTGTGGAAGAATATGAGCCATTATTTTGTATGGGTAGTGGGCGGTAGTTAGTGAGCGTTTCACGGGACAGATGGGTTAGTTTTGGTTGTATTGTTTGGGAGTGGAGTGTATTGCAGTTTTTCGTGGTGTGGTAGCCTCATAAAGGTACCGCAAATGTATGATGGAACTAGAAATGTCCTTACCTATATCCAAATAACCATAATAACCTCTAACAGTCTTAGATAGTTAATGTGAAAATGATATATATTAATATAATAAATTAATTGTTAATATTAATAAATATTAACATTTTAATAAATTAATTGTTTCAGGTTCCTGAGCCATTAGTTAATAAATTTTCTTTCAGAGTTTTGTACTTACATTTGAATTAGGTTAGGTATGCAGAGCTCAGTTGAAATAAATAATAAAATTAATTAATTAATTAAGTAACAGATTCCTGAGCGACTAACTAATAAATTTATTTTAGAATTTTAATTTAGTTTTAATTTCACTCAAAATACAGCAGAGCAGATAATTGTTGCGGACTGGAGAATGCTGATTGGCGATTGCAGACTAGTAGATTAGAATTGTGATTGTTTAATAATAGTAGTTTAGGACCGACTGTCTAGGTGTCTGTAACCGGGTCGCTCATTCCTAATTAACATACCTTCATATCTTTACCTAACGTTTTATACGGCTGTAGGAATAGGCCCCGCGTTATCCGGGAATCTTGCCTAGCGCTTGGTCCTACAGTCCTATCAATCAATCAATCAATCTTCAATTTGAACAATGTTGAAGCGCATCGGTGTGGTTTATATTTGTGTTGAGACTCATCGTCTTGATTTTCCTGATGTTTATCATGAGACCAAGTATGTGAGCAAGCATATATTTTCTGTATAGTCCAGATCATTGAGTTTGGTTGTTCATCCCCATTGCATGTTATTGAGAGACGTGACATTTAATTTCCGCTTTACATTATTCAATTCGATTAGTAGTAGCATTGGTGTTATAGTTGTTAGAGTATTTATCACTTTGTTTCTCTTTATATTGAACTCAATCAATTTCCTTAGAATATCCATTTCACAAATCGTCTGCCATATTGTGTTCCTGTTTACCGAAGTGAGGTACACTGGTGAATTTTATTCACAAAAATGTTCATTGAAGATAAGGATTAAGTTGATGCGAATAGTGCTTTTCCGTCCTAGTCTAACGACTAAGCAGACTATTTGTATCTTAATTTTGTATTGATCGTAGGTAAGATCGTAGGCATCAAGGATGAATATTGCGAATATCTTTATAGTTGTGTGGAAAAGGGAGATACCTCGACAATTTTTGCATTCTCTTCACCGAGACTAACCATAAGATTTTCGTTGGAGTTCTGATGTTACACCCAATACGTGTCTGTTTTTGTTATCGATGTTGTTTTGGATTAATGAAAGATTGGCCTAATCAATCCTAGTCAACTCCCACGGCTGCTGGGTAACGCTTAATGACATGCCGTGGATGAGGTTTTATTAAAATTAAATCAATATTTTAACCTTTCTTCTAATATGATGTTCCCAAGTGGCCATCCAAATTTGTGCTAATCCAAGCAATCGTTGCTTGACGTTGGTATGAAGTTGATTGGTGTTGGTATTATCGTCTTAACTAATTTTGCCACTCACTTCTCCCTCTACCTTTAGATAAAATGACTCTGGTAAAATATATTTAGTATATAAATCACTTCTTTCATCGTTGTTAAAAATTTAAACGATGTACTTAAAGAAATATATACATTTCTCAATTCTCAAACGATGAAGTATTTCCAAATTAAACTTAACCAAGCCGTTTTTTGGAATTTATACTCAAATAGACGTCTTTAGACGTCTTTTACGGGTCATTGGTGGCCGTACCGTGTCAACATTTAGAGTCTAACCACTTCGGTTTAGATCACCAGCTAGCTCTTGTAATATTTTTATCACCGACAGTTTGTAATATTATTAATTGAAATAGGACGATACAATGATTTTTGAACTTATAATGATATACAATTTAAATGGTTGACCATATCTGTCGCCGGTCATAGCTTAATGGTTAAGAGAGTTTCTAATCTCGCCTCGATCAAAAATTAACAAATGCACCGGATGACATAAAATGCGATTGTGTGTAAGAACGTTCGTTGGGCTGACCACCTATAGTGTGCACCAATCGTTAGAATGGTTCGTAAGGTCTCAGTTGAGACGCGGTAAGGTGAGCCATAGACTATTTATTAGAACTGTTCAAATCCAACTGAGTTATAATAACAATTATAGTCGGATACGGTGTTCTTATATTGAATTATTAAAATGAAATGATCTATAGAGAACAGAAGGAAGTCAACAATTAGAGATCCAGAAATATTATTAAAACTTTTAACACTAAAACGGTGAATTAAGTACTTTAAAGTACAATTCAAATTGCAATAGAACACTATGGGTGGTGTTGCTGAAGAACAAATCAATGCGCCAAATCCAATGATATGAAGAAAGGCTGTTGGAATATCCAGTGCAAATTATTCCAAGATCTGAGCTATAATTTTAAGCAAATTAGTTTTGAAGGGACCATGCTCAATAGGAACCATCAAAGGGATTTATTTCTAGAGCGACATATCTATATCATACATATAAAATCTTTCCCCAATTCCCTATTCGCGGGGAATTACCAGAATAGGCGACACAAGATTGTTTGGGGGAATTTTTGCACTCATCGGTCAAATTTTGGAAAATATATCATTATTTTCTCTCTATTCTTAAATTCTCTTTTGACGTTCAAAGAATAAATCGCCACCAATACAACTCTGGCACATGCGTTCTCAACTTTCATTTATTCGTCAAATCCACCTGTTGATCCGTCACCATACACGCTTGACCCATACAAAATTTTGGAGGACACAGTTATATCGGTTAGACTCGAGTGAGCTCTCCATTTAGGTTTACACATCCGTTTGATCGTATTCAGTCTTCTTTTGCAATTATCGGCTAATTTTTCCATATGTACTTTATAATTAAGTCTTTTGTCGATCCAGAGTCCCAAATATCTAGTCATAGTTAGATGCCTTTCATTCGAAACATATTATTTTTCAGTGAGCCGTGCCCGTCAGAAGGCCCAGCAAGATCCTTTAAGTGCGTCTATCATAATTGAAGAACGACCATGATCTTTCTGGGTTTATTGATCCACAGAAGATTTTGGATAGACGACGAGAGATGAGATTATTTCATCTCTTTTGGTGCAGATCTCCAAAGTGATAGTCAATTACTTGTTTAAGAGATAATGACGCCACTCCTAAAGCGGGCTCAGGTCCCTCAAAAGTAGAAGCCACTCCCAAACAGGCCAATTTATCGGCCAATATATTATCTTTGATACCCATATGACTGGGTATCCGGTGAAGTCTAACTTTATTCAGCATGCCTAGTCGATTTAAGGCACATATCGTTTCCAAAACAAGTTTCAATGAAACAGATACGACGATACGACAATTAATGCAGATGCGACGATCTCTGCAGATCATCTCGTTTTCAAAAAGTGCTGCTCTCAAAATTTTTGCCTAGTTTCTGCCTAAAGAACAGTAGCGTACCTACCAAGCGAGATAGATAATTTGACTTCAGGACTTTGTATGTATAATCCGGCACCAGCTAGATTACGGCATACTGATCCGTCAGTAAAGATATAAGCATATAGTTACCGAAGTGGTAGGATGGGCTATTATAGCCCCATATGTGATTTTCGGTAGACTCAAAATAATTACTCGAAGACGTGCTTCGTCACCATAGTGTCAGGACATGTGGGTAGTTGTGTGCTGGCCCACCTCCTTCCATTTTTGAGCTACAGTAGGAGTGGTGTGCATAGTTCTTACAATAGCCAGACAAACAAGTCTTTGCATGTGGTTTAGAGGTTTCCTTCCAATCACACTCATATTCTAAGCCACCAAAAAAATGCGGCAAACAAGATAATAGGTCTGATCACTCAAATGTACACCCTTCTGGGTTTTAGGCCCATGATTTACCAAATTACAGTTTGCATTTCCAGTAAATGTTGCATGCGTTGTTGTATTTCTCTTCTTTAGTTATCTTTCGAACTAACCAGACTCCCAGATACTTGACTTCCGAAGAGAGTCGATCCCCAAATTTTAGCACCAAATTTTCTCAAAACCCTGCGTCTAGTGAAAAAGACCATCTCAATTTTCCTAGGCAAAATTCCTATGATTGATAGATCTTGTTCACTACACTACACCAGGCTACAACTATGTTAATCGGAGTTTGCATGCAATCACATATTACATCCGTATATTTACCTACCCTTATTATGGCGATGTCATCAGCATAACCCTGGCAGAAAACTCTGTTGTCGTTTAATTGGACTAAGAGTGAGTAGACCACAAGACCACCCTGATGACATCCCTTTCGAGCGGTCACCGTCTTCATATCACGACCTTAGTCTACAGTAATTTTCCTTGACCTAAGCATGGCGCTTAACCACGGAACAAGTGTGATCTCTATGCCATGTCTTTCAGCTAAGTTTTTTGTTGTCCAGTGATCTTTCAATCCTCCAACGATTTCATGGAGTGCTGTTTTAACCGATCTGCCTTTCTGGTTTAGAATGTATGAGATTTACTAATAGTGCGTTATCCCTAAAATAAGCCTGTCAACCAATCGCTCTTAGCATTTAAGTAGAAAAGTAGACAGGTTGATAGGCCGAAAACTTTTTGCCTGGTCATATCTAGGCTTTCCATCCTTTGGGATTAACACTACCCTGACTTTTCTCCGAGATCTTGGAGTGTACTCCAGGGCCAAACTTGCTCTGAAGATATGTTCAAGGTGGTCTAGGATAATTTCCAGTTCTTTCTATAGGAGAACCGGAAATATCCCGTCTGGACCTGGAGTACTTAAATTTAAAAAAACAACCGATGTGCCATCGGGTTTTGTCTTTTGTCACCACCTTCGCCCCCAAGCTCCAATCTCTGAAACTTGATAGTTGGTGTGGGAATTGATTTCCACCAACTTCATTAGAATTCTTACTTTCGGGAAAATGAGTTTTCATTTCAACATCTAAAGCTTCCTAAATTGTACTCGTGTCACGTGTGAGTTCCATCAGGTTTCTGTAGATTTCCGATATTGATCTACATGTTCCCACAGAGAACTTTCTTGAGTTAAGCGGTTGCCGTAAGGCTATCCACTTCCTCACAGAAAGATCTCCATTTCAATGTTTTTCACTTCGGATACATTTCTTGTACCCTCTTTGTGAAGATTTGTGCAAGTTTCAATCTATCGTTGAACCGGTTTTCAAAGCTTTGTTTAGAAGTTTTCTTCTCTCTTTTATCAGTCTGTTAAATTCCTTAGTCTACCATAGTGTCCTAGTTCTTTAAGGCTTACTTAGATGACAGCTCTTCTCATTAGCGCTAATAAGTGCTTCTTCCAGTTTCTCAGTTGCCTTTTCCATTCCCCCGCACTTTCTGATTTTCATTTCTGAAGATAGAAGTGACTGTAAAGTTCCCAATCAGTGTTTCATATTTCACTGTAACCTATTCCATACAATACTAACTTTCGGGCAGTTATAAAATAATGTATCCATTTACAATTTTTTTCAGGGAAACCTAAGCTCAAAAGAACTTGATATAGTTTCCCTGCCATTCGCTCGTTGAATGGCCAAAAAGACCGCCACAATGCACTTCTCTTCTTTTCGCCACATTTGTTCGCAGAGTGGATTCTTCGGCAGCACAAAGTTGTTTCTGGCAAAGAACTACTCTCATTTATCAAAATGTTTATTTCGTATAATAGATCAAGAAATTATAATCATCTTAATCATCACTTGATAAGAATCTTCATGTATCTTGTTATACAATGCAAGATGACTCATTCTGCTAATGACTGACGATCACAACTTTTTTTTCTTGTCAAAACTCTCGAGTCATCATGATCGCTATTATCAATTCAAATCATATCAAGATGATATCACCAAAATATCTACTATCAATACTTGGAATAACACAAAATATTGTTTTGTTGTTGTTCCATTTCTCCTAATCGCCAAACAAACAAAATATCTTTTCGATGATGACGAAATTTTTATTTAGAAAGATAAAATCTTTTATATTTATCGATCTGATGATGGGGAATTACATCTTCGCATATATATAGATAATATGCAGAACAAAAACAAAAAATGTTTAAGAAAAATCTAACAGCCACCTGATAATGAATTGATCTCGTTCGGTGTTTAAATTATAAATTATGCAATTTACACGTCTTTGGTCACAATCTCGATGCTAATTTGTTATGGAATGTGTTTGCGATCAACATCTTTTCGAAATTTACCAGTGAGTCAACATATTTGAATGATTTGTGGCGCCTTCGGCCACGATGAATAATCTAACCTTTATACGTAGGCAATTCCGTTCGCATAGTTATGTTCTATAGAATTCCGGTCGACCAATTGATTGATAACAAGATTCTTTTAACCAGGATTTCCGGCGAGCTCTGATACATCGCAATGTAATACAATATTATGCGATTTAAATAAATTAATTTATCACATGAATATCCGTCGTTGGTTGCGTTCATATAGAGATCGAGTTAGTTTTCTTGTGGGCGAAATACTTGGATCAAGTTTTTAATCTTAACTTGATTTTCTAGTATCGACTGCAAATTGGATATAATACGATGCGCAAATGATTAGATAGTCAAACCGATTAATAGTTCGTTGTATATTATGTATTATGTCCAACACGCTGTGTTGGCATTATTACTTATATATGATATATTGGACCCTGCCTTCTTAAGAATTAATAACGTAAGAATGTCCCTTATAATGACTAAAACAACTTTTTTGCTCACCTGTACATTAATTAGAGCCTGATCCGGTTTTTTATAAATTATTAACCCTGTATTTCTGAAAAACCCATTTTGATTAAAAAAAAAAATTGATACCGGACCATCAGTTGGGATTAAGATCAGTATCTGGAACACCATTTCGACGTATGTTGCCAATATTTTTTCGAATGTTGATTTCCAGGTTTTCAATTGTCTCTGATCTATCGACGTAGACAAGTGACTCTACATAACCCCAAAGAATCCAATGGGGTTAAATCACTTGATCTTGGTGGCCAATTAATTGGACCATTACACGAAATTATTTTTTCATCAAAAAAATCTTCGAGTAAATCAATTGTATAGCGCGCACTGTGTGGCATGTGGCTCTGTCCTGTTGGAACCGCACTAATCGAGGTACAAAAAAATATCTAAATATGTCCCTACACCGCTCACCATTGATAGTAACATCGATCTGTCCTTCATCGATTTTAAAGATATATGGACTAATGACTTCGCCAGCCCATAAAGCGCACCAAACAGTAAAGCTTGTGGATAATCCTCACACCAAATGTAAAAATTCTACTTATTTCAAATCTTACGAAATTCAACATCAATATCAATGGTTTGCTTCAGTCCATTCGTCAAATTGGCAGCGCATATAAGATGCTTTGCTGTAAAGCGTCTACAGCTTCTTCACTGTTCGGCGCCTCACGGGATGCACATTATGATTAAGAGTAAACATGGTCCGAAAACGATCTATTATTATTCGATTTGGCCGCTCTGAGGACGATTATGTGCGCCATAAATTGGTCAAAGTGCACGATAACTTTAACGATCAGAACTATCATTTTGATAACAAAAATTCAACAATTTGCAAGCGTTACTTTGATCTAAATCTACTAAACAAAAAGAAAATAAAGCAGTGTTGCCAACTCAAAATTATAAAACACCCTTACCCTTAACTTTCATTTCATAAAAACTAAAGTTTCGAAGTCCTTCAAGATAATATATTAACACATGTGAAATGTTAAATATTCTTATGAATAATGTATAGGGATCTAGAAATACCAACTGTGGTTTCGGATTTGGTTTTCGTCGAATTTGGTGACCATCCAAATGTCTAACGAAGTTAGAGACGAGCGTAATATTCTGTACTTCTTACCTTCCTATCCACCTTAAGGTTTAGATATCATTCTCCATGTTATATCAGCGTTTATTCAATACATGAAGATTTTAACATTATTTGTAGCGAGAATGTATGGCCGAATCCCAATAAAGTAAATCTCCGATATACCGGACTAATTAGAACGAGAGCAGTCCGTTATAGCCGATTGTCCGTTATATAAAAATAGATAATTTTAGTTCTGAACAATATGCACATTTAAGTATATATTAAATGTTTTATGTATGTTGGACCATGCCCGTAAGAATACCGATCTATATTCTCTCTTCAAGTTCTAAGTGCATTTACTTAACCTTAGATGAAGGTCACTAATAAAGAAATTCACGTTCCGACAAGGAGACGAGGCTAGCATTCCTTATTCGTAATGAACGAAGTTTTTCTTATCTTATGACCATAACATCCCTGTTGGAACAACTTAGTAAACTATCTTCAATACCTACTTCATAACCTAGGAAATTTGCTTTGTTTGAACCAACGTAATTTTACGTAAATGTGCTCTCGACTGATGGGAAATTTGTACCATCAATATCACCTGATAAAGATGATGTACTGACCATCATCTGAGCTTCGATCGGGTATATCACTTTATATTTCAATAGGGCATTGTGCAAAAAAAATGTGTTCGGTTTATCTGAAGTTCGATCGAGGTTTTACTGTATATGCGCTCTAATTTTAAACAGAAGGTCAGTTGGGACAGCCTTGCAGTGATGGAAATCGTGTTGAGAAATAAGAACATGAAATTTTTAAATTCAACGCGACTGTTAGTCTATTAACTCTTTGAAGACCAGATATAACGGCCTATATGCTGATAATGAAAATCATCCGTACAGATACACGCAATAAGTTTTTTTTAAATCATGACTCGATCCAGTGTTTTACATCCGTGAATACACCACTTAAATGTGGCATGTTAGGTGCCATGAAGTATATCCACTAAGAGGTACCACGTTCACTTGTGGAAGCTGACCAGGCCCACCAACATACGTACGATAAGCATTCCCAAATTTATTTGTTGTAAGTTCTTATAAGCCATTGTTGGCCCGTATCGAGTTAAAAATCTGACTCCGTCAGATCACTGTATTTATTCAGTCAAAATCAGCGCGCAGAATGTGATTGAACGAGAATACTCGTTGTACTTTGATTCAATACACGTGATCGGGAATTCACATTAAATTCCTAATATCGTTGAAAAAAACTTAGGTTTAAGCTTTCGAAGTCGCGTTTTGGCCCATTTATATAAGTCTTCTCTCGAATGTAAAAAGCCAACTTTCGTTCTAATCCGCCAAGCTGTAGCTCTCTGTGTAATTTAATTTATCCGCATTTGCAAGATATTTTGATTATAGAAGTGGAAGGCAATGTGGTTATCATGAGTAATATGAGAGAACAAAGATATTTAAATCTCATTACTTCTTATCTGTGGCAATGGATCGAGACCTTAAGATATGGTGCAATCAGACGACTTCCTTAAAGAAACCACCTGAGTTTTTCTCTTTGCTGTTTTCGCGTTTCTTCTGTCTACAAAACTATTAGCTGTCATCCTAGCAAGAACCGCTTTATTTTTCCTTGCGATTGTAAACCAAGTTTGCGCTCCTTATGGGCCTTATTCAGCAAGACGAAACTCCTCCTCAAAATGATTCGTTTTGGGCTTAGTTACTATTATACCGATGGTTCACTAGGTAGCATCGGTAGCTGAGGTTTTCAATACTTACCGGACAGAGTTCACTTCATCAGACTTTGCAATGACCAGATAGTGTTCACTGGATACGAATTTTGACTCCATATGGTATCACAATATTATCTCAACAAGTACTCAATGAGATGAAAGTCAACTGCCGATTTATCAAAATCCCTCTCAATATTATTTGTTGATATTTGGAATACATGTATTTTGTGTTAACGGTAAATAATCTATTATTGGATTTCAAAATACCGAATCTTGACGTAAACTGTCATTCAAATATAACGCACGTATAAAGTTAGTCCACACAAATACCCGATTACATATTCCAGTACACAAAGTACTAGAATCCACCTATATGTTTTATTTTCAAATCGATGAGTGCGTCCAATTACACTTCTACTTCGTTCAAAATGCGTTATACGTAAACTATTTTTTCTTTACACGTTGAAAAGTTGAATTTATTGACATTTTATATAATCCGCATCAATAAATACGATATCGTTTTTATCTTGATCATAATCTGCATTCTTGCGTATATTTTGTTAAATTACGATCAACATAAAAAGATCGAACGGTCATAAAACAAATAAATTTATTTTTTTTTCCAAATGTCCAGCATCCAATATATGATAACACAAAATCCGGATTCAGCTGTCAAATGTTGTGTATATAGTGGATTATCAATACAAAACAACCCATTTTCGATAGAAATTGTTTTTGTTATTTTCGTTATCACTAATGGTGGGATTATCATAATGTGGTTGTTGTTCTTTTAATTTTTGAGTTTTTAGATCAAAAAAAATTTTAAATTTGGATTTTTTGCTTGATTTTTTTACGATAAATTTTACGATTTCCGTGATCTATTAAACAGGTTTGGTTTTTAAAATTCGACATTGTCTTAACCCATAATAACCTCCCCGATGAATATTGATGATTGTTCAATATAAAAATTTATAGCATTTTGAGCAAATTACAACAAATATTACACCTTTTAAAAAAGGTATGCTCACACAGGGTGGCGACAGAGACAAGCCATCAACCTACACACAAAATTAGAACTTTTCCATATACAAGACGATATTCTTAGTTATTTAAACGTTTCTAAAGAAGTTTCCAATAAGATGTTTCATTTTGATATTTAAAATAACGAGTACGGATGGCTCGTTTATGTTGGTATATAAAAATATACCATTAAATAACTTTGACATTTGTCAATCGATTGGCTTGACTAGTTTTGTTTAACCTTGATTCGTTTCACTTCGAAACAACTCGCCGAAGTGGTGTCGCTGTTTAATCGACATAGTCGATCAGTTGTGTTAGCACAGAGTCTTTGACGTTTAATTATTAGACAGTTATTAAAATTGAAATGTGTATGTTAAAAGTGAAGTGTGTACATTATTAAGTGATAATGACCTAGATTTATGTTCATTACCCATGAAATAATGTTTGAATGTATAACCTGACCAATCAAAGTAATGAATAGAACAAGTACATCAACTAGCCTTGATACGTAAGATTCTAGGATGAGCCAATCATTACTATACTCATTCTTAAGAAGTTCAAAGTTGTCAAGATCACAAACTAAAGAAACCAACTCAGCAAATCAGCAGACAAATAAAAACGCTGACATCTGTCGCAAAAACACAAAAAGATTTACCCCAGGAGGTACATCATTTCTCAAATTGGCTAAATCACACTCTCCGTGTGGTTCCATGGATTCTGACGAGAACCACCTTTTGCATGTTAGTGAAATCATTTTTGAAACAGTGAATCCGTTTCAACAACAGTCAAATACAGCAAAATCACATGCCAAAACAAGTAGCAAAAGCAGTCCTGCAACTGAAATCGTCTGCGTCGGTAGCAATGCAAATGATGGACATTCTAATCTAGAAAAAGAAAACCAAGCACTAAAATTCGAAAACGGAAGACAAAACCTTAAACAAAAAAGCGTCAGAGATAACGAAGTACAACATAAAATAGCAAAGTCGCAAAAGACTGAATACTCAACGGATGAGGAAGAGTTAGAGAGGGAAACTGGATGTTGAAGAATGGAAAAACTAAACAAAATAAGAGAAATAAAAAAAAAATATAATTCCTCACGAGAGGTAGCAAAATCGCAAGGACGGCAACCAGCTCAACAAAATAAGCCCGAAGGTAGAAGCCCCACCACCGTTTTTTATAGTAGGAGTAACTTACTATTCAGAAATCCAAAGTGTAATGAGTTCTGTTATAGAACAAGAGTACAAAATCACTGCGCTGAACAATAATGTTTGCAAGATTAACACTTCTAATCCAAACACATATTGTCAATGAAACGATCGTTCATCAAGTTCATGGTAAGAGGTCTACATCCAACCTATATAAAAGTTATTCAATAACCTAGAAAATAAGGGATTGAAAATCCTTGGTGCCGTGAACATTACTAAAAAATAAAGGCATAGCGGAGAGAACCGACTAGAAGCAGTTTCAAAAAGAGGACTTCCCCGGTTCATGCTAACGTTTCATAAATCCAAGCAAATATAAATGGCAGTATCCAGCCAACGACCGAGAATGTGAGGTTACCAAGCAACTACAGAAAATGAGGGATCGGGCACGCTAGTAAGCCCCCCTCTCTAAGTCAACCAAACACGGATCAAGCACAAAATGAAGTACATATGCGTAGGGAATATTATACAACGCGCAGGCCGCTTCAAATTCGAAAGAATCTGACACCAAGGTAACTAACAAATTCAAAAACACTGTTCAAGCAATTTTAAATAGCCTTGAGGAATAGAATAAATTAAATAAGTTAATTTTGGATCGACATAGTTTAGTTCATAATTCCAGAGCAAAAATCAGACATCAAAACTACTCATTAAGAAAAGCCATATGGAATGCAAACGGATTAGCACAACACCTAGCAGAATTAGAACTAGTTTTAAACACTGAAAAAATTGATATATGCTTAATATCAGAAACACATTTTACCAGCAGGTCATATGTATCAATCCATCTGAACGGGCAAGAGGAGGGTCAGCTATATTTATTAATCATCATGAAGAATTAAAAATAGAAAAAGAAGCCATGCAAGTCACCACCGTGACGGTTAACTATGGTTATCACAATACCTGTTATATATATGCAACATAATATTGTCTCCCAAGGTAAAACCTAATCTTAACATGTTCCAGAAATTAGGAAGTAACTTCACTATCGGAGGTGACTTTAATGCCAAAAATACCTTTTGGGGTTCCAGATTAACCTCTCCAAAAGGCAAAGAATTACTTGCAGCTGGCCAATACTCAGACTGTGAATTTTACTCTGGAGGAAAACCAACGTACTGACTATCTGATCCTAACAAAATCCCAGACCGTATAGATTTCTATATCACTAAAGGCATAACGGAACGCTACATCTTCTTAGAAAATGACGAAAATCTAAGTTCTGATCATTCTTCTGTTATTATGACGGTTAGTAAAAATGTGATTGAAAAAATAAATTCACCTCAACTCACAAATAATAAAACAAATTGGGAATTATTTAAGCAGTTAGTCCCCTACTAAAAATAGAACATCAAATGCCAATCAAAAGTGAAAATGAAATAGAAGATGAACTAGACAGACTCATTGATGTCATACAATGGCCCGCTTGTGAATCTATCCTAAAATTATCATTGACGAAAGAAAACTTCGTTATTTACCCAATAGAAATGAGAGAACTATAGTGTTGGAAACGGCTCGTTGGAAACGGACGGGCTCGTAACGAAAACATTGCTGATATGGGCAGCACATCCGACTTCGTAGATATCAGGCTTCTTAAAATCTCCTTAAAGAACAAAAAAGTGGAAAGTAGCAAAAGTAATAATAATTCCGAAACCGGACAAGCCACCAAATGATAGAAAATCTTACCGGCCAAATTCACGTTTACCAACACTAGAGAAATCGTTGCTCAAAAGATTGAAAAGAATCATAGAAGAAAGAAACCTTATCCCAGATTATCAGTTTGGCTTCAGAGAAAAACACTCAACCATAGAGTAAGTTCATAGATGTCATTGAGAATATATTAGAGAGGGAAAAGGTTTGCCCTAGTATCTAGTTCTCAAATGTGGCGCAGACCTTCGATAAGGTTTGGCACAGAGGTTTACTCTTCAAATTACGTATAGATTTACCAAAATTATGGAAAATCGCCACTTTCAGGGGAAATATAAAGTAAAATATTCCGGGTTAAAAAAGATTTCGGCAGGTGTCCCGCAGGGCAGTGTTTTGGAACCTATTCTTTACCTGCTCTACACCAGAAATATTTTCTCATTAAACGACGTTACCGTTGCAACGTTTACTAATCATACTGCAGTTCTCTACGTAAGAGAAACTATCGAGATTAAACTTCAAGAAGCATGGGACAAAAAATGTCAGCTTCAAAATTGTCAGCTGCCCAAATAGCAGGCTATTCAAAATGAAACCTCTTATTGAATAGCCCTTTATATCAAACACATTTTATCGATTTTCTTATACAAGAATATTTGCGGCCATATACTAACTGGTTTTCGCTTATATATATACGTAGCTTATCGAGTTGGAGCGGCGACAACAACAAATCGAACGAAATTTAATTTATGCAAAATTTTGGGGAAATCCTAGTTCGTTATCATGATTAAATATGCAACATTCCAATAAACATTTATAAAATTTGTATTTTGAAAATTTATGCTAATTTTTTTTTGTTTTTGCAGTATATAGGAGATTTCATTTTAACAAAATCTGCATGCAATTTTTTGTGGTTGGGTTATATTCAATTTTTTGCTATACGAAATCATCGCAATAAAAATTAAAAACACAACAGTGATTAAAATCAGTTATTTTATTTTTTTATAATGAACAGATTTCTTTAAGATACAAAGTTTGGAATGTTCATCGACTGTTCGAATAGAAATCAACATGGTCATAAAAAAAAAACAAAACACTTCGCAAAATATACAAGAAAATTTTTGGTTTAACGAATTATCACATTTTTTTTTTATTATTGGTTGTTTTTATTTATTTATTGGTTATAATATTATACAGCCTTGGTCGACCTTGATCAACCTTGATCGTATAACTTGTTTATTTATTTTTTTTGTTTGTTCTTCTGCTGTTTAATTTTTTTATTTTATTGATGAGCGATAATTTTGTTTCAAACATTTATCAAAATTTATTGGGCGACTTGGTAATTATCAATTCTGTCTCAATCATTTTTTTTTGATTTGAACTTATGCCATCAAATAACTTTTGCCGACCTATAAATTCGACTCATTAACATTTTTTTCCGAACACACCTCTCAAAAGCTTTTAGCAACAAAAGCGTTAACTGCCAACCATTTAATTTAATTTGTCAGAATTTTGTTAATTTTATTAATCAGTACAATTGTGTTGGACGATACTTCTATACAGAAATAATGTTTAATTGGATTCATTACACAATTAAATGTAATTTACATAAGGTCTTTTTTACATTCAATATGTAAAAAATGAATTTAAGTAAACAACTGAAGCGATTAGCTTTATGTAAATGTTTGAATGTAATTGTAAATCTGAGTTGTTTGCTTGTATCTTGTAATCCACTAGGACGGTTTCGATATGATGATGATAACGTCATTGAATGACCGTGTGATCGAAAAGATCAAATCCATCTCATCAGGCATATGCTACCGGACTTGATGTTTATACTGTGCGATTCGTATATATATATGTTTAGTTGTGTCGCGACAGTACTAGTGAATTACAAGAACTTAACTCGAAATATTTTATTAATTAATTGTGGCGTGAGATAATTTAATTGTATTTGTTGGAGTTGCTCAAGAACGCCACACAACTTTGTTTGTAACTGATGTGCCATCTCTTTTCAACTCTCATTGTAACTAATGCACCATCTGTTAAAAAATACTAATACTATTTTTAGAATTAATTTCGAGAATTAATTAACTGTGTACAATTTGTTTCCAATTACAGTACAACCTGCAAAATTGACCACCTCTGAAAGTTGGCCAACTCCTTAACTTTTGATGTTTTCTAAAATCATAAGATATTGGAAACATTTTCGTATTAAAATACCTCCACAAATTGACCACCTCTATAACTTGTATGTTGACCAGTAAATCAACGAAAAAAGTTTATGTTTCGAATATAATAGTCTGCCTATAAGGCATGATTGTGTGGCCTTATACACCACACAATCATGCATGAGCAATCGTATGATCGCACAATCATGATTTTTCCTCACACAACATATGCATTTTGCACATTCATCAGTTTTAAATTTTGTCTGAAGAGGCTTGCATTGCTATTTTGACATTTTGTTACTATGCACACTCGAAGTTATACACACGACTAGGCCAATTGAACATATACTACGCAGTTTTGGATGTACAAACAACAAAAATAACAAAAAATCTACAATCACATGCGCAATCACTCAATCAATACCGCATACACTGTCAATCAGAATGCACAACCACATGGTTGCTCATGCATGATTGTGTAGTGTATGGGGCCTATAAATCTGAAAGAAAAAATTGAAGTTTTAAAATTTTTGGAAACTAAGGAAAACAGTCAACGTTGCGCTGCAGCCAAATTTGGAATTTGTAAAACCACTGTGGCGAATATTTTAAAAACAGATCAGATCTTTTAGATCGTTATGATTCGAAAAATGATGATTCTGAAATAAATGAAGCCACACTTAAATGGTTTAGGAAAATGAGATCGATAAATGCCAGAACGTCAGGTCCAATAATCCAGGAGGCTGCAAAAAAATTTTTCCAACGAATTTGGAGTAACAAATTTCCAAGCATCAAATGGATGGCTTGAGAGTTTTAAAACCCGTAACAATATTAGCCAAAAAATTCTTTGTGAAGTTTTACGGTACGTCATCAAACAAAGCGAAACCAATGAAGCAAGCTTGTTGGCAAAACATATAAACGTTCTCGATGCAGTTTTATGGATAGGCGAAGCGTGAAGTAGAGTTACCGACATAACTATACAAAATTGTTTTAAAAAGGCTCGATTTGATGCTGGTTTGGATGTTGCACTGAACGGAGTTTCTTTTGAAAATTACATTATGGCATTTTACATGTCAAACGTTATAATTTGATGTTTATATAGTACATAGCAAATTATACGTTTGGTTTTGTTGTAATATGCATAATATGCATAATTTTCTGTATAAAATAATTAATTTTGATTAAGCAATCAAACATTGGTCCTTCGAGCTATTAAGCAACCGTGCCTTTGAAGATATAGACACAATAAGTTAAAAAAAAAGAAAGGGTGTATACAATCAAAGGAGAAAAATCCACCATATATTGAAATGGATACGGTAAAAGCGTTATGCGAACAAACCTCTACTGGTAAGCTGATCAACAAAATAAAGAGTAATCTAAAGAAGGATAGACCGCAAAGAAAAAACAGTCAAATACTGTGAAGAACGTCTCATCAATTTACAACTTCTCTACGACAAATTCTGCACAGTTGATGCCGAATTGATACATATTTTACCTGAAGAACATCCATATCGGAAACAAAAGCAACAAGCCAAAGAATCACGAGAACACGAAGTAGCGGATGCCTCTTCATACATGATTCTTGACGAAGACGAAGATCTTGAAAACGAAGATAAAAACGCTGTTTTCATGATTGATAATAAGGATCAAGAAAGGCGCTACAGAATTCAAATGGCGAAAATAAAAATGCTGAAACAAAATTTCAACAGCATCTCAACAAGCCCTACTGTGAGTTAAAACTAAAACAGCTAACTAATGCATGGAATTCATTAAATGACAACCACGAGGAGATCATCGCAAACGCAAATGAAGTCGAATTTGACAGTGAGTACTTCAAAAATAACCTGTTTGAAGAGATTCAAGCTGAATATGAGTTATGTGTCATTAAAATTCAGCAGCAATAAATAGAGGGCAACAAGGTAGCTAAAGACAGTAAAACCAAAAATGTCAATTGAAATTCCTTTATTTTACGGAGACTACAAGCAATGGACAAGTTTTCATAGTCTATTCAATAAAACAGTACATCAGAATGAAAGCTTGTCAAACGAAGAAAGAATGTATTATCTGTTATCTTTGGTAAGAGGACAGGCAGCAAAACTAATAAGCCATCTCACACTATCTGAAGACAACTATAAGACTGCATGGGATACACTTATAACCAGATATGATGACAAGTGATTATTAGTTACTACGCACGTAAATGTCTTGTTAGACCTACCCAGCTTAACTGTCGAATCTGCAAGCGATGTCGAATCTCTGGCAACTATCACTAGAGAAAAAGGAAACAAAAAACAACCACAACAACCACAACACCAACAAAACACTGTTCAGAAGGCAACATACGTGACAACAACCACTGAAGCATCTTGTGGTTACTGTGGTGAAACTCATGACATCAGCAGCTGCAAATCGTTCCAAAACTTATCAGTATTAGAACGAACCTCCTCTTCAAGAGCAAAATCCTTATGCAGAAGCTGCCTACAGAAGTATCATGGACGATATTGTCGCAAAAGATGAACAACGGAGCTCATCATACTTTACTCCACGACATAGAGAGAGCAACAAAAAAACAACAAGATACACCGACGAAAACAACTTTACAAACCGCTAATAGAACTGCGCCAGGTAGCGTTTTATTAGCTACGGCTATGGTCAAGATAACGTCTAATAATGAAGAACATTTGGTTCGTCGTCTAATTGATCCAGGCTCTCAAGCCACATTCATAACTGAAAATATAGCGAACAGTCTTAAGCTTACAAGAACACCAATTCAAGCAGACATCACTGAAATGGGTCGAACAGAAGCCGGCACTGCTAACTCATCAGTAGAGTTCACCATTAGTTCGCGGTCTTCTTCTAACTTTAAGATCAAAGTAAAGGCTATGGTCTTCAAAAACATCACCGATAGTATGCCTGATAAGTTCATTGAACCAAATTCTTGGAATCATACCAAAAAATTTAATATGGGCAGATCCAACGTTCTATGAACTCGGTCCAATTGACATATTATTGGGGGCTGATTATTATGGTCAAATAATAATGCTAACCACTAACGAGATTGATAACCAACTTAAAAGGTTTTGGGAAATTGAAGAAATAAACAAACCTAGAATTCTTACTAAAGAAGAAAGGGACTGTGAAGCTATTTATAACGAAACTCACATGCGCCTTAGCGATGGAAGTTACCAAGTAAGGATTCCGTTTAATACAGAGTTATTGATTTCTGAGCCACTCGGGCAATCAAGAAAAACAACCATCGCTCGACTTCTTCAAGTCGAAAAACGTCTCGCCAAGAACTCTGAATTGGCGTTACAATATCAACAGTTCATGGACGAATACGAAGCTTTAGGCCACATGAAGAAAACTGAAAGCATAGATGAAGATACTCCGCACTTCTATCTTCCTCACCACGCTGTATTCAAAGAGGAAAGTTCAACGACGAAACTGAGAGTCGTCTTCGATAGTTCAGCAAAATCATCCACAGGAACATCATTAAATGAAGTGATGCTAAATGGTCCTACACTCCAACAGGACTTACTTAGCATTCTCCTACGTTGGCGAAAACATAAGTACATCTATACAGCAGATTTAGAAAAAATGTTTCGTCAGATCAAGGTTCATGAAGAAGATCAGGAATACCAGATGATTTTATGGAGAAAGTCTCCTGGACAGCAGCTGCAAGAATATAAACTTACAACCGTCACATATGGCACTACTGCAGTTACCTACTTAGCAGTACGTTGCAACAGTTAGCGGAAGATGAAGCCGGCAGATACCCAATCGCCATGAACATTGCTCTTACTGATTTCTATGTTGATGATCTAATATCTGGTAACAACACACTTGAAATCGAAGAAGTAGCTGACCAATTGTTTGATGCTGGTTTGGATATTGCACTGAACGGAGTTTCTTTTGAAAATTACATGATTGCGTTTTTAACATTTTTTATGTAAATTATGTAAAAAACAACGTTTATTAAATAAAACGTAAATTACATGTAAAAAACAAAGACACCATTCACAGAGCCATCTATTTTAAAATGTCAAAATTTTAAATGCGTGTTTTTAAGTCCACGTTATAAGTTAGAAGCATTTTTTCACCTTCACCCAAGTCAGTTAAAATAATTTTTAACGAAATTAACCTGTCAATAATTTTTATCTAAACTAAACTTATTGTAACATTCAGTATGTAGTCGAAAAAAATGGTACACACTCAATTATTTCATAAATTCTATTCGTAAATAGTAAGAAGATTTGTTAACAGATGGTGTTTTAATTACAGTTAGATTTAATAAGAGATGGCGCGAAAGTTCATTTTTACATAAATGATATTTTACTTTTTTGCATATAGCATATAAAAAATAACCTTATGTAAATAACATGTTTTTTACATGTAGGTTAGGTTAGGTTAGGTTGAGTGGCTGCTACAGCACACTTAGACCGGAAACGGTCCGTTGTGATACCACAGGATCTTACTCCCCTTTTACCCCTATGTGAACCAGTTAGAGCTGCTTACGTAGCGTAATAAGTCTCGCACATTACAGTTCTCGAGATCGGAAAGGCAGTCCATTAAAAACATACCCAGATATTCATGTCTTTTGTGTGCCAAAGCCGGGCATGAGCATAGGAGGTGGACTAACGTCTCTTCCTCCTCCTCGTCCCTACAGCTTCTGCAAAAGTCATTTACTTCCAGACCCAGCCTTCTCGCATGTTCTCCAAGAAGGCAGTGTCCTGTGAGTATCCCCACGACCGTTTTAAGTTCACGTCTTCGCAGGGAGATAAGTGCCTTTGAGCGTTTCAAGTTCAGCTTTGGCCAGACTTGTCTTGCCACTCTACATGAGAGGGTGTTCGTCCACCTATTGTTCGCAGAGGCTTCCGCCTCTTTTTTAAGCACAGTCCTTAGTGCGTTAATGGGTCTCCCCAACTTCGCCCTTTCCGGTAGCAGTTGGAGAGTTGTACCGTGCCTCGCTAGTTCGTCCGCCCTGCAGTTCCCATAACGTCTGAGTGGCCGGGGACCCAGACTACCTGGATGTTGAAATGCTCACTCATCTCATTAAGAGACGAGCGGCAACCCAACGCCACTCTAGAAGTTAGAGAAACAGAACCCAGCGACTTGATTGCCGCCTGACTGTCCACATAAATTGCGATATCAGTCGAGGATACCACATTATGTTTCAACCAGTTCAGGACCTCTTCAATCGCTATCACTTCTGCCTGGTACACACTGCAGTGATCAGGGAGGCGAACTGCTATATCTACCTCTAGTTTATCACAGAAGACTCCAGCTCCTACTTTACCGTCTAGCTTGCAGCCATCCGTAAAGAACTGCAATGCTCCCGTTTCAGCTGCCAACCCGCTCCTCCAGGATTCCCTTGAAGGGCAGGTGGTTTTGAACCTTTTCTCGAAGCACAGAGTCGGTGTTTTTTTACATGTAAAAAACCGTGTAATTTACATGCTTAACAGTGTTTTTATATGTAATTGACGTTTTATGTAATTTACGTATTTTAGATGTAAAACCTCACCTGTGGCGTAAATAAACAATAAAATTACTGTAATCAATCTATATATATATATAAAAGAAAGTGATGTTAGTTACTACGCTTATAACTCGAGAACGCCTGGACCGATTTTGGTGATTAGCGCCAATTCGGACAGGTCTCCGGCCAAATAAGAAGAATACACAAGAAAATTTTGGAAAATTTCCCAAAAAAAAAATTATGAAGAAAATTCATTTTCACATACACTGTTAACGTCGCCATATAACTATGAACCACGCCCTCTTCACCGCCAAACACCTGCTGAACAGCATATTCGTAGATTTAATGCACCTGTTCTTGATGATGTTGCTGGAATCATGGTCGGCGATCGTACAGCTACGCGGGAAATCGTGATTCGTAGAAGAAATATTAATCTACAGCTGATACACACCGCTCATATGACGCTCTCCAATATCCGCTAATGTTCTGGAAAGGCCAAGGCGGGTATTGTGTAAATATTAAACAACGAGATTCTGCAGCAGGTGCTGAAATAATCAAGAATGTTAGTTCGAAGGATTATTATGCGTATTGGTTGATGATCAGACGTGATAAGGAGTCAGAACAACGTTATTCTACGATGCCGTGAGCTTTGTCAACAATTCATGGTCGACATGTATGTGAAGATAGAGAGCGAACGGCTACGATACTTGCGATTTAATTAACAAAAGCTACGTGCGGAAGAGTACATTCACCTGCGAGACGATATTGTCAACAACGCCGATGCCGTCCAAATTGGTAATTCTGTCATTCTACCATCATCGTACATAGACAGTCCACGTCATATGCAAGAATATATACAAGATGCCTTGACTAACGTGCGAGAATATGGGCGGCCGTGTTAATTTATCACCTTCACAAGTAATCCAAAATCGCCGGAGATCACATCCTTACTATTGCCTGGCCAAAGCGCAATACACTATCATGACATTACACATGTTTTCAGATAAAAATTGAAGTCTCTAATTGTTTTCATTACAAAGTTACATGTATTTGGTCCCACACGTTGCTGGATGTATACCGTTGAATGGCAATAGCGCGGGTTACCTCATGCACACATTTTGGTATGGTTAATCGATAAAATACGTCCTGAAGAAATCGACAGTATAATTGCTGTTTATAGTATTGTTACTGCAAATATGATTCATGGCCCATGTGGCAATCTGAATGGCATACGGGAAATGTACTAAAAGCTTTCCCAAAAAATTCACTGACGATACGATCACAAATATTGATGGATATCCAATATATCGCCGAAGAAATTGTTTTCTTTCTAAACAATCCCTACAAATAATGTATATGGTAAAACGAAGTTTTTATTAAATGTCCCTGGAGGCCTCGCGCTGCGTAGCGGGCGTAGCCAGCTAGTAATAAATAAATGAACGAAGAATTTTTAAAGTCATTGCAAATGGTGGGTTTTATTATCCAAGGAAACGGAACACTCTTTATCTGCAGTAGATATTAGATTTGATAACAGCAAAAGAAAAAATGCTTTAACATACAATTTGTTTTACGTTTAGAATGTAAAAATTGAGGTTATGTAAATTATACGTTTTTTACATGTAAAAAACCGAGTGAATTACATTGTGTATTTTACACGCCCAAACGTCGGGATTTTACATGTAAAATCGTTTTTACATTTTTTTATGTAAACAGAAGCGTGAATTACCTAAAACGTAAATTACATGTAAAAAAAACAAACGAAAAACCATTTGAAGTGCTTTCTCTTGGGTTGTTCGAGTTTTTTGAACAACTTTTGGACTCAGGAATGCAGCAAAATCTTTTCAGGGTTAGGAAGATAGATCAATGCCTTATGAACAAAGGATCGAGTTTTCTAACTGTCGAGAAATACCTGATAGTACACATGATGATATATAGTATTACCAGAACCAACTCCAACTTATAACAAACAAATTTACTTACCTAACCTATAGGATGACTAGCATGCTTAATCTTTATAATATCTTTAATGCTTAGATGCAGACATTGACTGAGCTCGCATAAATCTAGAATATGTTAACCTGATATATCTACAGGGTATCCGCCAGAAAGGTATACTACTTTGTTTTGCCGCCATTTTGGTAAACTGCAAGAGCGGCTGAAAAAATTACTGCTGCTCAAGAAAGTGTTCAAAACAATCCATCAACCTCAACTCGACCACGTGGTCAGGAGCTTGGTCTTCAAAGAACAAGTTTGGCCACAATTTTGCACAAGGATTTGCATTTGTTTCCATTTAAGATTCAGTTGACACAAGAGCTTCTTCCACTAGACCATTTACGCCGCCGTACATATGCCAATAGGATGTAACAGCTCGCCCATGACAACCTCGATTTTCATGAAAAAATCATAATGAGTGATGAGGCATATTTTTATTTGAATGGATATGTGAATAAACCGAATAGTCGGGCAATTGAAAACTCTCAAATTATTCATCAGTTACCTTTACATCCATTAAAAGTGACAGTCTGGTGTGCAATTTGGTCAAGTGGAATCATTGGACCTTACTTCATTATTGTGGTATACATACCTATGGATTTCCGAAATGGAAATTCTGTTAGTCTTAATCATATCATATCAAAGTATTATTGTTACCCACAGTCTTTTTGTCATTTTAAGGTCCCTTAGATAAAGATCTGTGACATTTTGCGTTTTAGAGCTTTTAAACAGTACCTACTCGTACATCTTTTGATTGTTACTTATTTTTATCTCTTCATATTTCTAGACAACATTTATTGTACAGGTTGTGTTTTAAGTTCCAGGCCGATTTTATTGGGACGCCATATTGGTTTCTATAAAATTTATCAGTTGACATTTAACAGTCCTAGAATTTTTTGATGTTAATCATGAATGATTCAAGACACAGTAAAAGCTGGACGTAATGAGGCATTAAAGTGTTACTGAAGGTCCGAGTTCCCCGCATCCACACAGTGTATCAGAATATGAATTGGAATGTAACCATCAAAAAATTAGTATTATGAAAATGGTTATGAAGATAGCGAAATTGGAGTAAACGTAAATTGGATTATAAACGACCACCAATTTACCATCAAAATAAGGCGACGAAGTACATTTCAGTTTGGCTGGCTTCTTTAATAAACAAGATAGCTGCTATTGGGCCGTGGAACCCATCAACTGATACTCTAAAGAGCACTACATCCTAATAACTATATGGTGCACCATCATTTTGCGATAATCCTCTGAGGGTGTTGTAACAGTCACTGTTGACCGCTATCGAGCCATGTTGTAAACATTTCTTGTACCCGCTTAGACCTACGAAGCCTATTTATATATAGAACAAAAAATTACAAACTATTCAGTCTATAGAACTGGCCTACGGTTCGAAGGAAAAACTGAACACTATATAGTAACCCACTGTATAATTACCACCACGATACAAAATATTCGTAAAAGGCTTCGCCAGATATTGCCAGTGAAAGCTCAGAACTGTAAATACCCACTCGACTCGAGAAACTAATATAATAATTGATTCAACACCAAGAAACTATAGATGTCGTAAAAGTCGAGAGAGAGGCTATAAATGTCTATAGAATAGAAATGATCCCAGCCTCCTTGGAATTTGATTTCTCATCGAGCAACATAAAAAATTCTATATTGAACTTTCAAACAGTCGGTAATCGAATTTCTAAGCTCCATGCGACTATGAGATAACTGTCCTTTGGAACCATGGTCAAATCTACTTGTGTTGATTTAAAAGGACAAGCTCGGCTTGTTCAAGAATTCAGATCATATCGGTGTTCAACCAAATATGTATAGGCAATGCCTGGTCATTGCAATCGTACAAACCAGGAAGGTCAGAGAAAACGATGTTTGTTTCAAATGAAACTTCTTGTTAGTGTTCTAGATAGTAACCAGTTTGATGTACTCTGTCTAAGAAGTATTGAAAATTTCTAGCCAGTAGAATATCAGAATGATGAAAAAAAACACTGATTGGTTTGAAAACAAGGTCATCTACTGTTGAGTAACGAAATAAACTCTATTATAAAGCGGGCTACAATCGAATAACAATTCGATATCTTATTATGTGGGAGAGATACTCGTATATCAAATTCTGCCTTGCCACATGGAAATCGGATAAACTGTCCGGAGTGTTGATCAGACCTCTTTGTTAGTTATGGATATGAGAGCGGACTCTTCACGGATGAGGATGAGAGTGATGATTTGTATATTCGAAAGAATTATCATGACAACAATAACATGTAAAAGCCTTTAGTATTAATATTATTATGTAGCACCCGTTGCTCAGCTAATTTGGTTGGCTTCTATGCAGAAGTACTAAGGTTGTCCGATCATAGAGTTACATTGCAACACACTTAGTTGAATAATAGACAATGTCACAAGATACAAGTATTTGTCTAATTAAAAATTATAAATCCACGCTGTCTGGTATAATCTTGTCAATCTCGACCGAATAGCAAATAAGACAAGTTAAAATAAAAAAACACCTGCTATAAAATTACTATAATTTATAGTAAATTCATAAACTATAATTTTAGTGGTCATGACATAATTTAATATTCAAAGTTTTTATTTTTATTATTTCCTACTTAACAAACGCGATTCGCGAACGTAAAACTATCAATTTAACTATGCATGAACACGAAGCTACGGTTAAGCGCAAACTTTAGTTTTGATTTTAAAAGCTCATTTATCATAAATTTTTTATACATTATATATTATATATGAACCCATTACGAACGCTTTGTATACGTTATATACGATTGCATTAGATGTCTGCTAAATAGGAAATCTAAATTCTAGAGTTCGTTAGTTCTCGCCATTAATCCCAATTTTTATTTTTGTTCAAGCAAGTGTTAAATGAATTCATGTTGATTTGTTTGAATAACTCCGCGAAGTGTGAATTTTAAAACAAGCAATAACAAGATCAAGGTTATATTTAATTACATGATTTTAGAATCGCATTAATGTAAATCTATTTTAAGAAATGAGATATTAGTTGGTTTTTAGCTATAATTAATTTTCTATTAAATCATAACTTAAGTGTAAAACAAAAAATAAAAAATTGTTTCCGGTTAATTTTCCCAATTCCTGTATGGTGTATATACCTCAAGGTGATCGATAAAAATCCCCCCAACGTTTTTTTTTCTTAATTGCATACTCGTTTGCAGTTCGACTGTCGAACATCTCAATTAATATCACGAATATCGTGGATGATTTAACCGATCGAGAGATCTTTTCGATTAACTAAACGATCATTGTTTCTGGTTAATTTTCCCAATTCCTGTATTGTGTACATACGACATATATATATATATATATATATATATATATATATATATATATATATATATATATATATATATATATATATAGATATATATATATATATATTCTCACCTCCAGATCGAGTGATCTTCCCCTCGGTTAACCAAACGTTCATTGTTTCCGGTTAATTTTCCCAACTCCTGTATGGTGTCTATACGGTGTATAACGATCACCTTCAAGGTGAACGATGAAAATTTTTTTTAACGGTTTTTTCTCTTAATTGTATTCTCGCATACGAACGATTACGGATCATCCCAATTAATATCACGCATATCGTGAATTATTTATCCGATCGAGAGATCTTCCCTCTTAACTCATTGTTTCCGGCTAATTTTCCCAATTCTTATATGGTGTATACACGATATGTGTAAAAACATTCAAGGTGATCGATACAAATTTCCCCAACGGTTTTTTTCTTACAGATAATTCTTACACAGATCGATTGTGAAAAATCTCAATTAATATCACAAATGTCATGGATTATTTCACCGATCGAGAGATCTTGATCTTATGCTATATAGACAGTAGATTCCCGCTTAATTAAATGATCATTGTTTCCGGTTATTCCCAACTCCTGTATGGTGTATATCCGCGATATATAATCACCTCCAAGGTGATCGATAAAAATTTCCCCAACGGTTTTTTTCTTAATTTTATACTCGTATACGGATAGATTGTTGAACATCTCGATTAATATCACAAATATCGTGAATTATTTAACCGATCGAGAGATCTCAATCTTAACCATATATATACAATAGATTCCCGCTCATCTAAACGATCATTGTTTCTGGCACAGTTGGACGTGTAAACTACACGATGTAGTCTACACAGTTTTTTACATGTAAAAAATGTGTAATTTACAAGGTCTTTTTTACATTTTATATGTAAAAACTGATTTCTTGTAAAAACAAACTGACGCGCCATCTATTGTAATAACAAGAACAAGAACACTATGACCAAACCGAACGCCGGTAGATTTCTTACATTTTAAAACAGATGGCACTGCGAATAGTTTTTCACATGCAATTTACCTTTTATGTATTTTACATCAAAAATGTAAAACCCCGTTTAAACGTGTAAAATCCCAACTGCAATCGAACGATGGTCTTATCTAGTTATGCGCAGTTGGAACGTGTCAGTACAGAGTATGTTATAGATAGAGTGCTCAACACTAAAGCTAGAGGTGTCAGCACGCTTGTAACTATTTTAAAAGATGCTTTGAGCGAGAAGCACTGTCTGAAAACTGCAGTGAGTCTCATGACCTCGACGAGTTGTACAGCTCTGGAAAGTAGTAGCCAAGATTATTTCAAAATTTTATGGTTTTATAACTAGTTATCTGTAATAGTTTTCTATTACTTTCGGTTTTCTTTCCTGCTATCTTCAGATTCCTAAGTTTTGCATGTGACTCGTTTCCACCCTTTGATACCTGGGTTTAAAATCAATGAGTTGGCAAACCTTCTTGTGAAATATACGCTTACTTCAAAGCGTCCATTAGTTTATGTATGTCTGTTCGGCCGTTGATATGGTCCGTAAACTTTTGAATATATAAGACACTACATCACATTTCCTTAAGCTCAATTTACCGGTTTTTTATAAATTCACAAGACTTCTATTGTTTCTGATGATTATTATGGTTGCTCTGTCTGATTTTATTTAAGAAGAATGTCAATTTCGTTATCTCTCACAGCATTAAAACACCACAATGGAGTAGATATGTCGCTGTTGGTAAAGGAGTTCAACTGGGTTCCAAAACTCATCTGTATTATTATCTGCAACAACATATTTCGTGGCTGCATAACAAATATTTAATCGAAGATAAATGGTGACACGGAGTATGGAATAAAATAAGTGGATGAAGTGTTCTAAATTTGGTTTTGTAAATATTGAGGACATTGTGGCTTTTTTTCAAATTTAATTAAGGGATCGTTCTAAAATAAAAATCGGTAGACAGTATAAAGGAAAATGATCTTGAGTGGAGCTGTTATGAGTATCTTTTTACGAGAAGCAACAAGGTTTAACACTTCGTTCATCGATCTCCCGCATAATTTTATCGAAGTATTCCGCGTCGTGTTGACACCACGCAAATAGAATTAATAGAATCTGATTATATGCTCCTACTATAAATGTAATTACTATATTTCATTTAATAGGAGCATATGCAGTTACCCCAGGAAGTTGATATGTAAAACCCTGGAGATGTGAGACTAGATAGCGATCTGGAATGGTTACGTAATTTAAAGCTTTGAAATCCCTTTGAGGTCCCCATTCTACGTTCTTTTGTTGTTCCAAGTTCAACGCAGTGTAAATTACGCGCTCATACTTGGTCAACATATTCTTTGAGACATATAAATTTTTTAGGCTGATCGATCGTATTGTTTTGTAATGAAGACACCTTTAAATTGATTGAATTTTGATTGTTGAAAAATGTACATGTAATATATAAACGTCGGTAGATGATTTACATTTTAAATAGATGTCACTGCCATCTGTGTGTTATTTTCACTTTTTAAATGTTATTTATATTTTATGTAATATTATTTAACCGATCGAGAACCGATGTTTCCGCTCACCTAAACGACCATTGTTTCCGGTTAATTTTCCCAATTCCTGTATCGTGTATATCCGCGATATATAATCACGTCCAAGGTGATCGATAAAAATTCCCCAACGGTTTTTTTCTTAATTGTATACTAGTATACGGATCGATTGTGAAAAGTCTCGATTAATATCACGAATATCATGGATTATTTAACCGATCGAGAGATCTTGAACTTATGCTATATAGACAATAGATTCCCGCTTAACTAAACGATCATTGTTAGAAAATCAATCATTTCAATTAAGTCGATAACTAAGGTTATGTCCATTAACAATTATTACTATTGTTATTAAATAATAAGTTTATTTTTAATAACATTTTCGCTTTTCAATAGAATTACTATAATTCTCCATTGGAAATTCTTGTAGTTTCAATGCCTTCATCACAATACATACTCGTATACCATAGTGAAGCTGTGTGAAATATGTAAATGTTGTGTATCATGTATGTATGTCCGAGTGTAGATAAATTCTGTTAATTTATCGAAATTGTAAATAGGAAATAACAAATATATGTTTATTGATTTAAATTTTTCAATTAAAACGAATAGGTAGATGCTAATTGAGTTTTTTATAAAAAATATTTTTCCTATTGATCGCTTCATTTGAATAGATGTGTCAAATCGCTATATCGGTGTTACCGCCTCAAAGAATTTTTATTTCTTCGCATAGGAAGTATTTATAGTAGAATCAGTATTCCTCTTAATATGATATAAAAAGTGAGGGTGATATGGGTCAAAGCCCACGAGATGCTTATCTATATGTGATCATGATCTTTATTTATATACTCGTACTACAATGAGTAACTAGAGCGCAAACGATTATAATATGATAATCTCAATTGCTGTCGTGAGAGTAACAACTTTTTAATGAAAGTAATAATTATTCTGTATATCAAGTTTACATTAAATTAAAGATTCTTTATAAACGTTGGCACACAATTATATACATACATAAAAACTTAATTAATAATTGCTGGCAACACTCTAACAAATAAATATTGAAAACAATAAACTATCATGACAGAAAACACTTAGCAGATCTATTGTGTTTTTGTAATTTCTAACAGAACATGGAAGTAAGTTAACCTGACTTGACGGTCAGCAGGCACCAATTAGTGAACAGTTTGCCTTTTGTAAGGAAATATCTTCAGGTGTGTTCATTGTTGTATCGTTAATGCGTATAAACTTCATTGAACGCCGTTGAGCTTGTCTTAACATGTTCCTGGGCCATATTTTGGTCTCTTATAGGGCTAAAACGGTTGTTATGGTAATTATTTATTAAACCGTACTCATTCTCAGCCCTGGTAGAGGAGAGGGTGGCTCCGTTTTTGATGTATTTTTCTGCGTAGGCGTCTTATTGCCAATATGTTAATCCAATTATCACTGCGCCCCAGAATACTATGTGAATCATATGATGAAGGCCTTGCTCTGATATGTTATCTTCGGGCTTCTTCAGTGTTGCAATTTGTGTACCTTTATTGTATTCACAATGTGTGAGCTGAAATCTTTTAGATGAGAGCTTCAAAATAATAATCCCATGCGAGTCTAGTCATATTGGTACGACTTGTATCAGCAGGTATGATTAATGATTCGCCATCTCTTAACATACAGGTTGGTTGCATTTCTATGATCATCTATGGCGAGATATTCAGTTGAGGTTACAATTTGTGACTGAGTGTTATCATGCTGAATATTTGGAACAGACACAACTGACAACAGCATGTAGTCCCACGTGACTGACAGTGGTAGAGTAATTTCCATAATAATTCCTTGTTGCGTTACCCTACTACTGCGAATTTTCATGATCTATTATATGTGTCACTGAGATCGTGAATATCGTGTCCTGGAATGGAGATGGAGGCTGGTACTGTTTTTCGAATCCATTGCAACTGCTCTTCTAATTGTCTTGGTGCGAGAATTGAGGTGTGTATTTTCCCATGATGCGCATCAAAGATCAAGTCAAGTACGCTTTTTTGTGTATCCTCTATAGGTTATTTAATACCAGGCTTAGTTCGAAAAAGCCAACAAATAGTGAGCGAACCCTATCCGCATATGTTCGATATTCTTAGAGTAGTGTCATTTCTCCTCGTAGTTGGTTCTGCCTCCCGATTCCTGAATTTCCAATTTAGCTGTTCTAGAAAGTTGCAATGAAAACTTATATCTTTACATTTGACTATCACAATTCGCACTAAACTATCTTTAGATCATTCGTTGCTAAATTTGGCTGGGTGGTTTTCCACTTACAGCGTTTTTGAAGTTCGTGAAGATGTTCTGAAGACCATCGTTTCCAAAAATATTGCACCATATTTTCGACCAAGTGCCAACTTGTCAGCAAGCTAAATATTGATTCTCCGATGGGAGATGCTTATGTTGTGTAGTATTTCAGTTGTAGTATCACACAGAGCTTGAATTGCTCCCACTGATGCTGCATGTATCGTTGGTAAGGTCATCAAGAAATTGAAATAATTGTTGGTTAGTAATCTAGCGTTGTTGTATCTTGCTTGCAATTTCTCCCAGGCTTTGTTGTAATTGTCACCAGTTGTTGAGAAGTGACCTATTAAAAGGATTGCTCCCTTCTGTCTGTACAGTTGATTTCAAGTAAATTGTCTTTATTGTATCGCATATTTGGTTATAGTTGTGAATAAACTAAATGAATATGTCGTTGAACGAGCTCCACAAATAACAAATTACGTCGTGAGATTGCATAAATTTTGCTACGCCTTAGAGTTGTTGAAAGCTGGATACAAGATCATTAATATATTACCTTCAGGATTCACGAGTTTGATTTCTATTGCGAGTATTATACTATTTTAGATGAAGCGAATAATTTAAACATGCAAGTCATGCTGATTTTGCCAAGGCGTTTGACCCCATAGCCATTGTAAAGCACAAGAACAATTACACTCGTTCCGGTTTTCAAAAAACTTTGTTGTATGCAGTTTAAATCTTACTTAAACAAACGTATTAAATATATCGGCATTGGAAACAGCACGCCCAACTCAATTAAAGTTACGTCGGATTTTTCACATGGTTCCCATGTTGGATCTTGGATTTTTGCAACATCGACGCGATCGCTGAAGTTATACTACATTCAAAAATCACTGACAACCTTAAAATATACAGAACTATAGAGAACTTAAGCGAGGCAAAGAAACTCCAAAAGTACTTAAATTATCTTTATCTGAACTTCTTTAAGTTTAAAACTTTATCATTTCAAGTTGAATTCAATTTTAAAACATTACGAAATATACAATATACCACCACCGTTTGGTGTCCAATTATGATACAACTATGATACATTTGAAAACTAGAAGCTATTCAGAATAATTTTATCTATCACTTAACTTAGAAAGGCGTTTGGAGCTTTTACCATATCTGGCTGTACAGCCTACAACATATCAACTCTGATATAAATATCTTAAAAAAAGACGTGAGGTATCAAATTGTCATTACAAATGGTAACATTTCATACTGACGCACCTTCAATACTGGAAAATGTTCAAATAAAATTACTGAGTGGACACATAAGAAGAACTAACCAACTAGTTGTTCGAATTTACTTTATGCAAAAATAGTTGAAGGTGTAGGTTGAAAATTTTTAGAAGTATATTTTTAGAAGAGACAGCAAGATCCGAATCTACTACTTTTCTTATGAGCTAGAATATCATATACAACCACGAACAGTTCTGGAAAAAAGAGTCATAAAATCATAGTTAAAAAAAATCCAGCAAGATTGTATGACAATTGGAAAGTTTTCTGTGAATTGTTACAACAACACATCAATCATCAAGTGCCTATATAAAAAGCTAACATACAACAAGCTGAGTGAAAATTAATTATCCATTGCTGTGTTAAAGCTAAGATACTCTCCAAGACAATTAAAGATGGCAGAGGTAATCACAATCAAACCAGATTCAAGGATTCTGGTAGCCGTTATCTGTACTATCAACTATTGAATTCTTCTTCATGAAGAAAATGAAATCCTATTAGTGGGCTGAGATCCTATTCATGACCCCACCAGTTTAGATTCACGGAAAACACCTCAATGCATACTTATTTCATAGAATTACAGATATTATAGAACGGATTTTCTAGAATGAATAAATAATCTATGGGTTAGAGGCCGTGTACGGCCCTTTCCGCGGCTAAACTGGGACCTTTCGAACCATTTTAACGTATTGGTGCACGTTGTAGGAGGTCAGAACAGCCGAATGTTTTACTGTCATCCGGTGCATGTTAAGTTTTGGTCAACGGCGAGAATCGAACTCGAGACCGTGGTTTATCATTTAATCGCGTTTGGTATAAAAGTTTGAATTCCAATAGCTTAAGCTAGAGCTAGCTCTTTTCAAAGAATTTTAAAATGTGAGGAAGAAAAATCGAAACTCAGCAAAAGGTAGCACAAGGTCACATATTATACTCAGTCTTATGCACTTCTTCTTGAGAATAATTCTGTCTGCAACTGAACTAATAAATCGAGAGTTAACTTGATCTTATGCAATTAATTCTAACAGAATCTCAATCATAATCGACTTTATAAGTTAATAAGTCAAGTTATTTTTCGACATCCGCCAATATCTACTCATATTTACTTAGACATGTCTAGAAATGTCTGATTGGTCGTCAAATATATTGGAGTATACAATATAAGTGTAGGTTAGGTTAGGTTAGGTTGTTGTGGCTGCTATCGCACACTTAGACCGGCGATTGGTTCGTTGTGATACCACTCTATGTACCGCTATAGGTACGAGTTTTTTCGTGGAACCATCGGCGCATTGCATTGCTCCATTCAGCCTATAGTACACATGCAAGATCGGTCGGCCCATGAATTCTTAACACGACAGAGGATCTAGATATGTTCATTTTACACCACCGATCGCACCGCCCAAACGATCGAAGGTAAAAACCCCATTTTGCATCTTGCCCCGAATCGGAATTCGAACCCGGTACCTCCAGTTCCAACTGCCGCAGCTTTAACCACTGCGCCACCTGGGCGTGTAAATTACACGATGTAATTTACACGTTTTTTTTACATGTAAACATCGTGTTATTTACATAAGGTTATTTTTTCATTCTGTATTTTACGATTTTATGTAAAAAACCGACCCGCTATCTCTTATTAAATCTAATTGTAACTAAAGCACCATCTGTTAAAATATCTTCTTACTATTTCATGAATAGAATTTGTGAAATAATTAACTGTGTAGATTTTTTTTCGACTACTTACTGAATGAACGTTGGTAAATTTTTGATATTTTTAAAAAGATGGCACTGCGAATGACCTGTCTTCGTTTTTTACATATTATTTACGTTTAATGTAATTTACGCTGTTTTTTACATAATTTACATAAAAAAATGTAAAAAGTTTTTTACAATTAAAATACCAACAGTGCCTGGGCAATCAATATAAGTGTAACACTCTTAGTACTTTCAATATCTCACCCCTTAAGTGTCGTACTAATATGATGTACAGTTTCCGGTCGACATTCACCAATAGAAACTCAGATTGACTGAGACATGTCTAGTTATGTCTGTGATTGGTCGTCAAATATATTGGCGTTCTCATTATAAGTGTAACACTTTTTATATTTTCAATATCTCACCCCTTGAGGGTCACGCTGATATGATGAACAGTTCGAAGTGTCCAGTCGATTTTCAACAATAGAAACTCAGATTTACTGAGGCATATCTAGAAATGTCTTTCGATGGCCGTCAAATATTTGCCTACGCAATATAAGTGTAACACTTTTATATTTTCAATATCTTGCCCCTTGAGGGTCGCGCTGGTATGATGAAGATTTTGAAGTGTCCAGTTGGTATCAACTAATATGTACTCAGATCTACTGAGGCATATCTAGCAATGTCTGTCATTAACTGTAAAATATTGGTGTACACTGTACACAATATAAGTGTAACACTTTTTATGTTTCCAATATTTCACCACTTGAGGGTGCTGATATGATGAATAGTTCGAATTGCCCAGTTTTGTCATAAACTTCATATTAGTCTTTATGAATGTTGCTAAGGCAAATACGGTGCAATATGACCAAATTGATTCTAGATACCAAATTGAAATGCGTAGAACATGGCTAATAACATGGGGAGAGCTGAACATAATGTATAGCATAATTGGTTGATTGCCTCATAGGTAGAGACTCTGAACTATTCATACACAAAAATTGCTTTTTCGTTCAGTTCCAAATCAGAGACGGAATACATCGATGAAGTATCATGCTTTTAAGCCATATAATAGCTTAGATCGTTGGCAGTAAGACGTTTGGTAAAACACCAAAGCCAATAGATATATAGTGACTGAATGGAATGTTCTAATTAGTACTCCAAAATTTACGAAACGGATTTCGAGTTCAATAAAATTAAAATTGATGATAAATAACAACAAATAAACCAAATTTTTAACACTTATCCGACTAGCCTAAACCATTCCGATGCGCGACTTCAACAATATCTTGGTGTGTTTTGTTTTTGCTTTATTGAAACAAAAAATTATCATTAATAAAACCATAGTATTGTTGTTGTTGTTTGGTGTGTGAAGACGCGAAAAAAAATGTCTCAAAAAATAGGCGCCAAATGAACGAGGTCCGGTTAAAAGCACATATATAATTCTTTAAGTTTTTTTTTGTTATTTTATTTTAAAAAAAAAAAAAAAAATTTTTAATCTTAATTCTTTACTGTAAAGTGTTGGAGGATTTCTTTTATAGTATCTTTGACAAAAATTACATATATTGTTTGTGCTGTTTTATTATTTTTTTGGAATATTGGGATTCCAGAATCCCAAAATGGAATCGCATAGTTGTTGTTATTTAATACATGTCTTCAATTTGTTGTGGGTTTTGATTTTTTGTTTTGTTTTTTTGTTAGGCAGTGAAAAATAAGTTTCCCCTCTCGCCATAAACATCTTCGTTGTTGTTTTTTTTTTTGCTACATACAACAAAAATATTTTAATGTATTGTATTCGTTTCCAAAATTATGGAATTAAATTTGCATAAATTAAATTAAATATATAATATCTAACATAGAAGAGGTTTTATTATATTGTTGTTTTGTGATCATAGAAGTGTCATTTTCATGGTATTCCATAAATTGATTGGCGCCGATCGTTTCAGTACGACGAGACAGACATCAACCACAACAACAAAAACACAGAATTGTTATAGTTTTACCAATCTACACCATATGTCAATCTCGGACATATTTTCGAAACAGCCCAACGTTTTACTTCCGGTTGACTTTAGGCTGTGACAGCTAAATGGGAGTTATACCAGAACTCCGATGTGGCATTGATTGACAGGTAGGGTGTATGGCATTATATGTTCTGATTTGTTCGTTAGCTCCATTTTCGATCTGATGACGTCATTGATTTGTTGATATTCCAAATTGGTGACCCCGACAACTCCGTTTAGACCATAACGCATATCACGTTCAAGGACCTTCTTATACAAGCATTTCCAAGTGCCACGATAGCACATACAACTCTCCTGCCAACACGGATTCTCAATAAATTACTAGAGCACATGATAGCCTGTTTATGCCAAAGTAGTAAAGTAAACAAAAATAATCGAAAAAAAGTGTCGATTCAAATTCTGTAATTCGCTAGCACTGTTGAAACAAAGCCTCACATCATATATAGATTAGATGGATTTGATCTTTTCGATCGCACAACTAATCAATGACGTCATCAGATCGAAACCATGACGCAATTGGTTTCAGTAGTGGCAACCACACGTTTGAAGGAGTAATGATATTTACGTATTGTGGATCAATCGGGTCTTATATTCTCTACGTACAATTCTGAAATCAAAATATACTTGAAATACGGATAAACTGAAATTAAACAGAGTGTTGATCAGACCCATTGTAATGTATGGATGTGAGAGTTTGAACCTTGACGGGTGAGTGCGAAATGCATCGAGTACGCTGGCTCGGTGGAGTGAGAATGTTAACACGGTATGGGCGAACAATGGATAGTTTGATCTCATCAATCAAGTTGATGGTATTTTGATGCGCGCATATCAGAGTAGAGCGATATAATGTAAACAAGATCAAGATCACGGTATCATAACAATATATATATATTTCTTAAATCTCTAGTATATACTTATATGATCATCTCGACGCGCCATCATCAACAATTTTTTTGTTGTGTTATTTGATTTTATAAAATTTTGGTCAGTTTGGTCGATTAAAAATTTCGACAACAATTTGTTGTTTGTTTTTGTTTTGTTTAGTTGGCTCCACTGTCGTTTATGATGTTGGGTTGAGTCTCTTGATCTTCTTGATCTTATATATTATTGTTATTGTTAATTGGCGATTTATATAAACTTAACCGGTTATTTTCGATTAGAAGCTACAAAAAATAAAAGAAATTACGTAGAAATTTCGTTTTGGGCACCATTTCTTGAATTTTTTTGTATATAAACAGTTTGGACATGATATAATTATTGTTTAAGATGAAATCCAATAAAAAAAACGAAGATTGAATATCATTAGTGTATTATCTATTCTTATTATTCTGCGCTCGAAGTTTTGTTGTTGATGTTTTTGTTTTTCGAGTCGAAAGATTTTTTATTATATAAGATAAGATATTTTGTTTACCTTGACAAGGTCAAGGTCATTTGATGAATCGAATCAATAACAAACTGTATACGCTAGTTTAAAAACAACCCCATTGCTAATCTTTCTTCTTCATAGTCTTAGAAATTTGTATGTACAACTTGTATTTGTGCAGTCTTGAAGTCTTCGTACTGTCCGAAGAGTCTTAAAGTTATCGTGACGAATGATCTCACTGGGGAAAGGAATCATTGCTTGACTTGTGAAACTTTTAAAGTCACATCAGAAATGATATAATAGTCAAAGTTGTTCCAAAATTGCTCATAATGTGATTCTTGCATCTATGACAGACATTAAGCGTCATGTTGTAGTCCATGCGGCTCATTTCGACTTGATATGATTATATAATGTCGTTTCGTGAAGGTGTGACAGATCTATACTATTGTCTGTTAAGTCCTGTCTATGACGATCCTAATGATTTTCATACTTCAAATAAGTTGTCACTATTTTGTCACTTAAAGTGACGATTGTCATATAGTAACAGATTTATTCCTCCCAAACATATACAAAGGGGTGAAATAAAATATTCCAAAATTGCGAGTTACGACAACAATTCATTTATTATAAAAATTCAAACAAGAGCTTGGCAAAACTTATTTAAAACGATTCTGTGAAATGAGAGTCAAATCGAAAAGCATGAATAGAACGGGATACAATTGTAGCATACTAACGAAACTGTCATCTACACACAAGCATTCCTAGATTTTCTGAAATACCAACCTAATATCTTGTCAACCGTTAGATCAAGAATTATTTTAAGCACACTTTCAAAAAATCTTAAAATGCACCATTACTTGCCTTAAAACACCAATGTAGAATAATGCCGTTAATTAAATAAATGTATAACCGGGATTCTATATCTGAATTCTAACGAAGTTGAAGAAGGAAATATTTCAACCGCTAAAACAATATCCTGCTTCTCACTGACAGTTTTTTTTAACCCTTGTGGTTATATTAAAATCATTATGATCTAATTTGGAATCATCAGCAATATCGATGAAGGATAGAAACCACAACACGTCAAACTAACCGCAAATTGACATATGTCAATCCAAGCACGTAAAATAGTTTTTTCAAATTATTCACGGTAATTCCGGTATTTTTAAGAAGCGACATTAAGTTGTAAAATAGTTAAAAATCGATTTTAACAATTTACTATAACAATAAACGAAAACGACCTGAAGATCACATTTCAAAAGCATCACAACACATAAAACTATAACAATAAATAAAACCATAACCTCACCAATAAAAATAACAAAACTTTTACAAAATTAAACATCAAAAGCACAACAACACCCCATATTGACATAACCAAATATATAAATTTTTTATTTAACTGTGATTACACAAAAGTACATTGACCAACGATCGACGATCGAGAAAACACCATAAACAAATTTCACCATAATTTACAAAAATATAACAAATGCAATCGAATGTACTCGATCGACATGTTAATAAATATATTGATTGATTGTCGATCGCGATCACCAAAAATCGATTTTTTTTTTCAGAGTTTTAACGATCATCATTAAAAATTAGCTTGCCGCGTCTCCAATACCAAATTAAGTCGCGCCAAATCAAATCAATAATAACATACATTGTCGTGCGGCCACAAAACGAATAAAAATATTTATTAAGATGATCGCGAAACAAAAAACTGCTTTCAAATACGTTCAAGAAGACAAAAATAAAAAAATTCTCATCTTAAAGAATTTTCATCCGGGTTGAATCTCATTTTTATTAATTTTTGGGTTTTTTTTCTTTTCGTTTAGAGTTTGATCTAGCGGTATGACATTTTTTTTTTGTAGATATTTCCACATTTTGCGCTATTTTTTGGAACTACTGTATTTAAACTATATATCTCTATGATCGATCGATCGCGATTATTCTACATATTAATGATGACGTTTTATTGTTATTGTACATGATCTCAAGAAAGTTATGTATCACATACTAATAAATAAATACATTTTTTTGCTATGGTGATCAACGAAAAAATTCCAAACCAGTAAAAGAATGCGCGATCTTCAAACTTCTTTTCGTTTCTTCTTATTGAAATTATAATTTTTTTTCGCGCGGCGTCGAATAGTCGCTCATGACGTCAGTATTATATTCGCTTTATACGATTTTGTTTTTGATATTTTAAACGATAGTTTTTTGTTTTTGTTCGTCGCACACTCGTTCGTATATATAAGTCTTCTGGTTTCGATAATCTTGAGTCATTCGTTACTAGAGCTTTGCCTAAGAAGCAACACTGTAAAACAAAAACTATATCTTAAAAACAAAATTGTTTTGTGAGAATTTTAAAAACAAAATAAAAAAAGACTATTATTATCGTGATCTTGTGTGTGAATTAAGATTTATTTAAGATCTATATATATTCTGTGCCTATATACAATATTATAAGATTGTATTACTGTTATTAATTTGTGAAAGAACATTAATTATAAAAATAAATAAAATGGCAAATTTAGTGAAATATTTGATTACACTATCAGTGATTATAAATATGTGTTATGGATCTGCAATTCCAATGTGGGAATACTTAAGTCGTGGCGAAAAGGTTAGTTATAATTTTTGTGATTTAAAATAAAAGAAAATTTAAAGAAAACAAAAGAAAAAAAATAAAGTGTTACCCGTGATGACTAATCAAATTTAAACTAATGTTTTGTTTCTCTATTATTATCTTATAGATGTCACATTTATATTCGACATTCGCCAAACAAGTGAGTCAATATTGTAAATCGAGAGGTGATTCGCAACCGGTTCAATGTAAACGCGAACTTTTAATGTACGGACTTGGAAAACTACATGACATGGATGAATCGCATTTGGATTCAATGGATCCCTATCAACGTGGTGCCAGTGATATAAGTAAGTTTCACTTTCTATTTCTTATTTTGTTTGTTTGTTTTGTGTTTTCTTCTTCAAATACGGCAACTTTCCATTTATGGAATTTGTTTAATTTACTTTTTGTCACGTTTATATTATTTTCGAATCGAACAAGTTGACTTATCATTTTGTTTTTTTGTTTTTGTTTACTCTTCTAGTTTGGGACTCAATGATGGATGGTCATCCAAGTTATTCAAAAAAATCGATAACAACACCATCGGCTATTCTCGAACCAACCGGCCAATATATGCGCAACCCGTTGTTCGACGAGAAACCAAGTCGCGAAACAATACCACATAAAGCTAGCTCGTTGCGACCAAGTGCGACGAGTAAATACGATGAAATGGAATTGAGTATCTATTCAGATGCGTATGCTGAACCACAAAATTTCATCAATCAAGAGCCAACCAATGTCAATGTACAATATGTTGCGTTGCCATCAATCAATCGCAATTCGATATACAGTCCAAGCAAACCGAATTATTTGACTGGGCCAATGGTGGTGCGTGTCCGCCCCGATGGTACACCAGTCGATGAGGATCGTAAACAGCCGTTGCCACGGGACGATGATCGCGACGAAATGCGAATTGGTCACCAAAAATTGCCAACAATGGAACAAATTGCGGCAATCTATAAAATCGAATCGACAGCAACGGCGCGACGTGGCAGCCAAGGTGGTCTAAAATACTCAACATACTCACCAACTGGATATAAAAACTATCACAACGGTGAGCGAGTGTTCAGTTTTAATTAAGTGACTAATTTAAAAAAAAAATCGTTACAACAACAAACATTTAATTTTAAGCTTAAATTATTATTTATTAATTAATTAATTTAAATTATGTTAAAAAGCAAAAAATACTTCGAATTTCATCATCCTATTAATTAATTATTTTATATTTTAAATGTTCTTGCCAAAATTAAAAAAAAAGACGAAGAAGAAGATAAAACAAGTAAAAAAATCAATGTATATGTTAATTAATTAGTTAAATTATTTTTAATTAATTAATTAATACATTTTTTATTATTATTAATTGTTAATGTATCTTTTGTGATAAAAAGGTACCGATCTAAGGGTATTCCAAATTATTTTGGAAAAATTTATAATTTTTTTTTATATAAATCTTATATATTAAGTTATAATTAATTAATTTTATAAATTAAATTAAATTAATTTGTTTATCTTGTTTTATATTATATATTTATATATTGTGATCTTATTTTTTTATATAGTAAATATAAAAAAGAATATTATAATTATTTAAGTTGAAAAATTTTATAAATTAAAAAAAAAAACAAAATCAATAATTTAAAAAATTAAGAAAATGAAAAAAATTAAAAATGAAATAATGAAAAATTAAATTATCTGTTGTTTTTATTTGTTTACAAAACAAACTATTCAATGTGGGGTATGTGCTCCGGTTGTTCAACCGTTGGATAATTTGTCGGCATGAAGTGAGTGAAAGTTCATTGAACTTACATTTGATTTGGCGCCAAAAGGGTGATCGCTTGGTGAATCATCGATCGACGTGCGACATCGATCGTATTTGTGTTTGATTAGTGTTTGTGATTGTGCGAAACGGATATATATATATATATATATATATATATATATATATATATATATATATATATATACATATATATATATATATATATATATATATATATATATATATATATATATTTATATATATATATATATATATATATATATATATATATATATATATATATATTTATATATATATATATATTTATATATATATATATATATATATATATATATATATATATATATATATATATATATATATATTTGTTTTGTTTTATTTTATTTATGAATGCAAACAAAAAATATTATATTCAAGTTGATTGCCCTTCCGGCATCCGATTAACATGCAATATATATTTTATTTAGTGACCTACAGCAACAAGGGTTTAGTGACTGATTTATTTTTAACAATCTACATGTTTGATTTGGCCTATCTAACATGATGGCAGAATACTTTGGTAAGTACAACATAAGTTATACCTGTAGGTAGAATAATTGGTAATGTTTTCCTATCTGTCTTGAAATTGGGTCTCAATATTTGGCACTGACTTAATTATTTTTTCCTACTACAATTTTTTCTACTTTATTCTTGAACCTTTCCAAGTAAAAAATTTACAAACTAATAAATTATAATGTGTAAAGGGTTATTTTAAGGCACTGGCATCTGGACTAAATAATATTTCAATGACTAAAGCTTTCGGATGTTTTAATTTTCACTAGAATCGTATCTGGTATTGGGTTTTTGATTTGTTGCAATTTTAGTATAATGGAAGCACAAACTACACGATATTCTTTATATAAATTTTTTGAAAAATTCTGTAAATTAATTTACTAGATGGAGTAAAATTTTTTATTTTTTTTCTATAAATTAATTAGTTGGTTTTATGTTTGTTTACCGTGTTCTTATTATCTCGCTTCCATTTAAGATATTTTTTTACATAAACATTGCCCTGATCAAATGACATATTACAAAAGTTGCGTTTCAGCTAGAACGTTACTCAGCCGATCTATTCAACGAACGGAACTGCGGGGTTCAAATCGCGGCACGGTAACATTAATTTCCGGCTAACTTAAAATTGAGCACTATTATAGCTAACACCAAGAGGTAGAACGATTACTCTTGTAAAATCTAAAAATCCAAGGCACTTCTAATCCTTTCGCGGTTTGCTTATTTACGTCCTACCTTGCGCCATTACATTATCGAGAACACATTGCATAGCTCCATGTCAGCCTGTAGAACTGACATGGAAAATGAGTCGGCCCATGAATTCTGCACTCCAACAGGGGGTCATACACACTACCGATCGTAATCAGACGGCGAAAAATCTCTTTTGCATATTGCCTCTATCGGGATTGGAACCCGGTACCTCCCGCTCTAATTTTGATTTTGATTAATTTTTATAACTTCTGCTAATTAAGTCAAACTGGTAGACAAAGGTTTGTATAGATAAATTTAATGTGATTGGATTTATTCTCGTTCCACACCTCATTGGATAAAATATTCTACTTTGTCTTCTAAATTGGCTGGCAACTTTAATCTTAATTTATGTAAACTCCATAATACCATACTTAAGCTGTTTATGTTTTATGAAATTTTAAATGTTGGCCACGACTTTATCAACTCGTCTCACAATTTCATGGTTTTCTTTAAATTTAAATTGATGTTGCCGGATTTTTTTAAGTTTAAGCTTTTGACACAACTTTTTTCAAAACTGTTTTCTAGCTTACTGGTTTAAGGACTTAGGCACTCCCCAACTCTCTCGCAGTTACCTTTCGATGTCCTACCTTACGGAGAAGCCAAATAAAGGCAAACGACTGAACATTGTCCCTTTTGTATTCTGCCCCTTTCACAATCCGAATCTGGTTCTTCCCATTCCTGCTACTCCCAGTGAACAGAAAACTTATGCGAATTTACTTTTGTTTCATATTTACCCTATTTTATAATATATGCAGTATCGAACAAACCATCAATAATGCTAAATCAAAAGGGTAATTTAATGTTTGGAAAGTTTAAATTTGAAAATGAATTCAAGTAAATTAAAATCGTGGCGGTGAAGCATATGAGTTAAAACACATTCTCTTGAATGTGATCAAACGGATGAATAAACCTAAATGGGATGCATACCCGGCATAACTGATATGCTACAAAAGGCTTTAGTATCCTCCAAAATTGGATGTGGTATAAGTGTGCTTGGAATCAAACCAAAAGAAGCCTATACCCAGATAATACACGTTAAGAATGCGTGTGCCAGAGTGGTATTGCGCGATTGTTACTTATTTAAGCCTTATACACCTTGTCATTCAATTATAAGAGGCAGTGTAATTTTTTAGTATAGACAGTATTGTGCCGAAATTCTTACCTAATTATCTTACCGTATACGAATTAAATTGAAGGGTTACACTAAGGAATATAATGGTCGCATTTGTATAATGATCGCTGACATGATAGGTATGTTAGAAGAAATTAAGTTAGCAAAATAGCAATATAGTGTGACTCTCAGAGATGCTGTATAAGATAGCAGAAAATTTCCAGCAGAAAAAGCAATTTTTCTACTCACCACCAGAGGCACTAATATCGCTAAAGAGATTTCTTCTGCTATCATTTTTGAAACTAGCAGAATTTTTCTGCTATCTCCCTGTAACCAATATGCCATTATGATTTTCTGATAGCTTAGGTCATAATACATCAGAAAATTTCTGCTGGTTTCAAAAATGACAGTAGAAGAAATCTCTTTAGCGATAGTAGTACCTCCGGTGGTGAGTAGAAAAAACATTTTTTCTGCTTTAAATTTTCCTGCTATCTTATACAGCATCTCTCAGAGTGTATCCAGTAGATACCCCCGGGTAGATAAATGGAAGGTAATGCAAGGACTGGTATGCTTGCTAAACCGGGAAGTGAAAGTAATACAGTTAAAATGTTTTCAAAAAGATATGTAAGATATATACTACGAGAAATACAGGTGTATGTATGGAATTAAAGGATAAATAGATTTCAAAGTTTAAGCTTGGTGAAAGGAAAGAACTTCAGGGTGATACAAGAATGATAAGTGGGGTTAAAAAAAAGGATTGGAAAGTGTTTTTGTTTAAATGTCGTTTAAAACAGAAAAGGGCGTGTTTGTAAAGTACATGAGAATATATTGGAATATAGCACGAATATCGTGCACTGCAGCAATTTCCAATAGTGTAGAGCAGGCTTAGATATTTAGCTGTTTGGTATAAAATGTCTGCCAAGTAATTTATGAGTTCTGTGAATCCATTAAGATTTAATTTGTATAACGCTATTGTCGCTATAACAGTCACCTCCTTCATTACGGTAGCACTTGCAACTCCACAACTGCGAAGAACCTACAAAGAACTATTCAACATTAATTATCTTGTTCAAAATCCATGGTCTTTATCAACAGTTTTTAACCTGGATTACTATGCCAATTAAAAGATTCGACCAAAAAGAAGGAACAACTTATTCTCTTATCCCTTAATTATCGCTTATCTAAAATCTTCCTGGAACAGAGAACCCAGTTTTTCTTGATTTATAAAAGACAAACTTAAGGTATTATTTCTGGACTGCGAGTGGTTTAAGGCAGGAGTTAAATAACTGTTCAGCACATAACCTTTCCACAGATTGATCAGCTATGGATTGTAGCTGCTATTTGAGAATCAAGCAATGACCTTGAAGTTCTTGTTGCTACCAATCGGGTTCCTACTTATATAGTAAAATATATTTGAATAGTACTGATTCCATATCAAACAGTATCTGTAAGCAATAGATTGGGAATTAGAGGATAACGTAACAGGTCAATTAATAAGTTCGTAAGATAAGTAAGAAAAAAACAATATTTTTACAAAACTCGATTTTATTATTCAACATAGTTCGAGGGCGATACAACAAGTATAGCATTTTTCATCTTTTCGATGCATTTTTTACAGTACGATTTCTCGTCCTCGTCAGAATAGGTCTCAGTTTCAGCGGTTACTTCATCATTGGACTTAAATTTCTTTCTAGCAAGCATTCTCTTGAGATCTGAAAATAGTAAAATGTCGCTGAGAGCTAAATCTGGAAAATATGGTGGGTGGGTAAACAATTTGAAGCCCAATTCGTTCCACTTTGCCATCGTTTTCATCGATCTGTGACACGGTTAACTGTCTATTTTTCTTTAGCAAAAGTCGTCGTTTCTTTGCGATTTCAGCCTTTAATCGATCCAATCAATCCACAGTAATAGTCGCTGTTGATAGTGGTTCCTTTTTGGAGATAGTCGATGAATATTATTCCGTTCACATCTCCATACCGGCCGACTGATGCGTGTTTGCTCTATTTGGTTTCGGTTCGTCGACTGTATTTTTATGGATTCTGGTGAGAAATTGTGAAGCCATATCTCATCCATTGTCACATATCGACGATAGAATTCCAATTTATTACGGTTTAACATCGCACACTCCTCTGAAGCATCGATTTGTTGTTGTTTTTGGTCGACTGTGAACTTACGCGACACCCAAAGCTTTTGCATGGTAAAAACACAACCGTCTGATATTTTTACAATGTCAGCTAGCTCGTGCACCTTCAATTTGCGATCGTTCATATAGTCAATATATTCTGTTGTTCTGTTGTGTGTAGCCACAAATTGTTCAGTTGTGTGTAGCCTTCTTTCCATGCGGTGAATTTCCACACTATAGTCATTGCCGACCTATCGAAACTTCCAAATCAATGAACTTTATATATAACACTACGATGTGTGTAAATTTCTACCGGAATTACCATCGAATCGTAAAAACCTCATTATGCACACCATATAACTATTTAAACATGTAAACGTGCAGTATGGCCACACACAACATGTATGACTAACAACATGTAAATTCTGCTTTGCTCATCAATTATCGACAGTTCTATGTATACTTTGGACTCGTCGTACTACACACGTATTGACATAACCTAAAACGAATAAAATGATAAAAATTACTGGAAATAATTAATAAGTTTTTGGAATGCACACTTTAAGTGAGCCTATAGTAAAGCTAATATTTAGTTTTGTAATTCCAAAAGTTATATAATCCAGCATAAATGACGCACGAATACAATTAAGTTATGGTGTTATGTTGGCCACTGTTTACCAAAGTCTAATATATGTATACACATACGTCAATATACTCCCGAGTTGGGATATCGGTTATAGACACTTATAATGTTTGAGCAAATATTTAAGTACGAATGATTTTAAAGTGAAAGCCATGATATATATATATATATATATATATATATATATATATATATATATATATATATATATATATATATATATATATATATATTTATTTATTTATATCAATATATAGTAGCGTATTGACAGGATGTAAGCTATACCGTATTTTGCACGATGATGCCATCCATTCACTTTTAAGTCATCCATGCCAAAATATGGGCTCATCAATCAAACATAAGTCGCGCACATTTACATATTGGAGCTACGTTTGTTTATTTGTCTTTATAGTTTTTATACGTATGTACATACGTACAAATTTATTTAAACATTACGTAGACGTTAATTTTGAATTGCATTAAATCGTGACATGAATTTATTATCAACTATAAGTACGAGGTAAATATTTTATATATACGAGGGAGGAGTGAGAAGACTGGTAAAAACGGAACAAGAATATTTTCGGCGAAATTCAACGTAGTCGCCGTTTAGCTCGATACACTTAGCCGATCGGCGATACACTAGTTTCAATTCCTTCCAAATAATACGATTTCTTCAAAATAAGCGTTTATTGCATCGATGATCTTCTCATTATAGAAGTTACAGTGGGCTAATTCTGGAGAGTAGTTGCAGGAAGCGTACTTTTCGTACAAGTCAGGGAGAACAGGGGAATATAAACGAGATTTTGCGATCTAATTGCCATCTGAAGAAGTGAACAGTGTCTGGGAAGAATTGAAAAACACGGTTGTCGATGCTGCTCAACATATTCTCGTTATAGTGAAAACTAGACTCAAAAATGATTGGTTTGATGAGGAGTGTCGTCTTACTGTTGAGCAACGAAATATAGCCTCATTGCGGGCTAGTCATTAGCTCGGAAGTACGCGAATGATGGAAGGCTAAGGTCAAAAAGTACAACAACTCAGCAATGAATTCAATTCGCGTGGTTTCTTTAAACGAGTCACCGAATTGCAGCATACCTTCAGATCTCGGTCAACTTCCATTCGGAACCAGGATGAAAACTCTGTGTTAACGTTGATTCGGTACACGATACATGTGACGTGAACATTTTTCTGTCCTTCTTAATGTTCCACATGTATATACAAGCTGTATTTGGTTACCCTCAAACACAGACCCAAGAGATGTTCATTGAGGTTCCATCCTATAAGGAATTTATCAGGGTCATGCAGAGATTCGTCGAAAAAACTCGTTCACCAGGAGTTGATTGATTAATTCAGAGCTTTAGTATTCGGAGGGTTTGATTCGGTAAACGATCTCAAGACAATATCTTATTCCGAAAATCCAATCAACTTGTCGCACATGCAGATGATATCTGTGCTGATCCACTGGAGCAGTGATCAGCTTCCGTTGGTCTCAAAATCAAAAAGTCGAAAACCAAATATCTGATCTCTGGTTTTAGATACCAAGATAACCACACATTTGAAGGAGTGATGAGATTCTAGTATCTTGGATCTTTCATTACTCTCGATTATAGTGTGGGAGAGGATATAAGGTTCGCCTTGTAACTGGCAAACGGGCTTTATATCCTCTACGTCCATTTCTGATAGCCAAATATCTTGCAAATACGGATAAGCTGAAATTGTACAGAGTGTTGATCAGACCTTGACGAGTGAGTACGAAACATGGCTTCTAACATTAGAGAGATAAATCATGCGTGTGATATATGGCTCAAAACGCGACGTTGATGGAAACTCTTTTCAAGCACGAGACATACCGTTCTACTCAAGCACAAAATCAGGAATTTAATGCGAATTCCAGATATCGTGCATGAAATCAAAGGACCGCGAGTATCCGAACTTAATGATACAGCGATCTTAAAAGAGATTGCGATCTGGCATCTTCTTATTGCTTGCTACAGTATAATGAGCTGGCTCATGATCGAAACCGATGAAGCAACAATGGCCTGTAAAAGCCTTAAACAAAAGTCACATGTGGCTAAATCTGGAAAATATGGTGGATATGGAAGCAGTTCGAAGCGCATTTTCTTGATGGAAGAGAACTTGTTTCTTCGCCAAACGCGGTCCATTTTCTTTCAAAACGTCGTTGAAACAGTCCAATAAGTTGCAGCAATATTTTGTCGTTGACTGTTCTTCCCTTTTGAAGGTAATCTATGTGGTTTATGCCGTGTGCATCCAAAAAAAATGGCCATTACATTGTTAGCCGATAAAACCGACTTAGTCTTCTTCGGCGTTTAGTTTGTTTTTTAGTCTCTGGTGTAAGTGATAGTCCCTTGTTTCATCGACAGTAATGATATGACGCAAACTCTTCTTTTTATTTCGTTTGAACATCGCCCAATCTGTCTCTAAAGTTGCGGAAAATCTCAGCTATCTCACACACTTTCAATCTTCAGTTTTGCAATACCGTAAAATAAGATTTGGCCAACCATTTTTGGTGTGGTGACTTTATTTGGGCGTCCTGAATGTTCGGAATTAGTACGCACATTTTTCGATGATTGCAAAAACAATGGATGGATTGTATGTTTTCAATGGCTGTCAACACTTAACTCTGTTGCAATTTTACCAGACTTCTCACTCCGCCCTCGTATAGTCGGTCGATAGGTAGATATATTATAGTCGGCCTAAAACTCGTTGATATTTCTATAAGTAGAACAAAATGTCAAATAGCTGCACTATCGAAAAGTCAATCCACCCACACGGACATTAAAAATGTTGAATATATAGACAGAAAACCTTCGTTTATATTGCGCTAAGATAAGGCCAAATCTTTTAATCTTCTTCTTTTAATCCAATTACGCGGAAGTATCTCTCGTTTATATATAGAAAATCACAAAATTTACTCTAATTTATTATAAATTATGCTAATCCAGTTATATCCAGTTTATATAGAGATGATCAATATATTTGCATATCAAAAAAAAACGTCGTCGTGTAAATATTGTAGAACAAACCATTAACACTTCAACAATGGAAACAAATAAGAAGTGCTGCTTCTTGTCTTAAGCTCAACGTACTACATATATATAATTGAGTAGACTAAAATTCGATTCGATTGATGGATCGAAATTAGTAAATATCAATGTCGATCTCTAAAAATATTGACATATATATGATGTCATCATTCGACACGTCACGTATTAGAATTGTGGCATTTGTCATGTTGATCGTCAAAAGAAGATCATCTTTTTAAATATTATAATAATAATAATTATAATTATAATTAAGACGGATCTTATTTTTATTAATGAAATGTTAAGTGTGTTCAGGGTTAAGTAGATTTTTTTTCTAACACAAAACGTCTCGAAAGACCAACAAACACACATATTTTCGTGAACAAAACAAAATTAGTTTTGGAATTCTTTTATGTGTATAAGATATAAGACATAGAAGAGAAGCCACGATGACAATAGGAATAGACGAATAATAGTAATAATGATGATAAAAATTTGACTTATACAAATAAATAATATTAATAGAAAAATAATAATAAATAACTCGAGTAAATACAAAAGGTCAATTGGGACGTCGTTTTACCCATGTAGGTGTGTTGTTTACGAGATGAGCAAAATCTAGAAGTCTCGGACATAAACTTGTCTAGGATTCTGAGGTTCTCTATTTCAAAATTCACAAAATACACAATCCCCTTGATCATTGTAAAAGGGTTTTCCAATAAGAGGTTTCATTTTGAATAGCATGCTATCTGGGAAGCTGTCAATTTTGAAGCTGTCATCTTTTGACAGTTGACAAGCAAAAACTAAAAATGGTGAGGTGATTTTAATATAAAGAATATACTGGGGATCAAGAGTAACCTTTTAAAAAAGGAAGAGAGTTGTTTGCAGCAGGATAACAATGCAGTTGCTAGTTTCACTCCGGAGACTTCTTTGACTCCAAAGGTATAGACGATAATTACATATATGTACCTAGAAATCTGCGAGGGGACTATGTCAGATTACACGTCTGTTATGACAATCAGTGCAACGATTGTTAAGGAAACTAGTCCACCCTGGCTAACAAATAACAAAACCTGCTAGGTAAAATTTCAGAAGCTAATTGAGGATAATATTAATCTCCAAGTGCCAATTACAAATCCTAAAATTCGCTAGAAGAAGACCTAGAACAACTTAACACCATCATATAACAAGCGGCGTGGAGTAGAGCAACATAAAATACAAGAAAAACACGCAAGAATGTTATTTATCCTCGGAAAGATACCTTAGTATCCTGGGGAAAAAGATACCGAGTACTCCCTTTGGAAAGCAACAAAAATGTTAGATCGACCTAAACTTTAAATTGTTCCATTTATAAACGATGATGGAACGTAGAATATAAGCGCAAATCAGAAAGTAACATTATTTGCAACTTTAAGTCCGCCCTGCACCCAATTAAAGCTTAATTTAAAAAAAAACCTTGAAAATACGTTTCAGGCTTTACCTAGACAAATAATAGATGAAAACATACGAAAGCTACTCGAAATAGTTAAAGCAGTATTCAGACTTAAACACGTTCCAAATCAATGGCAAGTCGCTAAAGTAATCATGATATCCAAGCCAAACAAACCATTAGATCAGTGGCGTAGCTACAAATTTTTGGCCTCCCCGCATAACTTAATGTAGGCCCTTAGACTATCCTCCCTCCACCTTGCATATCCTTTCCTCCAGAGTAATAAAAGTCAATTTAGAAAAAGATCGTTCCACTGTTGCGACTATTACAGGTAACGTAAGAAACAATAATAAACATGTCAATACTTAAACATGAAATACTGGAAGCTTTTAGGTATGCATTAAAAACCGGATTTTTTTTTTATTTGAGCCTTTATTGTGGAAAAATGTCACAAGATTTTTTATCCAAAGTATTGCCCATCACTACCCACAACTTTATCCCATCTTTCTGGTAATTTATGGATTCCATCCCAGAAAAACTGCGACGGCTTTGCGGTCAAAAACGAATCAAGCCAATTTTCGATACCTTGAAGTGAAGCGTATTCTGGGTAGGGCATTCTGTATGAATCGAAATAGGTGGTAGTCGGAAGATGCAAGGTCTGGGCTATAACGCGTATGAGGCAGAATTTCCCATCCGTTATTCTCGTAATATTTGACCGGAACCGCAATGTGTGGCCGAGCGTTATCGTGGTGGAAAATAATTGACTCATATCTGATCGCATACGTGAGAGCCCCGTGAATATTCGGCTTCAGTTGAGATACGCTTTTTTGCGCTTGAGATTATCGTAATGGATCCATTTTTCATCGCCAGTGACAATACGATGCAAAAACAACATCTTTTTGTGGCGCTCGAGCAGCATTTCGAACATGCAAAATCGTCTTTCCAAACGTCTCTTGGCTTCAACTCGTATGTCGCCCAATTTCCCATCTTTTTTGGATGAATCCCAAGGCTTTCAAACGTCTGAATATTGTTGCTTGATCAATGATTCTACAAGTTCTTCTTGCGTTTGACATTCAGCTTATAACTTTTTCGGTTGACCAGGATGCTCTTTGTCCTTAATGTCAAAATCACTACTTTTGAAGCGATTAAACCACACAAAGCACTGTGTTTTTGCAAGACCATGCTCAACATACAAATCCACGAGCAAACTATGACTTTCAGCTACAGTTTTGTTTGCGATGCAGTGACTCAACAAAACTTCCCGCAAATCCTTTTTTTTTCGTAAATTTGATAAATGATTATGGATTGTGGACATCAATACAAAAATACAAAATAATCAATACACAAATATAACAAAGACCACGGGACCGCGTTGCAGCGGGCCCCCTATCGTTGCGGGCCCCCCTGCAGCGCGGGGTTTGCGCCCTTGTAGCTACGCCACTGCATTAGATGATAAAAACTCGTATACACCGATTTACTTATACCCAATAATTTCAAAAACATTCGAAAAAAAACTGCTTAAGCGACTCAAATCAATAATTTGGAATACGAATTAAGACGAGATTAACCAAAGCAATTTTATTAAATACTAAAATCTTACATAACTTTCGTGTTAAACTAGATGGTGAATACTGGAAAATAGCAGTAGGAGTACCACAAGGTAGCGTTCTGGGGCCAACTTTCTTTGTTCTATATATCTCTGATCTGCTAACGATAGAAGAGACAACTATAGCACCGATTGCAGATGATACGGCCATCTTGGCAATTGGTGATAACCTAGGAGAATCCATCCACAAGCAAATTGCAAAGAGAATGAAGAAAAATCTGTTCATGCGTAAATTTCATAAATATAAAATAAAAAGGTTGATTGGATACCAGTAGAACTGAAATCCTAGCAAAATCTAGATGCAAACACAGCAAATTAACTAGACATGCCTCTTGACGCAAAACTAAAATGGAAAGAGCATATGAAAAAGAAAAAAAAATTAATATTAGATACAGAAAGATGAATTGGCTCTTAAGGGGAAGTTCTGAGCTTACTCTATATAATAAATTGCTACTGTACTGACAAATTCTTAAACCTGTATGAACTTACGGCATTCTGGGGATGTACAAAGCCAAAAAACGTCAACATTATTCAGTCACTCTAAAGCAAAGTCTATACGTGGAATAGTTAATGCACCGTGGTACTTGAGAAATGACAACCTCCATAGAGATTTTAAGATGGATTTCGTTACTGTAGAAATAAATAAAAACTCAAGAAAACACATGCAACGGATTATTATTATTATTAACCTATTTATTAACGGTTAATAATAATAATATTAGTTTTAATATTAATTATTATTATTATTTACGTTTGGCTGGAACCGTTAGAGGTTCCGCACTCAATGCAACAAAGGGTCCATGGTGCAAACCTAGGATTCATCCAAGCGCACATGCGCGCTTTGAAACTTTAGCAAACTGGAGCAGTTTGAACCAGGGCAGAGACGACAATTGATTTACAGGAATAATCCTGGAGTTGAACACAAGGGATCTAATGCGGTCGAAAGCCAGACAGCTGCTGATGAAGTGTAAGCTGTCATCAATATCCTCAAGACAATTGTCGCATACGACATCACTGGCAAGTCCCATTCGATGAAGATGACTTTTGAAACGGCCATTTCCAGTTAGTAGAGAAACCAAAATTCTCAAGTTGTCCTTTTTCAATTAAAGAACGTATTTGGTCAGCTTCGGATTTAGCCGGATTTTTCGGATAAAGGAGTTCACCTTGCGGCAAGAATGGGTGGTTGGCCACGTCAGCTTGAGATTCGATAGGGCAACGATTTTAATTGTTTATTTCACTATGCGAAGAGGTAAAGGAGCTGCTGGTTCAAGGCCAACGAAAAATAAGCGAGAACCAGTTTTTTGCCAAACTGTCTGCAACTCCGTTGCCATCAATGTCACAATGAGCGGGACCTTATTATTACAACCAAGGAGGTTCAGTAAGTTTTTACAATCTCCGACCAGTTTAGAGCTGGTAAGAGGGAAATGAGGACAGTTTTACTGTTCGTACAAAATATGATCTCTTTGTCGTCGGCAGCGAGATTAAAAGCTGAAATGTACATTACAGTAGTACAGTAGGACCCTAAACTGCCAGATATTCTCAAATCATGCGATCGACAGTAGTAACCAAAGCCAGCACCCCGTACAGAGACCAGCGATCTGAAAATAATACAAGTGATTCGGATGTCTGTTTGAGCAAGTCTGGTGAAAATCACATATTCGTGGAATGGATGGATAAGCCACCTCATATGATCTGTGGAAATAAAAGACAGGCAGAAGCCAATCAGTAACCATGCCGATTCCTGGTATAGCTCGTTTAAATCACTAAGAATTGATGACTTGAAGAAGTGCCAAAAGCATTTGAAGAAAGTGTCTGCTTTATATGTTAATTTGAATGTAATTGTAAATCCGAGAGGCAGCCGAAGAAGATGTACCCGAACAAGTGGTAGAGAGAACATGAGCTCTATAGCCAGGAGTGGAATTGAAGACATGCCTCCCGTTCCAGCCCGACAAGCGATATTTTGCAACTAGTTGAGCTTTCCAATTGAAGGTTTAACTTTAACCACTGGCCATAAAAATGCTGAAATACGCCGAATGTTGGATGAAACAAATCCAGTGAGAAGGCTGCGTAGGAAGAAACCTACACTGATTTACTAAACTAAAATTGTAGAATGTTTTTCCCTAAATCCAAACTCTTGTGTGGGGATCAGATTCCTTTCTTCAGACACAACCGTCACAACCATTTCCGATAGTTGGAAATGTAAGTTTGGGTGTATTGACTTTCGCAGGCCGACGAGAATACCATATTATACCAAGAAGTCTTAAAACTCGATTTCGATGCATTTTCTTGGAAATATCGGATGCAGTATCTACAAAAAGAGAGTATTGTTCGTTGCATTTACTGCGGTCGTGATGGTGTCGGCGTTGTAGATACGTATCGATTATGATTTTTTCAAAGCTTTACAAATTAAATAACTCTAAATTCTTGTTATATTCTAATCTTAATGCTCTCCAAATCCAAATACACTTCCCAGAAAGACTCATATATACATATATCTCTTTTGTTATCGAAACTCACTCTTCTTCACATATCTCAACAGTTCGAGTTGTAGAATAATAATGTTAATGATGCTGGGCGCTGTAATCGATTTGCCGGTTTCAATCTAATTCGTTGTGTGATCGAAAAGATCAAATCCATCTCATCAGACAAATGCGACCAGACTTGATGCATGTCGCATTTCGTTTCTATATATGTTGTGAGACTATGTTGCAACAGTTCTAGCGAATTAAAGAATTCTAATCGAAATCTTTTTTGATTATTTTCAATCTTTATCGTCGGTAACATCAGCATTATGAATCATATTTTTTAGGATCTATTATTGGGCCAACTTTACAAATGTGACAAAAGCCAATTATCACACTCGCTCATCCTAATTCCATTTAAAATTCAATTAAACATTACAGTTCCGATCCTTGTAATATTTTATTCCACCTTGTGGTGCCCACTTTTTTTTATCGTTTGTCCTCCTTCAATTATACTTATGTATATTGTAAAATGATTACTCGCGCCGATCATTTTTATAACCTTATAACGTTTATATTTGCATCTTCTTCGCGTTATATTCTTATTCTTTTTCTTATACATTTATATCATTATTCTGTTGTACTGACTGTATACATACATATATATAATCGATCTATAGATCAGATTCAAATACAAATATTTTGAAATGTTCATGCGCGATGTTGTTGTTTGCTCAATAATAAATTGATGAATATAATTATAACCCCAGCAATGTCATGCATACAATTGTTTTTTTACCTTCAGCATCTTCTCGCACTATCGTTCACTTACATATACGAGTATGTTAATTGAACGACAACTCTCTTCACTTACAGACATATTATATTTTATTATTGTTCCGAAAGTTTTGATGGGGAACAAGGTGTTCGACTCATCTTCTTGATACACAGGTCAATGTAAATCTTAAGTCAATCATAAGATTTTAGTATTCTTGTTTCGTACACTCGTACACATTATATACTGTGTGGTTACGCTCTAGAGATGTCAAGTCAATATATGTGCTTTAGACAAAGCAAACAATCATATCGGAACGTTAGAGTACCGAATATATCACACTCAATTGAATGATTGATCTTAAAAGTTTTTTTTTATTTGTACATAATTCTAAAAATTTATATAGTCACGATGAGAGGCATGCAACATTATTATAAGATCAATATTTTATTTATACTTTGCTTGAGATTGTCATGAAGTAATCGGTATTGTTTAGAATTTGAAAGTTAGTTTTTTTTGTCACAATTTATTGTTATTGCAATTACTTCCAGGGATACTTTTGCAAGAGATCTTTAATTATGCCTTTTACTATACATATGCACGTTGTTAATTGACGTTAAAATCCTTCAAATAAGAGTGGGACAGTGTCTAAGCGATTCTAATCGAGATATGGGATTATATTCAATCGAAACACTATATATATGAACTCCGTTGCTGAATGATATCTATTCCGGCTATATCTATACCATATACTGAGTCCATTAAGCCAAGCAATGATGACAGCATTGAGTTTGCCCAAGAAGGCTTCACACAATACACGAATGTGGTGTGAACGTATTTTGCCCCATTCTCGACGAAGAGTAATCTTTAAGGCGTCGACCGTCTCATATTTTATTGTTAATATTCTGGTCTGCAGAATGGACTAAATGAAAAAAAGATTGGGTTCAAGCCCTTTGAATATGACGGCCATTATTCTAAAACATGCAACTTGAAACTTTTTCTACTTTTTTTTTAACTTTGTTAAAACGTCCAATGGTTTCTATCGACATGCCCAAAAAAGCTATTTCACGGTCTAGATTTGTCGATTTACCTTTCCAATGAAAACAAGTGGTGAGCGTGATGTGGCAGTTACACTCGAACCAAACATGATCGTTTTGTGTGTTAGCACGCACTGCTGAACCGTATATGTGCCCCATGTTACGAGCAGCAACAAAGATATTTTGCGCTAATTGAACGGTGCTTTGTAGTGGATTACGTAGGAATTCTGGCCTTCACCATTCTTAATACTTCTGGCGATGTTCCTGTATTGAACGATCACCTCCATAACAATTTTTTATGGTACCATTAACATTTTGTTCAAATGTTGGTCCAGCCAAATCATTTTGAAAACTTTTTTTATTTATTCACTCTATATGAAGTTGTTGGGTGTATTGAAAATACACTGGACAACTAGGAGTTTGCCTTGGGAGCGTTTCTGGACATCGAAGATGCTTTTGACAACTCTTCTTTCAGTGCAATGATCTCTGCAGTTGAAAGACATGGCGCATGGAGACCAAATTTGTTCGATAGTAGTGTCTTGGAGTCAACTCACTCCTAGTACAACTAAACGACAACGAATTTTTCGGCCAGTATTATGCTGCGATGACATCACCATAATACTGATAGGTAAATAGACGGATGTAATATGTCATCGCATGCAAACTGCGATTAACATAGTTGTATCCTGGTGTAGTGATCAGGGTCTATCAGTCAACCCTATGAAAAGTGAAATATTTGTTTTCACTAGACGCAGGACTTTGAGAAACTTTAGTCTTCCAAAATTTGGGGCTCATACGATCCCACTCTCTTCGAAAGTCAAGTATCTGGGGCCCTGGTTAGATAGAAAGATTACTTGCTAAAAGATGGGAAATGCAACGAAACATGCAACATTTACTGGAAATGCAAACAATAATTTGGTAAATCATCGGAACTCAAACCCAGACGCGTTTACTGGCTATACGTTTAGATGATAAGACCCATATAATCTCATTTGCCGCGCTTATTTGGTGACCTAGAACAATGAGCGGGGTGGAGGGAGTCCTGTAAATCGCCTTCAAAGTCTGTTTGTCTGGGCATTATCTACAAACTACTGCTTCCTAGCCCTTCTGATCACTGACAAAAATGGAGGGAGGTGGACCAGCACACCACTGCTCACATGCCCTCGGACACTATGGTGACGAAGCACGTCTGCGGGAAATTTTTTGGGTAATTATTACCAGAAATCACATATGGAACTATAATAGCCCATTAATATCCCTCCAGTGACGATATGATAACATTTACTGACGGATCAGTACACTGTAATCTGGCTAGTGCCGTATTATCCATACAAAATTCTGAGGGGCTTTTTAGAAAAATTCGATATCGAATCCTAAAGCGAATTTTGCTACGAAATCCGATATCGAAAAATCCGCTATTATGGAGACAAAACGAAATCGGATTTTCCGAAAATCGTATGTCAAAATCCGACTGCTATCTGGACTAATTTTATTTTGTGTTATTAAAACTAAGCAGTTTCAAGTGAATTACAAAAATCATAATTGCTTACTTCATGCTGACATTTGACAAATTCGACCCAACAATTTCACAATAGGATAATTCGCATCGGATTGGATTTTTCGATATCGGAAAAACTGCGAAAGCGGATTATTTCATAATATCTCTCCTAAGAACGAATTATCTTTCCCCCTTGGTAGGTACACTACTGTCTTTAAGGAGCAAAGTGGCTGCAAACTCTAAAGCAGCACTATTTGCAAAGCAGATGAATTGCAGAGATCGTCGTATCTGCATCCTTTCTGACAGCCAGCTTGTTCTAAACAAGTTTGGTACCAATGCTGGTCCATCGAAACTTATTTTGGAGACGATAATTGCCTTAAATCGACTATGCATACTTTTGTAGGATGTGGGCCCGCTTTAGGAGTGACGTCTTTATCTCGTAAACGAGAAATTGACCATCACTTTGGTGATCTGCACCAAAATAGATGAGATAGCCTCATCTCTTGTCGACTATCAAAAATCTTCTTTGGATCAATATATTAACAAAGATCCCAGTCCTTCTTAAATTATAATAGACGCACTTTAACGCTCTTGCTGGGTATTCTCACGGGACATTGCTCCCTGAATAATCATATGTTTCGAATGAAAACTCGGAACATCGCAAACTGAGAACAGTGTGGGGGAGGAGAGTAAAAACTGTTGAGCACTTCTTGTGCTCCTGTTCTCCTTACTCGTCACATAGACTGCACTGCTTTGGATTACAATTCCTAATGAGGATCAACTGACAACCTTGAGGGCACCGGATATCTTGGAATTCATTAGAAGAACAAACAGATTTTGGGACTGAGAGTGTAAGTCTGGGAAGGAATGGCACAATGGGCCAATCTCGCTGTGATTGGTACGATCAAATGGCCTACTCATAATTATTGGAGATTTTAACCATCGAGATATACTTTGGTTTAATGTCTTTCATTTTCATCTTATTCAACAGATATTTGCAATAATCGATTAATTATTACATTGATATTACAACCACGCACAACGAGACCAGTTAAGTAATAGTCGTGGAAAATTTACTATTTACTTGAAAGATCTACTATTGGCAAACGATTTGTTTCACCGAAGTCTCATCATGTCACGATCTCGCGTTATATGATGTAACGATTATCACGTAACGAAAATTACCGCGGTATTACCATTTTATCCGTCATATCGAAGCTTTTCGAATCCACGATCCAATAAATTTTGTCTTTATTTATACTGATTTTGCAAACGCTTTCGATTAATTTTATCACTCAATTCTTATCATGAAGTAAGAGAATTTAAACTCCAACCTTATAAAGATAAAAGAGCAACGACCGCTACCAGGTGGTTGCTGTCTTATCTATCTAATCGGTGGCATACTGCAAACATTGTTGACTCAACTTCTCATTTATAGCATCATCGGCAGTACCGCAAGACGATCATATCTGTTAGCCACTGACGACATGATAATATTGGCCGCTACCTCAAACATGTCCTGAAGATACAAATAATTGATTTTGCGACTGGTCAATAAGGAACAATCTGCCCGCAAGTGAGAATTCCCCTCTCGCCCGTTCATTTTACCGCATTCGTTCTCGAACAATTTAACAAAAAAAAAATTGAGTTCGTACCCGCTTTGGGTGTGATCTTCTTTTCGGACCTAACCTCGACAAAGCATATTTATTCAACTATTTGGAAGGCTTACGTTATATTGGGTTTCATTAAACTTAATTGCATCGATTTTACACCCACTTACATTACTTGCATTTTTGACGGCACTCGTTATGTCGTTTGTTTGATCTATTCTTGAATATGCCTCCCCAGTCTGATTGCCATTTTATCAATGACACATCATTGTATCAACGTAAAGTGAATAGATCATCCATGGCTTGGAATCTGTGGATCTTCTACTGTAAATTCATTGCCAAAGATTAAAACTACTTTAAACTTTACAGTCAATTTGCCAATAGAACGAAAATTTTGTCGATCATTAACAATTTCAGCCATTAAAGTCGACAGGTTCTGATGGCCTTATTTTTGTAGACATTCCTCAAATCGTTCATTTTACAGTATCTTATAACTAAGAAAATTAGCTGTCAAATTTGTAATAGTTGACTCCTGCAATGTGGTATTACACTGTCAGTGGTTGAGACGGTTTAGTCAACGTTTAATCAGTTCTCTCCTAACTTTAACGGATAATTAAAATGTTGTGCTAGAATTATTAACTATACATATTTATAAGCACGAAAAACAATATGCTCGATACTGTAGTAACCCTCGTCCTTATTTTACAATCTGTTATTCCCATTTAATGTGTCTTATACCATATCTTGAAACCAATTCCAACACTTCCCCAATTTACATCCCCAATTTACTTAGACCATCAATAGATCGAATTTTCGTAAGCTCAATAATAGCTTTCAATTCTATCCCAACTGGTGGGTAATTATCTCAGCATTTCATACTGCAAAGAGATACCTATAGACACAGCTCAGCTGCAACAGCCGTATAAGGAATACTATGATTGACTTTAGGCATATAAAGGAAACCTTTAACAATATCAGACAACAAACGATCACTTTTAGTCTTGGTGTGTATAATTTTCGTGAATGCTAAATTGATGAAATTTTCAAACACAGGGTCATAAAGACTAATCATAAAGCGTTCTCTGCATAAATATTTGGAAACTAGAAAGGCACTCGCAATATGGTTTATTATTAACTCTTTTTAAAATTCTGTTGTTGGAGGATTGATCAGATGTCTCTCTCTCACTCTCTCTCTCTCTCTGTCTCTCTCTCGCTCTTTCTGTCTCTCTCTCTCTCTCTCTCTCTCTCTCTCTCTCTCTCTCTCTCTCTCTCTCTCTCTCTCTCTCTCTCTCTCTCTCCCTCTCTCTCTTCCTCTGAACAGGCACGCTGGCTTTGGTATCTCATGTCCATCGTATGATTTGAGAACTTCTGACAGTTTTTGAACATACTGCACTATTCATCAAGTGTATTAACTGCATGATCTCGTTGCCGATGATAAAGAGATTATATTTTGCACTGATAGTAAAACTTCTTAATTCCTTGGAGAGTTGTCTAACCATAGCTCTAAATTGGAATTGTAGGATCTTCTCGGTGGCAACAACAAAGTAAGGGTCATGTAGGTGCCTGTCTATACTGTGACATTGATGGCATCAAAATTGCAGGTTTAAACTTGATCTGAATCAATTGTTTCTTGGCCTTTTCACATAGTTAACATTTTTAAGTTAAAATGTTGCTCTATTGAATCTAAAACTTTCAAAAACTTTGTCAGAGGGTTTAACTCGAGCCTTTCATATTACGCTCTTTCCATGAAAACGAAGAACTTGAGAATATTAATTTTTTTTTTACGTTTAGTTTTATTTGGGTGCAGGGCGGACTTTTAGACTATCCTAGCTCCTTGTAACTGTCAGAGCTCCTGCACCCAACGCGCGTTCCTTCAAGTAAAATTTGATAGCTGCCTTAAACTTATGCATTTTATACTCAAACGGAAACTGAAAACCGACCAACGAATTCCACTTCCTGGATGAACGATAAATAAATTCGCACTTTGCATCTTCAGTTCGTGGTTTAGGCAGTTTCACCGTATACCTATGCGCATTAACTGTTTCTCGTGTTACCCGTCCTGGCGGAACAAATTGTGATATTTTCTCATTTAATTCTGCAGAACATTAACCATTTATTAATCTATTGAACACGCAGAGTTCTGCAACATCTCTGTTGTGTTGTAGGCTGTCTAGATCTTTCGTAAGTGAGGAGTTTCGTATTATTCGGATGGCACGCTGCTGAACTCTATCCAGCAACCGGAGAGCATTGCCATATGCTCCATCCCAAACCTGACAGCAATATTTTATACACGGTCTAATAAAGGTTTTATATATCTGGAGAAGCTGATGCGATTTAGAAACCGTCTGCATCTATTGAGGAACCCCAGTTTACGTGAAGCTGATTTGGCCAATGCGATAATGTGTTCATTTCATTTTGAATTCTTGCTAATCTGAACACCAAGCAAACAAATTGAATCACAACCCTCGAGAACGTGGCCTTTTACCACAAAAGGATATTCGTTGTGACTTCTTTTACGCGAGAAGTTGCATTTTTTTCTCGTTAAATTTGACCTGATTTTTTACTCGCCACTTAAACATTGCACTCAAATCGTTATTCAGCTAAGTGATTCAGCCTATCGTTATCCAGCCAACTGTGAAGGAGCTGGCTCTAATTACTGGTCATCTTAATCGCATTTGATATATGTGACGAATTGCATGATCGCTTACACTTCATCAGCGGCTATCCAGTTTTCGATAACATCAGAACCCTTGTGTTCAGTTCCAGGAATATACCGGCGTATATCTACTGTCTTCTTCTCTCTGGTTTACGCTACTCCAGTTTACTAAGGATGCAGAATACATCAGTGCGTTTTGATGAAATCCTATATGTATGCACTTTTGGCGGTTTGTGGTATTGAGTGATGATGAATAATAATAACTAAAGCAATCCACTTAACCATGGGTATACACCATATAGACGATGTTAAAAATTGAGCAAACTTATATGGACAAAAACGTTAATTCTAAAAATCCTACTTATAATGTGTTCATTTGCCGTGTGCAATCAACCTGTTATATTCTGAAAACTAATAAATGTTGACATTTTGGGCATGTGCTAGACACAATATTGTGACGAGACTGTTATAGTGTCGCCAACTAATTATGTCTAATTCAATAGTTTTATATAATCCTGGTACCTCCATATATGACTTAACCACCTTCAAAATCGATAATTGAAATTAATCATGTATCACCTATTGTTGCTGCTTTTAGTTGCTTTCCAAAAATATAAAAAAAAAATAAATTACAAAACCGCAAAAACTGTTTTTATTTTTTAAGCGCGACGTCGTCTTCTTCATCATTTCAAAATCGGAGACAGAGTTCCAAGAAATCTAATTACAATTCAGATAAATTTGTTTCTTCGTTTCGATTCTCCTCTTGATATTTATAACAACCCGCGCAGAAGGTGTGAAATGGTGAATCGTCTCGATTTTTTTTCGCTGTTTGAGTAAGTACATACTTTGGTTGGCTGAATATACTCATATTATGAGGGTATAGGTGTTGGGTATACAATTTATTACCTTTGTTTTATAAATGATGCGGTAGCTTTTTAGTGCTTTTTATAAAGTGGCGCCACTTTTGAATACTAAATTTATTGATAATATAAAAATACTTTGCGGTCGTGAAATTGATATCAATAAATAAAATGTTTGGAGTCAACTCTACACTATATACACCCGTATGGATCTATCACCAAAGATTGTCGACGATACCTCGCCTTTGATTAACTTAACCATAAAACATAATTAATAGACTATTAGTATAACAATAATAGTATAGAGATTATCTCGACAGCACTGTCCTCATCTACACTTCAGATTAAAGACTATCACAAAAGTTGAAATTAAAATTGAATATTACATCAACCATTTATTTTCCATATCATCATTACGCGAATTTATTTACGCGAGAGCAAACGACACAATCGATTCTATTAAGCCAATTCATACCAGCCAAAACTTTAGTGCCTTACCGTCAGTTTGCAATTAAAACTGACGGCAAAACGACCCACTTATCGTGTTGAAAGAAACATCATATTTTATCAGTATCTGAAATTTCGAAATGTAACACACCAATGATAACTCTACATTTTCAACACTACATTTTCCATACACTTGGGAGTAAATGAGCCACTACAGTTTTTTTTACTACAGACATGTGTTTAATGAACCAAACTTTATCTCTCTCCGGCAAAGACATCTAATCATTCGGAATTATTGTTGGAAAGACAAAACTCGTGCAATGGAACATGACGTGTTCTGCGTAGTATTTTAAGGTAATATGACAAGTGAGAAAGCGACTGTTGTCTAATTTTATCGATCAAAGGAGAATCCATTCAGCTGAGTATCCTCTATGAGGTGTCCTCTTGCAGTCTCACAGTGTAGTTCTGCGCCAGTAAATAGATGTGGCACACAAGCCAAGTCATCAGTGACCTTATTTTCCTCAATTTCTGTATGCTTGACTGTATGATATACCGGGGTATCGTAACATCCATAGCTTCATGCGAACATGTTTGAATTAATCCAGTACTGCCAATACTTAAGTTGTAATTTATTGAGTAAAGTTTAACCATCTATGGTGGTACCATAGCAACCAAAAATATACACTGCAGTTCACTTGAATAGGAACGACGTTTTTTTTGGACTATTTCGAAATCGGTCCAACTTTTCAGAGATTTGCTTTTACAGGATTAGCACTTGTTTAAAGTTTTAAATAAAAATAAATTTGTTGGCCAGAAGAATTTTATTTTATTTATTTTCTTTCTTAAAAAGTGTGATTTTTGTTGGTTTCACTTGAATAAAAACGATTAACTAATCTTAATAAAAAGTTATTATTTTGACTAAAAATTTAATTGAATTCGATTTATTTTTAAAAATTAATTGAGTTTACATGGTTTTAATAATGTGTACTACTTCCCTTATTAAAAATAACTTCTTACAACCTGCTTGAAATGGAGTCATACAAAGATTTTAAATAATCTAAACAAATTTGGTTCCAAGTTTCATTTTTCGCCTTAATAATGCTTTCTTTACTGTTGAATTGTCGACCACCTTGGTAAACTTTTCGAGACAGCCAACCCCACACGTTTTCCATGATATTGAGATCAGGAGAATACGGAGGCCACGGCAAAAGCTCTACATTTTGCTGCGATATCCATGATTTGATTATGTTAGCTGTATGGATAGGGGCATTATCTTGCTGATTTATCCATGGCAATGGCCCAAAAGTATCATTGAAGCGGGGAAATGCTTCTTCGAGGATGCCCTTGTAAGGTGTTCTTATTGCTGCGATCATTTTTCCGGTTGGAAATGACCAATCTACCGAACCATAAAATGATATAGCCCTCCACACCATAATGCCTCCTTCCCGGCTGTGATGTTTTGTTAAAAACTTTTCCTCTTTTCGAAGGTCGTGAAAATAACAATTAAACCCATCAGGGCTATCGAGATTAAATTTCTTCTCATCAGAAAAAACGACACGTTTCCGTTTTTCAGCCCATGTCATATGCTGCCTCGAGAAATCTAACCTTTTCTGTTTCCTCTCCTGAGAAACCACCTCTAAGGTTTCTTTTGGAGCTTTCTTCGAATAAGGTGATCTGCTTTTTTAATCACTCTCCATACTGATATTTAGCTGGCCTCCACACCAACTCTAGCTTTAAGTTTTGCACAAGATAGTGCGCAATTGGATGCTGCCCTTAGTATGGCCCGCTTGTCGGCTGCAGATGTGGCCTCAACAGTTCGGCCTTTATTGTTTGAGCAATATTCTCTTGGATGTTTTGTAAAATTGAAGATAACAGTCTTACTTTTCCCTATTTTATCTGCAATTGCTTGTAGAGAATAATTTTGGCTGTGTAGTACTTGAATTTGAGCTATTTCTTCCTTACTAAGTTTTTTTCCTCGACCCATATTTAATTTTTTTTATGTTAAATTGGTAACCTTTTTTAAAAAAATTAATTTAATTTAAGTTTAAGTTGCTAACACTTCAAATTTATTGATAATATGGTCGTTTCTATTCAAGTAAAACAAACAAAAATCACACTTTTTAAGAAAAAAATTGTCTGGCCTAATAATTTATTTTTATTTAAAAATTATGTAATTTTAAACAAGTGCTAATCCTGTAAAGAAATATATATAAAAAGTTGGATCGATTTCGAAATATTCCAAAAAAACCTTCGTTCCTATTCAAGTGAACTGCAGTGTATATGACTACGGGTCTGATAATGGGTTTAGATATGAGCAGTATAAGTATCTTTGGTTTCAATTCCCAAGTACTACCAAAGAGAATAAATATAAAGAGGAGCATCTTATATGAACCGCGGTTGCATATAAACTAAAATTTTTAAAATATTTCTCAGTGATTTGGTGATAGCAAACGAAATAGGATAAACATATATTTTTTATTTCGTTTTCTCTTTCGAACGACAGCAAAAAAACTATATGACTATTTCAAAGCACCGCTTACTAAATATTTCATATACTGCTTTATTATTCAATTGTAAAATGGAATAGATTATTATATGAAAATATATCTATTCCATTTTACAATCGAATTATAATATGAAATAGTAAGCAAAGTTTTGAAATAGTTAAATATTTTTTTGCTGTCGTTCGAAAGAGGAAACGAAATAAAAAAAATTATGTTTATCCTATTTCGATTGCTATCACCAAATCACTGAGAAATATTTTAAAAATTTTAGTTTATATGCAACCGCGGTTCATATAAGATGCTCCTCTTTATATTTATTCTCTTTGGTACTACCATAAAACGTTTGACGCGTCCAATATGACGAGAACGAGAAACATGTAAAGCCAAATTCTTACATTACAGTCAAAATCACTATACTGCTTTAGGAAGAGTAAGTAAGTCTGATGAAATTATAAAATGTGGCGTAAAAATAAGCTTTGAGAAAATTACAATAGATGGCGTAAATTATAACTGAAAAAAGAGAAAAGTTTCAGCTAATTGACATCGATTGCTATGCGAAACATAAAGCAGTACGTTCTATCAATAAAAATAGGTGAATACTCATTCCGTCATTTTAAATATGATTTTGACACCAGTGACATAGAACGTGAAGGAAGTTATTGAACCAAGAAGTTTGCAAAAATTCCCAAGACCGTTTAGTGCAAAATCAAGGAAATTTAGTTCCGTATGAACTCAAGCCAAGAGAAGTATAGTTGCGGAAAAGTTTTTTTGCATAGAAATATGACGATGGGGGAAAAGTGGATCCACAACTTAAAGCGCTAAGATTCGTAGAGTATTGAAGACAAACTAATATATGATAAACGATATGACAAAGTGATCTTTAAGTATTCACCAGACATTGCTCCTTCTAAATATCACTTATTCTTATCGATTACCTATGACCTAACCTATCAGTACTTGACAGCTTTCGAAGAATTCAAAAATTGGTTTGATTCATGCGCATCGTAATTTGTTCAACGTGGAATCCGTATGCTCTCTATGAATGAAAGATGGGAAAAAGTAGTAGCTAATAATGGAAATTCCAATTCACGAATAAGAATATTCTTTATGAAGGATCATTCGCAGAAGACATCACTATACTATACAATGTTATTAAAACCCCAATTAAAAGATGATGAAATCTTTTTAATGCCAATATGTACAGTACGTAAACCAATTAAACTGAACAAAATCCACCTCAATCTGATAAAACTGAATGAAAATTCATCTTACTCTGAAGATACATAGATTTACAGAGGATACATAGATTTTGCGCATATAGAAGACCCAATATAGATGTCCAAATTTTACACACTTTTCGCAGCAAATGCGGCAGTATCTCGCTAATAACTCGTCGAATGTTATGTTCATGTTTATGTTGTTAATGTTGTCAAAATCATGTCTTTACCATTCACCATTGACTGTAAAATTCCACCCATCATGGTTTTTGAAAACATGATTTCACCACCAAGCGCACGTAACAGTGGTAATTTTATTTGGATGTAATGGTGTTTCGACAATGTCTTGTTGATAATCTTCACTCCAAATCCGAGAGTTCTGTTTATAAAGTGCGGGTACGTTTACCCAGAAAGGAGCTTCAACGCTGAATAAAATTTTATTTGGAAAATCAATATCAATTTGTGCTTCAACACATGGGCCGTGTTGATGGCATGTGGATGGCTTAAATTCTTGTACAATTTGAATTTTGTAAGCACGGTACAAAAGATCCTAAGATAAAATCTTCCATAAAGTGAATGGAAACATCGCCATGTGCTCAAAACGACGTCAAACTGATAAATTTTGGTCTTCCTCAATGCTACACTGTACAGCTTCTATGGCTTGCAAAATGGACGCAATGCAGGATGAGTTCGACGAACAAACCAAGTATTTAGATTAAAAATTTCAAGCATTGCTATGGCGTGATTCTATAATGAAATGGCAAATCAAACTAATAAGCTAGCAAATGTAAGCTGTCGATTGTCAAACAAAATAATCGGTTGTCAACAAAATAGTGTTGCCAACTTAAAAATGTGAACCTCTATCGAAGCAGTCCAAATCTTATTCACGAGCTAATTAGTCTTTTTCTGTCTTCTTACAATCGAGATACTGCCACCCACTTCACGGCTCCCTTTTGTTATTCGACATTTATTGTATGGTTGTTCCATGCCGAAATACGAAATCGGGATTCCAACCTAATATATAACTGCGGAAATTGTATTGATTTTAGACAATTATTTTGTTTTGGTTGAAACTCTTACCAAGCTATCGAATGTTGAATTGTTTACGATAAAGACAAGCCATGATCTCAGCGTAGATCCTATAATGTATTATATACATCAGATTAATTTGGATGCTGAGTATACAAAGTAAATTGATGTCTGTAAATCCCTCATTAACTAAATCCCAAATCTAAATATAACAACAAGACGGCGTATTCAACGTATCTAAAAATAGCCATTATGTGAATCCCACCAAGACATAATCATAAACACATTCAAAAGAAGATCAAAATTGGTAAACCAAAACAAAAAACTAGAATAGAAGTTTGAAACAGGTTTGAATTCTTAGAAACACAAATTTGATACAGAAACGTTTTAGTTTTAGTTGGGAATTTCCAATCCTCCTAAATCAGACAGCCCAAAAACAAAAACATCAAAACAAAATTAATTCCTTATGAGTCAAGAATGCAAACTAACCGGACGTGTAAGTCAACAGATTGTTATTGTTATATAAAATGAAGCTAATGTGACTGATTCACAAATATAAAAACCATAAGAAGGTTGAATTTCGATTTGGGTTGATTTCAAGATTTGGACTATATACCAGTTAAGTCGTATTGGTTTAATTTAAATCGATTATGTGGAAGTACAATCTGCTTTGAATCAAATTAGTTGACTTTATTCTGTTCAAAATTCCCATTAATTATACCATATAACGTCATGTTAAGTTTGTTGCAAAATATTTATGGACTCTAGTAGATATTTCTGCCCGTTCACAATGTAATACAGTCGCAACGGAATTTTTCCGTTTGAAAGATTAAGTCGAAATCAGGGGTTTGCCAATCAGTCAATAATTTGTGTATCAATCAATACACGCTCGAGTGCAATATGAGATAAGTGGTTAAAAAGGCCGTTACGGGTCTGTCACGTTCAGAATAACTCAAATAATTGACAAATACAATATCATCACGCCACAATCAATCAATTAATAAAAAATCGATATTTCCAGTTAAGTTCTTGTAATTCACTAGCACTGTCACGTCACGATTTAACGTACGCATACGACATATGCCTAATGAGATGGTTTTGATCTTTTCGATCACACAGTCATTTAATGACCATCATCATCAGATCGAAACTGCCCCTAGCGAATTACAACAAACAAGCAACAACTCGAATTACGAATAACTAACAACTCACTTCAAAATACTTATTCAAAATCATAAAGCTTTCTTTGCACACTTTATATGTAACCCCCCCCCCCCCCCTTCGCCCCCCTCCCCTCCCAACAACGGTCAAATTTAGTAGTTATAGGTTAGGGAACATTTTACACGTAAATATATTCTGACTGACACAACCTCCCAAAAATGTCATCCTACTTCCTGCCTAACCCTAAATACAGCAAAAATTAATTTCCCACTATGAAATTGTCTGTCTTCTCTCTATGATGGTTTGTCTGTTTCGCGCGCTTTCAAGATAGTTCCAGGAAATTCGTTTCGTGCTCAAACAAAACCAAAACGATAAAACACTAAGGTGAGCGAATGAATGCGCGAGCAATCCACGAAATCAGGCACCGCCAACACATCGCTGGTTACAGCATAGAATAATCCATAATCAAACACGGAGATTTACTTTACTTTCATGGGAGTAATGTTGGCGTTCAGAAAGTAACTCAAACAGTTCGCAAAATCAAGTATCAGCACACCACAATCAATCAATTAATAAAAAAACGATATTTCGGGCTAAGTTCTTGTAATTCGCTAGCACTGTTGCGCCACGACTGGACGTACGTATACAATCGCACAATACGAATGTCAACTCCAGTAGAATATTATGTCTGATGAGATCTTTGATGGGGTCTCTTGCCACGTCGTCCATCTATCGTGTTGGAGATCTCCCAAGTTGGTTCCGACAACAAGACTGGTTTGGTGATTCCGATTTTACGAACGGAGAACGTATCCAAGCCATATTATCAAAATCATTTCTGATTTCATGAATCGTTCGTATCCGGTAAATGGCTCGCTCTTTGATGGGACCGAAAATTATTCGAATCATTTAATGCTCAGTAACAGATAATTTTTGGATCCTTTGTGGATGATGCATGGGGAGAGTTGAATAATTTGATATTGGTGTAAAATTCTCGATTACCTGCTGCGATCCTCGATGATATCTATCTACATAAACGCAGTTTTGCTCGATGATGTCATCATATTGTGTGTCTAAAATGAAGTCTTCAATTGTCTGCCTTCTCGCGGTGGGAACTCTTTTAACGGAAGGACGAACTCTTTTAGCGCTACATTGAGCTAATGGATGACATATTCTTAAAATAGGTTGAAGATAATTTGAGCTATTGGGTCTCATTGTTGTTATTGGGTCTGAGCTATTGGGTTTCAACGTGTTCCTCGTAATACTTTCGTACGAATAGACTATGTACAGATTATAGATGCCCTTTTCGTAGCACTTCTCTAGGACCCCTAATCTCTAGCACTTCTCTAGCACTTCTCTAATCCCACCCAAAATCCTTTCACTGTATGTTGATAACTTTGTCGTGTCTAAGTTGTCCAAAACCTTGTAGCCTGTGATCAACAAAGCTATACCGCGGTAGTTGTTGCAATTTAACCGATCTGCTAGTTAATGTAGTGGACAGATAAGAGTATTTCACTCTTCTGGGATGTATTTTTTTTTACCAGATTGTTGCCACAAGCTCAAAACATGTGGTAGAATATATGATCAACCCTATATTTTAGGATTCGATGTTAATATTAGATTGACGCAATAGAGTTGCTCAGTAGATAGTGTCTAGTAGGCGCATACCTTATTAATAATCGGACTCCTTCGGTTTCGATCACAAGCTTTACTATGCTAATCAATCCGAAGACGTTCGACCACTATGTATGGATCACTGGAGTATCATGGCGAACGTGTCTGATATATGGCCGAGACTCGCAATCTCTTAACTATAGATACTGAATCGGGTACTTAAGTTCGTGTTCGGTGTGCATTATCGATAGGTTAGCAGTATCGAATTTTATTTATGTTGTTGGCATCCCAGTGAGTCATCCCAGTTGTCACCTCTACTCACCCACGTTAATCGATTTAACGTGTCGAATTTTACGAAAGGAGTTATCTTGACATTCTTGCAACGTACAATCGGTTAAACAATTGAAGTCGAACGATCATACTCAACGTTGTCAATTTACAGATCATTGAATCACTGATCTTGGTTTTTGACAATTAAAATATTTTTTTCTGGTGAAAACGATTTTCATTTGTATCTATGAGCCCAATTGATCTGCATTATTTGAAAATGGAGAAAGTCAATGGTGTTAACTACAAAGACATTACAAATTTTAATGGGCAATATTTGATCGGATGAATATTTTATATTTTACGCTGCCTCTTTGAAATTTATTATCAGTAAACTCTAGTAAGCAAACTGTTACCCAGAAGCTGAAAAATAATAATGACGCTGGCACAGATGGCATACCAGGTGAATTATTCAAAATCGACGCTCATATAACTGCTGCAGTTCTAAGAATCTATCAGAAATTGAAAGAGGGTTTAACAATATCCTTTCAGAGCCGCATTTACGGAAAGGCACACTAGGCACGTGCCTAGAGCCCGTAAATTTTAGGGGCCCGGCCTCGGATGTTTAAATTAATTTTTATATTTAGTATTTACTTTATAATTTAAAAATTTTAATATTTTTTGCAAATTTCTTTATATAAGAACAATTTGTATTTGTTCACGTTTCATATCCATATGATAAATTTTATAATTACAAATTTTGGTTAGTTGGGTTTATTCGCCCTACTGAAAAGTTTTCCTGTTCATTGGTGAAAGTTGTTGAGTGGTAGGAGTTAAAAATAAAATCTAGTACTTCAATTTATGTAAATCTTTATCATAGGCTTGTTGAAATGTTGAATGAACAACTTATCGGTGAATTACTGAATACATATTTATTTTCCTCTTTGGTGTTTATTTTGGTGTGTAGTGTTCATAAAATTTCTAAATAAAATTATAATTTATAACTATTGACGATTGGAATGGGTTCTCTAGCGGAAGAAAATGTAACTGTCGCACCCAGATAAATGTCAATATTTGTGTATTTCCTAAAATACAAATAGCTATAACTTATTTAAAAGCATACGACAGGCCATTAAAAACACAGATAAAATATTTTCAGATATACTCGAGTCTAACTAGATAATAAAATAAAATATTAAGAGATATTTAATTTTGACATATTGTTAAAATAAAATAATGAACTTTTTGAATTATAAATTAAACGTATATAACACACCAACTAAAACAAAATTCTTTTGTTATCCTATAAAACATAAAGAACATATTTCAAATTAAATTGAATAATAAACATATTTAGCTAAAATATATTTGTAAAACAATATTGAAAATTTTTATACAACTTTTTAATGCATAAACCTATGGAATTTGACGTTTACTAAATATTTTTATCTGGGTGTCACAGTTATTTTTTTCTCCGATAGGTATCGCATTTTAGGTTTTCCAATCGTCAATAACAGAGCCTGTTAATTTGTAGTGTTTCGAAAATCATTGGTTCTACTGTAAATACCGTTATAAATATTATTTTCAATTTATTTATTTTTTTGTTTTTTGACTTCATTCTGAGTAGAATAGAATGTCATCGTATAAACATTTAAGCGGAAACGCAAAACGAAAATTAAAGGAAAGCCGCGATCGGCTGGAAAAAAAATGAAAAATTCACTATCGGCATATGTCATTAAAACAAAAGAAGTGGATGTATTCCATCGCAAATATTAAACAAAAATCATGACAGTTTAACTGAAAATGTGGCAGAAGTTAATTGTGATTTGTTGCTTGAAACTGAATTGGTAGCCGAATCACAATGTTATAATGAACATTGAGTAGAAAACTACGATGAGTTTTTACCCGATATTGCTCGATGGCCGGATACTATAACAACAGCAATGCAGGATTATTATATTAAAATAAAACCACCTGTTTTTGGGGACCTTATTTCATCTAAATTGGACTGTGTCGAAGGAACGAGACAAATAAACAGGAGTTTAAATATAAGTGCATTTATCGCATCAACAAGGATGGCGAAAAATTTCAACGTGATTGGTTTGTGTATACACAGACTAATCAAAAAGCATACTGCTATGAATGCAAACTTTTCTCTAGAAAGAAAAGCAACATGACACAAGGCACATGTGATTGAAAAAACATTATGCAGAAGCTATCGGAACATGAGAACTCATCGGAACATATGTCATCTATTCGTTCTTTAGTTTCGAGGTCGAAGAAAGTGGGTCGCGTTGGTTCATATCTAATTAGAAATATTGACAGTGAACGACAATACTGGAGAGAAGTTTTAAAAAGAGTCGTGGCAACTATAAAATACCTGGCATCCAATGCACTAACTTTTCGCAGTAAAAATCAAAAATTCAATAAAGAGGACAGCGGAAACTACATAGGGGCGTTAAAGTTTTTATCAGAATTGGATCCATTTCTTCGAACACATATTGATAAACATGCCAACCTAGGAACGGGTCACACAAATTACTTGTCATCGACCATTTGTGATGAATTTATTAAATTAATGGGTGATATGATCAGACAGGATATAATTAAAGAAATAATTGAAGCCAAATTTTTTTCTTTAATTATCGATTCCACACCAGACATTAGCTACATTGATCAGCTGACAGTAGTCATAAGGTATATCTTTCGAAGTGTAGTACATGAACGATTTCTATCTTTCATTCCTACACATTCACATTCTGGTAAAAACATAGAGAATGTTATATTAAATTATTTAGAAAATCTAGGAATAGATATTAAGATCTGCCGTGGACAAGGCTATGATAACGCTTCCAATATGTCAGGTCGATATAATGGTCAGCAAAATCTGATTAAGCAACATAGTGCTTCAGCAGAATTTATTCCGTGTGCTAGTCATTCGTTAAATTTAATTGGTGTTGCTGCTACTGAAAGTTCATTAGAAATAACTGAATTTTTTAATACAATTCAACAACTGTAAGGAGAACTTCAATATTTTAATTTAATTGCAAAACCAGAAAATTTAAATTCTGCTAATGATAAATACAGTTTTTGCACAAAGAAAAATATAAATTAAATATAATAAACTACGAAGATATGATCAATGAATTTACAGAGTCGGAAATAAGAAACCGCGTTTAAACTATTATGTAATTTACTATATAATTCTACAATAAATGTTCTAAATTAATTATATGTTTTCTTAAATTTTAAGTTTAATATTACGAAAGAGGCCCGGATTTGATGGTGTGCCTAGGGCCCGATCAAGTCTCAATGCGGCCCTGATCCTTTCTCACTTCTCAACACCAGTTAACCACAAATAATGGAACAAGCTCGCTTTAGGCCAAGAAGGACCTGTATAGATCATACAAGACAACACATATCATAACAGAACAGTCAACGGATGTACTTCATCGCCGCTTCAACTCTTGTCTCAATCAGCATTTGTCTCAATCAGCCAAACCGTAATATAGAAGGGACTTTGCGGAGTGAACATACCGAAGAAAATAATTGAATTAATCAAACAGATGTATCGGTATGCCGGAAAGAAAGTTTAATAAAAAAGGAAAACAAAGTGGAAAATTCTTCGACTCGCGAGGAGTAAACCAAGGTTGTGTATTATAGCGGCTATACTATTCCTAACAACACTTGATAGCATCATGCGCCAACTCGACACTACGGTATTCAATAGGAAACACTAACACGACTCACTGATCTGGACTACCCAGATGACAATTTCCTGCTAACACATAGATGCAGAAGAAAGTAATGAAGATGTCAGATAACGCAAAAGACGGTGACTCATAATTAACATCAGTAAAACCAAACCATTGGACTAAATACGAACAATAATATGCCAATTACCATTGAACCAGTTGACACAGAAGAAAAGATCAATGAACGCATTAACAAATGCCAGTTCAAATACTTTCAACATGCTTCACGAGGCTTGGACTTCAGTCGCTCTAAAAAACCAAGCTGTATGAGTGAGAAAAATGTAAACACACACAAAAACTCCACAAAAGCTACAGATGTTTATAAACAAATGACAGAAGAATTATAAAATGCTTCTGGACCGATAAGATTAATAAACAAATTGAGATAAGATCCTTGACAGATAAACCAAACAGATATTGAAACTGAAATCAGTGCAAGAAGAAGATGGATCGGTGACATACTGAGAAAGAATCTACAAGGAAAGAGGAAAGTTGAATGACCATCAATAGCCGAAAGGAGAACGGTGCTAGCCGAACCGCAAGAATGCGGTAAAACATGGAGTGAGCTGAAAACAATAGCCCTCATAGAGTCAAGAGGGTAAAGTCTAGTGGATGGCCTATACTACTAAATTGTATAGATAAAGAAGAAAAAATATTCTGGCAAATCATCTCGAATAACACTCATACGTGAACAGCCTAACAAATCATCCCAATTTACTTAAAAAAAAAATAGTGCAAGCATACACAACTTTGTTCATTTGAGTAAGCCATTCGTTGAGCTTCGAATATATGCTATACCAATATTACCTAAATAACATATTAACCCGAACACGTAGAGATTTGAAGACTGAAGAGAATATATTCGCTGTAAAAGGAACTTGGAGTAATATTCCAATTTATGGAAGCCCTGGGCCTACACCCGTATAACATCTGACCCGTGAAATGCACTGTTATATGTGGTTTATACGTTGATTGTTGAGAAGTCTTAAAAATTCAGGTCCCAATAACCGCAGAGTGAAAGTGCGCTAGATAGCTGAGATAGTAAGCATCTCAAATGAACGTATGCTAAATATATTACACGAATATTTAAATATGAAAAAATTTCCGAGCGTTGTGGGTCGCAATGCTTTGAATCTACCAAAAACGCACAAATGTGACAACCTCAAAAGGCGATGTTAGATCAAAATAAAAAGGAGTTTTTGAGACATGGATGTATACCCTATACATCGGAAACCAAAACACAGTCTAAACAGTGGTTGCCTACTAGGCTTAGGCGGCTTTATCAGCCAACAAGGTCTTGGCAACAGTTTTTTGGAATGCACGCGGCATCAACGGCGAATATTCCAGCAACTAATTCAGAATGCGCTTCGATTGTCGCTATGATATTTTCAAATTAAATATTTTGTATTACCCATTATAATGAGACTCTTGTATTTCATAAGCTCGTACTTTGGCACGTAAATCGAACGTTCGCATAAACAATTTATTTATAATAATTTAACAAAAAAAAAAATTTTATTGTTAAACTGGCATTTTTGGACGCATTCCAATCGATATATTTGCCCAATACTTCTCGTATATGTATGTATAGGTGCGCGGTACAAACGATAAATTTTCATGGCCATGTCGTCATCCTAATTAAGCTTTCATTATTTGCCAAGCGCATACGTTCGAGTATGTCGTACTCGCTCGTATGACTTTTGTGTTTTTTGTTGGTTAGGTCTGAACATTTATGTAAGACTTACATATTTGAAATCATAAACAACAATAACATAAAAAATCTACTTTGGAATTCGATGCAAATACTTAACGTATTTGTGTTTGGTGCGGTGACTTTCACTTTCACGCGCGCCATACCAATTCAAATTTGGAATAAATTGTGTTCAATCAATTTGCTTTCGACATGTTTGTTTCTGTTTCGATTATAACCAAATATTATGCTGCCGGTGGTATTTTCGACTTGAGCACAAAACTCAGCGAGACTTAATGCAGTTCTTTGCTCTAATTTGTCAGAAATATCTTAATACGAGGGTGGAGTTAGAAGTCTAGTAAAATTGTAACTGAGGGCGTCACAATCGCAAATCCCAGATGTCATGTGACATATGCCATCTGTCATTTAGTTCACTTTTGACAGCCATTGAAAGCAGACAACCTGCAAACAATTTCGTGTGTTATTTACGCATACCAAATCGATGATTTACAAGTGGTTTACCGATTTTTGTTGTGGTCGTACAGGCACAACTAATACCAATATATACACGAACATTTGAATGTGAAAAGGCTATCCGCTCGTTGGGTACCGCGTTTACTACGAAAAATGCACATGTGTGACAACTTCATAAGCAAGTTTGACGATGTTCAAGCTTCGTTTTTGCGTCGTTTTATAATTGTGGATAAAATGGAGACCAAAGAACAGTCTAAACAGTGGATTTATACTGGTGAATCTGAGCCCAAGAAGGCTATAAGGCGGTTTTATCTGCCAATAAGGTCATGCCCACGGTTTTTAGTGATGCACGCGGTATTAACGGCGAATATTCCTGTAACTTATTGGTGCGTTTCAACGATGTTTTGAAAAAACAAACTGCCGCATTTGGCCATGTCCAAAATCGATGAATTGCTTCCAAATCCGCCATATTCTACAGACTTACTACAGCTCCCTGCAACTGTTTCATATTATTCGGAAGGGATCGAAAAATTGGAAAAACCTTGGACTGTTATTAAAGTTGGCTGGAACCCTTTAAAGTTCCACACTCAATGCCATAAATGGCCCATCGTGCAAAGCTACGATTTCATCAAAGCACACAGACGCGTTCTGTAACTTTAGCAGTTAGTGGAGCAGTTTGAACCAGGCCAGAGAAGACAACAGATTTACAGGAATATTTCTGGAGTTGAACACAAGTGATCTTATATGCGCTCAAAAGTTGGACCACGGTGTACGCTATCATCAACATTCTCTACATTTGTCGCATACGGCATCACTAATGAAACGACCATGGCCAGTATGTATAAGAAATAATATTTTAAAGTTGTCTTTTTCAATGTGAAAGAACGTAATTGGTCAGCTTCGGATTAATCTGTCTCACAAAGTATTTTGCCTTACGGCAAGTAGGGATAGATGACCACGTCAGATTAACATTCGAATGGGGGCACGGTTTTAATTGTTTTTTCATTGTAAGAAACGGTAGAGGAGCAGCTGATTCAGGACCTACGAAATATAAGCGAAAACTAGTTTTAGCCAAACAGTCTGAAATGTCACAATGGGCAGGAAACCACATGATCGCTACCTTGTTGTTACAACCAAGGAGGTTCAGAAATTTTCTATATAATCCCCTACCAGCTTAGAGCTTATTAGAAGGAGTTTCATAAGTTAGCATTGGGAGAGCCAGTGATTTGTAGGTAAAATATAGCATTTTGGGGGAGAAACCCCAAAAATTACCAAAAGCTCTATACGAAAATGCCAAAAAATAGCAATGGCTTTTTGAAGTTTAAGATCCAGATGATACTTCCAAGAAAGTTTATTATCCAGGAAAACACCAAGGTGTTTGGCGTGGTCTGAACTAATAACCTTACAACCGAAAAGTTATGGTATACTTAAAAAAACGTAGTGTTCCTACACCTTGTAAATATAACCATGTCGGCTTTAGACGAGTTCACATGTAAACCCTCATCCAGACCCCGCTGTTCTATAATGAGTAGAACGCGTTGAGTTAGATTTGATAAGACAAACAGGTGCTTGCCTGAAACTACCCAAACCAGAACGCCAGCATAACATTGAGCGGTAAAATCGGACTCACGAAGAATAACAAGAAGACCAGAAGCCACAACAGGGGTGAACCTCTGGAAGCCTTAACCGAAATATAGGCATCCTCAACCTCAAATATCACAATGCGAGATTCAAGCTTTTGTTCGGCTAGGAAGCTATCCCAATCAGACTGAAGATAAGATCCTATGGTCTTATTCTTCAGCTTTCTAGAAGTTTTCTTTAACCTTTTTAGAGCAGAGCACTAGAAAGGTGTGTTCGTAATTATTTGATTTGAGATAAGTGGACATGAAATCTCAACGCAGTTGTGATTGCTTTAGATAGTACGGAAGCCTGCAATTCTATGTCCACAGACGAACGAATCTTCATTGGTGATTCGAGTAAGGAAACAATCTAAAGAGAAAATGTTTCCCAGTTGGTAAGCTTCCTATTACGGTAAGCTTTAAGCAGTGTTCTTAAAGATTAATATTAAAGGGCACCTGTGTTCGGAGGTGAGAATATAATTCTGCGCTCTTCAGTAAAATATAGATTAATTCAAGTTCATGGAATAAAGACTAATGTCAATTACCTCCCTGCGAGCAGAGTTAACAAAAGTTGGTTCACATGTTGCAAGTTAATCTGTTTAATGGCATGCAAAAATGAGTTTAGTTTTGCCGCCTCAAGAATCCGACGACCCAACGCAATCCGGAAAATATCCAACTTAGTCTTTTCCAGCGATATGGCACCGTTATTGTCACGCACGTTATTTCAAGATGTGAGATCGTATCGGCCGTCTACAAAATTTATAAGCAGTGACCATTATCTGTTTAATGCAAAGCTAAAATGGAAGTTTTCGTACAATTCAGGAAGGACAGAAGAATTTACAACGCAATTCTCATGTGAAGGTCGGATAAATCAAGAAACGCAACGAAAATATCAAGATCTTATCAGCAACAGCATTTTGCGATCTAATTACCAATCTGAAGAAGTGAACAGCATCTTGGAAGTATTGTATCAGAAATAAAGCAGTTCGTGCTAGGAGGACAGCCAGTCGCATTTGTGGACAGAAGAAGAGCGAATGGTGGATGGCTAAGGTCTTAAGAGTACAACAACTCATCAATGAGCGTAACTGGCGTGGTTTCCTTAAAGGGATCACCGAAGATCTCGGGCAACTGTCAATTTGGACCAGGATGGTCTAACATGGTCCACATGTATCACAAGCTGTATTTGAATACACTCAAATACAGACCACAGAAATATTCATTAAGGATCCATGCTATGAGGAATTCACCATGACCATGTAGAGATAAAAGAAAAATCGTTCCTCAGGAGTTGATTGCATTAATTCATAGTTCGTGATATTCATAGATCGCGACGTTGATGGCACATACCGAGTTATGTTCCATCACGAGATCAGAAATTTAATGCACGTTCACGTTTCGTTTACATTATGCGTGCTGATAAAAACCAAATGATACAGCGTTCTTTAAAGGGAGAGAGCCACCTATCAGTAGGTGAAAAGGTCGTGGTCGGCAAAGATGGCTTACGGTACAGACCAACAATGGCTTGTAAAACCCGAGAAAAAAATATGCAAACCGAAACAAAGCTTGATTAATATAATTTAGACTATTCACTATCGAATAAAATGATTCACAAGTGGTTTACTGATTTGCATTGTGGTCGTACAGGCACAACAGATACCAAACGTTCAGGACGGCCACCTCTACATCTTTACTAAAATCGACCAAAAACGCACACGGGTGTGGTTTTTCGATGTTCAAGTGAGTTTTTGCTTCGATTCATACTTGTGGATCCATCACTATACACCGGAGACCAAAGAACAGCCTAAACAGTAGATCTCTACTAGCGAATATGCGCCCAAGAAGTCTAAGGCGGTTTTATCGATCAACAAGGCCATGGACACAGTTTTCTGGGATGCACGCGCATATTTCTGCAACTTATTGGATCGTTTCAACGACGTGTTGAATCAAAAACGACCACATTTGACGAAGAAAAAATGTTCTTCCATCAAGACAATGCACGGGTGTGGACGTATGTAGTTGAAGAAATGGCTCGGCCGAAAGAGATTCGGCTCTGCTTATTGTAGAAGGTCGCATATTGCAGAAGGTTGGAGAAATCGTATTATTCGGAAGGGATCGAAAAATTGAAAAATCGTTGGACTATGTGTATCGAACTAAAGGGCGTTTGTGTTTGGCCGAAAATACACTTGGGTACAAAAAAATCTCACATACATCCACACATACGCTCAATTTTCCACAAAAGTTCTAAAATATAAAAAAAATCCAATGCGGATTTAAAGTCTATTTCAATACCTATCCAGTGGTACCTTTCAAACTGATTTTTCTGACGTACAGGTTGCAAAACAAAAACAACCGTTTTATTAATAAGAAGTACCCCCTTCCTCCCTCCTCTTGGCCCGAATGACAACTTCCATTCGAAGCTGCATTGATTTCACCAAAGTTTTCACAAAATCTTGAGATATCGCCTCCTATTCCTCTACGATCGACTGTTTTAGCTCCTGAGGACTCGTTGGAGCAAAATCTCTGGTTCGAAGCTTTCTTTTTCAACTCGTCCCGTAAATGTTCGATGGGATTAAGGTCTGAACTTTGAGCTGACCACTCCATAACAGGCATATCCACCTCTTGAAGGTACTGGTATACTACTAATAAACCCGGCAAAAGGTACGACGTATTCCTCGAGTACTGCCTCAATGTTTGAAAAGTTATTCCACTCACTGTTGAAAAGTTATTCCACTTGATTTGCCTCTAGTGGTATGCCTCCCAATAACATGCACGATCCATCGCCATACGAGACACGTTCTTCAATGGAGCATTGTTCATATTGCTCTCCTTATCTTTTCTATACTCTTCCGCGTCCATCGGTGCCATATAAACACATCCTACACTCATCAGACAACAGCATTCTTCTCCATTCTTGTTTTGTCAAATTCAAATGCTCTCGACGGTGTGGTATCCATTTCTTTGCTCCGGTTGAAAACGTAATTAATAGAGGCTTCAGGCACAGAAAAAAAGTAACATATACAGAAGGAAACCTACGAACAACAAAATCGCTGATTTTGAAAATTGTCTCTTTACAAAAACAACAATTGGAAGAGAATAAAACAATGCAATATATAGCTCAAATTCTCTGTTTAAAAATTTTAATTTGTTTGTGTGTATTTATTTTGCTTTGAATTTCAACACACAAATTCAATATTATGCATATTCTAAAATACATATGGCATGAGTAGGCTTTGTAGGCAATAATACATTCTCAGTTTTTTGCTATTTCGAGAGTGTATAGTATTGTTTTAAATTTTTACTCTCTTGTTTTCTGATATAACCCCAAACTAACGACATAACCCCAGAAAGAAACGACAATTTTTTATTCGTAGGTTTCTTTCTGTATATGTTATTTTTTTTCTGTGCTTCAGGCTAAGCGTCGATATGCGAATGTTTCTGAGCGAGATATTTCAGGGCATGCTGTTGTATTGTTCTTGTTAAATTATTTTAGAATTTAATTCGAAAGCCTGATGTATGCATTTAACAGAAAATCACTTTATTGGCATGGTACAAGTACAGAAAAGAACTACTTGATAGGTATTGAAATATACTTTGAATCTGCATTGGAGGTTTTTGATATTTTTGAACTTTTGTTTTTTTTTTTGTTTTTTTTTTATTATTTTAACAATTACAACTAGTCACTTGTGAATGCGAAGAGACCCATTGACCAGCTCTATTTATAGATATTTTATTGAAATAGTCTTTGCACTGATGTCCTTAATCCATTAAATCATGTGGTTTCGTTGTCTACAATCATCTGACTGCATGTGAAGTGTCCAACATACCACGAATTTCATCTTTTACGTGTTGATAAATATGTTTTCCATGAATTATGGCACCTTTTTTAATTTCTTCCTCAACCGTTTGGATATTTAGGTCTCTGTGGAGGTCATCATTCCTAATATACCACGGAGCGTTAACTATACCTCGTAGCACTTTGTTTTGAAAAGTTTGTATTATTTTAGTGTTGGTTTTCTTTGTGCAGCCCCAAAGCTGTAATCCGTATGTCCATACAGGTTTTAACACCTGTTTATATAACAGCAATTTATTTTCAGTTGACAATTCCGAGTTTTTCCCGAGCAGCCAATACATTTTTCGATATTTGATATTAAGTTCATCTTTTTTCTTTTTAACATGCTCTTTCCACCTGAGCTTGGCATCTAAGGTCATCCCTAGATATTTAGCCCTATTTGCATACGTAATGTGCTGACAGTTAATGATTAGAGGTTTGTAGCTGATTTGTTGATTAGTAAAATTCACATGCGTGGATTTGGATTCATTGAGCCCGATACGCCACATTTTTATCCATTTTATGATTTTGTCACACGTTTCTTGAAGTTTTGTTGTAGATTCCTCGAATGTGTCTCCTTCTTAAAGAATTGCAGTATCATCTGCAAATGTTGCAACGGTTACTTTGTTTAATTGGGGTAAATCTCTGGTGTAGAGCAAGTATGTAAAGAATAGGTCCCAAAACACTACCGTGCGGGACTCCTGCCGATATCTTTTTTAGCTCGGAATATTCTTCTTCATATTTCACCCGAAAGTGGCGATTTTCAATGTATCATTTTAAAATCATATAATATTGTTTTGGTAAATCCCTATGAAGTTTGAAGAGTAAACCTCTGTGCCACACCGTATCGAAGGCCTCCGCCACATCTAAGAAGATACTATAGAGCAAACCTGTTTTCTCTCTAATGTATTCTGTTTTTTTGTTCTATGATTCTTTTTAATATTTTGAGCAACAGCCTCTCAAACAATTTCGCTATTGTTGGTAAAAGTGAAATTGGCCGGTAAGATTTCCTATCATTCAGTGGCTTGCCAGGTTTCGGAATCATTATTACTTTTGCTACTTTCCACTGCATTGGTACATATTTTTTCCTTAGTATCGCATTGACTTAATATGCAATAATTTACGGGTGCCTTTTTCAGGCAGTTCCTTCATTATTTGCCCTGTTATCAGATCGTAACCAGGAGCTTTATTTGCTTTTAAGTTCTTAATTTTAGCTTTTAGTTCTTTCAATGTTACAGGGCTGATATCTTCGAAGTCACATTTTCTATGCGTATCAGTAGTGTTTTCGTAACTGGTCTGACGACTTACAGATTGAAATGTTTCTTCAAGATGTTCAGCAAATTTTCCATTGTTTGTTTTGATTGGGGAGATCTGCGTTTTTGGTTGTTTCAACTCTTTTATTGCTTTCCAGAGGGAATATTCGTTGGAGCTACAGAACAAAGGTATTTTCCAATTGTTTCATTTTTCACTGCTTATATAAGTAGTGCCTTAAGTTTGATGCATAAGTTGTTTAAGGTGGTTTATTCTTGCGGCGCACGCGTAGTCTGCCATTTCTTGCGGGCTTTTCGTTTCTCCTGCGCACTAGTTCTCTTACTTCTATTGGGTAAAAAACGAAGTTTTCTCAATGATAATTTGGGAGTGCATTCCCAAGCAGACCAATGTATGACACCAAGGAGCTGGTCTAGTTCCTCTTCAATTTCATTTTCAGTTTTGAGTGGTACTTGAAGTTCTATTCTTTCCTCTACTAACTGCTTAAACAATTCCCAATTTGTTTTTTGTTTGTGAGCTGAGGTGAAATGGTTTTTCTATAACATTTTCACTAACCGTCATAATAACAGAATGATCAGATATTAGATTTTCGTCATATCTGCAGAATCAGATGGCCAGTACGTTGGTTTCCCTCCTGAGTAAAATTCACATATTGAGTATTGACCAGCTGCAAGTAATTCTTTGCCTTTTGGAGAGGTTAATCTTGAACTCCAAAAGGTGTTTTTGCCATTTAAGTCACCTCCGATAGTGAAGTTACTATCTTTAGGTTATACCACGGGGGACAATATATTGCAGATATATTACAGGTGTTGTGAGAACCAAAGTTAACCACCACAGTGAGTGCTTGCATGGATTCTTTTTATATTTTAAGTTCTTCATGATGATTAATATTGTCCCTAATAAATATAGCTGACCCTCCTCTTGCCCGTTCTGATGGATGTGTTGTGTGATAACAAGTATATCTCCGGATTGATACATATGAGCTGCTGGTAAAATGTGTTTCTCATCAATTTTCTCAGCGTTTAAAAAATGCGTGTGAAGTTTTCTACAGATTTGTCTAAAGATATACGTATACAAATCCAATTGGATTTTTGTGATCCTATTCGATTCTGATTGATTGCGTTAGTATTGGTGCAGAAAGTACACTGTTATGAAATTAAATTTTTTTAATCCAATATACATGTTTTCCAAATAAAAAAATATGTTTTCGAACTATATAAATTATTATTTAAATGTTTTATAATCAAACATAATAAAAAATTTAAAAAAAGTAAGCCACATAAAATCAATATAATTATCGTAAATCACGACACCAAATACTTTAAGTTGAAGATGTTATATTATAATCCTTCAATATTCTATAAAAGAAGGAATCATTTATAGTCTTACGAATATGGCATTTATATCAAATGATATGCAGAATTGCACTTATTTTGGATAATATTAACAAATATCATATTAAATAGGATTCCAATTGATCAAAGAAACAAACCGCCAAAGAAACCAACCAGAAATAAATCATATAAATAATATAAATAAGAATTAGTACTAAATCAACTTAAATCCAATTAGAAATTGTGAACGAGTATTCAAACAAAATTTTTTATTAATTGAATTAAAACCTAATTTACCATGTATATAAATTATTCCTGGGATTGGGAAACACAACTTACACTAAAAAGATAGGGAATTTCACCTATTTGATGTATTAAACGAAACTAAGTCCAAATCTCTAACATTGGCCGATAATGGCCTTCAAACAGTTGGAGTCAAAATTGTACTTGAACGAATAAAATTTGGGGACAACTTGCTACGGGGGTTGGAGACCACCAGTTATGCTCATTAGATGAGGAATTTAATGGCCTATTTGATGTATAATCCGAAACTGAGTCCAAATCTCTAGCATTGGCCGATAATGGCCTTCCAACAGTTTGAGTCGAAATTGCACTTGAACGAATGAAATTTGGGGACTATTTGCAACGGGGGTTGGAGACTACAACTCATGCTCATTAGATGAGGAATTTAATGACCTATTTGATGTTTAATCCCAACCTGAGTCCAAATCTCTAGCATTGGCCGATAATGGCCTTCAAACAGTTTGAGTCGAAATTGTACTTGAACGAATAAAATTTGGGGACAATTTGCTACGGGGGTTGGATACCACCACTTATGCTCATTAGATGAGGAATTTAATGGCCTATTTGATGTGTTATCCGAACTTGAGTCCAAATCTGTAGCATTGGCCGATAATGGCCTTCAAACAGTTTGAGTCGAAATTGTACTTGAACGAATAAAATTTGGGGACAACTTGCTACGGGGGTTGAAGACCACCAGTTATGCTCATTAGATGAGGAATTTAATGGCCTATTTGATGTGTTATCCGAAACTGAGTCCAAATCTCTAGCATTGGCCGATAATGGCCTTCCAACAGTTTGAGTCGAAATTGCACTTGAACGAATGAAATTTGGGGACAATTTGCAACGGGGGTTGGAGACTACAACTCATGCTCATTAGATGAGAAATTTATTGGCCTATTTGATGTGTTATCCCAACCTGAGTCCAAATCTCTAGCATTGGCCGATAATGGCCTTCCAACAGTTTGAGTCGAAATTGCACTTGAACGAATGAAATTTGGGGACAATTTGCAACGGGGGTTGGAGACTACAACTCATGCTCATTAGATGAGGAATTTAATGGCCTATTTGATGTGTTATCCGAACTTGAGTCCAAATCTGTAGCATTGGCCGATAATGGCCTTCAAACAGTTTGAGTCGAAATTGCACTTGAACGTTGGAGACTACCACTTAGATGAGAAATTTAATGGCCTTTATTTTCTTAAAATGAAGTACAATTTTGAGTGAAAATTCCTTTTCTTATGAAATCTTTGCCTTTGTATTCATATCTAATGCATTTAGCTACAATAACATTTTTTATAAATGAAATTTTGCTTTTAGTACTCCATCTTGCACTCAGAAATTTCAATTGGAATTATCATTCTTCTAATTGGATTTTGCTAACAGTGTAAAACTAACACATGCATAAAATCTGTAGATCTGTAGAAAACTTCACAGGCATGTTTAAAAATAGTTCTAATTCTGCTAGCTGTTGTGTTAATCCGTTCGCATTTCATATGGCTGTTCTTAATGAGGCTATTCTTAATGAGTCGCCGGTTGTAGCTTAACGGTAAAGAGATTTTCTCATCACGCTGCGGTCTCGAGTTTGATTCCCGCCGTTGACCAAAAATTAACATGCCACCGGATGTCATAAAATGCGGTTGTGTGTAAAAACATTCGTTGGGCTGACCACCTACAATGTGAGCCAATCGTTAAAATGGTTCGTAAGGTCTCAGTTGAGACGCGGTAAGTGCTGTTTACGGCCTCTAAGCCATAGATTAAAAAATTCTTAATGAGTAGTTTTGATGTCTGGTTTTTGCTATGGAATTATGAACTGAACTATGTAAAGCAGACATTATTTCTTTTTAGCTATTTTGGAACTTGGTATTTCCAGCAGATTGAGTCGATCCACAATTAACTTATTTAGTTTATTCTGTTCCTCAATGCTATTTAAAACTGCTTGGACAGTGTTTTTTAATTTTTCAAATTTGCAGTGGCCTGCGCATATGTATAATTCTCTCTACGCATATGTACTTCATTTCTTGCTTGATCCTTGTTTGGATGACTTAGAAGGGGTTTGCATACCTGATCTCTCATTTTCTGTAGTTGCTTGGCAACCTCACATCCTCTGTAGTTCGCCGAATGCTGCCCATTACAGTTTATACATTTCGCTGGTTCTTCTTTAGATAGTTTGCAAGTTTGAACTTTTGTGGAAAATTTGAACAATGTGCGATTTTTTTGCATCCAACTGTATTATGCGTTATTCCATTTTTACCAGACTTATTAGTCCGCCCTCGTATTACGGTTCAATGGTCTACTAAATTATATGAGATTTTGGATCGACCCAAATTTGTTTGATTTATTTGGATGCCATTCGGTGTCGTCCTATTAATCGATGATATGAAATGTTCCAACCGTCACAGTGACAATATATATGCTTTCGAGACCACTTTATAATGTATTCACATATTATACATATTTTAATTTGATCATATATTATATGATCGTTTTGTTATCATATTCCGGATATTCGACTTCTTACTTAATCTTCTGAGAAAAAACAAAACCAAAAACTCATCTCACAAAAGAACCAAAAGACCAAACAAACAACAATAAAATTATAATTTTTCATCACAAAAATTTTATTATCATTTGGCGTCTCACAGACGGTCTCCAAAAGACGAATCAACATATACGATACATATACAGGTCTAAGCGATATGTGAGATTTTCGCTTGGTCAATTATCTGTGTATCGGACGATTAAAATTTAATTAAAATGATCACATATGATCGCAATGCTGCTGTGTATTGATTTATATAGGTTTTATATGTATTCGCGGTCGCCACTACACATATGTAGACTGACAAGTCAATCGACATGGTACATGCGGTGTGTGCGGCATTTCGTTAAATATATTCAATATATAGACACACAGGTGAATGGTTTCTAACCGTTTATACATACTCACATACGAGTATATAGTTAATATTTATTTATAATTTGGGTTTGTCAAATTTGTATTTAAGAAAACTTTATAGGTTGTGATTGATATTCAAAAGTTTAATGACCTCACCATTTTATATAGTTTCAAGTGTTATGTGTGATGGTCTACATACGGATTGTAAACAGATATGTTTAAGTTCGGTTTCGATCACGAGTCGATTCACCATATACAATATTGTAAATAAATGGAATATGCCAGATCGTAAACACTACGCCTTCGAACCACCTTGGTGGACGATTTTTTAATAGTCTTTATGTCAAAATTCGTGCTCGGTTAAGAAAATGCATCGTTCACTTCTTCCATTTTATATGGTCAGTTTGGGCAACCTTCTGAGGCGGCTATTCGAAATCTTGTACCTAAATTCCGCACCAAATTTACATTATTGGACATTAAACCACGAACCCGCATACGTAGAGTGCGGCGACAGATGTAATTATCGTTGCTGTATCCACCAGTATTGTTGCTGACCGTGAATTATCGATTCGGCGCCGTTCGCAGCGAAAAAGCCTATATTGAAATTTTGCTTTGCGGAAGGATTTGGGTGTAAAACCTTTTAAAATAACCACACGACTAAGGGTAACTTTTGGTGCATGGGCGCTGGAAAAACTGGATGTGGAACAGTATAGGTCTGAAACATATTCACTCCATGTTTCGAGTACCAGATCGATATTAACACAGAGGTTACCAGAGGTTCACCGGCATCTTAAGTTGTGGTGCAATCCACTGACTCCTTTAAGGAAACCATTTCGTTGCTCAACAACAAGACGACAATCCTCACCAAACCAATCGTTTTTGTTCTTAGTTTTCACTATATCGACAGTTTGCTGGCATCGATAACCGAGATTTTCAATATTTCCCAGACACGGTTCACTTCTTAAACTGGTAGTTAGATTGTCAAGTGCTATTGGTGACAAGTATATTCCCCTGTTCTCCCTGAGTTTGTACGGAAATTTTCATCGTAGCCTTGCATTGACCAAATAATGGTCACTGCCTACGAATTTTGGTGACAATCGATAAGATCTTACGTCTTGAATAAGCCGAGTTGGCTTCGAGATGTTTTACGTAAATGTGTCCATGTTTCCAAATGGATCAATGTACTTGCCACTTTGAAATCATAAACGATCGCAAAGTACATCATTCTTTCCCCATTTCCGGTCGTAATTGTGTGTCTGGAGTACGAACCTATATTATTACATTAGTCGGTCTAATTTCTGCCAACTCTAGCATTAAAGTCATCAATCTCACATCGTTTTGCGGTATCCGGCCATCACATTATCTTAATTATTGTCAAATGTATCTTTATCGTAGGATTGGATTATACGAGGGCTTAGAAAATAGTAATATAGTGTTTCCGGGGCAAATGCATACATCAGTCAAAACTGTAGCATTTTTTGAGGTCGTTTGTCATCTGTTAGAAAAAATCAAATTATCGGACTTACTTTATACCCATCCTTGACAAGTGTTTATAGTTGTAACAATGAATTTACCCGCGAACGACGTTCATTTAAAGACGAGGCTCGTGAAAGGTTCGTGTCGATTGATGCCTCCAAAAAATTCATTGGAGGTTCTTTCAAAATCGAGTCATAGATAGCCAGAAAGAAAAACGCGAATTTGAAGAAAAACCGACAAAAGTTGTGCGAGCCCGGATCGTTGAGATCTAAAGAAGGTCAATTCAGCTTGGAAGACGACCATTTGTTTGCCTCAGATTTTCTATAAATTAGGAGAAAACAACCCAAAACGGCGAATCATTTTGCATCACGATAGTGCGAGCTTACACACATCACATCAAACAAGCGAGTATTTGAGCACTCAAACGATCGAATTGATATGTATAGATCTCACTCGTATCAGTGGACACAGAGAATTGACAGGTTAGCTAATCTAATGTGTAAGCTTAGTTTACCGTTCGATTATCAACTGCTTGGAAATTTTACCGAGTGATTTTACCTGTGACCTAATGAAGAATCCAACTGTATGATTTCCTAAGTCATCTTCACTGTAGCAATGTATATAGCCATCGAACCCATAGTCTCAAACTTTAGTCCATCGCGTTTCTTAGAACCACGAGTTCCAGCCGATACTCGTCTATCCATCTGATAAGGTCCAAATGCACCAGTTTTTCTGAGTGCCATCTTGTGTCTGGGTACTTACGCGGGTTCGTTTTATACGTTATACCCAGGGGTATATACTCCCCGTATATACCCGGGGGCGGTATACGAGTATGTTGAGGAAGAGAGAGAGAGTGAGCTCATATGATTTGCAAATACAAAATTAGTTAAATCGATCTGTAATTTTTCAAATTTAGAGGGCTTGGTTTGGCTTATTGTGGGTCTGGTGTGATTGGATAATATTGGGTGGAAAACGAATTAGAGCTAGTGAGAACTAGATTGGTTGAGCTTTCAGGCATTATCATATATAACGTATGTTCACCCTATACTACATCAATACTCACCTTGACTGTGTGTTAAAATACACTGCATAACCTACGTCATTGCATATTTTCGCACATTTTCCGCTAACGACATAACATACCGGACCGGCACACAAATATACTGGTTAAACCGATGCAAGGCAAACAAGACGCCATAAACGACATTTAAACGGTAAATCACGAATTATAAATAAATTACCTGCGATCCTCATCGTTCACTATATATATACCGTATAACACATATTACGCGAGATGTGGCGCGATGCACATAAATCTGTTCATTATAATACGCAAGCAAGGTCGTTGAATATACGTCGCCGCGATTACAATAAAATCTCATTTTCGTCGCATGACTCACCGTTAAAATATTTAAAATATTTTTTTCGTTTGTGTATCGCGATACACGATCGCTCGATCATTTTCAATTATCATCATATTATTGATTATGAGAAATTTATAATACATCGGTCGAGATCATCTGATCGAAACGAGATGGAATAATAAAATGTTTCGTCAGTTTTATGAGAGATGGCAATAAAACCAACCAACCAAAAACACTTTTAAACGTTTATCTTCACCTTCGATCATATGATCGTTAAGACACACATTCGCGCATATTTTGCAATTTGGAATACGATGACGTAAACTGAACATCATCGAATGCGGACCAATTTCTAATCTTGATGGTATTTTGGTCCAAATTGATATTGATTTATGGCGCCGTCAACTGGAAAGATGCATGAAGCTTACAAACCGCGATCGGTGCGCCATTGCGTCGTTTCATTTGGTTGCTGCCAGTTTTTTATTGTTCAACTATATACATGTTCGTTGATTGTTAATGTTATAAGATCGAGTCGCTTCAAAGATATAATTAATTAATTTTACTACCTGAAATTAAAATGTTTTATGCGATTCGATGCCATAAACTAGTTTTCGTAAATAAATTGGTTGAATGATGATATCAGATGGATTATGATAAGAAATGACCTTGGAATAATAAAGACTTTTGCTGCTTTATAGTTTACGATCAAAAAATTCCAATCAAAATAGTTGTAGTGGCCGGTCTAGAACATCCTTAATTAATATTTTGCTTAAGTTGAATTTAATGAGCGCATAGATGTGAATAAAATAGCGGATCTATGTATACGAGTCTATATGGGTTCAGATATCTAGTTAATGGTAATATTCGCGATATAGCAGCCGGTTCATACAAGTTCGATCACGACGAACCGGTTTGTAATATGTATATATATATTTCAAGCTGGTTTGAGAATCTCAATCTTAATAAAATATCTTATGGTTGGTGTTTGATTCGAAGTACATAATATGCGAGTAGGTTTAGACTTAAGTAAATCCTGTATCAAAATTGTTACACAAATATTCGGATGCATTATATGAACGGGTAAGAATTGGCAAGATCACGCAAACCAATGCAAAAAAGTCTGATAGTCGTAATTATGAAAGTCATTTGCAAGTAACAGAATGGGTTTGGTACTTAGCGCACCCGTTGTCCTTTGATTTTATGCACAATAGCAGGAATTTGTATTAAATTCCTGATCTCGTGATTGAAAAGAACTCGATATGTGGCAATATACCACACGCATGATTCTTCATGATAGGAGCTACTTGCTAGTTCGGAACCGAATAATACAGCGATCTTTGAAGGGAGAGCCGCCTTTCAGTAGGCGAAGAGCTCGCTGTCGGCGACCATGGCTCCACGGCGTATAGAGTGATCTGGCTGTGGTTGCTGGCAACAGTATAAAGAGCTAGCTTGTGATCGAATCCGATGGAGTCAGATTGTGGACACGATATAATTACTTGCGAAACACTGGAAGCTATTCTTGGAAATTTTATTATTAGAACTTTGGCTAATTCATGGAACGATTCTTCATGACAAGAACAAAGACAATGGTACCCGCGTTCCGCGTAGCTGTGGGCCCCCTACCGTCGCTCTCTCCCCCTTGTAGTTAAGCCACTGTTACCACTACTGAAATTATTTGCGTCTTGTTCTCGAAAACCATAGATCAGATATTCGGTTTTGGACTCGTTGATCTTGAGACCAACAGAAGCTAAACACTGTTCTGTGTATCAAGTACCTCTTTCAATCCATTACCATTAGATCCAATCACACAGATGTGATCTACATATGCAAATAGTTGATTGGAACTGTCCGAATCTCCTTGTCGAACACCAGAAGTAATTGTAAAAGTTCTCGATGGCCTGTTCTCAACTTTGACACAGTGATAATTAAAACTGCGTTACTGTCAGTTTATACAGATATAGACGTATTTTTCCAAGCATAATGCCCTCTACAGACCTATACTGGCAAAATAGCATCATACCACATATTTACAATACGATGTGACTGTTAGGAATGAGATCTGTAGCCTATCACGAATTAAGACATGGCTTACATTAAATGGAGTGACTCGCCATGAATCAGTCAACTTACCCTCGGCCGAGCGCCATGCGTGAAAAGATAACACGGTGAGATGGACTACCACCTTCCTTATAAGTCATCGTTCTCTATAGAGAACATCTAATCAAATGTAATAGGAAGATTAGTCAGTCGTTCCTTAGATCACAGAAAGAAAGACGAACAAAAACGATGAGTATGAGTCTTATACAACAGAGTCTATCTTGTGAAGTAAAACCTCATCTCACCATTTTAACAGATCCGAATCTGTGGGTTATTGTTTAGTCGAGCAAATACGACACTTTTACATATAATAATGACAGTTGGGACGATCTTCCGAGTGTGTTGTTGGCGGAGTTTAGAGCTCAAAGCATAACTGACTTAGGCTACCGAATGGTTAAAGCAATATAAAGGAAGCTGGATGGAACGCAATCGTCATTAAGTTGAGCATACGTAAACCTTTCGTAAAGTAAAGTCGTTGAATCCTAACGTTAACTACGCAGCTTCTACAAGTAGAATACAAGTAGAACCCTACGAAAAACATAATGGCCGAGTGGCAACTCAGATTGGTCCAACCGATAAACTACTAGATTTAGTTTTCTTAAGACAAATTGATTTTGAAGCAAATGTAAGTTGAGTTGCATATTACTTAAAGACAGTTGTAATGGTAACCATTTGTACTTGAAACATATGGTCTCATTAGCAATAAATTAATCTAACAACCGTAAAGGAGGTCCCTCGCATAGCACGTGTCCGGCTAATGACTCACGGCGATGGGGTGGGATTAAATAATTTAAGGGTTCCTTTACTGTCATAATCAAGCTATGCAATGCCGGTTTGAATTAGTCCTACTCTAATTAGTCACTCGCAATTCTTATGATTAAACATTTATTCATAATTAATATTTAATTATAATAACAAAATATCAGAAGCCAATAAAATAACTTAAATAATTGAAAAGTAACCAAAAAAAAAAACTATCTGAAAGCAAGAAAGTCGAAAGCATTAGATTGATCTATACTTACCTCATGCTGGATCATGTGGTTGTATATTATATATATAAAAACTGCAATCCAATAATCTCAAACACAAAAAGGCTGGAACGTGGGACTGCAACCCCAAAATAACGATGACTCGAAAAGCAGACGTTACAACACGCGGGGCCGACTCACACCACTGAGATGTCTCACAAGCCGGGCAAATCAGAAAAGTGGCTGTCTCAAAGTTAAGAAAAATACTAAAATAGAAATATAAAATAAAGGAAACATATATGTACATATATATCTGTATTCATGAGACATTGTAAATGTCTTTAACATGATACACACCTAACACTTTCCCTTTCAAATCAGTACATTCATAAGACACTCTTCCAACAGGTCTAGACAATATAGCAGGAACTGCCAAAGGGGCTAATTTAGAATTAAAATTTTTAATATAGACTTGTTGACCTACCTCGAATTGACGGACTCGAGAACGTAAATTGTATTGCTTACTATTAGATGCATATGCTTGTTGTAAATGTTTTACGACTGCCTCTCGAGCTAAATTTACTCGTGTTGGTTTCGATGTTATAAGTATTTCATTATCGCCAGATTGTGTTAAGAGTCTACGTAATTTGTAATCCTCACCATGATTAATTTTCTGATCACCAAACACTAAATAATGCGGAGAGTAGCCGGAAGATGAGTGGTTTACATTGCGCAGAGCAGAAGCAATCTCTTGCAAATGTATATCACATTCACGTTGATCTGTTTTAATGTAAGACCGAATTGAGGACAAAATGCACCGATTTATCCTTTCTGAAGAATTAGGTTGAGGAGTATACTTAGGTGTAGTAAGGTGTTTAACTCCATATTTATTTAGTAATGACTTAAACTGTCCTGATACAAATTGTTTTCCATTATCCGTTAATACTGTCTCAGGAACCGAAAAAAGATTGAAAATTTGTCCTTCAACAAAGTCTACCAGACTAGCAGCATTGGCATTACGTAAAGGTTTAAGGAATACGAAACGAGAATATTTATCTAATGCAATTAAAATGAAAGCGTTTCCTCTTTTTGTACGAGGAAACGGGCCTAAGAAGTCTAAATAAAGCCATTGAAACGGTCGAGTAACTTCGGATAATGATCCCATTGGAGGACGCGTAATATAATTAATAGGCTTACTAGTTTTACAAACAATACAAGTAGTACTATAGGACTTTACGTCTTTAGTCATTCCGGTCCAATAAAAATATCTTTGAATACGCTCCAAGGTTTTTGCTATTCCAAAATGTGCTGACAGAGGAGGAGAATGGGCTTGTTCAATTAGAGAAAAAGTAAGAGGTCGAGGTATTACCAATTTCCACTCAGGTAAATCTGTGTCAACTACGCTAGGGCCATAAGATGGACAAATCAATATGTTGTGATCCTCGATACGTAGGTTGGAATTGGTATTGTTTAATGATTTAACCGAACTCAACAATTCTACATATTCCGGATCATTCGAAAATTCAGGAGATGACAAGTCAACATGCAAAGGTAACTTCGAAGTAGAGACTGCAGGCTGCTGAAGTTCATCAATATCCATACGCGATAGTGCATCCGGCACCACGTTTTGGTAACCTTTTGGGACATAAGCCACTGGAGACTTGAATGATCGGTTATTATGACGAAGTGAAATCCCTCGATATACGCACGAAATTTTTGAACACTCAAGATTACAGCATAACATTCCAACTCTGTAACCGAGTAGTTTCGTTGTGCTTTATTGAGTTTTTAGACATATATGCTATCGGGAATTCCTCTTCGTCCGGACCTCTTTGAAACAGTACGCTGCCAACTCCTGTAGAGCGGGCGTCGCACTGCGAGTAAAAAGTTTTACTAAAATCGGGATTACGCAAAACGGGAGCACAGATTAATGCATTTTTAAGGAACTCAAACGCGATTTGAGCTTCATTTGTCCACACGCACTTTTTCAATAAATCGGTAATTGGAGAAGAAATTGCCGCGTAATTATTAATTAACCGTCGATACCACCCTAATACCCAAAAATCTGCGAATCTGCTTAACAGTGCGAGGAACAGGATAATCAGAGATAGCTGAAACTTTATCCAGATCTACTTTCAGACAACCATCACCAACAACATATCCTAAATAATTTATCTGTTTTAACAGAAACTTACTTTTGGAGAGGTTGATGGTGAGATTAGCCTGAACAAGTAGACGTGAGACTTCGCAAAACAAAGAAAAGCGTTCCTCAAGCGTGGCTGACGTGATGAGCAAATCATCCAAATAAACAAAAATGCGATCCTGCAGATAGAAAGGTATCACCTTGTGCATAAGACGGCACATCCTTTGGGGCGCATTGCACAAGCCGAATGGCATTACCTAAAAATGATACAGTGACCGACTCTGAACAGTGAAAGCGGTATATTGCCGAGAGTTTGGTTCTAGTGGGATTTGGCGTCTTTTAGATCTAAACTAGAAAGAACAGAAGGCGTCTTTTAGATCTAAACTAGAAATAAATCTAGTTCGATCTAGTCTACCCAACAACCCATCTATTAGAGGCAGCGGATACGCGTCTTTCACAGTTACAGCATTCAACTAAAGAATCCATAAAGAGGTTACTCTTCAAATATATCAAGAGGTCGAACAGTACACACGGCGAACGATTTTAGTTAGTTATCTCCGTTGTCACTATAAATTTTTCGTATATACGCAGGATGACATCGGCCACTACAGTTCCAAACCTTTGCAATATTGATAAAGTATTAGCTAAGCAATACGAATTAGATGGAATGTTGCTTGCGGCACCAAAGACAACCCAAAATACATTTCAATGTTAAAATGGAATGTTCCCCGACCAATTCATATCACAACAACAAATTAAAAGGACAGTAAGAGTCCATTACCAACCCAAATTGAATGCAAAATGTTTGCCATCAGCTTTTATAATCCATTACCGAACGCTAAACTCGACGAATTCTCAACCTTGGAGTTAATTAAGATGTATAGACAAGCTATACGATCGTGCACACCATTTTAACCATATCAATATAAGATTTCATTTGCCATCGATAAATCGAAAAATACGTAAAGGCCTTTTCATTGTTTATAGCTAACGAAAGCCGATAAATTCAGATATTATATAACATGCAACCTTCCGACAACTATGTAGCCATGCTATCGATGCAAACACACGGAAAATCAAAACGACGCGGAGTATTAAAAAACTATAATCATATACGCAGAGAAAGTAATTGGACACTCGTGATCTTGACTTCAAGATTCTATCTTCAAGATTGCACAATACAATGTGCAAGATAAAAAAAGAGTAGTTATGTGAGACAAAGAAAATTTGTTCGTGACCTACCTCAAAACAAAATAAATTTATTCACTGCATATTTATACAGTGTCGATAATAAACTTAATTGTTATATAGGTAATGAGGTTATCATCTTAATGTAATCTTATTGAATACAATAAAATTACATTCGTCTTCGATTTCCCAAGGAAATATTTAATTTATTTTAGTACGAAATCCCCATCTATAAATAGGTGTGGTTGGTTTCTTCGCTATTAAAAGATTAATTAATTAATTATTTAATTAAAAAACTTAATTTAATTAGATGTTATGTTGCCAATTTCGTTCTTTTAATTAGCGAGTTAATTTAACGGTCTGGCGATTGTAGAAAAACCTCTTTGCTGCCGGACTTATTCATACCTTTTTATAAATCGAATTTAGACCCTGATGCTAATTAATCTAATTATCTAGTATCAATACCAGGATTTTCAATTTAATTATCATGTTGTATCATATTTTAAGGTAGGTACAAAATGTGGAATGGAAAATTTTACGAATTTATCTAATTAGCATAATTAAACAGAACGACAATCATTTGACTTAACTTTAAAAAAAAAACGAAAAACCAAAAATCAAATTATAGTGAGCATCTAAAATCAACTTTAGAACATTGATTGTATTTATTATTTTAGCTAAGAACACAATCCAAGAACTTTTAGTTATTATTATTTTCGTGTGATGTCACTAAAACAAAACGAAAAACAGTTGGTCAACTAAATATCTCAGTGTTGCTTGTGTCCGTACAAAATATGCGACAAATGCCGAGTTAGGCTACTGAAATAAAGTGAGAGGATCATTAGGACATGAAAAATGCGGCCGTCCGATGGAGAAACATTCAGTATCTTATAATAATGGATATTAAATTGAGGATAAAATTGCAGACAAATAGAACAATACTACAAATCAGACTGTGCTATTACCGATTGATTTACCTGGTGATCACCAAGAGAAATTGCATATTACTTACAGAAAAAAATCATTTTTATAGCCCAAAGCTATTGATTAACCGGTTTAGATGGTATCCTCCCTTATAGTCAAGAATTTCTTCTGCCAGAGAAGTTATTCTTCCCATAATAATTTAAGATTTTCTAGTTCTCACATTTTAAATGATTTCCTGATTTAAAGATTGGCCATAACGTGGCCTCGATTCATTCTTCAGACATAGTTTCATTTCGCCATATACCGAAGGACTAAAAGTCAGTTAATCAGTACTGTATATCACTAAAGAAGCTTTCGAATATAATGCAATCCAATCCAGATGATTAATTTTACTTTAGTCTCAACAAGGCCTTGTTGAACTTCTGATAGGATGGGTCGTCCCTCAATGAACGTCTTTGCGATATTTAGGGTTTTTCAATACAATGAAAAGAACATCGATGTTAGAACAATCCTGAATGAGATTTGAGGGAGGTTTTAAGTTATGTCGCAATACGGAAACCCCTTTAAAACAAATGCACGAATTTCCCTCGCGTTTTTCATTTATCAGGCCTTCGCAGAAGAATCGCACTATACTTACTTGTTTGGGGAGTACGAATCGGCATCGTGTTCTGGTGTATCAAATTAACCAATTTATTATTATCCAATATATACAATATGACATAATGCAACCAGTCTCAAACGCAAGATGAGCTTACACATTCGGAATTCATTTTATCTACTAATCTCTGTTCGGGCCAACCAAATCGAATAATAAACTTGCAGATGATAACTTGAACGAAACTATCAACACTCACCCACCAACTAAGCGAGAAGTAAGAACTGACATCCAGAAGCTGAAAAATAATAATGCCGCTTATGAAACAGGACTGGACCATAATGATCCGAAAGAAAGGCGAAATATTCTCATTTATCAACCAAAAACAAAGAATGGAACAAGCTACCCTTGAAGAAGCTATACAGATGCGATTTCAACATTACATATATCATCATAAAACAGTCAAACGCGTTAGATGCAGGAGCTCTGACAGTTACAAGGAGCTCCACCTAGCTTAATTTAAAAAAAAACGAATGAACTTCTCCACTGTATAGACTCCAAAAGTGCATTTTACTCAATCAGTTGAAACACAATCTGGTAGACACTGCGAAATTGGCATAAATGTGTAACACACTTTCAACGAGTAAGATGGCATTTAAATGAATTCAAACGCTTAGTACTCACCCGTCAAGGTCCAACTCTCACATTCATACATGACAACGGTCGGATCAACACTCTGTATTGTCTGTATTGTCGGAATAAGATATTGTCTTGAGGTGCTTCACATTTACATACTAAGAATGTATTCTAACATGAGATTAAAAAGTATCGGGGACAGCGCATCTCCTTGTCAAACACCAGAACTAATTGCAAAAGTTTTCGATAGTCTGTTGTCAACTTTAACACAAATGTACGTATTTGTTTGGTATTCCGAAATATTCAAGCACATGCCTTAGCCTCTCTCGATTGATCGAGTAATAGGCTTGCTTGAAATCTAGGAATACCAGGTGTACATCGCGAGATACTGTGATAATATTGAGAATATGTGAGCAGACTAGCCCCCGATCCCTGTAAAATATATGGAAAACTATATCTGACCTCTACTTTAGGACCAAGTCGTAATAAACTCCTGGATTGGTAGCTACACGTTGGACGGCGTTGTGAAATTCAGGAATCGTGGATCTTGAAAAACCCGATCGAGTTTTGATCTTATGATGTTCGGATGAGAGTTGAGGAATTTAATGTAAATTCCTGACGTCGTATGAAAAATGAGGGAGTATATTAAGGGCTAATCTAATCCATATTTGATTAAGTGGATTTTTTGATTATTATTAGCGTTATACCCCTCCTGATTTGATTTTGTCAATAAATTTCACTATAAGCATGCTTTTGGCATCACTACACTTAATTAATTCTGTAAATGGGATAATTGTTGAAATGGGTTAGTTTAATTTGTTTATAGAAGTGTAAATGTATGGAAATTCTGGAGTGGCATGCTGATTGAGGGGTTTATTTGATCGTTGGTCTTGACCAAAAGATTTATTTTGCTTTAATAAGCGGATACTTTGCTGTCAAAACCATTCTCTTACAATTGTCAAAACTTTCTGAAATGGATGGCCGCTTTGGTGATTGCTTTCATTGCATTGTGGTGTGTTGTACAGAACGATTACTTTTTGAGTGTTGTTCTAAAATTTAAAAACGAACATAGGGATGGGCTGCATTAGAAGTGGAATGAATGCTCTGGTTAGAGCTAAACTATTAAATATTAAATAGCTTAACTATTTAATAGTTTATTGGGTCGTCAATCGTCATAGTGTATGTATGTGAAACGCTGTCGAGTCATTACGAAAAAGAATTTTGGATGTTGGATTGTGTCGGATTGTTGTTGGATGTTGGATTGTGATGGATCTGAAAATATAGAGACACAATTTTACAAACAGCGTAAGATGGGAAGCGTCTCACAATATTTATCTTAAGTGCTATATGGTTTCAACTTTTGAGGTGACACAAATACGTATGATGAAATAAGATAAATAGACTAACCTATCCCAATAACAAAAACAATCAATGTCTAACGATCTTAAGTCGTTGATGTATTTTGCTAACGAGTTATATAATTATGTAGTAAGATTTTTTCTGTGACTAAAATTTGTTGCTTAAGACTTTTAGTGTTGGAATGTAAGTTGCATAATTTAGGAATGTAATGGGTTAATATAACAAAGTTTGTAGTTATGTATTTTGATTTTCTGATGTGTATATTCTAGGACTATGGTAACATCATCGTGGTGGTTGGCTGGTTGTATTTTTGTTTTAAATAGACTAGATGTGCGGACTGGAGTTGAAATAAATAATAAATTATTATTAAGTTACAGATTCCAAATATTCCTAAATTTACAGACTAACTAATAAATTTATTTGTAGAATTTGGTATTAATGTTTTAATTTAAATAGTTTATAGCTAAGTTGCAGGTTATAGCTAAATAAATTATTTATTTAAATAATTCACCCTGAAAACGAATTGACAGTTTATTAGGTCATCATAATGTATGTATGAAATGATGTCGGGTCATTAAAAAAAGAACGATTACCCGTCGCGTTAGATGGTAATGGATCTAGAAATATTCGGAACCAACTTTACATGCGACATATGGTAAGAAGACCCCAGGATATGTAGCCTTAATACTCCAGCTTCAATTGTTGGGGTGACACATGTACGTGTGATGAAACTGGAAATGTCATTAGACCTATCCAAATAACAATAATAACTAATGTCTAAAATCGATAGTGTGAAAATTATATACATATTTTTACTAACAAATTGTATTAGACTACTAATTATTAATATGTAATAGGGAAAAGGTTCTGCCGCTTTTCTATGACTAACATTCCTTTGCTAAGAACCTCCAGTGTGGTGATCCATTTGCATATTTTGGAATGTAAGTTTTCAGATGTCTAGTGTGATTCTCTGAGGAGCATGTTGCAGAAGTATTGTAACATTATCGTAGTGGTTGGCTGGTTGTGAATCTATCATACCCATATTAATTACATTAATTGTTTCAGATTCCTGAGCCATAAGTTAATAAATTTTCTTCCAGAGTTTTGTACGTATGTTTTAATTAACCGGAGTTGAAGTAAATAATAAAATTAATTAATTAATTAAATTACAGATTCCTAGTGACTAACTAATAAATCTATTTTAGAATTTTATTTTAATTTTAATTAAAATACAGCAGGTGTTGCGGACTGGAGAATGCTGATTGCCGATTGCAGATTAGTATATTATAATTGTGATTGTCTTGTGATTGCCAACTGTAGTTTAGTAACGATTGTCATGGTGTCTGTAACCGGGTAGTTCTTTCCTAACTAACATACCTTCCTATCCTTATCTATCGTTTTATGTAAACGGCTGTAGAAATAGGCCCGGCGTTATCCGGGAATCTTGCCTAGCGCTTGGTCCTACAGACCTATCAATCAATCAACAACTCAGCAATGAAGAATGGAAAGTGGCCGCTTTATGTCCAATACTCACGACCGGTAATCGCTTGAATCTCGAGAATTATCGCGGTATAGCTCTCCTTTGCACAGCATACAAGTCATACATTATATTTAGAAGAATTACTCCTCTGGCGGAAGAAATTATCAGCGAATACCAAGAAGGATTCTGTCGCAATTGGTCAGTCACTGATCAAGGTTTTCCGCTACGGATGGTTCTTTCCCAGTACTACGAAACATATCGCGATGTACACCAAGTATTCCTATATTACTCATACGATTATAGTGTGGGAGAGGATATCAAGGTTCGCCTTGCCGCTGGTAATCGGGTTTTATATCCTCTACGTCCACTTCTGAAATTGAAATATCTTGCATACGAATAATCTGAAATTGTACAAAGTGTTTATCAGTCCCGTTGTCATGTATGGATGTAAGAGTTGGACCTGGACGGATAAGTACGAGAAATGGCTTCTAACATTCGAGAGAAGAATCATGCATGTGATATATGGCCCAAAACGCGACACATACCGAGTGCACTTCACGAGATCAGGAAATAAATTCAAATTACTTATATCGTGCATAAAATCAAATAACAGCGAGTACGATGGCTCGGTTACGTTCTACTTGCTGATCCGAACAGGAAGATACAGCTATCTTTGAAGGGAGAGCCACCTTTTGGTTGTAGGCGAAGGGGTCACTGTCGGCGACAATGGCTTGACGGCGTAGAAAGCGATCTGCCTCTCTTTGTGCATTCGAATGACGTTTTCGAAAATTGGTATTTGTGAATTCGAAAACGTTTAATAATCATCGAAAACGAATAACCAAAAAACGAAAACGTATAAACGTGTAACGAACGAAAATTTCCTTTATCGGGCAATCCGTTTTCGAGCAATAATTGTACGATTCAGGCGCGGTCCGTCATAATGGGCAAGGTGGGCAGTGCCCACCTTTACTATTTACTAGACTTCTATCATGATCAAACAAATGATAGTTTAAGATTCACAAGATTTGTTTTAAATTTACGCGCATATTGTTTGTAACCTGTTCAAAAAATCAAGTTAAAACGTTCTCAATCAAAATATTCGTAATACATGCATATATATCTAATACACACATATACGAGCACATAAAGTAAAATGCAAAAAATTATTCATTTCATCTCTATTTCTCTCAAAAATATACAAAAGTATGCATTTCCTCTTCTATTTGCATTTTATATTTTGATTTTGTCTATAAACTCTCATTAGGCAAATCGCAAAGTGCTACATATTTGAGTATTAATATGCATTATTTCTCTCTCAACTTTACGATTTTATTAAACCAAATACCATGGTAATATCGTATCTCAGTTTGGTTTTATACAAGAATAGTGGGCAAATGACGTAAATCACTTGCTGGTATAATTTTGTCTCTCTCCTTTTTAACATAGGAATTAATTTTATGTGAGATGAAATAGAAAAAATGCTTTTTGATTTGGTTTTTGTTCTTGACTTTTGCTGTTTTTAAATAATACTAGATTCCCTCAACTTACGTGATTTTATATAACTATAGATTTTAAATATGATATCGGTTTGAAGTTAAAATTTGTGGCAGTTGCGAATTGACCTTATGTAAGACCCATAATGAAAAATCTGATTCAGATCGACCGGGAGTGTTCAGATCCATATTCGAATCATTTTGCAAAAATTAGGTTACTTTAAAAGCATATTATGCTACTACATACTTCAATTTTTAACGAAACTTTCAACCACATTCAAAATGATGTTCTCAAATGTATCAATGCCGTATATAACGACTTCGTTTATGCAGAAATTCAAGATATTCATTATATTTCCATTCAAGCAGAAACTACTGATGTCTCAAACAAAACTTAATTTTTGTTTATATTTTGATTAGTTTCTAAAGAACGTATTTAAACAGGAGAAGCCGTCGAAAGATTTATTTCTTTTGTAGAAATCCAAGAGCTAATGGATAAGGTGTACAAATAGAATATTACCAGTGACAAAAATACTGCTCAAACTTACGACGGTGTTCCAGTTGTGAGTGGAAATAAAGGTGGAGTGCAAATCATGTTAAAACAGGATTTTCCTAACGTATATTTTGTCTACTGTTATGTTTCAAATTTAGTCCTTCAGGCCGTGTGCACCAAACAAATATCAGAACTGCGTATTTTTTGCCAAGTTATATGGGATATCATCATTTTTTTCTGTATCTCTTAAAAAATAGTAAGTTATTGCAAATCTGTAACAAAAAGCTACCACGACCAAATTGTACAACTGGAAATTCTCGAGATGGAATTTCCAGTCGTACAATTAACAGTGTATGAAAAAGTGGAAGAGATAAAAAAATTGCATGACAACCATTCAGAATGGCACAACTTCGGATATAAGAACGATTCGCGTAGCGTGTGATTTTATTTTATTATTAAACGATTTAAAGTTTATAACGTTTGAAAGATGTTTTTCTCGGGTTGTGCCTCAATTTGACATTTTAAATAACATCCTGAAAAAACGAACGAGTGATACGATTTGTGTTCGTATCACTCGTTCAGGCCATCAAACAATTAAATTTATTTTAAAAGAAGCGTATGACGTAATACGAGAGCTTGTTAACGATAGGTTTAGCAACGCAGAATATTTAGTAATCAGTACTTTTAGATTGCACAAAGATTAAGCTTTATGCTTTAAACTCTTCTTACCAGTTGCTAATTACAATAGCCAATTTATATCCATTTTTAGATAAAGCACTCTTGAAATCTAGACTACAGGTAGTTTATCAGCAAAAAATGATTTTCAGCCCGCAAAACTATTTGTGAGCTAGTCAAAACGATTTATAATAACAATTTAGAAAAAGAACTCGAAGAATTCTTCGAATTATTCGCCTTTCGAAAATAATAATAACCATACCGATGTCGACCGTAGCATCAAAACGAAGTTTTTTGAACGCTAAAAACTGTAAAATCTTATTAAAGAAGCACAATGAGGGACGAATGATTGAAGAAATTAGCAGTATATTCAATTAAAGAACCCTGATCAATGAAATAGACAATTTTAATGGCAGAGTTCTGTTTAGATGAAACTTCTATTTTTAATTTAATTTTTCATGAAATTTTATATAATTTTGCCCACCCATGTTTGAAACCCACGGACCGCTACTGGTACGATTATGAACGAATTTCTGTTCCTTGTTAGCTTTGTTGACGAAGCCATGGGAAACGGAAACAAAATTTTAAAATGTAAGTAAAATATAGATAAATAAAAATGGACACCGACGCCAAGATTCAAATAAACTTATAATTTTCCGATAAATTGTTACTTACACCTTGTATATGTGTAAACATATATTATTTAAATTTTTTATTTAAAATGCATATTTATTTAATAATTATGATATATATGGAATTTTTTTTTAATAGTTTATGGTCAACACAACCAATTACGCCAGGGAATCCCGATTTTGAATAAAAATAATTGGTCGCCTCTTCTTTGCCCTGTCTTGATTGTCGAAATGAAATCCATTTCGGACAAACCCTTTCTTCCATCACTGATAGTACTTCAGTTAAGGTCTGTGATACCGATGATTGGGATAATACCAACAAAGAATCTTGTCCAACACTTTGCTGGTAACTACCTTGAGCACAAAAACGTAGTGTTGCAGCCAATTTTAAAATATTCGGGGTTGTTCATCTAGCTCAAAAATGATCGATTCATCACGAAGTGCTCTATATCGTAAATGGGAGGCATTATTTTCAGTTATACTATCATCACTATCAGTATCAGAAAAATAAACCGCAATTGAATCCATTTTGATAAATAAGACTTAATATAAATAAAACTTAATTTTAAAATTAAAATTCGAATTAAATTATTCACAGTAAAAAGCACAAGATATATAATTTCAAAAAACACAGCCAAAAAACAGAAATAATAAACGTCAAATTTCTCCAAGGTTTGTATTATTCGTACAGGTTTAACCAAAAAAAAATTCTCTTTTCATTATTTGACAGTGTATTTTTAAATTTTCGATCGAATTCACAAATACCATTTTAGATTCGAATCCATCGTTCGAAACGAATCACAATTCGAAACGGATTAGCAAATAAGGGCCATCTTCTAATTGCTTGCAACCATATGAAGAGCTAGCTCGTGATCAAAAACGATGGAGTCAGATTGTTGACACGGTACGGGCCAACAGTGGCCAGTAAAAACCGAAAAATAATAGGCTCAAAAATACCCCTGAATAGAATACTAAGTAACAATAAAACGCAATTATATATTTACTTCTATTATATATTAATACAAACGCTATTGATTTACATTTATTATTTTGCAAAATAGTATTAATAATTGTTTGTTTAATTACATTATTTAATATATTATAATTAATAATAATATTTTTTTATTTTTTAATATTATTTATTGTATTATTAAACTACAACTGACTGAAAACAATAATAATTATTATAATAATAAACAAAACAAAATAAAATAAAAAATTAATTTAGTTAAATTAAATAATTAGTAATATGTACTAAATATTAAATTTAAAATAAGAATATAATACAAAAAACTATTTTTTTTTATTATTTATTTATTTATTAATTAAATATAGTTATTAATTCTACATTATTTGTATATCAAAAACAATTGTGATAGTAATTTAAATATTTCATAATAATTAAGAGATATAGCTAGTGAGTTATAAGATAGAGTTTGTGAAATGAAATGAACAGAACAAAAATATATAAACCAAAAAGTAAAATATGTATTACAAATTGGGCGGAAATTTTATTTATTTTAATTAAATTCGTTTTTATTTGGCACCAAATTTTATTTATATATTAAATAGGCCGAATAAGGAAATTATATATTTTTTGTTTTTTTAGCACCTTTTATAATTAATTTAAATTTGTATTTATTTAATAATATAATAAAAAATATATATTTAGTTTTTTTTATACCTTACAAAAACAAAATAATATTATATAATAATAGCTGCTTCATTGCTTAAGTCTGATTTAATTATACAATTTTAGTTTTAATTCAGACCTTTTTAAATTTTTTAATTAGATTTAACAAATGCACTGGAATATCATTTTCAAACACACAATCACAAAAATACAGTATTGTGTATAAAAAGTAGAATATTGCATATAATAATTTAATAGGTATATAATTATGTCCTGTTTACAAAATTATCGCTAAGGAAGACATACTTATGTAAGAATTACCAATTTACAAAAACCAAACTAATATATTTTAACTTCTTCTGATGATGATTTTTTTTAAATTGCCAAATATTTATCAGTCTTGTAAAAGAAGAATTCAAGAATGTATATAATTAAAAATTTCAATTCAAGGCACTTTGAAAATTATATAATTTTTTATTTCAAAAAGTTAGAACAGAATCAAAAAAAAAATTTAAATTGTTAGAAAAATAAAATTAAAAATAGTAATAATAATATTATATATATTTATATAAATTAAAAACAAAATAATAATGTTAATATTTAAATCATAACTAATTCAACATAATTAGCTGGTAACATCCCCTTTTTTCCGGTGCGTTCAACACATCCAGTCATCCATCCACCATTAATTGCTTCCAGTTCAAATATTATATCGCCTTCAACGAACCCAACCTCGTCTGAATCTTGAGCTTCATAATCGTACAAGGCACGATAGACTCGCTAAAATGGAAGAAACAAAAAAAACAAATCGGTTAAAAACTTATACTTGTGTAATTCGAAATAAAACCATTTGTCTGACAAAACTGTAATTGATTTATCGTTGCAACATGTTATCGATCCAAAGCAATCTCGGCTTTTAAGCAGTTTAAAGTTATTTAACAATTACCACGTGATTATAAGTGCGCATTGGGTTTCTTCATACGAAGCAATACTGAAACATCGGATGGATCAAATCAGGATTCGAATCTTATATAGTCTCAATTTAGTCCGGCTTATACCATTGATCTAGCACAGCATAAACCAAATTACCTTTTCTTTTTATATTAATAAGAGACACGTCAAAATAATATTTTTAGTTATTTGTTCATTTATTACTTAGTCTGTTGTCGAAAGTGTGCTCCTTCAGACTCTGTTCTGTCCTTTTTTCTTGAAAATTTATAGAAGAAAATTTATAAATGCCACTAAGTTAATTAACCTCATAAAATGAATTAAACCTGAAATCAGAAAGTCAGGAGCCGCTCCGTCCCATCAGTTTGGATTAAGAGAGAAACACTCCACAACCGATTAAGTCCATAGAATAACAATATCTGACTAAATGGTTTAGTATATAAATTAGGGAAAACTCTGCCAGTTGAGTATTGTGAACTGAAAAAATCGTGCTTGAAGGGGAGAAACTTCAGAGTTAAACAGGAAGGGGTTTACTCCAGCATAAAAGAATAAAAGCAGGAGCCATTATTTTTTCTACTACAGCCTAAGTTCTATCTTTTCAATATGCTATCGAACCGAAGGAACTCTTGACTCTTAGCAGTTAAACGTCCTTTAACCTTTCCACCCATATCGATGACGTATCACCATATAAGTACATGTTGGGTTTCTTTATACCAAGCTATACTGAAACATGGCAGGATTTGAAGCCGATATACTGACCAATTTGACCTAGTTTATACCACTGCTCTCGTATAGCATAAACGAAATTACTTTTTACTTTTATAGTAATAAGAGACACCTCAACATATTAGTTTTAATTATTTGATCATTTATTACGCAGGATTGTTTCAATATTTGTTAATTTGTAATATTTAGAAAAACAAAACAAGAGTCTGCTGTTGATTTCGCTTAGTATCGAGAATTTACTAGAAACATGATAAAGTCAACTATGTTTTTAGAATATTATCATAAAAGACTGACAGTCATCAACAAGTAATTTATCATATTATTACTAGATGGCAGAGGCGCTGATTTTCACAGCTTTAACTTAAGATTCCTACAGTGAAACGCATCAAGATAAACAGAAAATCTCCACGATTTGTCTTATCTCGCAGCACCACGGTACGAATTTAATTCGGGTAAGCATACCGAAAAAAAACAAGATATAATAGTTTGTAAATAAACGTCTTAGGAGGATACTGAAGTGTTTCGGTTGAGTTCCATAGACAAACAAACCAAACAGTAATTAGAATCGAAATAAGGAAGCACAAATCGAGATGAATCGATTACAAGCTGAAAAAATCACCTTATGACATAAAAATATATTTGGAATAACCAACAATAGAAAAAGAAAGATCAATGCTCCTGGGAAATAATTTATTACTTACGATATTGTTTCAACTGTGTTTTTGGAATATGAAAAATATTTCTCACATTATTACAAGATGTCAGGGCAATAAGAGGTACTGATTCTCACAGTGAATACTAACTGATAATATTACAACTCCAAATTAATATTACTACAGGGAAACGTGGATGTTAGGTTAGGTTAAGTTGAGTGGCTGCTACAGCACACTAAGACCGGCGACGGTCCGATGTGATACCACAGGATCTTACTTCCCGTCTCGCACGTTACAGTTTTTGAAATGAGAGAGGCAGTCCATTAAGAACTTACCCAAATATTCATTTCTTTTGTGTGCCAAAGCCTAGCCTCTTCACATGTTCTCCAAGTAGGCAGTGTCCTGTGAGTATCCCCACGATCGTTTTTTTATCACGTCTTCGTAGGGAGATCAGTGTCTTTCAAGTTCAGCTTTGGCCAGATTACCCTGCATGAGAGGGTTTTTGTCCATCATTCATTCAGCTACTGCCTCCTTTTTTAGCACAGTCTTGAGTGCCTTAATGGGCCTCCCCAACGTGGACGTGATAAACCGAAGAAATTTAACACCGACAGATTAAAAGATACTGACCTTGATTGATACACTAGCCAAGCCGGGTGGAATAGATGGAAATATATGTTAATAAGCGATTAAAAAAAGCCTGTACTGACATTTAAGTCAATAACACATTTGTTTTATCCCGCAGCACTTAGCTACGAATAATCAAATCGCATGTGAAATCAGTGTTGCCGCATGGTTGCAAAACCTGGAAGCACACTCAAACAACAATATATAAGAGTTTGTAAATAAACGTCTTAAGAGGGTACTGAAGTGCTTTCGATCCTACAAAATATCAAATGTTGAGTTCCATAGACAAATGAACAAAACTATCATTAAGATCAAAATAAGAAAAAGGAAAGACCATATACATAGTTATGTTACTGTGAGATAAAGGGAAAAAAATTAAAATATTGTTGCCGGATCGTTCTCAATCAATGATATTTCTGAAGTTACACGGATTTGTATCATGACAAATATGAAATGTATCCCATTTGCTGAAATTATAATGTTGTTTCCTTGTTTGTTTTCTTACACGTGTGATTAAAACGACTGGATTAACTCTAATCAGAATAGGTTCATTCTGAGGGATTCGTTTTAACTCCAATAGTTAGAAAACTACCGAGAAATGAATTTCTATGAAAATTTGGTTTTATTTTATTTATTTTTTATTTAGTTTTATTTTTTAACAAATGTATGCGCTTTTCATCTTACTCATTCAATGTAAAACTTAGAGCCGGTTAGTGGAAGGTCTCTCAAATAATTAACGTCATCTATAAATTACTTTTTTACTATGTCCATTCTAACCATCAGTTTGAGTTCAGATCACAACACTCAATGGTGGTGCTAGAACAATACATAGAATAGTGCAGGCAATACAAGAGGTCATGGAGGAAAAATATATCAGCTCCGTTCATGAACATAGCACAAGCTTTTGAAAGTTTCGTTGACAACATCGAGGATGTGTACATTAAATTCAACTATGGAAAAATGAATGGTCTGATTTAAGATCATTAGAAATCAAAATCAAATTGGATGCAGAAACCTACAGTTTACTGGACTCAATCGAAGAGTCATTCTTTTCTTTGAACATTTAATAATTAAATATGAGGAGTGAAATAATTGTGTCAAAAATAATTTACTGAAATCTCAAAAATCATTTTCGGAAGAAGTAAAAAGCAATAAACGACATGAGGATGATGAAATACTGCTTCCAAGAATAAATACTCCTATATCGTATATGCAATTAAGCCATTTAAAGATATATTCCAATAACTTAAAGGCTAACTAGTAGGTCACACTGTTGATCTAGTCGGACATATTGAGATAACTGATGCAAATTATAACGAAGCCTGAGGCACAATTCAAAAGCGTTACGACAACAAGAGATATTTTGTTAACGCAGCACATATCATATGCAATGGAAGAAGTATTAAGAGGTCTTAATGTGATTGGACTACAAGCTGAAACCAGAGATTCGTGGTTTCAAATTAGATAAGTTGCGGAACCAAAACAAGCTTGGGCTTTGTATGTCCTTAATTTTGTGAGATAACGTTTGTGTGGAATCTTGGGAGATAAAGAGGTTTAGTAATAACACAACCAAATCTTAAGCAACACGTGCAAGAACTATAATGCATATCACAATTTAAGTCGTAAGATGTCCAAAATGCGACTCTGCTCATAGATTACAATCTGTGATCATTTTTTAGAATTGAATGTCACAGGTAGCAGAGGATTCATTGCAGAAAAAATCTCGCTTCAGATGTACAATATAAGTCCTTTGATGTTTGGACACTTTACACAAAAAAACAATCAAATTAAGTATCTCAGGAAATCGCACACGGCCACGAATATACAAATTCAATGAGACAGTGTTTGATTACTATTTTGAGAAACGAAAGGTGTGAGACATATGTCAAGAAATGACTCGTTAAAGGTAATATTATCTTAATAGTTATGTGACGCTTGATAACATATTGATTCAATATTAGAAGCCTTTATGACAAAAAGGAAGAAACTGGCTAATCTAGACTACGTGACACCGAATTTGTGCTTCGAGAAGATTCCGAACTTCCTACCACTCAAGGAAATTTTGGAGGAGCAGGGTTGTCGCGGAAACGAAAGCATTGCAGTTGTTTAACGGATGGCTCCAAACTACACAGTAAAGTAGGATCTGGAGTCTTCTGTGATAAATTAGAAGTAGATATATCAGTTCGTCTCTCTGACCATTGCAGCGTGTACCAGGCAGATAGCGATTGAGGAGGTTTCGAATTGGTTGAGATAATGTGGTATCTTCGACTGATATCGCAATTGATGTACAGTCAGGCGGCTCTGTCACTGGACTCTGTTCCTCTGACGTCTACAGTGGCGTTGGGTTGACACTTGTCTCTGAATGGGGGCAAAGTTGGGAAGGCCCATTAAGGCACTCAAGACTGTGCTTTAAAAGGAGGTAGTAGCATCAACGCGCAAAAGATGAACGAACACCCTCTCATGTAGTGTACCAAGGCAAGATTTTCCACGACATGAACTAAAAACGATCGTGTGGATACTCACCGGACACTGCCTACTTGGAAAACATGCGAGGAGGCTAGATCTAGAAGCTAATGACTTGCAGAAGCTGTATGGGAGAAGGCAGAGACAGTAGTCCACCTCCTATGCTCATGCGCAGCTTTGGCACACAAAATATATGAATAATTAGGTAAATTCTTAATAAACTGCCTCTCTGATCTCATAAACTGTAAGGTGCGAGTTTATCGCTTCTAATAATGGTAATAGGGAAGTAATCCTAAGTGTGCTGAAGCAGCCACTCAACCTAACCTTACCTACTTGACAATATGATCAACCTAATTGTGAAGTTGATAAACTTTATATTGTTTTGAAAAGCGAAAAGAGTAATGCAAACCAGTACATTGATTCTACGAATTGGGAACGTTTTAGGGACGCTTATTGGGTACTTTTCTGATCAGATCATTTTGAAATAACAAGAATTATCGGAAGAATCCGTAACAATTTTATTAAATTCGGTAAAATTTGTAACTGTCGGGTCCATTTCCATTAAAATTCTTTCAACCAGTATATCATATTAAAACTGATAGAGAAGAAGAACAAATTTGGTGAATTGGCAATAGTTCAAATAGCACCATTAAGAGAAATTTTTTATTTGGAGAACAAAGCCTGTAAAGAGGGGTTACTTAAGCGTCAACTTAAGTAATCGGGTTTTGTAATCAGTTTCACAATACAATTTCAAATGTTGATAAATATTTAACTAATTTCGATACGCCTATACAAGACTATTAGAATGAAAACAAGCTATTAGGCCACTAGAATCTTTGTGTACAATGTTCCGAAAAATGTCTACATTTTTCGAAACAACAAAACCTCTTACTTTAACTTAATGTTTAAAAATTCGCGACAGTAAATTTTTATATTTAGTCAACAAAAGCTTTTAATCATAATTGAATAGAACTAAACCCTATTTATAGAGGAATTTGGAATTACATTAAGTTGTGTATCACACTAAGTGTTATTTAATAATTGATATAAGTTTATCACGACAATTCAAATTTTGTTTTTGTTTATGATTAATTTTCTATTATAATTTTATCAATTTTTGAATTTCTTGGAACTCAGTTTGCTAATCTGATGATAAAATAATTTAATAATAACGAGCAAATAAATGCACAAAAAAACTGATAATTATTATTTACTCATCACATAATCGAACTGTGATTGACTTCTACACTCTTTATCATATTGTCGAATATAAAGAAACATAAAATATTCTTCAAGTTTCTTACATTTCTCTTATATGTAATCTAAATGAAAGTTGTGTACGAAAATTATTTTCAAATGAAAGTGTACAGTGGACAAAGTTTAAGAAGCAAAAGATCAGCAAAAATAATTATGTTTTATTGTTGTAAGTTTCGCAAATGGTATATAACTGAATTATTCAGAATAGATTATTATTTATCAACACTTCTAAATGTTTGAATTTGTTCGGAAATATAATCTGCAAAATTTTCCAGTTAAGGTTGGCAATGATACATTTTATTTATTATGTAAATGCACTCAATATTATAAATTGTACAGAGTAAGGCAGCATCAGAAATATTATGTTTCATAACTTGTTTCATTGCCTCACCTTTTGTTTAAATTTTTATCGGATAGATCACTGTATCAAAAGAAGTTATACAAGTCTCACCAAATCAGTACTATCCCACTTTCATGATATGGATATAAGTTCTATATTCTACGTTGGTTTTGGATTTAAAACCACCGATACTCATTACATATTACCTACAAGTCAATACAATTAACTTAATTTAGTTTAACTGGAGGAATAAAAGAAATTCTAAACCACACAGTCATTATAGGATATAATATTATGCATTATCTGGAATACGAGTATGAGTTTCTTCTTCTCCTCCCCCACACTGCTCACAGTTTGCGATGTTCCTAATTTTCATTCAGAACATATGATTATTATTCAGGGAGCAGCTGAGATCTTTGCTAATTTATTGATCCAAAGAAGATGTTGGATAGTCGACAAGAGACGAGGTTATCCAACAAAAAGTGGAACAAAAAGAGACGAGGTTATTCCACAAAAGTGGAAGCCGTATCCAAACGGGCCAATTTATCATCCAATATATTTCCTTTGATAACCATGTGACTGGGTATCCAGTGAAGTTTAACTTTATTCAGACTTCCTTGTCGATTAAAGGAAATTATCGTTTCCAAAACAAGTTTCGATAAAACAGTATTGGAACCAATCAGTTAGATTACAGCATACTGACCCGTTAGTAAAGATCATCATATCGTCATCGGAGGGGTAGAATGGGCTATTATAATCCCCATGTGTGGTTTCCGGTAATAGTTACCCAAAATAATTTTTTGAAGACGTGCTTCGTCACCATAGTGTCCGAAGGCATGTAGGCAGTTGTGTGTCGGCCCACTTCCCTCCATATTTGAAAGTGCCCAGAAGGACTAGGTAGATTGTCTGCTGCACACCTTCTGATCCAAAAATAAAACGGTAGCAGACCCACAGCTATTTTAAGAGCTGCAGTAGGATCGGTAGTAACCAGTCGTTTTCTATATTAAATGAAGGTTGTCGCGATTGCTCGCAAGTCACGATGTAAAAGTACATTATAAAACGCGTGGCAGAACATCTGACTTCGAAGATATCAGGCCTGTACCATTTTAAAGAACAAACGGGTTAAATAAGAACATAAACAAAGAAATCTCCTGGTTACGATGTGATAACAGGGCAAACAATAAAGGAGCTGCCTGAAAAAGGAGCTCGTAAATTATTGCATATATATAGTCAATGCTGTCTTCAGGAAAAAGTAACATGTGTACCAATGCAGTGGAAAGTAGCAGAAGTAATAATTCATTTTTACCAAAACTAACGAAATTATTTGAGGTTGTTGCTCAAAAGAACCAAAGAGCCAATAAACCTTATCCCTGATTATCAGTTTGGTTTCTGAGAGAAACAATCAACTATAGAGCAGGTTAATAGGCTTACAAATGTCATTGAGAATACAATAGAGAGGAAAAAAATTGCTGTAGTATCTAGTTCTTAGATGTGGCGCAGACCTTCGCTAAGGTGTGGCACAGAGGTTTACTCTTCTTACATAAAGATTTACCAAAATTTTAAAGCATACACAGAAAATCGCCACTTTCGGGTGAAATTTGAAGAAGAATATTCTGAGCTAAAAAATATTTCGGCAAGAGTCCTGCAGGGTAGTGTATTGTGACCTATATTCGCTATACACCAGAGATTTACCTCAATTAAACGAAGTGACCACTGCAACATTTGCTAATGATACTGAAGTTCTTTCAGTAAGAGACACTATCGAAGAATGGACAATGAAACTTCAAGAGGCATGTAATCAAAATCAAAATCATAAACTGAACAAAAATGAGACGTATCGGGCTCCATGAATCGAAATCCACGCATGTAAATTTTACTAATCTAAAACTCAACTAAAAACCTCTAATCATAAACGGTCAGCACATTCCGTATGCAATTAAGGCTAAATATCTAGTGATGACCTTAGATATCCGCCACAGATGAAAAGAGTACGTTAAAAATAAAACAGATGATTAAGCTCGAAAATATATTGGCTGCTCAGGAAATATTCGAAATTGCTAACCGAAAATAAATTGCTATTATATCAACGGGTGCTAAAGCTTCTATGGACTAACGGAATACAGCTCTGAGGTTGAATCAAAGAGAACAAACTTTACACAACAAAGTGCTACAAGGTATATAGTTCCGTGGTACATTAGGAATGATGACCTGGACCTAAAATCCAGACGGTTCGAGAAGAATTCACATGCAGTAAGACGATTGCAAAGAACGAAACCAGTTCATATAATGGATTCAGGACACCAGTGCCAAAAATAATTCAGTAAATAACCTATAAATGGAGCTGGCCAATTGTTCTCTTAACATTCACAAGTGACTAAAATAGAAAGGAAAATTACTAGATGAATTGTATTCAGTTGTAATAATTAATTCTATTCAGTTGTAATATGCATTCTCTTCATAGTAAAATTTCATGTGCAAGAATATCAATAATAATTCCAGGTTAAGTCTGACGATTTAGTGCGACGATTCTGTCATTATTGAACAAATCGTTTACTCAGAAAATACTTAAAAATGGCATTAGTACTCGTATATCGATAAAAAATATTTTTTTGATCTAGCTAAAAACTGTGATTAGATATTGTTATAGGACATATAAATATTGGACTTACACATATGTTTCGTTATCATATTTCAACCAATTTGGCAATTGCAGCTGTTGTTATAGCTATCAATGGTGTGAAATGAAAAAACATAGTCTTATGTATTAACTACATAAAAAATGGTATTATTAACTATTTTTATTGTGTATTTCTTCAACCTCATATAGTTCACTTTTTAACGTCTTACTTAATGTTTTTTTTCAGCCAAATTGAAAACATACCACTATAGACATCGAAGGTGTCAGCCCGAGTTAGATTTGTTCATCCACATCACTGATCGTTATCAATTGATTTAAAAAAATTTGGCATCCCGAATCAAATCCAGTACTTTCCGCTCTACGTGGACGATGAAGTTCACAAACTTTTCGAAATTAATTAAAAGCTCGATGAATTATATTAAAGATAACTGAGCGATGATAACCTGAGTTGTCTTTTGCATAGTTTGTAATTCGAAGTGCAAGATTCATCTGTAAACCTCTACCACATAGAATATAAGCAGAAGCATAATTATATACTAAACAGTTGAACACTTATCAGCGAAATCGATTTTAAAGAATAACATCAGAACTCCAGAGCTGATCCGAATATTTTAGCAAACAATACCAATTTTTACAAATTTCGTTCTGAAATCTACATAGGCTACAATTCATTTTGTAGGTTAAACATTACAATCCAGTGAAACAATACTCTGTATTAGTAATAACTGATCGTTTTCACAACTGGGAGTAAACACCATAACGAGCCTCATTGCCCAATACAAACATTCATGTTTAGTACCAGTAGTGATATAGATTTAGAGTCAAGGGTTTGGTTAATATAATTTTTAACAATTCGAACGGATATCGTCAATCTTCAATTGGAATATTGAAAACTGGATACAACTTAAATTATAAAGAAATATATTGGAAGAGAATCTCATTTTACGCAATCAATTTATACATAAATTTATCGAATCAAGGAGACATAACATTATAAAAAGCAAATGTTTAATCGAATTTCCAATAACGCAATCGTAAGCAAATGATTCTACTTTATCATTAAAAGGTTTTGTAAACCGCAAAAGAATAAAAAGAATAAAAATATTTATCGGAGATTGAAACAACTCGACGATCTGGGCAATTCTACGCATACACAGGTACTCTTCGCATCATGATCGTGTTACAGAAAAAACTTTCATGCCGGTATTCAAATTAATAAGAATTAAATTATAAAAATAGGCTTACTCTACGTTTGGTAAATTATGTCACTCAATATCATTAGACGATCCTTCGATGGAGTATAAAGAATGATTCAATAGGATGTACTTTTACCAATTGGGATTCATGTGTGACAACTGTCATGTTCATATAATGCATACTGACCATTAACATTTCACCATGAACATACTTATACGAGAACAATGTTTACAAATTGTAGACATTTACAGTGCAAAATTGTTTTTGCGCTCTTCGACCAATTTATTGTGTTCATAATCGTCCAACTGAACGCATTATTCGCCAAAAAATCAACAAATTTCGAACCACTTTTCCATTATTGGATATTCATCACTCGACTAGAGTGCGTACAAGTCGATCTAATGTTAATATTACTGATGTAGCGGAAAGTATACACGCGAAGACCGCATTAAATCGATTCGTCGCTGTTGTCACTCTCTGGGTCTCTCATTTAGTACAGTGTGGCATAATTTGAAGAGAGATCTTGGTTGGAAGGCATACAAAATACATTTGTTGAAGAATTGGAGCCGGTTGACCTTCCTTTGTTTCGTCGATTTGGTTTATGGGTGTTGGAACAGCTTCAAATTAATCCGTTTTTTTTAGTCGAAAAATGTGTTCAGCGAGATTTTTAGCTAAATGCATACGTCAACAAAGTTGTCGTATTAGGGCTTATGAAGAGCCAAAAGAGATTCAAGAGAATCCAATGCATCCTGAAAAATGCACTGTTTGGTGCGGTTTATGGGCAGGTGCGTAAGGACAGCGTTTAAACCTCAAACTACATTTGTAGCCGGTGCAGCCGACTTATGATTTCAACTGGATTGTGCAACGTGCCAAACAGCACACCAACCATCGATTTATTGAAAGAAAATTTTTATGACAACATTATATGAAGAAAGGGACCCGTGAATTGTCCTCCAAGATGGCCTGAGTTCCTTAGATCACTTGTTTATATCGATAAACCACAATCCATTTCTGTATTAGAAGCGAACATAATAGGCTATGAAATATCGACTGAAACGCTCGAAAGAGTGCGAGAAAATTTCACCCACAGAATGGATCATCTAATAGTCAGGCTAGGACAACATTTAAAAGAAATTATTTTCAACGTTAAATGTCATAAACCGAACTTACGTTACAAATAAAATTTTTGATTATTAAATTGATTCTAAAAAAACTTCGGGAAGCTCTTATTGGATAACCAATTTGTGAATTAATTATGTTGTAAATTGAATATAAATATCGCAAATAATCAGGAAGCCAATTATTTCGGTACAGAGATCTTTGTTAAGCAGATCTCAGTTAGATCTTAAGTAAATACTGATAATATGTAGATTTGAAAGCTCGGACTGAAAAGTATCACATTTACAGAAGACATTAAGACTGGGGTTATGAATATACTTTGAAATGAGAATAAATTTTCTTGAATGACTCTCTACTTCTAAGTTTTAGGTTATGTTGGGTTCAACTCGTCCTAAAAAATCCAATATGGTGAATAATCATATTTACGATTCGCTATTTACAACAAGAAATATTTGCTTAAATTTAGGGATTTTGTTAGGAGCAACCAATCAATACAAATAAGAATAAAGAACGTTTGTCTTTATGTACGCATGTATATTCTGAAGTTTTTATCGTGAATCCAGAGTGTTCGAACAAAAATACTCGTATAACTTACCGTTTTACTTGATACTCTAGAATTCTGTTGTTGTTGCTGCTGCTGCTGTTGTTGTTGCTGCTGCTGCTGTTGCTGTTGGTGTTGTAACTGTTGCTGCAACTGCTGTTGATGCAATTGCTGTTGTCTCATTTGCTGTGGATGTTGGTACAAATGTGCATTATCTGACTGTACCGAAGCATAAACACCATTTGCTGGATCAATATCAGCAATTGAACCAATTCGTCTCGGTTGATTATTCGCATTGGCTGAAACCATAAAATTTAATTACAAATTATTATATAACAATTTAATGCCTAAAGTATTTCCCGTACTTCCGTTTATTATATTTTAGTTCATCGTTTCTAGACACAATTTACAAAAACAAAACAAAAAAATGTAAAATGTTCAGATGAAATGACATTATTAATTGTATGCGTACATTACAGCAATTGAACATTTAATAAAATATATAGAAGCAATATAGGTAATACAAAACAAAAAGCTTATCTTACCAAGTGATGCACGATCAGAACTATAAATTAAAGTGGCACTTTGTCTCGGTGTCGTTGGCACATTTCGTGGCCCATCAGTAAGTGGATCATAATCGGCAATTTTTCCTATTTGGGCTGAATTTGCCATTGGCACACCATTTCCGGCAACGCCACTACCAACATTACCCGGACCTCCACCACCACCACTTACGCCAGTATAATTATGATTATACGTATGTGTATTATACAAATTATTTTGTTGCTGTTGCTGTTGTTGTTGCTGAAGGGCCATTTGTGACTGATACAATTGTTGCTGGTGCGAAGTTTGACGATTTATATTATTATTGAGATTATTATTATTATTATTATTGGTATTAGTGTTATTATTATTCGAAACATTATTAGTATTTGTGTGATTATTGTTTGCGTTATAGTACTGAGAGTTATTTACAGTTTGAGCACCGCCACCACCGCCACCGCCGCCGCCACCTACACCACCGCTCTGTGAAACTGGTTGGTGTTGTGCAGGGCGCGCATAGTTATCATATTGATCGTAGTACTTTTGTTGTTGGGCATTATTCAATACCGCCGATGTCATATTTTGTGCATGGTTTTGTGAGAGTGGACCACCAGCTGGATGATGAGAACTTTGTAATATATTTTGTCTAAGACTATTATAATTTTGTTGTTGCTGCTGCTGCTGCTGTTGTTGCTGCTGCTGCTGCTGAATTACAGCCTGCTGACGTTGTTGTTGTAATCGTTGCTGTTGCAACTGTTGTTGATGCTGTTGCTGCTGGAGCAAAAATTGTTGCTGTTGTTGCTCATAGGCCTGCTGTTGCTGCTGTTGTTGCATAGCGATCGATTGATTTTGTGAATTGATTTGTTGATTATTTTGAATTAGTTGTGATTGATACTGAATTGTCTGTGGTTGTTGGGGTGGTGAATGGTTTGGTGGTGATGACGGTGATGTTTGATATTGTGATAGTTGTGATTCAGCCGCTAATGCTTCCGAAAAGTATTCTGATTCGTTATCTAAAGTTTATGATTTTTCAAAAATAATAAATTTTATATTACAACAAATACAACAATAAATGGAAATTATGAATACAATTACATTACACTTAAGCTATTTACACAATTTATAATACAAAACAGTTGAGCATATAAATCAATATAGAACGTTATCTATAATTCTAAATAAGCAACATAAGTTGCCAAATTATTATAGAACCAAAAATTTGAATCTGTCTGCGGAAAACAACATAGGCGATAAATTAAAGATAAACGCATTAAATAGATTCCCTCGACAGAATCGAAAACAGTATCAAAGGATCTTGCTAAGCATTCTCAAGGGGCATTGCTCCTTGAATACTCATATGTTTCGAATGAAAATTTGGAAATTGTGCCCCTGTTCTTCACACTCTTCCCATAGAGTACACTACTTTGAACCACAATTCCTATTTGAGGATCAACTGACGACCTTGAGGATACCAGATATTTTGGACTTCATTAGCAGGACTGAAAATGTACGTTTCGAAAGGGATATCACAATGGGCCAATCGAGCCTGAGTGACTGAGAAAAAAATGGTCAGATAAAAAAACGAAGTATCCAATGATCGCAGACAAAACACACGAATGCATGTTACACTGAATATTGTTTAAAATATTGGCGTACAAGTGTACAACGACAACCATCTTAATAGATATATAAATAATTTCTTTTGTATTTTCTCAATCTAAAATTAATGTGATGAAATTCACAGAAAAAATAAACTAAATCATATAAGATCAGATAGTATCTTATACTATAAAATGAAGAAAGAAAAACTTAATTACAAAACTAAAAACACAAAACGAAATTAGTTTATCTTTAAGATGTGTTTATATAAGGCATTTATGTAAAATATATAAATGAAAATTCCAAGCATACATAACATACAAAAAAATATGCTGTCACGGATAAATGAAAATAATTTTTCTTTGATATGCGCTTAAATTTAATTAAGAAATATAAATTAAATGCAGAATTGTATATAAAAATTTTCTTACCACGCATTTCTGTGATATCTGCTGTTTCCCTTTGTTTTTCCATTGCAGCTTTCTTTTCTAAATCACCATGATAGGCTACATTTGAAATTATTTTTGTATTTTGCTTTATTCGTAATGTTTCTGGATCATCGGCTACCTAAAAATTAAAATAAATTAGAATAATTAAAATATTATTAAAATAAGTTGATTAATACAAGGATTTTGTCTTTTGATATCTTCAACCATTACAAAAAAGGCAACGCTAAAATGCATACATTTTCATCACAAACCATTATCACCTCAGCTCATTGGATCGATAATTATTGATTGATGTTAAGGTGTGATCATTTGAAAATTTTATCCAAAAAATGAAACTTTTAAATATTTGACGTCAATATTTGTCACCACTGAGATCTACCAGGTCATTTAGCAGACCAAATATTTTATTCTGCTACGCGCAAAAGTATTCCACTTTCTTTGCATCTACAAAACAAGTGGAATACTGTTGATTCTTCGTCTACATGTTCATAACTACAACAGTAATAATGTAAGGAGACTAATTATGTCTGCTTGTTTACTTATGAGATAGTGTCCGGAACAACTCCAAGGAACGCTCTTATCTGATGTCGTCGAAGTGATCTTAGTTCTCTGGATCTGGATAATTCATTCAAATCTTAGAGTTTCTTCTTAAGCAAAACCTGAACGAGGTGAGTGGCATTTGAATATTCACTCTGGTCTGTTGTACTCTAACAAACAAATTCGTCCGCTCTAACTGAAGTGCGTTTCTGAGAGACAATTATGAACTTGAAGTGATAAAGTATGATAGAGCGTTTAATGGAACCTTGACTGTCCGTAAAAAGGTAAATATCGACAGCGAATATTACATTATACTTCCAACAATTCATAGTTGACATTCTTGCAAGTAGTTCGGCTTGAACAACGTTGCAGGCTAGAGAAATGTTGCCTTAATTATGTTGATAAAGATTAAGCAACTTCTATCATTATTCTTAAAATATGTTTCTGTTTGAAATCATTAATTTTAAAATAGAAGAATGCTGTCATTCTAATAAACAAAATATTTACCTTTTTCGTCACCGGAGGGACAGGATGGGTTATTATAGTCCCATGTGTAAGGTAATAGTTACCCAAAATAATTTCACGGAGTCGTGCTTCGTCGCCATAGTGTCCGATGGCATGTGGGCAGTATATGCCGGCCCACCTCCATCCATATTTGACAGTGCCCAAAAGAGCTAGGAAGATTGTCTTTGCCTTCTACGCGAGTGGCTGTTTACGCTGCACACCTTCTGATCCAAAGATCAAGCGGGAGCAGACACACAGTCATCTTAAGAGCTGCAGTAGATATGATGTGCATAGCTCCTAAAATACCCAGACACAAGTATTTGAGGGCTATTTAGAGGTCTTCCTTCAATCCCACTCATTGTTCTATTGATTAGAATAACACAACGAACATTTTTGAAATTTTGGCACCAAATACAAATACTCAAAATTACATCGATGTGATCTATTGTGCGGGAACGAAAGGAAGTTATGGTGAGTATAAGAATTAGTTTGTAATAAAAGCAGTAATGAGAACTGAATAAGTGAACAGTTAAACAAATCCACGCATATAACACTATAAAGTGCAACTCAAATAAGAGTTGAGGGTTATAATATTCAATAGGAATCGACTTTGTTATAAAGCGAACGCCAAAGAGAATACCATCTTCAACAGTTATAATTTTTTATATTAATGAAGCCAACTACTGAAGAGTCTAAACAGTCTTTAAGGGGACAGTTTAGAAAATTTAAGCAACATCTTTAAAACAGTACGAACTATGTTGTCTGATACACTTCACATATGAAGTTTTATTTTGGTCTGTCAATTCATTTGTATAAAAACACTAGTTTTAAGTAAACGTGTTTCAAGTATGGAAGGTATTGAAAATCATGCGGTGATAAAATTATTTGATAAACTTGTTTAAAGGCAAAGAAAAGTCAATGAAGCCCTATAAAGCGGTTACTTGAATTTAAATATGGTTGTAAACGATTAAACAGTTGTTTGGATGAATAAAGTTAGTACTAGCTGTCAGTTCCATATCTCATAGCTTCCACAAGTGCTTATGTTACTTTACCTCCTCGTGGTGACCACCGGACAACTATAGCTAACCACATTAATTGGGGAACCAAGCAAAATTACAACGCTAAACAACTGGACCGGGTGTCAAGCGTAACATGACGATAACCAACGTGAGGGCCCAATCTAAAAAGTAGCTCAATCTCAAACGTTGTATCCAGATATCTTCAGGATACCACATATCTTGGACTTCATTAGAAGAAGAAACAGATTTTGGGACTTAGAGTGTGCGTCTGGGAAGGGATGTCACAATGGGCCAATCGAGTCTGAGTAGCTGGGGAAAAAAATTAAAGATGATCCATGTCGTTAAAACAATTCAATAAGTCCGTAGGATGACACATAGATGGTGTTACTAGAATTTCTTCCATATGATTCATATTTAGTACTATAACCTTCAAACGATACGTGTATAAATTTGACAGCAATCTGACTATTGATTCGTGAGTCTGACACAAAATGCCATCAATAGTCAGCAATCTGACTATTAATGGCATTTTGTGTGAACCAACTTTTTTGGGTGCCGCGTACCTCACAGTCGACCAAAAAACCCAACGAATCGATGCTTGAGAGAAGTGTTTGGTGCTGTTAAACCGCAATAAAATGGCATCGATATGAGACAATGGATGAGACATGACTTCACAATTACCCAGCAGAATCCAAAAAGACAGTCATCTGAGTGGACAGAAGTCGACGAACCGAGACTATTACTGTACACTTTTGGATCGATTGAGGCTAAAATCGCAAAGAAACGGACACATTTGCAAACGAAAAAAGTGTTGTTTCACCAAAACAATGCACCGTGTTACAGATTGATGAAAACGAAAATTTAATGAATTGGGCTTTGAATTGCTACGCACCCACCATATTCTCCAGATTTAGCCCCCAGTGACTTATTCCTGTTTTCAAATCTCAAGAGAATGTTTGCTGGAAAGAGATTTAAGTCCAATGATAAAGTAATCGCTGAAACTGAGGCATATTTTGGAGAGAAAGAGAAATCGTAATATAAAAGTAGTATCGAAAAGTTGGAAAATCGCTATACATACTTGTTGTATCGCCCTCGAAGGCAACTCTAGGTTGAAGAATAAAATCGAGTTTTGTCAAAATTTTGTTTTTTTTTACTCATCCTACGGACTTATTGAATGACCTGTTAATACAATCTAAATATTTCACATAATATCTTTCGTCTATCAAAAAACTTTACGACAATCAAACAAAACTAAAAATATAATAATTATAACTCTATTTGCACAAAACCATTATTATGTAACAGATCGGAAATTTGAAATTTTTTCATCGGAAATTATCAAAAAATTTGTTGTGCTCTTATGAACTTTCATAAAAATCAGCCAAAAATCAATTTCAACCATAGAAAAATTACTGTGAAATCACAATTATTTAACCAAAAAGCAGCAATTGTATGAAAAACCCAACTTCCTGTGTGGCAAAATATTATAAATTATTTCCATAATGTGTTACCTGTGTAAATTTTCCTTTTGCCTTTTCAAATTCTGCATGATATTTTACATTCGACTGTATTTTCGTATTTTCAGCAATTCGTTTCAATTCTGGTGTATCAGCTATTGTTGTTGCCTTTGCTTTTGGTATGTGTCTGCAAGAACAAAAAAAAAAATTAATTAATTAAAATTTACAAATAATTTAATTAAATTTAAATTAAAGTCAATGTACAAAGCTATTTTGGTCTATGATCATATATACAATAATCTCATAGAGCATAAAAATAAGTACATAAAGCCGATTTAAGATAAATCATGTGCAATCCATATGGCACATCTACATCATCCGCAACTAAAACAAAAGTGTTATTTCTTCTAATGTACCAGCCGTCATCTAATGCCAATCGTCTTTACAAAGACGGATTTAATTGAATGTACAAATATTTAACAACTTTTTTGTTTTTGTATTTCAATGATGTCATGGAAAAATTAATGTGTGTAAGTGTGTGTGTGTGTGTGTTCACGCTACATAAATCATAAAATTTTGAAATTAACAAATACTTAATAGTATGTTTGCTAAACGCACACTAACGTACCAGAGCAGACATTAGTTTGAATTTCTCAAATAATTGAGAGGCTGAAAAATGTTGAAATGTTCGTTGCTTCCGTTTGGGTATGATATTTTTATTGTTGTATTCGTTGCCCTTCAAAATTAACCAAATGTGCGATATTAAATTAATGTTTGTTGCATAATTAAATTTATGATAAAAATATGCGGTAATTTGTAGTGTTGCAAAATTAAATATGTGCCACATAAATATGAGATTTATGAGGTTTTGATAAAATTATGCTGCAATAGCCATAAAATTGATGTTCAATAATGACTATTCAATAAAAAAAGGCTCGAACATGATTGTAGTCCCTTTGTTCTTAGACTATACGTTACTCTTCGGCGGAGATCACATCAGCAAGCTTGGCCTTACTTAAATAATTTCGATAAAACTTTGAATGAATCTATAAGTCGAAATTGGACTAGTTATCCTATATCAGTTATTTCTTTACATTGGAGCAGGATGCAAAAGGTATTTTTCACCATCTGATAAAGATAAGGGTTGAGTTTAGAATCCATGGGCCGATCCATCTGCCATGTCAGTACTATAGGCTGGCATGGAACTATGCAATGTGCAGATGGATCCACGTAAATCGGACCTATAGTCGCATGTCGAATGTATGTCACAATAGGCCAATTGAGCCAAAGTGACGGAGGACACAACAACAAGGAAAATCTCTTTACTCGCGACAACCGTTTTTGGCCTCAAAGTGACAAGTAAATATTTGTGCATCAGGAACATTCACATAACATATATCAGTGTAAAACTAAACCAGGTCAAATTAAATACATGTTGTTCTGAAATGTACTGGCCGAGCTTGTTCCAAATCATGATATCGTATTGGTCTTAGTCAAGTATACGTAGAATTTTTTCATCAACTGATTATCGCGATGGTACTATTATATTTTCATATACAGGTTTGGAGGCTAGTTTTGGTGTTATAAAATCCAGAAGATACGAAAGTTTGATTACGGTGAAAATTGTACAGATTAAACCCAAAATTATTGGTCTGATGATGAATAAATGATTGATAAGAATCAAATCAATTCGATTGGTTTGAAGAAACAAAGATATGGCCGAGAAACGGAAATTAGCTATTTGGTGTACGATTATAGTTAACTAGAGTTTCTCTCGAGAAATCTCATCCCGAGAGTTCTCGCAAAATATGTATATTTTTGGAATCTCGTTTCTCGGAAAAAATGCCTGCCACTTTTCGTGCGCATGCATTACGCTGGAGGAGGCTCTGAAAACCTAGGTTTGGTGAGAATTTATGGATTCTGTCATGCAAGAAATATTCGTGAACTAGTTGAATTTAAATTAAATGAATTTCAACTAAGTTTATGTAAAGACATTGTATTTGCGATCAGTGATGGAAACGAGTACTATGGTTAAGTTTGGAAAACTTGCTCCGTGTATGCAACAAGCCGGGTACAGAATATAAAATTATTCCAGATAATACTATTAATGAATTTATTTTTGTTGAAAACATGTTGAAGTTTTATGAACAAATTCTCGGGGAATTCTAGGGATTATTGTCTATTTTTATCGAAAGTCCCGAATCTCGAGAAAAAAAAAATTGGTCACACGGGATTACCGAATCACAAATAAAAATTTTCGGGAATTTTGCAATCTCTAAAGTTGACTATTGCGATACTCTTTTGCATAGTCCCAATACGACTCATTTCGAATCAGCACGCTAAACGTCGGCGGCCCAGCGTACTTGCTATCCTTTGATTTCTTGCGCAATAAATTTCTGATTTTGTGATTAAAAAGAACTCGGTATGTGCCATCAACGTCGTGTTTAGGCCATACAACCATCTCTCGAATGTTAGAAGCCATCTTTCGTACTCATCCATCAAGGTCCAACTCTTAACGTCGGCGGGCCAGCGTGCTCGCTATCCTTTGATTTCTTGCGCAATAAATTTCTGATTATGTGATTGAAAAGAACGCGGTATGTGCCATCAACGTCGCGTTTAGGCCATACAACCAACCATCTCTCGAATGTTAGAAGCCATCTCTCGTACTCATCCATCAAGGTCCAACTCTCGAATCCATATATTACAACGGTTCTGATCAACATTCTGTACAAATTTCGGAATACGATATTGTCTTTGTATTTCAATTTTACCAACTATGTAATCCAACATTAAAAAGTCTACGATTAAAAATTTAATAGCACTTAAAGTTTGTGATAGCCTTCGGTTCTCAACTTTAACACAGCATTGTTATTGAGTTGCAGTAATTTTACTAAGAAATACGTATTTTTATTTTTATTCCTAGGTATTTAAGGGTACCATAGCCACTTTCACTTGATCGAGTTATTTAGGTTTACTTTAATTCTAGGAATGATTGGTGTATTTCGCGAGATGTTTCCTAGTTCTTCAAAAGAATAATCGATAGCAAAAAAAAACTTGTTCAGTGAACGAATTCCCTTATATATATATAGATACCACTAGTTTGAAGTAGTATTGAGATTCAACTATCTTGGATCTCTTATAACTCTTATATACTATCTAATTATAAAGGAAGATATCAAGGTATTCGCGTCAAGTATCATTTATCTTTTTAAACCTAAATATCTTTCTAATGTAGGTTAGTTTGCTAAATGTGTTGATCGATCATCAATGTTAATTATAGATATGAAGTCACCTTTAAAGTAACCTTTAGTTACCTTAGAGTTCGATGTTGGCAACTATGGCTTTAATCCGTATGGAGATGTCATGTATCTTCTGATTGTACGGAATAAGGAACTGAATCATGATCGATGCAAATATGCAACCAGATGGTTGACACACTACGGGACAGCAATAGCTTTTAAATCCATTAAAAAATAATTTAATATAATATGATTTAATGGTTTTATTATAATATTAAAACTTTTGTAATCATGGTTCTGCAATTCAAATTTATGAAATTGTACAACGTTGTTACGTATTTGCATTTCATATAAATTCATTTTTAGAGCAACAAACAATAAAATTTCCATATTTCAAGATTGTAAAATTCTAGAATTTAAATGAATTTATCGCAAGTAAAAAAAAAATTTGGAATAAAATTGACGTAGTCAAAGGTTTAACAGACGTTTTATCGTCATTATTGTCAAATTGTGAAATTGCATTTTTATTAATTTGTTGCATTGAATAAATTTATAAAACGTTTCAAATTTATTCCAGAGATTATTTAAAATTTAATTTTATTTGGACTAATCGATACATAATCGATTATTTCGACTAGGTCGAACAAGTAATGGTAGATAAAAGTTGTTTGATTTTCAGCCGAATTCCAAATTGTTAAACAATTAGGTAAGACAAATTTAAGCCTCAATAAAGATTATCAGTTTATACTCCATAAATACTCAGACATATGTAAACATATTATCTAATTAAATTGATATTAAATATTAATTCAATGTTATAAAAACTATATATGTTTTGTAAACCAATCTATGTGGAGCATTGTGTACATATCGTTTTAAATTTTAAACACTATCGATGGAAATTGACAGTTGAAAAATAAAAGAAATGATTAGAAATTGCAGCGACACAAACAGAAAGAAATAAAATTCATAGTCTGAAAATTCCTCCATCTAACAAAAAAGAGATTTAATGGAAGGACTACAATTCATATACAGCTACATCTGGTGAATACGCTAGAAATAACCAAACAAACCGTACTTTAATTCGTTAAATTTTGCCAATAGTCAAAACACGTCTGTCAATCCGTATATGATTTTTTTTCCGGTTTTTACAGGCCATTGTTAGCCCGTACCGTGTCAACAATCTGACTCCAATAGTTTCGATCACGAGCCAGCTCTTCATACTGTTGCAAGCAGTTGGAAGATGCCACATCGCTCTCTACGCCGTGGAGCCATCAGAACCACCTTTCGCCGTGTCAGCTACCGAAAGGTGGTTCTCCCTTCAAAGATCGCTGTATCATTCGTTTCGGATCAGCACGCAGAACGTGACCGAGCCAGCGTATTCGCTGTCCTTTGATTTCATGCACGATATCAGGAATTTGCATTAAATTCCTGATCTCGTGATTGAATAGAACTCGGTATGTGCTATCAACGTCGCGTTTTGGGCCATATATCACACGCATGATTCTTCGCTCAAATGTTAGAAGCCATCTTTCGTACTCATCCGTCAAGGTCCAACTCTCACATCCATACGCATTGAATATATGCATTGTAATGATAGTAAAATATTCTTACAGACTAATTTTGACAATTTAATGCTACGGCAGTTGGAATAGGATGTAACGACCTATCGAATTCCGATAGAGACGGGATGCAAAAACGGTTTTTATCATCCGATTACCGAGTGCAGAACTCATCAGCAGACCTATCATCCCTGTCAGATGGTATACGCAAATTGAACTAAAACTCGTAGGTCTTCGATTTGACTTCGGGGTAAGGTAGATAAAAATCAAACAAAAAGATAATTTTCTTAATTGAAGCAGGAGTATTTTCAAGAAGTAATTCTTATCATCTAACTGATGCAAATTGCAACAATAGCATCCAAAATTAATTATTTTCCAAGATAATCATAATTTTTATATAAATATATAGTAACAAAACACCTTTGTAATAAAATAAATTTCAAAAAAATATTCGATTTTGACCAGGGTCAATCTGCACGACCAGTCAAATTCGTAGGACAAATTTTAAACAATCCAATAAATTTTTAAAATTCTGAGGAATAATTCTTGACTGATTATCAAGGATTGACATAGTTACGTTGCGACAAATTTAACATCAGTCACAGGTTTAAAACTTATTAACGAACGTCAAAAGAAGATGATTTTGGCTTGGATTCGATTTAAACTTCAACTCGATTGAACGTGAGAATTTTCTTTTGAAAATAAATTAAATAAAGACAGTTTTGCTATAGTTGCAATAAGACAATATAGTTATAGAAGTAAGCCTTTCTTCCATTAAATACAGTATTTAGCAATCCATTATAGTACTTAACTCTTTATCATTTGACCATCTTTAACGTAGATCGGTATTGTTCTTCACATGGAAAGTCATTAAATAATTTCAAAGTCGTTACTCGTTAAAATCTTTCCAAATCTTTATACGTGATGAGGTGTAGAAAGATGCAAATTACTTGAAAGTTTAAATTTAGATTTTGACACTAATTGTTGTATCCATTGAAATTAATAACCATGTAAGGAAATTGCATATGTAATTGTTTCGAATGCAGTCTTTATCGTTTCACTGGAAGTGAATGTAATATAATTAAGTATGGGTGCGCCATCTTTTTCATCGGTATTAAAAATTCAAGAGCTTTGAAAAAAAAACAATTTTTATGCATGAGGAGGTACTTTTATCCATTTTAGTCCTTTCCAACTTTGCTTTTGAAATAATTTTATAAAACAATGGGTCAAATCTGGGTGGTCACTCAATGTCGCCTCTTTTTAATATCAAACGTCCAGGAAATTTTCTTTGAAATAACTAAATTGCTTGATTTGCAGTGTGATATGGCGCACTGTCTTGTTGAAACCTGTCAAGACCCTTTTCACACTTTTGCGGGCAGACGTAATGAGTCAACATGAACCGCTATCATTTCGACAGTTTTGTTGGCTGAAAAAGCACTTTTTGGTCATGCAATGGCTTTTTATGGATCTTTTGTGGATTTTATTTTTCTCAAATACGGCAATTTTGCTTCTTTGTTAAGTGAACTTTGAACGGAAACCAATGTCAATCAATCTTCAAAATACACTGCAAATTACTCTCATTGACGCCAAAAAACCTGATCGCGGCGAAGATACGAAACTTTTTTGACCGCTTCATCGCAGTTCATTGGAACGTCTCGTTCATGAACGGCATGGCATGTTAACGACCTCTTACTGTTTTGTGCTCAACAAAATTCCAGATCAAACGAAAAGTTGTCAGACGGTGCGGTGCGTATTTCGATATTTTCAACGATATGCACATTGAGAACGACTATTTACACTGTACAGCGTCACTATTTTGGCGCGAGTTTTTATAATATTGTCAACAGCAAAATATTATCAAATGCAATGTCTTTGTACAGGGTTGTTACCAAACTCAATGTAAATTTTATGATATTATGATTTTTTTATATAAAATCGAAAGACTAAATTAGAAATGATCCAAGTGAACTTAACCAGAAAAAAAAAATAAAACCATATCACAAATGGAACCGAAAGTGCTTTAGAATATTTAATGTATTGTTTGATTATTTCACTAATCTTATCAGGTTCCATAATAAAGACTATCGTTACCATAAATAACTAGAAAATAATCATTTTCATTTTATTGCAGAGTAAAACGTATCTTCCACGAATTATTTCAACCGTAAGCCGAGTTTGAACTTCCGTGAATTACATATTTGCCTGCGTGTGATATAAATACTTATTTATAAATTTAATGCGATATGTTATCAAAATCATACAGAAACACATTTAATTTCTAATCAACTCACCTAATTTGAGTATATACATAAGTACTGTTTGTGTATATACATTAAGGTTGCACGCGTATTAAAAATAAAATATTTATCAACTTAAAATAATTTCATAATTAATTACAATAACATAACGTTAATTATAATTTAACTGAGAGACTGACGTAATTATGTCTTACGTTTTTAACTACTCATCCAAATGATTTAAATTAATGAAGATTAGAAAACCATTGAAATGTACTCGTTATATACGACAGGTCAATATAATTTATAGGGAAGGCGAAGCTAAGTCTAACGAAAGCTATTAAAGCACTATTATAATGTCGTTCGTTTATTATTTTTGCACTATATAATTTATTTATTAGATTATACAATTTCTAATAACAATTGTAACTCAATTATCTGGTATCTAAAAATGTAATATATGTGCTGTTGCGCTTATCACATCACGCGGTATACTAAACGAAAGGTAAACGTTTAAAATTTATAACTTTTATTGATTAATCTTATAATATATAGGACCTACTCTAAATGATCTAGCTAGATTAGTAAAACTGGTGGCAATTATTATCGGATCTCCTCTTTAGAGATAGATGTGAACCATGTGAATTTCAAGTCACATGCAATATTGTGACGTCAAAACAGTGCATGATAAGCAAAGTTTGATGATTGACGAAACCCATTACTCTCTGGTGGCGTGAATAAGAAAATTACCACGTGTGGCGAACAGAAAAACCACACGAGATGCATGAACCGCCATTGCATGAGCAAAAACTTTTGATAAAAATCGATATCGGTTGATGCACTTGTGCAAATCAAAAAATTCTGTTTCTATAACAAAAATTTCCTAAATGTCTGGTGTCAAAAAGACGTGGCATTGGCTAACCACCCAGATCTCCAGATTAGACCCATTCTGACTTATGAAGTTATTTAAAAAACAAAGTGTACGCCAGCAAGCATCAGACAAACAATCGTCCCGAAATCATCGCTACACCGTTTGAGATGCTCGTTAAAATAAACCGCAGTAAAAAGGGCTCGGTTTGGTTTGGGGAATAAAGGCAACCACTTAATTAATGTGGTACATATATGCAAAACTAGTCCTAATAAATTGCAAAGTAACACATTAAATAAAAATAAGTTGTTTTTTTGGCAGTTTTCACACAATGTACTGTGAAGATTAATACTATTAATTCCAATAGAACTTCGGCAAAATATCAAAATACGAGTGTAATTCAGAAATCTCCTTAACGTTTCATCGTATGAGGCAAATCATTTACTGGCATTTTTTTTAATATACATGAATAAGAAATATACGCTTCAGAGAAAACGAAAAATCGATGGAAATATGCCCATAAGAAAACGATTCGCAGAGATGACTTTGACCGACCACCCAGATCTCCATATAGACCCATTCGAACTTGTGGAGTTATATGGTAAATTGGTGAATAAGCAAGTGTTTTCTATCACTACAAATTGAAGATTGCAGAAATTATACCAGAGCTCAGTGCCAACTAGAGCCCACGGTTCAACCCACATACACTATAACACATTAAAAACACCCAAGTGTAATTTTTTGTACACAAGCGATAATCGAACTCAAGACCCCCGATGACAGATTGTATCACTAACTCATAGAATTTAGCATTAACAATTTCATATGTATGCATAAAAGTTTATCGTTTACGTGCGGTGCATCCCAAAACCCTTCGAACAATCCTCGTAATTCGTATCTCTATACAACTTATCGAAAACGAAATACAAATAATTTCGGTTGGTTTCAACGACCATTATCAATGAAAACATTCAGATTTTGAATTAGAAAATTTTAATATATACGTTCATTTTTAAAAAGTAAAAAGTTCTCGAACATGGAGAACTTTTAACTTTTTAAAAATCGGGAAAACAAGGAAAGCTACACTAAACTCAAATTTACCACTTTACAGATGATACAATCAATAAACTCGGAGTGGATATATTATAAACGGCTGGTTCCGACCGAAATATGGAAAACGAAACGGAGCGGACACGTTACGTGTATGAAATAAAATTAACCAATACAATGTGCGATATCGGTGAATGAAACTTTGGGCATGAATGTTGATCGTTTTAAATTTGAAATTAAAGGAAGCAATTTAATAAATTAAATCAACGATATGTTAAATTAAAAAAATCGTTAAAATAAAATTGATCAAAAAATCACAAGAAACGTTCAAAATTATTTCCAGCCATCTCAATACATTTACTTGACGTTTTAGACAATTGGCGATCAACATCCATTTTTATTACATTTACGTCGTCTTTAAATAGGCCAAAGCATTGAGTAGTCCATAGAGCAGAGATAAGATGAATTTGAAAGGCAAATGTATTTTGCCTCAAATACATGCATCTTGGTTTTCCAATAGGAATGATATGATTTTTAAGTGACGTTTCGGCCATTTGTAATCTGTCATTTTTTGTTTCATTGTATTCAGTTATGTTTACAATTTCATCATGGTAAGATATACGCAAGAACAACTTTTACAAATTATTCAGTTTTATTATCAAAATAATCGTTCTCCAATTGCAACTTTTCGTGCGCTTTTTCCATCTGAGTGGTGCGGTCAAATTATTCATGAGAAATCATTACATTCACCTAAATTGACAGATGGTGTGGTTTTTGTTTTGGTGGAATCATCGGTTGGTATTTTTTTCGAAATGAAGCTGGTAACACCGTTAATATCAATGGAGATCGGTATAGATCGATGATAAACAACTTTTTATGGCCAAAATTGGAAGAAATTGATCTTGACAACATTTGGTTGCAACAAGACGGAGCTGCGTGCTACACAGCAAATGCAACAATTGAATTATTGCGAGAAGAGTTTGAAGATTCGTTTTTTTCAAGAAATTATGATATTGAATGGCCTCCAAGAAGTTATGATATAACATCATTAGATTATTTCTTGTGGGGTTATTTGAAGTCATCGGTCGTCAGTCAAACTCTCTTCAAACTTTACAAGTCAATATTGAACGTGCTATTCATGACATACGACTTGATTTAGTGGAAAAAGTGCTCGAAAATTGGGTTCATCGATTTCGTTCGTGCAGAAAAAGTCATTGAAGCCATTTGAATGAAGTTTTATGCAGAACTTAATTGTACCGATTGCACTTCACATTAAATAAAAAACATTTCAATTTCCTTAGCAATTAGTGTGTTTTTTTTTAAGAAATCATATCACTTTTATTGTAAAAACCTATATATGTATTAGGAGTACAAATTGAAAATGCGGGATTTTTTCTATTTTTGAACGTTTATTCTGAAAAAATGGTAACAACTGAATTATTCAAAGTATTGTCCATTGCTAGTCACAACTTTTTCCCATCTTTCTGGCAATTTACGGATACCGTCGCGAAAAAATTCGGCCGGCTTGGCTGCTATCCAGTCATCGACCCATTTTTGGGCTTCTTCGTAAGAATGGAAGCGCTGGTCAGCTAGGCCAAGTGTCATCGATCGGAAAAGGTGGTAATCGGAAGGAGCAATGTCTGGGCTATACGGCGGGTGGGGTAAGACTTCCCATTTCAGCGTTTGTAGGTATGTTTTGACCGGCGCTGCAACATGTGGCCGAGCGTTGTCATGTTGCAAAATTACTTTGTCGTGTCTTTGCTCGTATTGTGGCCGTTTTTCTTTGAGTGCGCGGCTCAAACGCATCAATTGAGTTCGGTATAGTGCTCCTGTGATGGTTTCGTTCGATTTCAATAGCTCATAATACACCACACCCAGCTGGTCCCACCAAATACAGAGCATGAGCTTGGCGCCGTGAATATTTGGTTTGGCCGTCGATGATGATGCATGGCCGGGGTAACCATATGATTTTTTGCGCTTCGGGTTATCGTAATGGATCCACTTTTCATCACCAGTGACAATGCGATGCAAAAAACCCTTCCGTTTTTGCCGTTCGAGCAGCAGTTCGCATGCAAAAAAACGGCGCTCGACGTCTCTCGGCTTCAGCTCATACGGCACCCAATGTCCTTGCTTTTGGATCATTCCGAGGGCTTTTATACGATGGGAAATGGCTTGTTGTGTCACTCCCAATGAATCTGCGAGCTCTTGTTGAGTTTGACACGAGTCTTCATTGAGTATTGCCTCCAATTCAGCATTCTCAAACTTTTTCACTTGGCCCGGCCGCTCTTTGTCCTCAACGTCAAAATCACCACTTCTAAACCGCACAAACCATCTCTCGCACGTTGAAACCGATGGAACATGACTCGGATAAGTCTCGGAGACCAATCGATGTGCTTCAGCAGTACTTTTCTTCAAATTAAAGAAGTAAATTAAAACTTCCCGCAAATGCTGTTTTGTTGGCACGAAACTCGACATATTGAGAGCTCAAAAAAACTATGAATTTGACACTGCGACAAATTGACACATACTGAAAATTAAAGCTATAAGACGTAGCTTTGACATGAACATAGTCACAGTACTGCCTGATGCGTATAGCGTTAGTAACGCCATCTGTTATCAATCCCGCATTTTCAATTTGTACTCCTAATATCTTTTCGTAAAAGATGGCGGTCTGAATGATGCCTGCAGTTTCTTTTTACGTTAAGTTTTATTCGGGTGCAGGGCGAACTTTTAGACTGTCCTAGCTCCTTGTAACTGTCAGAGCTCCTGACCCAACGCGTGATCCTTCAAGTAAAGGTTGATAGCTACCTTAAACTTGTGCATTTTATATTTCAACGGAAACTGAAAACCGACCAACGAATTCCACTTCTTAGATGTTCGATGAATAAATTCGCGCTTTGCATCTTCAGTTCGAGGTTTCGGCAGCTTCACCGTAAATCTATGCGCATTAACCGTGTCTCGTTTTACCCGCCCTGGTGTAACTAATGGTGGTATTTTTTCCTGTAATTCTGCAGAACATTTACCATTTATTTATCTATAGAACACGCAGAGTTCTGCAACATCTCTGCGGTCTTGTAGGCTGTCTAGATCTTTTGTAAGTCTGGAGTTTCGTATTATTCGAATGGCACGCCACTGAATTCTATCCAGCAACTGAATAGACCAAGCCGAGTAGATCAAAATGTAATAAAAATAGTTTATTTAACTAAATATATTTCTATTTACTTTTGAGTATAAAGGATAAAGCTAAACGATGATTTATTTTAGAAGCTTTAGTAGATTTAAGTATATACAATTGTTATTAAAATGAACTAAATTAAAACAAAATTATTTACTAAAATTAGGTTTATGTAACACATAATCAATATGCACAAAGAGAGGTTATGGATCATAAAATGATATATCAATATTGATTTATGATAACAACATTGTCATCCACAAATATATTGATAGGAGACTGAAATATATAGATCACATTGCCCTATACGTACACAGCACATGTATGTATCAATAATCTGCTCCAAATAACCTCGCCTGAAAACATAAGAAATCTAATTGAACTAATTACGCGCTTTTAATTCAAAAACGCAAATATAACAAGTAAACTACACTAAATATTACATAAATAGTTTTTGTGCTGTGTATTGAAAACTAATGTAAATTCTTTATTTTTATGATTCACATACTGTGTTCGCGCGCTCAATCATTTAATTTACCTATCAGTTATTCTAAACATAACAATATGTACATATATAATGTGCAACAACAACACCGTCATGTGAATATTAATTAATTTACGTAATTTATATAGTTTTTAATTGTAACACAATTGGTATCGCACATTTTATAATATACTCGTATGCATATACGTTCGATAAATTCTCGTAAGATATATCACTATTCACTATAGGTATGTAGACAATTACGAGGGGAGTAAGAAAAGTTCTCTTAGTAGGCGACTCAACAGTACCAGCTCAACTGCGCAGGATAAGACGGTATATGTCGACATTTAAAAAATACATCATGGGACAAGACGGGGATTATCGACAATAAATGCGTTTCAGTCTATATAAAAAATATATATGTCGCTATTAAAAATACTACAAATGCAATTTTTTCAAAGAAATAGAGAAACCACATAAATAAATGTCTACCGTCAATGATCCGTATAGCTATCAGTAGTAAACATATCGTGGTACAATCTATGATTCATGTGGAAACCAGATGGTCTACTCATCACCAAAAAAATCATTCGCTGGCATAAAATGATGTTTCACTTATTAGATATAGCCACCTGAAACTCCTACTTTTTGTACAAGTAAACCACTCAAATCAAAGCTTCCTACAATTTCGAAATCTATTAATTTAAGCAATGATACGCGTCCCTAAAACGGTTACAAAAGGGCAAGATTAAGTTGTAATTAACAGGCCGTTTCATGGTGGCTCCAGGAATACAACAACAAATTCTGCTGCGACATCCAATCATTTTATGGAAAAAATACCAGTTCCCGAAAATCGAAAACGTAAAGCTGTTTATTTAAGATCCAAGGAATGCGCGAAAACAAAAATTCGCAGACATCTTATCCATGTAAGAATTGCCTTTAATTCCGTTCACTTTGTGCTTGTAATTACTTCGAAAATTTTCATGCAGGCTAAGTAGTCACAAAAATTTGATATTTTGCAAAGTATCATTTGTCTGAATTATACGTTGTTTATATTATTTTCAATTTTTATCCAATTTTACTACAAATGAATGTCTTTTAAATAAATTTTTTATGTTACATATTTAAATATAAGTTTTTGAAATTAAAATATTTTTTTTTTGTAAATTTCCGTGTTGGCATAATATACTGTCTTTTAAACGCCTCACATATACTTTGTATCTTACAAGACAAGACGGGATTAGCCGACTAGTCTGCATTTGCGTTTTGTCATTTGTGACCAATTTTTTATTAAATGGACAAGACGGGAAATACTTTCATTTAAAAACAACGGTAAAACTTTTCCAACTAGACTAAGAATCATATTTCTAGTAATTTGATCTTTATCCGAAAATATGTGTCATTCTGCAAAACTTCAGGTAAAAAAAGTGTCTGCGAATGCATTAAATAGTTGTTTAAACAACCAAAGGTACCAAATTCTTTGCAATTGTTTTATGAAACTTCTTCAGAATTCAAAACGATCGGTTAAAATGAGTACGAGAAAATGCATAATAGCTGAGGATGCATCAAACGAAATTCCACGCCAATGCAAACTGAAATTCCCTATGTGATTCGCAAACAAATATTCAACAAATGTCTAATAGCATATGTAACGATTGCACCGTCAAAACGAATTTTAAATGAGGCCCAAAAAGAGGGTCAAGAACATTTTGCCAAATTTTTCCTAAATAAATTCGAAAATGGGCAGTCCAGCAACGTTAATAAAATTGTTATTGGTTACAAATCTTGGTTCTATAAGTACGATCCGGAAACCAAACAGCAGTCCATAGTATGGAGCCCAACAGAAGCAAACCGACATGTAAAAGCTAAGCAACAAAAGTAATGATGCTAGTTTTCTTCATCCAATCAAAAATTGTAGCTGTCGTGGAAAAGAGTCAGACGGTAACTGCATAATGGTAAGCAGTCCTTGAATTCATTTTTTGAAGAAAAAATGGAAGAAAGTGGATTTGCACGCTTCTTTTTACAACATGACCAGCTTGCACTTCTGAAACAATGAGTAACTTTATTGCGATCTCTGACATTCAAGAAATACGACCAGCACTGGATTCTAGCACCTTGAATCTAGTACCTTGTGGTACCTGGTTACTTCCAAAAAAATTTAAAAATTGAGAGGAGAGATCTTCTTAAACGCGGAGATAACTAATGCGGTCAATGTTGAACTTGATAAGCTTTAAATTATTTTGAAGACTGTTTCGAGAAGTGGATCTATAGATTTAAGAAATGTATTGAAATCAATGGCAATTATGTAGATAAGAGAAGAAAATAGAAGAGTAAGAATAAATACAAACAAAAATTTATTTGGTCAACTAAGCGAACTTTGGTTACTCCCCTCGTAAACGATATGTTTTTTATAAACGCGATACTATAAACATACTAAAAAAATTATTCAACATTATGGCTGTTGTTGTGGTTTAGAAAAATAGTGCAATAATAATAAATTAAAATGAAATTGAAAGCTGATTCGTTTATGTGGAAAAAAATATCTCACATACTCGAAATTTTTTTTACTATAGTAAAACTTATACATGATTTAAACAATTCAATCATGCGATTACATTATATTATATGTTTGTATGCTACATGTCCCACCATATCTATAGTACATGTATCTTGACAATTACAATTGTAACATTGATCAAAAACTGGACATATATGGTTATGAAATATATTTATTGACGTATGCGCCATGGCAATACCTCAATAGGTGGTCTTGATATGATCAAACGATCGATTTGTAAAATACGTATATGCGAATTTTGTTTACATACGATCGGCAACTTTGATATAAACGTTGTTAACATTATTGTGACAGACATGTACATATATGCAGATTTTTTTCCTAACCAACTGTGAGTGAGAATAACTAAATGAGATCACTATTTATCGGTCGATCGCAAAAAATGAAGGCCCATAATCTAATTTTAGGTAAAATGATGACTTGTGATCGCGCCCGTTTCACACAAGTAAAGTTTCTAGGACATATTAATATAAGAATGAAATAGTATTATAATATAAAATGATCACATAAACAAAACTACATTTTACAAACTTACAACAGCACAGTATTACTAGACACACGTTGTTAAAATGTATTTCATTTGATTGTATAACCAACTGGTGGAAACTTGACTGGAACCCTTCGAAATTCCGCACTCAATGCTACAAAGGGACACCTTATTTCATTAAAGCGCACAGACGCGTTCTGCATTCTTAGCAAACTGGAGTAATTGAAATCAGGGCAAAGAAGACAGTAAAGATATACAGGAAAATTTAAGCTGATCGAAAGCCTGACAGCTGCTTATGAAGTGTAAGCTATTATCAACTTCTTCGAGGTATTCGTCAAATTCGGCATCACTAACAAATTCCATGTGAATAAGATTTTTTTTGAAACGGCAGTAAGTATAGAAACCAATATTCTCAAGTTGTCTTTTTTCATGGTCAGTCAGCTTCAAGTTAAACCATCTAACAGACTATTTTGCTTTACGACAAGTAAGAGTAGCTGACCACGTCAGCTGTAGATTTAATATGGCACGATTTTTAATTGTTTTATTAACTATGTAAAGAGGCAAGCAGCTGGTTCAGGTCCTATGAAACACAAGCGAGAACCAGTTTTAGCCAATTTAGCCAGTTTTAGTCTGCAATTTCGTTGGCCTTAATGTCACAGTGGATCGGCACCTACATGACTGTTATCGAAAAGAGCCAAAAATTGTTTATAATTCCCTTCCTATTTTAAAGCTGCTAGGAGGATTGTTCAAGAAGTTAAGGACAGTTTTACGATCAGTACGAAATATGCAGTACGAAGCTGCAGTAATTTTTTATTTGCGTTCCGGTTAGTTATCGTGCTTCAAATTTACGTCTAGTCTACCTTCTTTCGTATAACAATAGTTTTTTCCATCAATGTTTCGTTCAAGCACATGAATTAAAGGCGATTGCGATTTCCCTTGATATGGTTTCGTTGGTCTTAACAATCTCCATCCAAGCTGATCCCATCAAATACAGAGCATGAGTTTAAAATCCTGGATATTTGATTTTGTCGCCGATTGCATTGCTTTTGAACCATGCAATTAAACGTTTTGCAACTGTGAGGAAAATCAACATGTTTAGGACTGTAAAAAAATATACACTTCAAGTCTAATATATAAGTGCACGATGAAATTCACTGTAGGATGCAAAAAGGAAAATGCTATATGTCTTAAAATAGCAATAACTTATTAAAGTCTTCATAATAATTACTAACCGCAAGGAGCTAATATGAATGGCACAATTGAATTTCATATGCAACTGAAGATGATTTTACTTGTATCACTTCACATATGGAGACTAATTAAAATCGATATCGATCCACTCAAGCACGATTACAGAAAAGTTAAGTTACATTTCCTTGAAGTAAACGAACAACTTTGTTACTCTATACTAAAAGTGCTCTTAAACTATTCCATACCGAAACCTCATCAAAACGGATTTAAGTTATTCACCTAAAATATTTAGGGCCAAAAGCAAACATTGTCATACGAATTTATACGGTCACTAACCGGCTATTATATTGAAAATGTTGAGATACATATGTGAAGTGGCAAGGAAGCTTATCTTGATATTAAACGTTGTGGGCTGTATTAGTCTCTGGCATAATTCTAACCAATGGCTTAACGGCCATAAACGCGTCTCAACAAACTGTACGAACCATTTATAAGTATTGGTGCACGTTGCAGGTGGACAAGAATCGAATTCGGAGCGCGATAAAAAAATTCAGAGTACAAATTGAGTGTGATATCACGAGTACAATGCAGATATGAAGAGTGATTAGTTTATAAATTTGAACTTCACAAGTTCAGTGAAAAAACAACAACGAAAAACGGCGATCAGAAGTCTTCCCGAGATCAATAAAACATTAAAACGTAACTGAATAAAAACCCCTAGTTGGTCTGGCAACGTCAGTCTGGCATAAAGCTTTAAGCGAAGAAGGAATAGTAATAATATTAACATCACAAGCAAGTTCTCGAAACGGCCCACACTTACAAATATAAGACATTAACGCGATGTATAGCTGCATTGAACGAAATTTAATAAGTGTATAGCCCAGTTTTTCTGATAACATTAAAAACCCATAAAATCAGAGAAGTTCCCAAAATCAATTATCTAATTAAAAAAGAGAGTTTAATGGAAAAACATTTTCATTCAAAGTATTGAGTATTTGCTACAGAAAGCAAAAAAAATTATCCTATAGAGCAAAGCTCACTTTCATATCAGTATTTATTGAAAACGGTTTTTTGGGAAGACCTGTCCTAACCCAATTCTGTTTTATAACTTTTGTTATAAAGTTTTGAGATGTTAACAAACTGATCAAACTTTTTTTAAATCTGCGAATTCTGTCATAATAATAATCAAGTTTGAAGCCTAGCCTGAACTTGAAATTTCGGTTAGGGCATTAGAACTAACAATATGATAAAGTCTCTAACCGATATTTAAATTTAAACTATTCAAATTACAGAATTGTCAAAATTTTTACATAACATCTTTAAAGTTCCAAAATATTATAAAATATACAGTGCAACCAATTAGCCTCCGTACATTGAAAATATACCAAGAAATCGGTCAAAATGTTTAAAAATATGGAAGAAAAAATTTTAAAATATATATTTAATAACATCAACAAAATAATTCATTATAAACTTAATAAAAAAAAATGAAATCATTTAGTCTCCGTACACTCAATAATATTCCCAATAAAATAAAATAATTGACTTAAAAGGCTGATCTGATTTATTTTGGTAATCTGTAAAGCCACCCTCGTGGTAAATTACTTCTTTCAGTCCAATTTCTATAAATTCAACCAATTCAACAAAAAGGTTGTTTGTGGCTGAATTCGGTTCTATTAAATGGCGCAATGGTTAAAAGTTGATAGTTGAATCCCGATAGCGGCTAAATACAAAAGTGATTACACGATGGTGATGTGAATGAACACATCTTTTGAAGTGCAGAGCTCATGTGGCGACCTATAAGCTGGCATGAAGCAACGCAACGTACAAATAAATTGCCGACGTAAATTGAAACTTTGGCCGTAAAACTCTCGATTTTGCTTCGGCGTAAGTCAGCACGTTAAAAGAGGGCTATACGAAAAAGTTGGGAGAGCTTCGCCCTCAAAATGGATAGAAGTGGATAAACCAATCATATAAATTTTATTCCAACGCAAAGTTAGATCGTCGTATCATACAACTATTGTGATTAGCACGTCATTATAGTGTAAGCGACAGTTTTCAAAACAGATTTAAATTTATAAATTAAATTATGTACTTATAACATAAACTTCGTTCAATTTCGACAGAAAACACTTTCAAAATAAAAAGCTATCCCATTTTCAAAGGGTTGAATAAAATTTCAAAATATTATCGGGGACATTAATTTATTTAATTTTATCGTAGTCCATGTCGACCATTATAAAAAGTATACCAAAATAAACGAAATAATTGAATTTTCGTCAAAACGTCATCGTGACATATTACAATTCAGGAATAAAAAAAGGGGGCGATATACGAAACAGCAACGCGTGGATTTTTCGAACAAAACCATTTTTTATTATGGGGCTTATTTTCATCTTTATAGTTTCGATTTTGGACTGAGGCAACGGCTTATCATGCAATAACAATTAATGATGTTCGTTATTGCAGTATGATAGTCAAGTATTTTGTGGCTTAAAATATGGATATACTTAAACAATGTACTGCAATAAGACGATTCTACGAATCACAGATCCCGAGAAATCATGCAATTACTGAACGAATTCAATTACTTCGTTATTCCCCATTTTTGGTGATCAGAATTTATCCCCCAGATACAATAAGAGGTAATTGAGCAACAAAATGCACCCAGATTTATGGCAAGTGATCATGGAAAATTGCGCCTTTTAGGCACAATTTATAATTCAATATATGTTTTCTATCAAAACACCTTTTATAACTCTCGGAGTCGGAATTAAAGTTCTAGTCGGAAGTTTCTTCACCTACTTCACAACATAAACACAAATATACCTGCTGATATAAGTTCATAAGTATATCGTATACGAGTCATTGTACGATAAAAAATTTTTGTATAAATATTGCTCACCACAATTAAAATTATCAAACGGATTAGCATACAAAATATAATTCAACGATTAAGTGATTTGTAATGGAAGACATATTTATATCTGTAATTCGTCATCACCAATAAACAACAAATAAATGCTATTCTATTGAATGTTCGAGTTCGATGTAGCACCGACCAACTAAACTCATATATCAACATATATTCGTGATGTAATACTAGTAAACTACTATTTAATAACGTGATCTAGATAAGCTTATCGAAACAATTACATAAAACAGTTCTGTTAGACATGTGATACGTGATTAATTAGTATTTACCTTCGTTGACTTCCACATTATTTCTGTTCAAGAAAAAGAAAAATTCCTTGGAATGTTTTCAAATCGCTATATACCTATATACTTGAATTACCGAGTGGAATATGAAAACTAATTAAACATTCATGTCTTATGTATGTAAATATAATAAATAAATATGTTTGTTTATGAAGACAAAAACACATTACACCGCACTTATATATTATATGCATAATTGTATAACAACGATTTATTATGTTTACGTTCCATCACTTTCTTTTGTATTATGTATGTACATATTCATATATTTCCGGAATGTGCGATGACATTCCATAGCATACCGACTGATAAAAAGTAAAAGTTCTTATTTTGACAAATAATAAGTATATGCAATAATTATATGGGTCATAGACAATACGTTTAATTACACACACGATTTGTTAATATATTTGATACATGCCATATTGGTAATACACACAAGACAATAAGCACATTAGAAAATCTAATTAATTCGACCAATACAATTGATAAATCAAATTACTTTTACCCAACAAAATATGATTCGTCGAACCATAAATCAAATGATTTCACATTTTTATTTATGTTTGGTGTGATGAATGGTTAAAGAACCCGCATTTACTAAAAATAGTTTTAATTAGCTATATAAGCGAAGGTGTGACCATGTTTACACAACTTTTAAAGAAATCTAGATTAAAAACGATGTAATATATATATCATGAAATTGAATAGGTCGTCCTCGACTAACGTGATATTTCTTTGGACAAAAAGTTCAAATCAATCCAGATCGATTAAAAAAACACATGTAAGTATTGTGTTCATCCAATTTTATTGTTTTTCCTATAAAGTAATCTCCTTGCAATATAATACACTTATTCTAACGTTTTTAAGACTTTGAAAGAGTTACTATACTCAGTTTTGGGTATTATCTTCAAAGCGGCTACTTTATGGCTTGACTCAAAACGAGATAATTTCAATCGAGGAAATAGGATTATCAGACGTTCAGTTAATTTTAAATGAAATACTGACAAATAATTATAACAAGACGAGACAAGCCCAAATACTCCTTTACAATTCATTTGATATAATAACAATGACCACAAGGTCTGTTTGAGTTAATCGACAAGCTCGATTGGAAAGAACAAGATGCATCATTTTGTTGATATTTTCATGGTACAAATCACTTGATGATGGTCGTGATGCAGTCGAATACGAATCTTATTCAGGAAAGCTATCAATCTTAACTATTGATGAAAATATCAAAAATGATGCAGCTTGTCCAATCGTCATGTGTTTTTGGCATACATTCATCGTAACACATTTGTAACATTTCCAATGCTTCAGAACAAGATATTTAATTGTTTTGAGAAAAAATGTATGCAAATTCTTGTTCCACAATTTTTTTCTATTTTAAGGACCACTGATAACACGAAACGTTGGAATTTTTCACCTAACAAGGCAAATATTAAATTTATATCAGCTGTTTCCAACAGTCATACCAACATATTAAATAACTATACAGAGTGTAGTATTTAGACTTATACCTAAAAATAAAACTTTTGGATAACATAATTTGGTGTTGAGATAAAATAACCTCTTACTCTTTCGTAATTCTTTATTGTAATACTGAAACAGAAGATTCTGAAATTTGCTAAACCGCAAAAGACGGCTAAGAATGTGTGAATTCCAGAATCATAAAATTAGGAAAAAATCATTCTCTCCTGCTCCCACGAACACAGAGCCTCAAAACGAAGCAATAAATATTAAGACTCCCAATAAATTCTGTCACAAATTAATACTAAAACAAAATACCTCTATCTATACTTGGACGATTATTGAATGGGATGAGAGGATTTCTAATAACTCAGCCGGTTTATTCGTATCGAACAGGCTGGCTTTTGATTCTTGGAACCGACAAAATGGTTGCATTTTGATATGGAAAGAATTTAAATAAAACCTAGCTAAAATTTGACCAACTATCAATAGTTTTTATCAACTAAACTAGGCCCAACAACTACGATCCCATTAAAACATATTTCCATACTTGTAATATATCGCCAAATATATGAACAATGGCTACAATATTAGCATCCAGCACTTTTAACTTCCATGTATAGTTAAAATAATGTTGGAATATCACTTAAATTTCCATATAGCCACATACGAGGGTTGCCTTTTATATTTCGGGATTTGGCAACCCTGGTGTTGCAATCTGTCAAATGACAGCTCTATCGTAAAGTTAGAAATTTTTGAGGTTATACGTACTCAGAACGTTTTGACATACGAGCGCTATTTGTGTTGTTTACAGTAAATTAAAAAAATCATCTGCCCCCAAGAATGAAATTAAATCGTGAACATTTTCGTGCGATTATTTTTTACAACTTTCGACGTGGATTAACTCAGCAGCAGTGCATGAATGAACTTAATTCAACTTTTGGCGATGAAGCTCCATCAAGGACCAGTGTTTATCGATGGTATGGTGAATTCAATCGTGGTCGGAGTTCACTCCAAGACGAATTTCGTGAAGGTCGTCCAAAATCAGTTGTTGTTCCGAAAAACATTGATGCTGTGCGCGAACTGATATTGCAAGATCGTCATGTGACCTATCGTGAGATAGAGACAACCTTAGGCATTAGTGGGACCAGCATACACTCAATATTGCATGAACATTTAACTGTCAAAAAAATTTGTTCGCGTTGGATCACACACAATTTGTCAATCTCTCAAAAAAAGGGCTCGTGTCGATTGGTCGAAAGAAATGCTCGAAAACAACACAAATAGCGCTCGTATGTCAAAACGTTCTGAGGACGTATAACCTCAAAAACTTCTAACTTTACGATAGAGCTGTCAGTTGACAGATTGCAACACCAGGGTTGCCAAATCTCGAAATATAAAAGGCAACCTATGTAACAAACCATGTGTATAGTATGTATAGTAAAAAGTTGCAAGACTAATTGCGTCCAGATTGTACGATTTTGAGGACCCACAATGGTACACAAGAGGTTACATCAGAACTTGCGACCAACTAATTCAAACAACATTGCAAAGACTTTTAATTATGTAAATTCGTTAAAGTTGTCAGTGAAAATGTGGTAACCGACAATTCAACCCAACACGAATGATAAGACGATGTAATCATGTAAAAAGTATAATCGAACAGATAAATTAAATATAAGCACTGATTGCTACAGTACACGATAAGTAATAAACAAAGTTAATATATATGTGACGTGGTTTGTTGTAAAATATAAATATTTTTTAGCGGCTTTTACAGGTGATTATTGGCCCGTACTGTCATCGATCACGAACCAACTCTTTATACTATTGCAAGCAACCAGAAGATGCCAGATCGCTCTCTTACTCTGTGGAGCCATCGTCGCCGAAACGACCTTTTCGCCTAACAAAAAACGGCTCTCCTTTCAAAGATCGCTGTATCATTTGGTTCGGAACAGCACGCAGAACGTGATCGAGCCAGTGTACTCGCTGTCCTTTGTTTTCATGCACGATATCAGGATTTTGTATTAAATTCCTGATCTCGCGATTGAAAAGAACTCAGCATGTCCCTTCCGTGTCACTTTTTGGACCATACTTATTTCACAAGCATGATTTTCTCTCGAATGGTAGAAGCCATCTCTCGTACTCATCCGTCAAGGTCCAACTCTCACGTCCACACATGACAATGGGTCTGATCACCACTATGTACAATTCCCGCTTATTCGTATTTGCATTTTAGAAGTGGACGTAGAAGATGTAAAGCCCGATTGCCAGCGGCAAAGTGAACCTTGATATCCTCTCCCACACTATTATCGTAAGTGATGAGAAATTCAAGATAGTTGAATTTCATTACACCTTCAAACGTGTGGTTACCACTACTGAAATTAGTTGCGTCTTGGTCTCGAAAACCAGAGATCAGATGTTTGGTTTTGGACTCGTTAATTTTGAGACCAACGGAAGCTGAACACTGTTCCAGTGGACCAAGTATCTGTTTCACTCCGTTGCCATTTAATCCAATCACACAGATATCATCTGCGTATATGCAAAAAGTTTATTGGATTGTCGGAATAAGATATTGTCTTGAGGTGTTGTACTTTAACGAAGGATGTATTCCAACATTATATTAAAAAGTATAGGAAGCAACACATCTCCTTGTCGAACACCAGTAGTAACTGCAAATGTTCTCGATAGTCTGTTCTCAACTTTCACACAGTATATGACTGCGTTACTGTCATTTTATAAAGATATACATATTTGTTTAGTATTCCTTAATATACAAGCTCATACTCTAGTATCTCTCGATTGATCGAGTCATAGGCTTCTTTGAAATCTAGGAATACCTAAACTTGATCAGTGACTAACCGATTTGGACTGAAACCTCCTTGGTAGTCACCAATAATTCCCTCGACCAGGAGAGTAATTCTTTCCAAGATAATGTATGACAGTAACTTGTATGCTGTGCAACGGAGAGCTATACCACGATAATTCTTGCATCTATAATACAAATTGAACAGCGCGCAAGTAAATGATCCCCTGTACGTAATATATTTATCTATGCGACCAATCAATCAAATGCAATATAAAAACCAACCAAAATGTCATTTTTAAAAATAGTTTTTATTGTCGCACTAAAAAATATGTCAAACTTAAAATAGATTCTGGAAAAAAGTTGTGTAACTTTTTGACTATTTTTTATTTGACATACATAGCCATAGTTATTAGTTAAACAACGTTCTTACACTTAAACATTAATCATTGTATCTATGCCAAAAAAGGGTATAAGAACATAATACATATATTTAGTATATACGAACATCATATAATGTCAACATATTATATTGTAATACAAAACCATAACATGACGAAATCAAACATTTATATATAAATAGTTATCCAAGCCGGGAATAATATCATTAATGTATACTCATATATGGACCACTTAAACCATCTCATGTTTAATTTTTTTTATTTTAAATCATCCCACAACAAATTAACAGTATGAGTTATGGCAACAACAAAACTAGTAGTGACATTATATCATTGTTGCCATTCGATGACATATCGACATATAGAAGAAAAAATACAAATTATCAGTATTATGATAAAATATATAAATTAAATTAACGATTAATTAACAAAATTTATTAATTATAAAAATTTGATATACTTTCTTAAGTTAACTGGATTAAACAAGGAATTGGTTTTTCTTTTTCCTTTTTCAATATACAAAACTATTTAGTCAAAACTCAAGATATCTCAAATAGGTTGCGAAATCAGAACATTATTTAATATCTCGAACAAATGACTGATTTGCTCTAAGAATAGTCCGATTTTAATAAAACTATTTACATAGATTTAGAAAACTTTTTCAAAAGATGTGTAACTACTCCAGTCTTATTAATCGTAGTTATTTGCGCAATTAAGATTCAATTAATCAGCAAAAGCAGTCGACAATTTTATCAAGACGGATTATAAGTGTTGCGTTCCTTCTTTCGTTCTGAATATTTTTGTTTGCGATATCATGGTTGATGAAAAATGCAAAACGATTTTGCTGCCATCATCTATAAGTAAATAATTTAAGTGATTGACATTATTCTTTTATGATTGATATTTTTACATTATATTTAAGAGCATTTTATTTTCGTCTCTTTCATTTAAATATCATGCTATCTCTTTATCGAAATGTTTGTTCCGTCCAAAAGATAAAGTGAAGTGAAACCAACTTGATGAAAAAAATTCACAAGAAAAAAACGTCATTTTTAACCAATCAAAGTGCTTAAAAACAATTTTGGACTGAAAGAACGAAGAAAGGCACGTAACACTGAATCTGCCTTAAGATTCAAAATTGTTGCATTCATTGGAAATATATTTAGAATGCGTAAGGACACTGGTCAGTTGGAGATTTGTTAATTGGAATTATTATAATATAATTAATTTAAATTGGATTTTATACTCGAATGAATGCAAATGAAGGCATCGACGTCAAAATTGTTCAGAATCTGACATTACACCATACATACCAGTAGTTAGCACTCGTCACTAAACAACGAATCATGCCAGTTTTAAACCAATTTTGTTTGTTGAACACATCATTCTGTCACAGAGTTGCCACCGAGACAATATGTGGTTTACAGGTGCGATCAATACCAAGCTGAAAACTTTGGTGGTGGACTCTTAATAGTATCGACGCATCAATATCAAATTTCATTATCGATCTCATTGTACCCCGCATACTGGGACACTAAAGCTGAAATTAACAGCGCTTCAAAGTCATCTGATATCATCTTATACTCACGGGGATTTTAATTTACAACTTATAAATTGGACTTATAATGAGGAGGTGGATATTGTGTACTCAGATACGAAATGACTTATCATAGTTACTGTTTTGGATCTAAATCTCAATCAAATTAAACTGAGTAGGTAGAATTCTTTATCTAATATCAGAAATATCTACTAATAGTTGCCAACTTTCATTTTATCGCGAGAACATCGATTGGGTAAGCAAATTGAATAATGAGAACGTTTATGTAAGATTATATTTTATTTGACGCCATACATTTATTATTTCCTATAACGATGTTAAAACCAAACAAATATCCGCAATAGTATAATGACAGACTCACTAACCTCAAAAAGAGAATAGGTAAGGCCTAATTAGCAAACAAAATTTCACAATAGGTATACTACTGAATTTTCGAAATATATTACGATTTTAAATACAAGAAGTGTAGCATCAAAGGTACATCTGGATCCAAATCAGCTTTCGACATTTTTCAAAACTAAACTTAAAATTACAGGTTTTTCAGTAGATATGTCATATAACGAACAGAAATACTATAATTCTACTGTCATATCACACATCTCTGCTGAGTCCTTTCAATCGGTTTATAAGCCATAAGATGTTTATAAATATAAAAATCGATCGACCAAATAGCGCAGTGGTTAGAGCTGCGGAAATTGGAGCAGGAGGTACCGGGTTCTCGAATCCCGATAGAATCAGAATGCAAAACGGATTTTTCACCATTCGATTACGATCGGTGGTGGAACCAATTAACAACGTTAACCGAGGTATGACTGTACCATCGAAATATACAACTATTGATTTCATACTCGTGGTAATCTAACAATAGAACATAGACGTGAGATTTTAAAATCCTCTTTTATTGGAAAACTGCTGTTCGATCAAATACACCATCCATACTAGAAAATAATTGCATTAAAGTGTTAAGCACATTAACGAGTTCATGATTTCCTCAATCTATAGAAATATACAGGAGTGGTTTACAAACGAAAGTTGATAAACCACTTTCCTCCATCCCGATGAATTGACTTATATTTTTATTGTTGTACTTAGGTACGTTTATTGATGTACTATCATTCTAATTGTATTGATTTTGTATCTTAAGTCAAATGTTTAAACTTGAATGAAAAAATTATTAACACTATTTCATATCAACCATAATCTATATGGTACGCTAATAATATTTTAACTATTTGGTCGAGCACAAATCCGAAAGTGTAAAAGAGTTAGAAAGACATCTCACATATTCCATAAGAATAATAAGTATTTCTCACAACGTTGATAAGTTTTAATGTGATAGGGAAGTTTATAATACACTCAAGCAGAAATTTGCAAAATAGTAATGTAAAGGTTTCCACGTTTAACGTTCAAAACTAGATCCGAAGCTAGGCTCCGTAATAAGCTCAGACTAAATACGATCAGCGATTCAAACTAATACGATTTCATTCAAAATATATATTATACACAATCTTATAAATAAACCAATATCATTGACAGACTTCACACAACATTCATCACCATTCAGTTGTTTATTCACTAATCCTATATAATTAAGCAATATTTATCACATTAAACAGCTTTTACTGCCAATTATATATCTTCGTACACATTGAAAAATTAAAGACAATTCACTCTTACTGAAAAACCGCAACAGAATTTATTTATAGACATTTTATTTCAATGCAATTTTCTTATTGAAAAAAGAAACGAAAGATTTAATTTTTATAATTATTAAAAAAACATATCTTCTGTGCACATATAAGTATATATCTACATATAAGAAATGCATCTCAGACAATATGTATAAAATAAATGTTATAATTCTCATGCAATTAAGACGTTGCTGATTTTTATTTAACTTGGATTTAAGATTAAAATTGTGAATATGAATGGATAAGCATTTATCGATTATGTGAATCGTATCAAATGACATTCGTCTTATGTATGTACTTTTAAAATACATTTTTGCTAAATAAGACATTTCGTCTTTCTTATGAGCCTTACACGAGCAAAATGTTTATAAAACCATATAAGGTTAGTTTTAATTTAACTAGCATTATGTATACGTATAAATAGTTGTAATGAGTAAATTATTTGAGTGCGGTTATGAAATAATAAATAAATTTCTGATTCATTCAAAAATAATATTTTTTCGTTGAATAGTTTGGATACATCTCATACTATCCTACTACATTACATACAAACTATTTATGAACACAACTAAATTTACTACCGCGCCTTAACTTAAGGTTATATTCAAATTAATTCATCCAAAATTCTTTTAAAATTTTATACCTCCACTGGTTTATTAAGATAAACACAAATATGAATTTATGTATAAAATTCACTTTCAAATTTATTTAAATGCTCATAGTTATACTCAAAATAGTTTCCTCTCTACTCGGTAATCATATTCACACAACCAAATAAACAAAAGATGTATTTGTAAAGTAAACAGATCTAATTTGCATATTTATTACGTTTACAAAGAAATTCTTGGTATAGTTAAAATAGTTGATTAAGTTTATACGTATGTACGAGTATGTGTTTACACCAACATATACATCTTACATATTTAGTTATCGGGGTTTTCAATAAGAGTGATATTATTTCTTTAAAAAAAACACTAATTGTTAAGGAAATTGAAATGTTTTTTATTTAATGTGAAGTACAATCGATACAATTAAGTTCTGCATAAAACGTCATTCAAATGGCATCCTCGACTTTTTATGCAAGAACGAATTCGATGAACCCAATTTTCGAGCACTTTTTCCAATAAATCAAGTAGTAGTTCCAATAAATAGCACGTTCAATATTGACTTGTAAGGCTTGCAGTGAGTTTAGTTTATTCAATTATTTATCCCCAATTCTTAAGAACGTCTTGGAATCGAAAAATTACGGTCTTTAGCAACACTTGCAGCAATATTTGGATTACTTCGAGCATTTTTTTGCCTTATTGGCGATTGAACATTATGTAAAGCAAGATCGTGTGATTTAACCTCATTGGAATATTTTCTCTGGGGTTACGTAAAGTTACTTGCCTACGTTGATAACCCGAGACAATTGAACACCTGGAAATCAACCTGCGAAAAGTTATTGAAGAAATTTAGCCGCAAATGCCGCAAAATTTTGTGGAAATTGGTGTTCCAGATTGCACCCTATACGCGCCAGTCGTGACGGCCACATGGCTGAAATTATGTTTTAACCCTTTATCTTAAAACTCTACTCAGAGTTTTTTTATATGGTGTTAAGGTTGGACATCTAAGCATAATTCTGTGTAAGATTTTTATCCCTACTACCTTTTCGCTGTGCATTTTGGATTTCTATGTCGTTGTGGATTCTAATCAAGGAGTTATTGTCCTAGTTAAAAGATAGCATTATGTTTTGTATTTACTCATAAATTAGTACTTTTGTGAATACGATATGGCGATATGGACAGTTCGAAAATGACACATTTTGGGAGTTCTCAGTTGCAATCAAATAAACAGTTGCAATGATCGAACCATAAAATATATTATACCATTTACAAACAGGTCAATTTCTGTGGATCGTGCAAATTTAATTACTCTAGAGGGAAGTTTACTTCGATCCAAAGAAATATGGACAAGTAAAAGATTTCTAGAAGATTACTTTCTATCCTAGATTCTACTAAATTCCAAAGAGAAAAACATTTATAACATAATACATAATATTATAAATTTCGTTTAGGCCTAGAATATAAAAAGATAATTGTGTCCGAGTATAAATAATACACACTTTAAACAGTTTTTATTGTAAAGCGAGTACGTTTATTTGAAAAATAATTTTTCAGTGAGTTGCAATTCGAGTTGTTGCTTGTATGTTGTAAGTCACTAGGACGGTTTCGATCTAATGATGACGTCATTGAATGACTGTGATCGAAAAGGTCAAATCTATCTCAACAGGCATTTGCTACTTGCACATGATGATATTCTTCGTACTGTGCGAATCGTATATTCGTATAATCGTTCAGTCATGACGCACAGTGCTAGCGAATTACAAGAGCTTAACTCGAAATATCGATTGTTGATTGTGACGTCGTAATGATAATTGTATCTATGAATTATTTGGGTTACTCTGAACGCCAACATTATACTCCCCTCAAAGTAAATTACCCACTTGGTTTCTGATTAGATTATCTATGTCGTAATGCGTTGGGTTGTGCCTGATTTCACCCGCTAAGTGATTGGTGGTTTGGCTTTGTTGGAGCATGGAACGAACTTCCTGGAAATAGCTGAGCCTTGAGAAGCGCGAAACGGACTACCACCATTAAGAGAAGGCAATTCCATTGCAAGAAGTTAATCTTTGCCGTGTTAGGTTAGATAGTAACTATAGGATGAAATTTTTGGAAGGTTGTGTCAGAAGACATAGAAAACAAATTTTAAAGATTTTAGTTTCTAAGAGTCAAAGTATAATCTAAAATAGATTATTAATAAGATCAAACTCAAGTGCCAATTTCAGGTAAAACTTATAATTTAATTACATCTCAGCTTGTTAAAAAACAACCAATTAGGTAGATATATTGGAAAATCAACAATGTTAATAACAAACATTTCTCTAAATTTTGAAAATTGACAAATCTCCACCAATCACAGTCATGATTAATTTTTGAATAACTGGGAAAGTTTAAGTGTTCAACGCTTTGAAAGCAGTGATTGAAACTGTTCACGTTAACTTAAGTCAAAATGGAACGTGTTCGAAAATATGGATATAAACTGAAAAGAAAGAAAATGACACGGAAAATATCCAAAAATAGATTTGTTATAAAGAATACAATAAATCGCGCATTACGAATTTGCATCTGTAGTTTCCTAGGAGTCTGCACAATTCGTCGAAAAACAAAACGTCCGACATCAAATTGTTGGCTTGGAGGATTTAAAAGCCGAAATGATTGGAACTTTGAATTTGTTATGGAGGAAATGAATGATGGCAGAGATGTTCTAAAGATTAATAAATGGTAAATGTCGTGCAGAATTAAAGGAGAAAATATCACCATTTGTTACGCCAGGACGGGTAACACGAGGAACGGTAAATGCGCATAGGATTTCTACTCTCCACACAATTCATAGCACCCTTGTCAGATAATGCTCTCATTAGATAATTGTGCTCTCAGAGAAAAGGTTTAATGACGAAATAAAATTTATATTAGGAACGAATACGCCATTAACCGTTTTGGGGACGGCCAAATGTTAGATACTGATGGAACGTTTTATAATGTTCCATCGATTATGTGGCAATTGTTTAGCATTCATTGCAAAATAGGTGATCAGATTCTTCTTCTTGTGTTTTGTCTCATGTGTTGAAATCTAAAAATTCATATTAAGAATTTCCTAATGAATAGTATTATTTAGCAACCGAGTTAAAAAAAAGTTAAGTTGTTGTGGCTGCTATCGCACACTTAGACCAATTTTGATCCGTTGTGATACCACTCTACACGGTTATAGGTCCGAGTTTTTTCGTAGAACCATCTGCGCATTGCATAGCTAAACACGACAGAGGATCCAGATATGTTCATTTTTCACCACCGATCGCACCGCCCAAACGATCGAAGGTGAAAACCCCATTGCTTGATCATATTTCCCTTCTGCTACGTTTAAAGAATGCCTATTTCATTTTGGACAAACTATATTGAGACGTACTCCAAAAAAAAAAGGCCTCTCCAGATAATATGGCAATAATGAAACTAAAAATTTTACAAATCAGAATGCTGATAAATTTATCATTTGTACCACACCCAGAAATTCCAAAGTATTACTCGGAGTTAAGCACCACCTTTAAAAATACATCTTTATAAAAGTTAGGATTTTGGTTTAAAAAATCCTGCATACTCGTATCAGGTTAAACAAAGCAGAAGCCAAAATATGATTCAATGTTTTGGTCCGTTGTCAATATAGTAAAAGAAAATTTATCCGTGAACTCAAAATTTTGTTGAACCTTGGCATCGTCGATTGAAAGTAATAGTTGGAAAGAAAGTTTGAGGAATCTATGTTTAAGTATTATAATAGACCAATGTTTTACACATAATATTATTTAAATTTATAATAAGAAAAAAATTGATCGTGACTTTTGAAAGTCACTTTTCAGAATCGCCTTTAGAACTCACTTATCAGTTAAAATTTTATTACAAAGCTACGGAAAACTCATTTTTCATTTGCTTAGAATCTGCTACCTATTAACCAAACCAATTGTATAAATTAACTTGTTTAAAGATCTAAACTAATTTAGGACCAGCATTTTATCAAAAATATACTTTAAAGAAATTCTTCTTTTGTTTAGTTTATTGATTAATTATTATTCATGAAATGTTTAATCTATTTGAAAAATGGGTTCAACCATAATTTTTAAATATGAAATCGATTTCGGCCCCCAAATAGTAGTAAATATCGTTAAAAAAATTTATAAAACTTACGCTTCACAATATGGTGATTTATTAAATCCTTTATATGTTTTCATATTTAATGCCATACTACATTCGGTACACTTAAAGCATGTTTTATGCCAAATCTGAAAATAAACAAAGAAAAAATGTTTATAATTAAAAAAATTCCATATTTCTTACTACATCATAATAATTAAAATAGTACCACAATTAACAATGGTGTAATTTCACATTATAGTTTTGCGCATTTGTTGTTATTATAAATGTATCACACAAAATACAGTGGAAACTAGAGTAGCATATGCAGTAAAATTTTTTGAATAAGTATTAGTTTGGTCGCCACTAACCCTAGTATGATATAAATAACTTGGCAAAAATTCGGCTCATTCAGAAAATAATTAACTACAATCAATACAGGCTTTCATTTTGGTACGTGTTACTGTACCGCAGAGCTAAAATTGTGAAATAATATACCACGGTTAATCACAATGCCAAATACGGCAAAGGAACGATATACACTTCTATACATGCATATACAATAAGACACAAAGAAAGATCTTCATCGCGCAATTTAACTATACTCAACGCGAGTATACACTTATAGCGAACGACACAATAATTGTCATGTCATTGTTTTAAAATAATTATAAATTAATTTAATTAGAAAGTAAATTTCTCGACGACTATCAAAGTTTACTACAAAATAATATATAACAATGAATTTCCATCCATTTACATATCTTAACGTACTTTTTTTACAACAATTTGATAGTTTGACTTTATATAAACAACAACAGCAACAAAAACAAAAAAGAAACCACTTTAAATTGAAAACGGATGTAGGTCATTTAAAACCAAATGTATATAGAGACTTTAATTGGTAATACATATAGCACAACAACATCAGTATACCGATGATAGCGATGGAGTTATAATTATTATTCTGTAATAGTTTTCCAATAGGGTTTTCCCGAAACTGTATCACGTTGCATGTTTTAAATTTTAATTAAAAATCGATAAAAAAAATTGCTTCTCAATAATAGTTACTTTCAGTTTTGCTTAAAACGAAATAAGTATTTTACTAGTGAGCAGTTAAAGTAAATGGCACGACAGGATATGTCTGATACGACGGAAATTTTCATAACTAATATAAAATATGTACATCTGTGCCAAAAGACAGTGACGCAGTCACAGTGCTATGTCAAAGTTGAGAACAGGCTATCGAGAATTCTTGCAATCACCACTGGTGTTCGACAAGGAGATGCGCTGTCCCCGATACTTTTTAATCTCATGTTGGAATACATTCTTCGTAAAAGTGAAACACCTCAAGACAATATCTTATTCCGACAATCCAATCAACTTCTTGCATATGCAGATGATATCTGTGTGATTGGATTAAATGGCAACGGAGTGAAAGAGATACTTAATACACTGAAACAGTGTTCAGCTTCCGTTGGTCTCAAAATCAATGAGTTCAAAACAAAGTATATGATCTCTGGTTTTCGAGACCAAGACGCAACTGATTTCAGTAGTGGTAACCACACGTTTGAAGGAGTAATGAGATTCAAGTATCTTGGATCTCTCATCACTCACGATAATAGTGTGGGATAGCATATCAAGTTTCGGCTTGCCGCAGGCAATCGGGGTTTATATTCTCTACGTCCACAGCTGAAATCAAAATTTCTTGCAAATGCGGATAAGCTGAAACTGTACAGAGTGTTGATCAGACACGTTGTCATGTATGGATGTGAGAGTTGGATCTTGACGAATGAGTACGAAAGATGGCTTCGACCATTCGAGAGAAGAATCATGCGTGTGATATATGGCCCAAAACGCGACGGTGATGGCACATACCGAGTTTGTTTCAACCACGAGATCAGGAATGTAATGTAAATTCCTGATATCATGCATGAAAACAAAGGACAGCGAGTACGCTGGCTCGGTCACGTTCAGAACCGAATGATACAGCGATCTTTCAAGGAAGAACCGCCTTTCAGTAGGCGAAGAGGTCGCTGTCGGCGTCGATGACTCCACGGCGTAGAGAGCGATCTGGCATCTTCTGGTTGCTTGCAACAGTATGAAGAGCTGGCTCGTGATCGAAACCGATGGAGTCAGATTGTTAACACGGTACGGGCCAATATGGCCTGTAAAAGCCGACAAAAAAAAATATATAAAACAACATAAAGAACAACATGACTTGACGCTACTCAGATGGAAATACATAAAGACCAGGAGGCTGTTATGAAACTATCCGATATCGGAAAATACAATGCCCTTTGTGAAATATAATCACGAAATTAGCAATAATGCGTTTTGCAACTCACTTTTTTTAGCGGTTTTTATTGCCCGTCAACAATCTGGACTCTACCGGTTTCGATCACGAACCAGAGGATATTAAGCCTAATTGCCAGCGACAAGGTGAACCTAGATATCGTATCCTACACTATTATTGTGAGCAATGAGAGATCCAAGATACTTGAATTTCGTCTTTTCATTGATGGATTGTCAATGAACATCTCTGTGATCTTTATTTGAGGGTATTCAAATACAGCTTGTGATGCATGTGGAACAGTAAGATGGGCAGAAAAACGTTAACACAGAGGTTTCTATCCTGGTCCCGAATGGCAGTGAACCGAGATCTGAAGGTATGCTGCAATTCGGTGATTCCTTTAAAGAAACCACGCGAAATGCGCTCATTGCTGAGTTGTTGTACTCTTAAGACCTTAACCTTGCACCATTTGCGCCTCTTTTGTTTATAAATGCGTTTAGCTGTCCTAATTTGCAACTCTCTTGAAGATGCTAAATTTTATTCTGTTGTTGTGATTTAATTTAACTAATGGCTTGTCAAATGAAATCGATTACTGAAATTTTGCTCTAAATGATCCACAGTTTAAAATCCATTGAAAACACCCAAAAATGAAATTCGTCTACTACATAGCAGTTGGAATTTGACATTCGATTTCCGGAAACTCCGGTTTTATTTATTCTTTTTAGTTTCATTATAGCGGATTTTTTGATATTGTTTTTCATTATAGCAAAATCCGCTATCGGATCCCATATCGAATTTTTCATAATAGCCCACCATAAATTAAATTAACACTAAACCCTCACTTAGCACTGAGAATCTATCTAAACGGGAGGCTATTATGAAAAATTCGATATCAGGTCGGAAATCGGATTTTGCTATTATGGAAATCCGATATCGAAAATCCGCTATTATGAAACTAAAAATACAAAATGAAATCGGATTTTCCGAAAATCGAATGTCAAATCGGATTTTCCGAAAATCGAATGTCAAAATCCGACTATTAGATTTTTGGATTTTTGAAGTTTAGATTTTTGGACATGTATGTGAAGTAAACCTAGGGTTCATCCCAGAAAAAAGCAATGCCAACACATATCTTAACTCTCATGACACTTTTCACTCTCATCCCAGAAAAATTTACTATCCTGATAGTTTTGATTTAGTCAGACCAGTAAAAATGACTGTCACGATAACCAAACAACTTTGATTAATTGCTATAGTGACTAATTTAATATAAATACACAATAAAGTTAGTCAGCTCCACTAAAATTAATTTCAATAATATTCATATTGCAATAAACAACTTATTTATGTGTGTCAAGCATATTTTTTTAATAAACAATCAATATTTGAGTTTTAAATAGTAACTTAAACATAGAAACGATTTCTTGGACGGACTAACCGGTTTAAGATTTATTAAGAATGGTTTGAACTAGCTTATGTGATTTTTCCAAAACTATGATTGGGTTCTTCAAATATGGAAACCATTTCTTGGACGGACTAATCGATTTTGGATTAGAATTATTAAATGGTTTTCATTGTTAAGTGACTTAATAATTCACTATATTTTCAAGCTAACTATAAATTAAAACAGAAAAAGAAGCCTAATGATAATATTTATAAAAATTACAAGAATCGGAAAAGTGGAGAAGGACAACTTCAGTATGACTACTCTAAATGAAATCAAATTTCTTTTTAAATTATAGCATAGCATTTAATTTAACCAAGTTCTAATGTGTAGGGAATAGAATACATAAAACTATATTAAATTTATTAGGAAACTTAATATTTCAGTGAGATAAGATAAGAGTCGCATAATTTGTATTAAAAATATAAATTCTGGAACAAACATAAAAGTTGATAATATTTCGATAGTTTATCGTTAATAAACAGAAACACGCGAACTAGCCATTTGGACAGCTTTCTATAATTCTTTTTCTCAACCTACGTTAATCCTCTTTCTTAAACTACTTCCTAAGTACGTTGTACCTTTAGCCGGGTTTATTGGCGAAATTTTCTGTTCATGCAGGATAATGCTGAAATACGGCTGGCATAGTATACCAGTACCTCCAAGAGGTAGATGTGCCTGTTATGAAGTGGCCAGCTCGAAGCCCGAACATTAATGGGAGGTGTTGAACAGAAGAATTCGATCCAGAGATGTTGCTTCAACGAGTCTCAAGGAGCTGCAACAGCGTTCGTAGAAGAATGAAAGGCTTCGATTTTTATCCCTAATTTTCATGCTGACAAATTCTCAAAAACATGTACCTCAGATGTTTACCCCCAGAAACCAATTTGATGACACGTATAAGTACAAAAAAACTAGATAGGTATTGAAATAGACTTTGAGTCTGAATCAAAAGAAGAATAAAAAGAAATATTGTTGTTTTTTATATTTTTAGACTTTTGTGGAAAATTGAGCAATGTGCGATTTTTTTTAAGTGGATATAACATTTATCAAAATATTGTATAAATTACATTTATATTTTAGTATTCGTTAGAAAAACTATATATTCTAGACCGACCAAATATCGCATGGTTTATACTATGTACATAGTTTGATCTAATTTGTATCGAATTGATTTCTCCGAATACTCTACCCGCTAAATTAAACTGTGTTGGAGGTTAGGGATCAAAACAGAAAGCATAGATGACTGTTTACTGTTTACAAGTACTTATTGCCAACTGTTTCTCATACATATAACCAAATAAATACAACTTGAATCGATTAAGCCAATCAGTTCCTACACAACAATACATATTCTGAGTTCATCTCCGACAGCCATTACCGACAGTCTATAGTTAATATTAATAAAATCTAAACATTTTATCTGTTGCTACAAATTGAGTAACATTTATATAAAAATAATAAAATGCGGGTGGATTGTAGAAACTATATGTATATAATGCATATATAGTTTTTATAAATAGTTTAACTAATTTAGATTATATTAATAGACAAGAAACTAAATAGCTTTGTCAATTTAAAATTTTGAAAATTTATAGTATTTGCCGTTTAAAATTTAATTATTCTATTTAGTTTAGCATTTCCTCCTACCACTACCATTAGCCACCAACTGAGTATTTAGATATCTTCATTTATGTCGCACATATAACCTTCACTCATATTCGTACAAGCTACAACCATTCAGCTTTCTAGGTCTAATACTTATGAAATATACAAATGGATTAATCACACATCCATTGATCTCAACTCGCACATAACAATTAGTTTAATGAATTTAAATTGAAGCAAAATATTATTCGGTTCTCTTTACGACCACAGTCTTAACACAAAATTATACATCTCAATTTTTTTCTTTTTGCACGATATATGGACATATATGTTTACATAAATATTTATACAGTTTTTTTATAAACTAATTAATTAAAATATGAATATTTAAACTTAGAAAGATAGTCTTCGGACACGCCCGAATAAAATAAAGAAATATCAAATATTAGATATTTAACCAAAAAATTAACTGATTCTACCTTACCTGCGTGATATCTATTATATTCACGTTTATAAGATTTATACCAAATTCCTGTGTAACCTAATTAGAATTATGAAACAAGATTTTAAAAATTCTATGTCAATAGGTCGGATCTTTCGTTTCTTAATCTTTATAATTTAACACTTTGGCTGCCACTGTGGTAATGAGCATTAATTCCATCCAACCATGCCAAGGTTGTTATAGACATGCATTCGAAATTCTGCTTTTCTGTGCCAGTGTTGTTCAAAACACGCCATACATTCGTATTTCCACACAATCACGCCAGTGTTGTTATGGACATACATACGCCAGTGTTGTACAAATTCTAAATTTCTAAACAAAATTACAAAACACATCTAATAGCGTATTAAACATGTATTATTTGCAATATTATACATTAGTCCCTGTACAATTTTACTCAGTATTCGTTTAGCACTATTTAGTTACTTTGTGTCCAATATAGATGTCACTATTGAATTTTGACTATTTATTTGCATTACATAACTCAACATATTGCCTTCGGTTAATAATTCGATTTGAACAGAGTGTGCCACTTCGAAATTTCGAATGCATGTGTACGGTAACATTGGTGTGCTGGTAATTTTTTTTAAATGTATCCTGGCATACAGTATAATTTTCTTGGAATGTATGTGTACGACAACACTGGCGTAGGCAAATTGAGTTTGAAATATACATATGTTCAGAACACTACTATCGTGACAGGATGAAATTTATAATGTATGTCTAGAACAACATTGGTATAGTGAGATAGCATTTACTATGTATGACTATAACAACACTGGCCCTATAAGAAAAATTTTGGAATTTATGTTCGGAACATCATTGGCGTGGTTGGATGTAATTTTGGACGTATGTCTATGTAGAACAACGTTGGCAAGGTTGGATGGAATTAAGAGTGTATGCTCATTACAAAATTGGCCGCCAAAGTGTTAACATCTTTTCATCAGTATACGTTCGCTTCATAATTCGCGGGTTATATACAAAGGTTATTATATGGTATGATTTTTTACTTGATGACAAACATTATGTTAATAAGACGACGGATGCTAATGATGAATATTTAATATAGAAAATTCTTATAGAATATTTATGTATATATAAAGAAAACGGTATTGTGGTGATTAGAGTTTATTATAACAGTTTAGAGACAAAAGAAATTGAAATGTTTCGTCAAAATTTATATAATTTTTTTTTTAAATTCTTACGATCATTATGAACTGTTAAATATTGAATAAATTTTTCGGTATTTTCGTCTTAAATGAGGGAATATTTTTAAATTAATTTTAATTACATTGTATTTTAATCAAAGTTATTAGTTTTCTTCACTTAGATACAATCTTTTATTTTAGAGATCAGATGCGTACCACAATATTACTTAAGTGTAACGATGAAATCATACGTTCTGAAATGTATTTGTTTTTGTTGCAATCATCTAATTATTTAAAATTTATTTATTTGCAGAAAATAATATCTAACAAAATGGTTTTTAACGTTTTCCCAAACAAATTATTGATACCATTTTGTGGAATGGCTTTAATCAGAAGTCGTTCATATCTAATGTGATGTTCAATCATCATTACGATTTCTAATATTACCACACCTTCTTATTTTGAAATTTGAACATTTAAGTATACAAATCATATTAAAATCACATTCTACGAGAAGTAAAGATCAATAAAAAAGTTTCTCCATGAAAAAAAACGAAAATTATTTTATATATTAATAAAATAATTTTCGTATTAATTAATTTTAGGCATTCGAACTGGTCTAATGTTAAACCAAGTGAATGCAGCTTTTTTTTTTTATTTTTCTCTATGTAGTGTAGAATCAACTCTACAGACATCTTATCTTATATTCTAATTTACATAAAAATTATTTGAATTGCATTAATTAAAAAATTATTGGTAGTAAATCCAGATCCACGGACTATAAGAGCTATTCCACAATGCATTTGATATCTCCATCTTTGTCATAACACTGGTTTATTAACACCTATACATATTTTTAAAATTAACCAATATCTGCGGATATTTCTCACTTTATGAGAACGATAAGTCATTTTCAAATTCGTAAAAATGTAATGTTAAATATTATAGGGATATTTGTATTATTTCAAACTTAAAGTATTGTATAAGTGTTTTGAGAAGCTTGTGAACGACCAATTATTACTACAAATAAACATTTACTCATTCACTGAATCTCAATTATGTCTTACAAAGGAAAAAATAGTGCAGATTGTGTACACAGAACTCAATTCATAAAGATTAGTATTTTCACTTCCAGATTGGTAGTTTCACTTCCTATTATTGTTACATAGGTTAGTTCTTTATTTTTCATACTATTCTTAAATATTGTTTTAAATTATTACTGTTATTTCTGTGTTAATTTAACATAACCACTTAATATCACTTAAGTGGTTTTGTCAAATTTTATTTAATCATGGTTTTTATCATTCCTATCATTTCACGCCAATTTTCACTTTTCACCCAGTTATGTTATTTTACCAATACACTTTTTACAATCACAAATCATTACAGTTTAAAATTTGACTACAAACGTCACTAAATGAAAAGAATGCATTTTATGCCAGAAAATTCACGCTCGCTAATTTCGATTATTTTTTCGATGGTTATCTTGGTACGTTTGAGGTATGTATTACTTTTATTTCGAATAAGTTTTATGATAAGTGTTGAACACTTAGCGTTTATTAATTTGCCTATAGTTTCATACTTCCAGCGTATCGCATTAGGTATGTAATGAATATGTGCAGTAAAATATCAAATAAAGTTTAACATTTAAATTATGAGGATCCATTCCCTGCAAGTGTGGAAACAAAACTGATTTAAATGGATTAAGGATATTAGTCACTCAAACAACTAACCGCTATCAACCTCTGTCAACAAGTGGTAATCGGACTACTTATACTATAATACCATAAAAAGTAGTGGCAATATCGACCAAATGGACCAGTGGTAACAGCTGTGGCAATTGGAGCGGAAGGTACCGGATTCGAATCGCGAAAGGAGCAGGGTATAAAAAGGTTTTTTCACCATCTAATTACGATCTATGACCCCCTGTTGGAGTGTAGAACTGACATGGAAGATGGGCCAATCCATCTTCTATGTGAGTACTATAGGCTGAGATGGAACTATACAGTGTGCAGATGGCTCTACGTAAATCGGTCCTATAACGGTGCGTCCTTGATTTTGCTATGTAATGGCGTAAAGTAGGACGTAACTAAGCGAACTGCGAATAATTTGCGAGTGTCTTGAGAGCCCCAAAACAGATTGCAAAAATAGAGACCAACAGAAGTAGTTGCAGTAAAATGAGATACACCACGAACAATACTTAAAGCTTTTCGATTAAAACTAGTTTTTTCCATTCTAATATTTTATGGCTGTATATAGGTTCTAGAGAACCAAACTATGAGCAATCACAGATGTCAGTAAGACAAGATCAGTTCAAGAACCCTGTTTAAACCTATACTAATATTCATTCAAATATATTTTACTTTCCTGTTTTTAACACGAACATCGCATTTGCAATGTTGCTATAAATAATACTGGAAAATTTAGGACTTATAAAAAATTAATTTTTTACACAAGATTTTACTCTGCGAAATCAATTACACTTACTTAAATAAGAAAAGTTCAGAGGATACATATGTTACGAACATTTAAAAAAAATTGTTCATTATCTCAACAAAACTATTGAGTTATTAAGGTTATAATAAGTATTCAACCGTACTGTGTTGTACATTCTCAGATATATAATTCATAAATTGCAAATTTCTATCATTCAACTGTAAGATTTTCAAAATAATGCATCTTTGCATAAGATGCATTTTATTTTGTCAATGAGTAAATCCATCATCTTAATACAAGATTTCATACAATAGAAAATTTCTCCCACATGTTTTTTATGAAATTCCGAAGATATCCATTTTTCGAAACGAAACTATGTTCAATCATATTCAAGTTAATTATTTAATTTAATTTTTAAATGTTAGTTTCCTTAATATAGACCAAGCATTTAAAACTTTAAGAATGATTTTAACTATATTATTACTTACACGATGTCTAAAACCACAATAACTTCTATTTTAGAAGAAAATGTTTACAAATTTTATTGAAAACTATATTACGGATCTAATGCTAAATGGCAGAACGAGCAGGTATAGAACGATAGCAGGAATACTAATAGATTACGACGATAGCAGGAATACTAATAGATTACGACGATAGCAGGAATACTAAAAGATAATCCACAATTCAATTGACCAGTTTAAATGTACCAGATAAATATGAAAGAAATTTAATTACTTTAGTTTAATGGATTTGGAGTTAAAAATTGAGAATTATTAGTTCATAGTTTGGTTGATACAACCCATTCATTCTGAATGATTATAATTTGAACGTCGTGATGTACAAATGAATAATTGAAATCAGAGGGACAAGCACAGCAGATTGGATATAATTAAACCAAATGTTCTAAATTAATCAAAATTAATTTAAAACCTATATAAGCTAAATTAAGATGATCAAATTGAATGCAATCATGTGGCATGTAATATCACAACAAAGTTCACCTCTGCACATAGTTCAAAAAGAAACCGCTATCCAACGTACATATAAAAAAGTGTATTCACCTCTCTACTTATATAGCAACAAAAGATTATATTTTATTGTAACAGAGAAATCACGCAAAAACCATTAAAGAGATAGCTTTAAAGAAAAAACAATAAAAAAATGCCAAAAAATATGTAGTTGTTAACGCTGTGCTGAATGGCCCAATTACATGATTTTAATATATGTAGTTAGACTCAGCTACATATATAAAAACCGAAACTAGCAATAATAACAGCTAAAAGTTTTCTATACTGGTGTGTCATATTAAATAGGGTCAAGGTAGTCCACTCATCAAGTTGTATAAACTCGAATTGGACGTATGTAAGAAAACAAAATATTTTTAAATTAAATGCTTAAGTGAAATAAGAAGCGATAATATAGGTTAGACAACTTATTGTGAATGTTGTAACATGTGGCCAAACAAGATTATTTTGTATATTTTTAACATTATTTAGATCTCACAAACTTAAAAATTTTTTTTTAATATTTTAAGAGCAGATCTTAAGTTGTTGAATACCAAAATGAACCCCTTACACCAAAATGAACTTCTTTAAAACTAAAATTAATTATTTTTTACAAAACACACATAATTTTGATAAGAATTTTGACTCTAAATTTACAGAATTCAATGAAATTTAGTCCCTATATACTAGTGAGTGTTTACTTAGTTTTTTATATGCTTGAAGTTTGAACAGTACAATTTTATATATAAAAATGACATTTTGACCCGAATCAATTGTAATTGTCATTCATAAAAAAGTAATCATTTAAAAATATATCCCCTATACTAAGTGTATGTATTTACTTAAATAGACATGATACAAATATATGTATATAAATGCAGTATATGTACGAACGTGTAATAATCGAAGAGCACTTATCTTTATGAGAATCTTAAAATAAATATCTTGGTTTGGCCAGTATAAAGAAAATAAATTGTTATTGACACATATTATTAATGACACTTTTAGATAAGTTTATACACAAATTCCGATATATACATGGTTAAGAATTTCACACGATGTCGTAAATGGTCGTGTTTGGGACCCGGAACTGTTATACAATCTGCCACTTTCATCGAAAGTAAAAAATTGTCAAGTAATTTCAATAAGAAGGGAAATTCCTTGGAAGTCCTTTTTGATTTCTTTTTAGATTTCTTATCACATTTAAGGCATCTTGGGATATTTAAAATCGAAGCATATTTACCGGCACGATGTTTATTCTTAAGTGTATTAAGATGTTCAAAAAAACCAAAACCATATGGTTCGGAACGGTTTATACCATGATAGGCACATAAGTGATTCGGCTGTAGAAGTATGAAAAACTGACAAATCGTAACAAGGGCGGAGTGAAACATGTGTCAATACCATCAATTTTCGGACAGATCTGTCATTTCGTTCAGTTTTGAAAGCCATTGAAAACAGACAACCCATTGTTTTTTGCAAACTTGAAATTTGCGTGTTATTTACAAACCAAAAATGCTGGATAAATATTATGGAAATTCTTCACCATCCATTAAAATGAATTAAGTACAAGTGGTTAATGATTTTCGTTGTGGTCGTATACAAGCACAAATGATGCCGAACGTTCACGACGCCAAAATGAAGTCACCACACCAAAAATGGTTGGCAAAAAACCATGATACGGTATTGCAAGACCGCAGAGTGAAAGTTTGCGAGATAACTGAGATATTAGGCATCTCAGATGAACGTGTGTCCAATATATATTGAACGAACATTTGAATATGAAAAAGATATTCGTGCGTTGTGTGAAGTGTTGGATAAATCGTATTATTCTAAAGATAGAAACATCCCTTCCGAATAATACGTTTCTCCAACCCTTCAAAATAGACGTTTGTTGCATCGATGATCTTCTCGTTGGACACAAGTTTATCGAGCTAAAAGGCAACTACGGAAAAACGTTGGAAGTGTATCGAGCTAAAAGGCAACTACGTCGACAAATAATTTTTTATGTGACAAATATTTAGGAAAATATTATTCCTTGTTTATATGTTTCTTTAAATTTGATTATAAATATGGTGTCGATCAAACACCAACAGATTGATAAACTCTATGTTAAAGTACGCAATTCATGATTCGACCCTCAGCTCTATGTCAGTACTATACAATGTTCAAATGGTCTACATAATAGGATAGATGAGTCACTAAACGTAACTACGAGAGTTATTAGTCCTTCGGCCTTAAACGGATTTGACAGATAGAAACAAAGCAAGCAAAGCTTCTACACTGCCTTTACTTATACATATCTTCAAATCTATAGATAGATGCATTATAATCTTGTTGAAATGACTTTGGTGGATATATTTATTGGTAAGAATGAAGTAGATTTTTTAACACCACAATGTAATTTCATTGATGATCTGTATTTCTGCGATTTAATTCCATTGATTTACCTATCACACACAAGAATTAATGTTATCTGTTTAACTCAATTAGTGAAATAAGAAAATAGATAATATTTGTCAACTGTGTACTTTTCCATGCCGTTTTGTTTCCTTTATTATAAGACTATACAAATGTTACGATCGGTCATGCGAGGAAGAGCTATGTTGCCGAAATGATAGATAATCACGACATCAACAATATGTTGTAATTGAAAATTATTCACCTTCTGTTTTGTAAATTTGGCTTAGAATAATTTAAATATGATTGAATTATAGTTAATGTTATGCCTACATCAGCCACGGGCAAATCAAACTAATTTCGTACCGTAGCAACCACGAAACAGTTCGAAAAATAGCCAAAGAAAGCATTAACAGCTAGCCATCTTTATAAAAGCCAAAAAGATCATACTTTTACGGACAAAATGAACCTCATTATGAGAATCATCGGACTGGCCAAATAGTTCTAGAATCACAGTAACTTAGCTAGTTTTTTAATTTAACACTTTCAAGGTTTCAAAGCAAAATAACTCAAGCTCGTTATGATTCACCTAATCAGAATTACGAATTACAACAAAACAACTTATTACTCAACCACCTAGTTAGCACGATTACATACTAAAGAAGTTCAAGGTTAGATATTTTTTATTTCTAGTAAAAATACCAATGGAAACGATCGCCGTCATAAATCCACAGTTTAAATACTTCCTTTTCCTATCTTTTCTCTTTAATTTTCATTCATAAAATAAGTATTATTTATCGTGTCACCACCACACAATATAAAATCAACTGTCACTAACTATTATAGTAACGTCTAATTTCTAGTATTCATCTTTATAATAGCATAATAATTGTAAATTACGCCTTCACCAAAATAAATTCTTTTTTTTCGGATTTCTATAGTAAAATATAGTGTAAACCCCCCTTCGTCAAAATAAAAAACCGTCAAAAATGCAAGATTTTTTCTCTTTAACACCGCGAGTCTTATGTTTTTACAACGGCGTGTAACTCATGTCTTTTTTACTTCGTTTTTAAATGAAAAAATAAGAAAGGTAAAACTTCTTAATTGTTTTTAATTTAATTTAAGATGTTTGTTCTATGTGAAATTATACTGAGATGAACGCTTATTAATTTATTAAGATTTTAGAAATAAAATTTTGTTCAAACCTTATCCAAACATTTTAATTCCTCAATTGGATAAACAATTTTGTTACACCTTGCACACGATTTATTCATTTTCGTTTTTATTTCTCTTAAGACATACAACTCTAAAATCGAAAAATATACAAAAATTGAAAATCACTCTTTTAATTCAAGCACTATTTTTTTTTTTTTTTGCTTTTATTCACTTTTCACTAAGATGATATTTTCTTAATTATTACACTCGTGTAATACAAAATTAAAGGCACAAAACACTTTCAATAATTATTTATTTAATTATTTATAATAATTTTTCTAGATTTTATTTCAAAAATAAAACGAAAAACATAAAATAAAAACAAAACAAAAATAAATAACAAAACCACCTTTTCAAGTTTTTGACGGATGGACTAAGAATGAAATGTTGAAGTTAATTTTTTGTAATAAGAAATGGAATTTTTTTTTCCAGTACGGAACAACTTAACATGTGCGTAAAATTTAATTTTGGAGAATTTTTTGGTATGAAGTTAGATGATAACGAATTATGGTCGTTACTTTAGTACATTTTCTTGTTATTATGGGTTAATTATAGGTCACATTGAAATTTAAACAGTTTCGTACATTATTTAGGTTAATAATTTATTTATTATTTATATTAAAACTCCGACTAAATTAAATAATAATGATAAAGATATTTAATCTAGTTAAATGGACTACAACTCTAAAATCGTATATTGGTATGTAGTATAGCTTTAATTGTGTGAATCGATTACCATAGAAATATATTATACTATTATAGAATGAACGTAACCAAATTTGTTGTTGTTTCCTCATATAAAGTCTTTCGTTTCAAGTGTTATCAGTATGAGTATGAGGTATATATAAAAATTCAGTTTGGTGGATCCTTATTTAAATCGAAACACCAAACATATTTTGTCAGAATTTTTAAAACCGCATACAAAAACGAGTTAAGGTTCTATTTCATGAGAAAAATTGACTGTCAGTAAAAATTAAAATGAGACAAAAATATATATTAAACAGTAGTGCAAATGAAACAAAAAGCCATCTCAGTCAAACTTGACTGGAAAAATATTTGTGTTTGTGGTAGTGTGACTACCATAAAAAATATAAAATTGAATACTTTTTATTGCAGTCACACTCAGCCTTCTACATAAAATTTGTGTAAGACAAGAAATTATTTTCGCACACAACCAATTTTACAGTCAAAGGTCAAATAGTCCATATATTTTTTTGGTAAAATAATATCAACTGTAATTGAAATGTACTGTAATTGACAATAATTGAAATGAAATACAAATCCTATTTGTTTAGAATTCTGATATTTAATACTAAATTTTTATTCACAATTAAAAAAAACTCCAAGAATGAATAATTAATAATTATTTGGTTATGGTTTCTTCAAAATTCTGCTATAATTCGATATAAATAAATAAATAAACAATGACGTGGTCTTTGTCTTTAAGTTGGAGTTTTATAATTATTTTCTCTTTTCGTCTTTTTTGACTGTCAGTCAATTTTTCCCATGGAATAGAGCCTTGAATTATAACTGACATCATAGCCCAAATATTTTAATTTTTAAGAAATAATTTTAATATTTGAATAAAATTAAGTTTAATAAATTCCTAATTGTGTAATTTATTAATGTTTATTTTTTTCAGATTACCAAAGTACAAGTATGTGCAAAAACAACGGTTAATCATTTTAGATGCCGAAGTAAAAAATCAAATAAAAATCGAAAAAAAAAATCGTTTCCTTACTTGATTTTCAAGGAATATAATTTAACTCTATATATATTTTGTGGAAAAGGCTTACCGGGACAACACTTTAAAACACGTACAGGGTACTTTAGGCAGGTGTGGAAACGAGTTTAGTAATCTGTACTGTAAAATAAGATATTTGTTTTAATTGGTCTTCATCGATTTCGATAATACTGTACATTTTTAGACTGAAATTAATAAACGATTAAACTATTTGAATTTATGTTTTTATTGAAAAACTAACTTAATCTTTGATATATATATTTTATTTATTTATTTACTGTAATCATCGCTTGTGAATTTGAAATATAAGTTAAAAACAACAACTTCATTCCAAATCGGTTTTTTACAATTATTAGTACGCCTATGGTATTTCTCTACCTTTCTCTTTTTTTCTCAACATTTAAAACGTTTGACGGTTTAACTTAGGTAACGGTTTAACTTAGGACGGTTTAACTTAGGTAATACATATAATATATTTTTATGGATAGAAACAAAATCCATGTTATACAAAATGAAAATACAAAGTTAAGCATACAAAAATTATGAGAAAACATGACGTTCGTATAAAATAAAACGAGAAACAACGATGAGATCATTAACGGAATATTTAAATCATTTTAAAGTATTCTTTCATTTGATAAAATTATAGTAAAGTGCTATTTTATATTTAAAATGACAATGTGTAAGTGTTTCACTGTGTGAAAATTCAAATGCATTCAAAAATAAGGAAATTTCTTTTGAAAAGTAAGTTTTTGACCATGTCAACAAATCATTATACTGGCCGTGCGCTAATAGGGGAATAATTTAGTTTCTTAATGCCTTAAAAAAATAATAGTGAATACATCAATAATTAATTTAATTCATATGCCAAGATTCTTAATAATAGTTTTAATTGAAAATATGTGGATTAAAATGGAAATATCATGTCAAAAAACAAAGAAATTGCTATAATAAAATCTTTAGTTTGTTTAGATATTTTGTATTTAACAAATGGTTGCAATACAAATATAAATGAAATTATATCTCAAGGCTTTTAAAGTTCAGTTATCACAAGAACTCAAGCCAGTCGATCACCATAAACGTCGTATTTTCGTTGATTGGGTCCCTTAAATGAATCAAAATAACCCGAATTTTTCATCGAAAAATCATCTTCAGTGATGAGGCCCATTTTCACCTCGGAGACGTTAGTAAACAGAATTGTAGCATTTGGGTCTCAGTACATCCAAGTGAGTGAACCTTATAATTTCGATTATGAGGCTGGGCCAACTGTTACCACAATAATATATTTGGAAGATATTGAACGTGAAGTTATCGAGAACATACAGTCGCAAATGTGCGATTTGATCATGGAAAATTTAATAAAAAGGATATGGTGCTGCAAGCGTAGCTGTGGCGGCCATTTCGTTTTCAAATGTTAATGCCATCTTCCGAAATAAATATATTGATTTCTTTTAAAAAATACTCTTTTTTTTAAATATCACAATGGAAACTCTTTTTGGGAAACTCTTTATCTATAGTTATCATACCCTTTATCTATAGAGAATCATATATAAATATGTGGCGAAAATAGAAGGACAGAATTTTGATAGCAGAAAATTTAGAATACACACGTTAATCTTACATGTATTCTGTTCAACATGTAGAATTCTGTCCAAACAAAATAGAGGAACAGAATAAGTTGATTACAAATTTGTTTTTATTTAATTGTTTTATACATTGTTTACATAATTTTTTAAATATACCTTCATCCCCATGAAGGAATATATAAAAAATTATGCATCTCTCTCGTGGAATTATATCTTGTTGCATAACTTAAGTACATTGAGATAGGCACATAATAACATAAAAATATAACATGATCATTTTATTTAACACTCATAATAATATTATTTCATTTTCGATTTTTAATAACGAACAAAAAATAACAAATAATTTGACAAAAATATAAAAACAAATAGTTTGCGGGCACCACTGTAGGCAGTGCTGCTGGCAGAAATTCTGCCCATCTGTTAGCGGCATATGTTGTTCTTTTAAAGTAGTGCTTCCAGTATTATTTTAAATCTGTAAGACGAATTCACTTTTATCAGGTCTGTTAAAATGAAAAGATTAGGTCTCTTTGATAAAACGAGAGTTTTTGTATCTTAATTAAAAACGTCGTTGACGCTCAAAAAAATTTGAATGTTATTTCATCATTTTAAATAATTTTGGCGAAAACATTTTGATAACACATTTGATTAAATATTTTACTATAAATTTTACAACTTCAAGTTTAATTGATATCATTTGTTTGATTTATTAAGATTTAAACTATATTCTTTATGTTGTTTCAAGTTGGTTTTTATAATTGGCGCCCTACGTGGGGTTCACAATACAAATAATGAATGTACTCGAAATTGTATACGTATGTCAATATTAAAGGCACTAACAAGCTACTTATAATTTAATTATCGCTATCAAAAAGCAAACAAATGTACGAAATTATTAATCCAAATTAAAATCTTAAAAAGACATAAATTATACAATAAACTTCTTTCATCTTAAAACAATATAAGATAGTGTTACCCAACGCATACATACACGCGCTAAATGAATAGGGGAATAAATATATTATACACATGGAAACAAAATAATAAACCAACAATTCCATGGTTACCGCATACTTGAGCCACTACAAGTATACAGACACACAGTCATACACCATTCATATTTTCTTTCAAAATGAAAATATCAAAGTGTTGAAAATTAAATCTACACAGAAAAACAAAATCTACAAAAGAAAAATCGAATTTTCATTTTTCTATAAAATTCTTTCGGCTATGATATGTTTGAAAGTGGGTGGGGTATTTTATTAACACAAAAATATTTTGGATTTTTTAATTTAATCTGAGGAAAAATAAAAAATTAATTTTTTTTTATATGTGGAGACTTTCTCAGTCGTGAGTCGTGATGAGTTGTTTAAGTTTTTCATTTAATTTTCTTTTAACTTAAAATTCTAAACTAAATTAAAATAATAATTAATATATAGTGCAGTTTGTTACAGAAAGTGATATTTTTATTTTATTGTTATTTTTGTTTAAAAAAAAATCAACTACATACGAAAAAAGAAAAACGCAGAAAATTTATTGATTGAAGGAATTCTAAAAATAGAAAAAAATAGAAATTTTCCTTTTTTCACAATTTTTTTGTTTTATATTTTTGTTAATAATTGTTGTGTATGATTTATATAATAAATAATAATTAATTCACGATGAAAATGCTGTGTGAAAAATAAGTATAGAATAATTTTGGAAAATTGGAAAAAAGTTATATCGTAAACGTATATTATGCAGTGAAAACCAAGTAAAAATCAATACAGTGGAAATATCAATATATACACATACAGTGGAAAATCCACCGGTTTATCAAAATTTTATTTGTTGTATATTTATTATTAGTGAAAAGTTGGAAATATATATTTTCATCCTATATTTAATTCAATGATTTCAATTAATTTTGTTTGATTAGTTTAATTAATTTATGTTCTGTGATACAAACAATATTCTCGATGATAATTTTAATTTAAATGAAAAATAAATTTTCATACAACTGAAAATTATGCGTTAAGTTAAAAAATAGCTACAATTATTTTAAATACTGGAAAAATAGTAATTATAAAGAAAATAATGCAAACATTAAGGAAAAAAACAAGTCCTTGTAAATGTAAGTTTCTCCAATAATTTTTACATTTAATTATATTGTATTATATTGTATATCGTTTGTAAAATTTGACATTGGCGAAACGCCTTTTTCTAAATTTTATTAAATTTTACTTTGTTCTGCCGGCGATATGAAAATTTTGTCACAATGTCTGGACAAATAAAACAATTTATTTTTAATTATTTCGTAGTTCGTTAATTTTGTATGAGGCTCGATATGAAAGTGAAAAAAGCCATTTCCAATGATTGTGTTTAAACTTCAAAAAGCCCAGGAAAAACTGCATATCGACTTATTTTCCCAATAACTTCAGAAAATGAAACTTCCAAATTATAGAAAAACAGATTAGGAGTTGGGAAATCAGAGTAATGTCTTTGTAAGAAGCAATGGATGGTAGAATAATTGCGTTAAAATAATAAAGGCTTATTATTTTACTATAATCTTATCAACGTACTCTTCAACTCGTCGGATCTAGTTTAACAAATGAAAGGAATCATAAAAATGTTATTTGAAAACAAAGATCTGATAATGGGCATCTGTAAAACAAAGTAAAATGGTCAGGAGGACAGGACTAATATTTTTTCGTAAATATTAATAATCCTTAAAGATATACAAATTTTGTGATAAAAATATCAGCAATTGAAAATGTTACTAATTTATATAATTTTTCACAAATTTGATCAATTTCATTTCACAATTATGTAGTTTGGTTATTTTTTAAAGAACAAAACTTAGAAACCAATATATGTTGGGTCAATATATGTTTGTCAGGATCCGATTATCTTTAATAGGTTGAGAATTAATATTTATCCACCTTCATGAAAGCTAAACTATTAGATGTTCTCTTTTAGAGATAATTTCAATGATATTTTTTTATTCTGTACTTCATTTACTTAGTTTATAGAATTCGATTGTCACCGGTGATAAATTAATAGACATCGGATGCTCGAAATCGCGAGTGTATGCAAAAACGTCTAAAATAGACAGCACAAAAACACTTTCGCAGTTATAGATCTGTCTGTTTCTATCTTTGCAATCTGTTTTGGGGCTCAATTTACGACATTACATAGCAAAATCGAGAACGGGCGGCTATGCTATAGGTCCGATTTACATAGAACTATCTGCACATTGCATAGCTCCAGGACAGGCTATACTACTGACATGGAAGATGGTTTGGCCCATGAATAACAGGGAGTCATAGATGTGTTCATTCACACCACCAGTCGTAAACAGATGGTGAAAATTCCGTTTGCATCCTTTTCATATGGGGATTTGAATACGAATCCGGTATCTTCCGCTCCAATTGACGCAGCTTTAACCAATGATGACTGTCCACAAATTTACCCAACATAACCAACGTTTTGCAATTTTGTAAAATGTTAACCACCTATTGAGAGTGTAAGTGTACAGTAGTGTTGTATCAATAGTATGTATTTTGCTTGTTATTTGTTCTATGGACAAATCGCCTACATCGGCTAAATACTTGCAATCCAATAGTATCCACTATTTTATTATCCGCCACTGTACCATTTAATCTTTCTACGTAAAATCGCCTAGCTCTCCAGAAGAAATGACATTTATTTATCTATGTGTAGACATTTAATTAATTCCAAAATGAAACATACTTCTGGCAGCACTAAATATTGATTTTTGATTTGTTTTCGATTGTCTCAGTCTGACTATCAAACATAAAAACAATTTAAAACGCATTTAGTAAATTTTAATTTATATACAAATAGTGCCATTAATATCTATTATACTCAATTGATAAGTCTTCAGTATTATTAGTGCAACTAAATCCGATTGTTTTAATACTTCTATCAATGTCGCAGCTTCTACACAACATGAATATTTTTGAATGAATTTTGTTGTGACAGATGTAAATGTCAATAGACATAAATCGATTGATTTTTAAAAATTAAATTTTTATTGCAATAATTCATGTTATGTCGTTAAGTAATAATAATGATCCAACAAGAAGTTAGTGTCGTGCAATTAATATGAATTGCGTACTAGTTGATTAATCGTTTATTCTTTATTTGTGTTCATATAGATCGAAATGATCCAGCGAAATTCTTTGGCGATGGAGTCACATTCAAGGCTAAGCTCATTGGAATCCTGGAAGTTGGTGAAGCTAGAGGAGATAGAATGTGCCAGGAAGCATTGCAAGTAAGTTCTGTATTACTACTTAGTTATAAATCTGTATGCTACTTATTTATGATGTAACAAAAATTTATTTAATTTCGGGTGCGGTTTGATCAATACGAATTATCCAACCAAAAATTTTCCAGTTGAATAAATTTTAATACAAATTTACAATTCTATAAAACTATTTAAAACATAATACTAAAGCTTTTGTATTTATAATTGTAGGATCTGAAAATGGCAATACGTGCTGCCGGGGAACATAAGCAGCGTATCACCATTCATGTGACCATCGATGGCTTACGTTTACGTGACGAGAAAACCGGCGATTCTCTTTATCATCATCCTGTTCATAAAATTTCATTTATTGCCCAGGATATGACCGATTCTAGAGCATTTGGATATATATTTGGCTCACCAGACAGTGGGCATCGATTTTTTGGCATTAAAACTGATAAGGCTGCCAGTCAAGTAGTATTAGCCATGCGTGATTTATTCCAAGTGGTATTCGAATTAAAGAAAAAGGAAATTGAACTAGCCAGGCAGCATATTCAAAGTAAATCAATTCATGAACATACACCGGTAACATTTACGGTCAAAAATGCAAACGTAGATGCGTCTGGTGGTAGTTCAAGTAGTAAAACCAATACTATTGAATTGGGTGCAACTAAATCGGGTAATATAAAACAAATCTCACCGGAATCGGTAGCTGATTTAGTTGATTTAGAGCAAGAGCTTAGTTCTATTCAACGGGGTATAACACAAATGGAGCGAATAACACCTAATGAGCCACCTACTAAAACAGGTCCAGACACGGAAGATCCATTTGGTGATTCATTTACAAAATTTCCATCTTATAATATAGCTCCACCGCCTGAATCATCGAAATCTCGTCATTCAAAACCACTTAAACCTCCGGAAGAAAATCCCATATCTTCAATTGAATCGTCAAAAACGTTGATACAACAGGCACAAAACATTCCAAGTAATGACGATTGGTTACATGTAGCATCAAGCACAGCATCTCAGTCGGCATTAACGTTTGATGAGGTCACGGCGCTAGCAGATCAAAATGATATTGATAACAATATAAGACGCCACGAGTCGGAGCCTGCTAGCGGAAATAACTCGACAAATACGGCATCGGCAGCAAATACCTTGAAATTTGTAGATGCTTTTACAGATCTTGATCCACTCGGAACAGGCAAAAATAAACCGTATGTAGATAAGAAATATTTCTTTCACGATCTCAAAAACCCTCCTAAAAAAGTATTAAAAGATTTATCGGGGAAGGATGGTAGTTTTACAGCCAATTTTTCGTCTTCTCCAAATTCTGGTAGCACCAATAAATCCGATGAATCGTCGACAGCCAAATCGAGTGATAAACTTTGTGATATTGATTTGAAAATATTTGAAAGTTCGTCGAATACGAGTCAAGATAAACAATCGGAAAATAATGCAAAAATTCCAGACGAGCCTAACGCACTACTAACCGATTCAATTAAAAACGTTCCAATTGATCCATTTCTCGACGATGAAGATTTTTCTAAAATTACAATCGATCCATTCGAATTTGGTTTCAATCAAAAACGATCAGTATTGCCCGAAACAAAAATTACGTCGTCTGATGAATCATCCAGTAAAGATGATAAAAGTGTTTTTAATGGTCCATTGCAGGTGAATTTACCGCCTGAAAATTGGACTAGTCAAATGAATCAAAAGAAGCTGGAACGACAAAGTTCTGAAACGAATTCGCCTACATTCCAAACGGCGGCCTCATCGATGTCGGCATCACGAAACCGTCCGAGTGTTTTTAAACAAAATACTGTAGATGTGATCAGTAGCATTTCTTCGAAGAAAATGAAACCACATCTATTTGGACAGAAATTTTCGAAACGTGACTCGAACAGTATAAATATGAGGCGATTGCAGGAGAGTGATTCATTGAGTGAAAATGAAACAGCACCGGAACCACCACCACGTCCAGATTCCGGATCACATATTGAGCCACCTCCACTTCCCCCGAAAAAACAATTCTCCGATATTATAATACGACCATCGCCTCGTGGCAATAATATTAATTCGGCCACCCGTGATTCTTCCGTACGTTACGACTTTTTATCATCATCAACGAAAATGAGTAAAAGTCAAAATGATAATGCACCACCATTGCCGTTACCATCTAGAAAAATTGGAAAATCGGAAACGAGCTATCCGGGCCCAGGAAGACCGTCAAAAAAATTATCCGAGGATGATGATTATTTGGCTCCACTCGAAAATAGTACGACCACTAATTTACCAATTCTTTTACCACCACCACAACAAAAACAAGGCTCTAAAACTCGGCAGACGCGTAAATTAGAATCATCCGATTCGCTTAAAACATCGGAATCGATTAGCTCCGACCAAAAAACAATAAATATTTCGGAAACTTCAATTCCTGATATTACACTTAGCCAATTATTAACTCTAGGAATTGATGACTTAGCAAAGAAACTAAATGTTCCCACTACAAAATTAAATACAATGACATTGGTCGAACTAACCACATACTTATCAGATTTTATTGAGAATACCAAGAAAAAACCAGTACCTGTTGAGAATCCAAAAGAATCGCCCGTATTCAAAGTTAATTTTAGTCAGGCAAACGACTCAACATTTATTGCTAAATTTGATGATAATTTTGGTGAGGATAATACATTCGTTGCTAATTTTGATAATTTCGATATGAAAGTGGAATCGGAGGCGGCATATCAGGGCAGCGATTCAAATGGGTCAACCGACAAATATGCTGTATTTCGAGAAATTATCGATCAAGAAATTTGTAATTCTGAAACGGAAATATTCGAAACACCGCTCAGTAGTTTAACAATGATTGATGATAAGGAATTACCGAACGATGAAACTCCTGAAAAAGCAGAGGAAATTCCACCCCTATTTATACCTTCCGTTCTACCAAAAATCGATACGAAAATTACACAAGCTATATCACAAGCGAAAGATCGATATGCTGCTTTGAGAGATATAATTCTAGTTGAAGATTTATTTGATAAAAATCCATCATCTATTCTTCAATGTGCTGCCACACAATCTACGACACCTTTAAAAGAAATAAGAGATGATCCTGTCAATAGTTCTGATGATATTGAAGTATCTAAAAATGAATCTCCAATTGAGATTCGCGAATCTACTACTAATTCTCCCGAAATAAATATCTTCCCGGATGATGGCGATCAAAATTCCGATCCCGTTCAAAATGCTCCACCAAAAGATAGTTCAAAAGATGACCTAGAAATAGATGAATACATGCATCGTGCCATATCCAATCTTTCTCTCGAAAGTCGTGATCACTTGTCACCAATATACAATTCAAAATCGCCTACAACAACAACAACAACAACGAACAATCCACAGTCATCATCACAAAATGCATCAACATCTCCAATACGAACACCTGCGCAAATTGAAGCACAATCTGAATCAGAAATATTATCCAAATCACCTAGAGACGAAAAAATAACTGTAATTGATATGTCGACATCTCCAATTCCGATTCCAGCACTCAAATCACCCATTCCAGTATCACCAGCATCCAAATCTCCCGTGCTGCCTACTGCAGAATCTGTGGAAATGGTGAAATTAAATGTAGACGAAATACCACAAGAAGTTCGAATAACTTCCGAAGTTATAAAAAAATCGGTAAAAATGGCGAGTGAACCAACATCAGTCGAATTGAATAATGAATCATGGGCAGTATTTGATAAGCAAACAATTGGTCCGGCAATCGCGCCATCTGTAACAATTAAAACAAAACCTCCAAATAAAGATGATGGTGAATCGCCTTGCTCATCGGACGGTAAAGACGAATGGAAATCGGCTCAAGATTATAGTCGCCGATGGCCTAATGGACAAACTTCATCGTCATCGCGTGATGTAAGTCCATGGGATGAGGATGGACCGGAATATCGCCGACGTTATCATCCTCCCGACAAAATGGGACATCATGTTCGGCATACGACACGTCGAATGAATTCTTGTGATGAAGAATATGATTTTGACGATAAAATGATACGGCGAAAAGAAAGGCGAATTAAGGGGCCTGGAACGAATCGTAGTCGCGAAAATTTTGAATCGGAGAATTGGTATCATTTGAATGATCAGAATAATTGGTCGCCGCCTGAAGATGATGATCGTCCATCATTTGACCGTAGTTCCTATGAGCGAAGTACATATGGGCCACCATACGATAAAAGGGATCATAAAAATATGCCGTATGATCATAAGAGCTATGATAAGAGAGATCACAAGGGATACGACAAACGAAAATATCATCGAGAATATTCACGGCCCGATTACGATTTTGAAAGACGTGGTAATTATTTCGAAGATGAGTATGATCGGCGGCCAAGGCCAACCCCTCGTAAAGATTATCCGGATGAAATATTCGATGCGACATTCGATCGAGAGAGCCGAGATAGTCATAGTAGCCGTAAAAGTAATCGAGACTATTTTTATGAACGTGATAAACGTAGCTTTGATAGAGAAAGTATTGAGTCGTACGAGAGTGGACGTGGTGGTGGTCGTCGTAGTTTTGGAAGCGGTGAAATTTATGGAAGTCTTGATAGTCGAGGCGAGTTTAGAGATCGCGATCGACATATGACAACCGAAAAATCGAGATCATGGCGTAAAGGAATGCGTACATGTCCCGATGAAGAATATGATCAAGATTCCGAGAGTGATGTTACACGAAGAGTGCCTGGTGATACAAGAAGTTTACAGAGACCCGCAACATCAAGACCAAGAATGAGTAGCGGATCGTCACCTTGGGATGGTGAAGGTAGACTATACGATTTAAGATTAATTTAAAATTGAAGATAATTTAAAATTATATTTATATATACTTAGATTTAACACCAACATCGGTGCAATCGAAATCGTGGAAGCGACCAGCAAGTGCGTCCGAATCAGAACGCCGACTAGCTGAGAATAAACGAATATTATCGAATAATACGTTGTCGGGTTCAGATGGCGAAAAAGATCGAAGGTAATTTAGTTAGTTTGCTACTAACTGATTGGTTTTATACAATTTTCATTTTATTTTCTAGGTTTCGTAAAAAATCCCGTCAACGAAATGAAAAAGAAATCGATAGTCGAATGCCCAACTATTCGTCATTGCGTTATCCTAGACGACGCGGCGATGATTATTTTGAATTCGACGACCCACAATTACCACCCGCACCGGTTCCACAAAAAGTGGTTGGTCCTATGATCGATTCATATTTTCCGTCTGGCGATGAAGATAAACCACGAATTCCTGATAATATTGAACGACAGTATTACGCTAAACGAGAACAATTCTTCAAGAATTTAACACCCCGTTCCGAGAATCGTACAATGAGTGAAACATTGCGTCATGGTAGTTATGATAAGGAATTTGAACGACGAAAACAAAGTCCTCGAGAGAATTATGGTTTTCGTGATAGAAAGTTTGAAGAACCGGTAAAAACGCCGATCAGTGCAGGCGGTGCTGGTCCACCAAGTTCTGGCGGCAGTACATGCAAACATGTACGCATGGAATTCGAGTTTGACGAATTCGAAGATACACCACGATCAACGACAAGTAGTAAATTTAATTTTGAAGAAGAACAAGGATTTGAAAGTGATTTTAATTCGCCGCCAGTTTCAAATAATGAATTTCGATTTTCCAATGATTTTTCAGAGAAAGAAACATCACCTCGCATTCCTCCGCAAACGAAACACACGCAACAAAAGGGTTCAAATTATTTATTTGATGCCGAATTTCCATCGTCGTCGTCGTCAGCGATTGGAGGCGGCGGTGGTAGTAGTGGAAATGGTGTTGTACCGAGTACCGCAAAACTACGCTTTGACGATAATGTCACGGTATCACAATTTAATAACGATTCGATTTTGCAAACGCAAATGTTCGAAGATGATTTTGCTAAGGCAGAATTTTCATTTGAGGATGAAGATAAATGGAACGAGCTACCATCGAGTGGCCAATCATCAGGCGTTTCAAAAAATAATAAAAATTCAAAAGGGATCGGTAAATTTGAATACATCAAAAAATCTGAATCGGTAAATATATTTGCGAAAAAGGTGGACGATCCCTTTGAGGATGATGATTTTTTTAAATCATCCGAAGGTAACAGCAATAATAATAATCATCATAACAATAATGGTGGCAGAAGTGCTAATGGTAATAACAACAATAACGAAAAAAATAGTAAACACGATCCGTTTCAATGGGAAAAGAATTTTGCTAAATTTGACGATATCTGATCTGGCGATTTGCGAGGATAAGACGAGATAGGGTTTTATCAATATTATTCAATTTTTTTTTATGATTTTATTTTGTTTAGTTTTTGTGATTTAACTCATTTGTTCAAGTATTATATTGTCTTCCCGATGAACTCTAATTCTTCAGGCAACTCACCGACACTCATCCAATTTTTGATATTCGATTCATTCAATACTCAGCTTATTTCATAAAGGACTATACCACATGGTTGTATTATTTATTTATTTTATGTTTTTTTTATTATTATGTTTTAAATATTTTTGTTTTATTTTTTATTATAAAGACTGAACCAATAAATTAAAAAAAAATTAAAGAAAAGTAATAATTTTGCAATATAAAATTCATTAAATATTAATTTAATTATAATTCAGACAGTAAAATATAACGACTATTAATATTATAAAATTCACCTAAATTAATTAATTAAATAATTAACTTATCATTTCGTTAGATCTCATAAAACTGCAATACTTTAACTTCCTCGATGCTGCTAGTAAACAGAGAATTATTAATCAATCTAATCCTGTATTAGCTGCACTTGATTTATTTTCCTACTCCTAGAACTAATTATAGATGTTGGAACATTAATTTGATTGTGTATATGATGTGAGATTATTATATTATTATTAAATAGAGATTATATCAATTATATTTTTATTATTTAAATAAATATATAAATTATAAATTTTAGTCAATTTTAAAAGCGTGACTTAAAAACAAAATAAAAATACTAAACCATAAACATTTTATATTACTAAAACAAAACATAAATTGGTTATAAGTATTATATAATTTAATTTAATTTATTGTGATTACAAAAAAAAACAAACAATAAATACTCAATTTTCTGTTGATATAATTTATTTTATTAATAATTCATTATTATAAAACGCGCAAGATATTTTATCATTTACAATTATAAAAAAAAATATTTTATTTCATTTGATCGGTTTTGCTTAAATAAATAAAATAAAATTACAAAAATGTTTACATAATAAATATATGATAATATATATAATTAAATATAAATATATATTCCAATAATAAATTTTTAAATTATTACTATTATTAATTAAAATAAATTAAAAAAATAAAATAAACAAAAAGCTTTTATTTAAAACAAAACATAAACAAAAAATCATAATTAATATTATAAATTAATTAAAATTTATAAAAACACAATTTATTTTAATAATTTTGTAAATTTTTTTTTGTTATAATTATTAATGTACAAACAAATAAACAATAAAAATGTAATTAAAAAATAATATTATATTGAGGTTTTGTTTATGATAAAGATACCCAATCGATCTGATTTCGATAAACTTGGTGGTGGTTTTTTTGTTGTTATTTTTTGTTCTCGTAAATTTCGGAAGACCCAGATGGTCTCTTGCTGTTTCTGAAAAAGCTACTAACTCATCTTCCGTTTATAATATTGTTACGATTTCGCCTTGTAGGGATTAAAACCAATCCAAGGTTCGATCAGAGGATTGTGAATAAAAGCCACTTATTTTTTTTCATTAAGTTTATTTTTAGGCACCACAATTAACTTTTTCACTACTATTATTTCACTACTTATTTCACTTCTTATCGATTTTTCCCGATTAAAATTAACGCTATTCCAATTCAAAACTGAATACGCTTTCTCCTCGTATATTTATACTCAATTAGCCTTCTTCTAGGTCATAGAAGAGTTTTCTTTTGTTTATTATTTCGCCTGTATACTGCGTTCATGCTGCTTTTCAATTGCAAACAATTAGTTATTCTATTCACTTGCCATCCATGTTTCGTAAATATCTCAAACGAAACATGAGACCCATAGAATACCACCACAGTATAAAGAGCTTGTCGTAGGAGGTGACTAAATCTGGTTGGATCGCTGGGTTGACGACCCGCATCCGTAAAAAAAGTGAAAATGTTAAAAATGTCAACAAAAATAAAAAAATTGGATACCGCCAAAACCAAAAAAAAGGAACCCCCCTTAAGTACCCGTACACGAGATTAAGGATCGGCACGTGCAGTCATTAAGAAAACCTGGCGCGTTGGACGGCCTTATCACATGCATGAAAGAGTATCGGCTGGAACTCGTAGCTCTCCAAGAAACTCGATGGCCTAAAAGTGAAGACCATGTGTTCCAAGGCTATACGTTGCTACACAGTGGAGATGACCTCGGAAATCTTGGGGCTTGATTTCTCATTGGGCCACAAGTAAAAAAGACTGTCTTGGACTTTCAAGCAGTCGATAATCGATTGTGTAAGCTTCGCTTGCACATGAGATTAGCCAACCTGTCAATGGTCTGTATACATGCGTCCACTGATGTAAGCCAATCCCAGAATAAAATTTTACAATAATCTGGATAATCTGATGGATTCTATACCGGAGCGCGATGTCAAATTGGTGATTGGTGACTTTAATGCTAGAGCTGGCAGAAATCAGACCGACTTATGTAACAAATATGTTAGTACTCCCGACACGAAACTGCAACCGAGAACGGGGAAAGAATGATGTACTTTGCGATCGCTCATGATCTCAAAGTAGCAAGTACATTCTTTCCTCATAAAACATCCATTTAGAAACATGAACACATCCACGTAAAACATCCCGAAGCCAAATTAATCATGTGTTGATTTCTCAAGGCCGGGCTCGGGTTGTCCAAGACGTAAGATCGTATCGGTCGTCAACAAAATTCGTAGGCAGTAACCATTTTATGGTTGTTGCAAAGCTACGATGGAAATTTTCGTACAAGTCAGGGAGGACAGGGCAATATACAACGCGATTCGTCTGTGAAGGTCTGATAAATGAAGAAACGCAACGAAAATATCAAGATCTTGCCAGCAATAGAATTATGCAATCCAATTACCAATCTGATGATGTGAACAGTGTCTGGGAAGTATTGAAAACCTCGGTTGTCGATGCTGCCCAGCACACTCTCGGTATAATGAAAACTAAGCCCAAAAATGATTGGTTTGGTGAGGAGTGTCGTCTTGCTGTTGAACAACGCAATATAGCCCACAACGAAGCGCAGACTCGGTTTACAATTGCAAGGAGAAACAAGGCAGTTCTTGCTAGGACGACAGCTAAACGAATTTGTAGACTGATGAAGTGAGAATGGTGAAAGGCTAAGGTCTTAAGAGTACAACAACTCAGCAATGAGCACAATTCGCGTGGTTTCTCCAAAGGAATCACCGAATTGCAGCATACTTTAAGATTTCGGCCAACAGCCATTCGGGACCAGGATGGAAACCTCTGTGTTAACAACGATGCGGTACTCGATACATGGCGTGAAAATTTTTCTGATTTACTTAATGTTCCACAAGTTTCACAAACTGTGTTTGAATACCCCCAAATACAGACCGCAGAGATGTTCATTGAGGAACCATCCTATGAGGAATTCACAATGGCCATGTAGAGACTAAAGAAACATCGTTCAATGATTGCATTAATTCAGAGCTCTTGATATTCGAAGGGCTAACTTTGTGGAACGGTCTTTTCGACCGTATACGATTGGTATGGCGAAATCAAGTTATGCCCGAAGAATGGAAAGTGACCGCGTTATGCCTAATATTCAAGAAGGGTGATCGCTTGAAATGCGAGAATTATCGCGGTATAACTCTCCTTTCCACAGCATACGAGTATAAGTTACTGTCGTACATTATCTTGGGAAGAATTACTCCTTTAGCGGAGGAAACTGTCGGTGACTACCAAGGAGGATTCCGTCCAAATCGGTCAGTCACTGATCAAGTTTTTTCGCTGAGGATGATTCTTTCCATGTACTACGAAACATCTCGCGATGTACACCAGGTATTCCAACATTTTAAGCAAGCCTATGACTCGAACAACTGAGAGAGACTGTGGTATGCGCTTGAATATTTAGGAATACCGAAAAAATATGTACATCTCTGTAAAATGACAGTAACGCAGTCACAATGCTGTGTCAAAGTTGAGAACAGGCTATCGAGAACTTTTGCAATCAATTCCGGTGTTCGACAAAGAGATGAGCTGTCTCCGATAGTTTTAATCTCATGTTGGAATACATCCTTCGTAAGATGTCACCCGCCTCAGTAGCACGACCTTCCGCCCAAACTTGTCCCGAACAGGATCCAAATCTATTCTTCTATAGAGAGCTAATCTTTCTAAATGTACAACCTTTGGTTTCCTTCGGATGCCCTTCTGAATTCGGTAGATTACATCATTGATTTGTAATCACCTTATGTGGCTCTTCTCAGCCATGTTGCAACTTCGGTGATAAGCCCCGTTGTAAGCTGTGAAGCCAGACCAACTGCTTCAAATGCTTCTTCAAATGCTCTATTAATTGCACGGAAGTCATATTGTGCCTTCATCCTGTTGCTTGAAATGTTTTATCCTTTCTCTGGCAAATTTGTGTATCTAGTCGATATTTTCTTTCAATTTATCGACATAAGCTGGTCCACACAGAGCTGTTGTAGGAATTACTAAAACTTCATGTCCCCAGGTAATCATAAATTGTGTACAAACACGATGGGCGCTGGTTATTCCCCTTATATTATGTGATGCTGATCGATATGCCATTGGGAACAGTGGTATATTTTGAATTAAGTTCCGTTTGACTGTGGATGAAAAGGCGTTGTTTTGTTTTATTGAACCCCAATAATTAGCACATTTCCTGGAATACCACTGATTCGACTTATCCAATTATGTGTCACAGCATTACCGATTGTTGTTGTTTCTTGGTTTGGTATTAGACATCTGCCCATTTACTTAAATAATATCACTACTAAGACATACTTGTTTCCGCTTTCACTGGTAGAAAATGAACCTGCAATATCCATAGCGATCCCCTCAAATAATGCTCTGCTTTCCATGGTTTCGTTTTGCAGAACCTTTAACTGCCATGCACTAGTCTTATTTTTGACACCATTCTGCAAATTGATTGGCTGCATCTTGCCCAGTAGAACATTTCGTGGACGTTTGCCATAGTCTTATTGATGCCTATGGCCACCACTTGTTCCTCCATGATATTCCCTAAAAACTTCTGTAATTCCAATCCTTAGTACCACCACTAATGATTGTTTATTTCTGCCACGGAATTTTCCCAAATCCGTTTTAAACCAACATCTTCAGTCAAAATACTATCCCATTGAGTGTAATATGCCTTAACTATAGGACTCTTATCGGCAATATCTTTCCATAATGGTCTGTTCTGGTCTTCTACGAATTTCAATGTAATCGATAAATCGGGATCTTCTGATTGCTCCTTTCTGCTCTCCGTTGGTCAATTCATCTGATGGTAACACTTGCATCCACGACATGTTCTTTACTCTCCACTCGATCACAATATTTGCAATTTACGAGACATGGCCGTCTTGGCAGAGCATCTACATTACCGTGAGCACTATCTTCCTATTCCAAATATTTCACTTCGTATCGGAACAAGGCTCATTTCTTTCGACTCAACTTAAACCCTGCTGAATGAATCCACTCGAACACTTTCCCCAGAACACTTCCGCTCCATTAGTCTTTCCATTAGCCTCCATTAGTCGCAGGGGCGTTACATAAACCAAAGGGCATAACGTTAAATTGTCACAATCCATTACTAACACTGAACCCCTTCTGCGACTACCACCTGCCAATATCCACTTTGCAGATCCAAGGTGGAAAATAATTGTGCACCTGACAACGTATCAAAAGTTTCGTCAATTCTGGGTAAACTCTTGTGACTGGATTAAGCTTTCTGTAACCGAAACAGAGTCTCATGCTACCATCTTGATTCTGCATGAATTATTGAGAGGACTCGGTCCTGAAGTAGACAAAAGTTATTCTCTTTGGAAAGCAACTAAAAGATACAAGAGGTTGATAACCAAGTGCCACCTATAAGGAACAAAATGGAGAATGGGTGCGACGTAATCAGAGAAAACAGAACTATTTACACAACATTTGGCATTAGTATTTCAACCATACGACATTTAATCTACGATTGATCCTAAACAACTCTATAGATCTCCATCTAATATCAGAAGTGTCATACCACTAGAAAAGACACCTGGAATTGATTAAATTTCATCAAGATTGTTTAAGGATCAAAGATCATGATGAAAAAATCTGACAAACCAGCTGAGCAAATTGCATCATACAGGCCGATCTGTTTTCAACTATTTCAAAGTTGTTATTTAAACGACTAAAACCGATGATCAATATACCTGACTTCCAGTTTGAATTCAGAAGTAAACATCTTATAATTGATCAAGTTCATCGCATAACTGCAAAGAAAGAACAAGCATTTGAAGAGAAGAAATATTGTCTTGCCGTATTCCTAGATGTATCACAGGCTTTCGATAGAGTGTGGCATAAGGGTCTTATCTATACAAGATAAGTAAAATAGTGCCACAAAATTACTGCCAATAGGTCGAGTCGTATCACTCTAAATGAATTGATAAAGTAAGATTAATGCAACATACCAACAGTGAAGCCATACAACTTCTTGGAACTCTGAAATCTCTGCATATTCTTTAATCTTTGCAGTTTCGTTGTATAAACATCTCTTCCGTTTTTGATTCCGATATTCAATTACAGCATGAGCCACCTGCTAAACATTAAGTAAGTAGATGTATCGAGTTACGAGGTCCGCATTTATATTGACCAAGGTTTAACGGTAGGGTACAATCTCAAAGCCGTTCGAAAAAGACACGTATACTGGACTGACTGCTGAGTTTTATCTTTTAATCTTAATCCTTCCACTATTTACGCTTTTTAGTCAATATAAATCCGTCAAATAAAACTCAAACTTGGCATAATCGAAAACGTTCGGTTAATAGCTAGCTGTAAATCCACTTATACTCCTTTTTAATATTTCTTTCTTATTTCTTGCACTTATGAGGACATCGAATTTTATTCTATTCTCTTACTTTAGTGTATATACTTAAGAATCAAATGTTCAATGTCCTCTACCATACAAGAATGACACACATTTTCTTCACTCAAATGACGCATATGCAAATATTCATTCCAATTTCCATGATTCAATCTCACTCGCTCCATATTTCGAATCATTGTAGAGACTTTTGGTTTTCTCGAAGGTTTTGTCAAAGGGACACTATACCATTCACTACACATTTTTCAAATTTTACAATGAAAAACAACTTCACTCCCACAAGTCCAAGGTATTCAAACAAACCATTCACAAAAAGATTGGCTACCTTCTCCTTTATTTATTAATTCTAAACCAGTCCGAGAGTCGGATAGTAAAAGAACCTTCCTTCTCGAGTCATTCCTTCCATAATCCCAATCAATTCTGCATTAGATGCTACAATTTAATCATAAAATTTTCTCTTTTATTATTGCTGGGATGTAAATTCCATCATCCACACGATCATCGCTCACACTAGCATCTATATACACAAATGAGCAAAATATTAAATTCCATCTTATAAAATTCAAACATACCACCAGATTTGCATGAGGAACAGTGGCACCACTTGTTGGATCATGTTCATAATCTCCTAAATCAAGCAGGTGCATTAAATTTCCTAAAGTCGGTTCCTGCCTGTAATCTAGTTATCATTTCATTCACTAACGCGTTATCTTTCATAATCATTTGCACAGTTTCGAGCACGGTGATCCACTCTCTCTTATAATTGAGAGGTGAATAACCCATTTCAAAACATATAGTGTGTTTGGGTGTAATTGATCGTCCCAAATACCATTCTAGCATATACATTCTCAAGTTTGATTAACGCGTTAAACCCATCCTTAGAACCATCACAATATACTCATTCCATACGCATTTTTGGAGGACAGATCAGCTCCATTTTGATAACAGTCAATCTACTCTTACTATTATCAATTAGTTTCTCCATGTGCGCTTTAAAACTTAAACGTTGAGCAATCCAAATCACCAACTACCAAGTCAAAGTTATTTAATAATTTCACTATATACTTGCACATCAATTCTTAGTCGCATTCGAAAGCCATACAACAAAATTTTCTCGTATTCACACGTAGATTTAAATCAGTCAAACAGTTGATTACCTGATCCACACATTTCTTAGCTTGATCACATTGCTGTTTCAATGTTTGACCTTCAAATTCCAGAATGACTTAGTCTTCTGAGTTTAATTCATGAATCGAACTTGTATACAGATTAAAGAGTTTTGGTGAAATTTTTGGTTAGGAAAACCCAAGTTCAAAAGAACTTGATAAAGTTTCCATGGGTCAACAAAGTCTTATACACTTTCAATGTCCAAAAATACCGCTAAAATTCTTTTATTCAATTATAATCTGATATAAAACAAAAATTTTGTTATAGATTTGAGATTCTAGGACTTCTTACGTAAGATCTCATTACGTTTGTCGTTCTAGTTGGAAAGAAAGTAGCATGTTTGCTCTGACATTCAGAGGTCTCGGGTTAGATTCTCGTTAATCACGATTGGGTGTTTTTAATCTGTAAGTGTTTGTGGGTTGGAACGTGGGCTTCAAGAGGCATTGAGTTCTAGAATAATTTCGTCCTTTTTTCATGCTTTACGTAAGGTCATAATTAATTTGGAGGTACCTCCGTGATCTAAGGGATTGTCAGGTAATAAATATCAGTGATTAAAACAAGTACACTAATTAATATAATATTTTTTTCAAAAACTTTTACATAATTTTAATATACAAAATAAAATAAAAAAAGTTAATTTTTACTAGCTAATTACAATAAATATCTTTAATAATTTTATAAAATCTACTTAAACTCTTTAAAATTCATTTGAAGTAAAAATGGTGATATATCGTCAAAATTAATTTGTACCTTGCCGTACGGATTGTGAATTTTGGTTAGTTTCTTTTCAATAATACTGGTCACTAGACCAGATGATTTAGAATACACTATGTTTATAAAATATGAAGCGCCAGGCCGTAATAAAAATGGTAAATCAAAAATTACTTGTACCGAGCCAGATTTCCATTTTTCACGGTTGTATTCGACTTTCATCAGGCGCATTAGTCGTTTGGCTTCATTTAATAATCTAACTTCGATAATTTGCGGAACTATGCCGACACCAATATCAATAGACGTTATTATCACATTTTGGTTGACTGAAAATTTTGAATCAGATGATAGTGGTGGTGTTAATGCATCCATTCCAAAAAAAGGTCTCATATTTAATATAATTTCAGAACCAGACGAATAATCGATGTAAAATGTTCGTGGATATGTTATAAATCCATAAGTGTTAGTTACCCGCAGCGACATTGATATAAAGATTGAATTGATTTCGGCAATTGTTAAAAAATCAATTTCAGTTTGAATGAATCGTGAAAACTCTTCGTTGGTCATTACAGGATAACGAATATGCTTTAATGCATTTTGTAATATTTCACGTTTTTTTATACTCGTTTTGGGTAATTGATTTTTGATACAATAATTGTTTACCCACCGAATCATCGATGAGCATATATCAATCTCTCGTGTCACGCTATCAATTTTATCGAATTTTAACAATTCTGTTAACGTATATAAATTTATATTCAGAAACTCTTTTGAATTGATCAGCACGTAAAAATTTTCTGATATGAAAATAGAGATTTTACTTATTTGTGGCATAAAATTTTCTACCAGACAAAACTCATACAACTGCAATACGTTATCACAGGCCATAGTATCCATAAGAAATTTACGTATTACGGTTGTCAAGCTGATGATTTCGTATTTTAAGGCAAGTTTTAACAATTCAAATACATTTGTACTTGTGATATTGCAGGCATCCGTATAAATATATTTTAAAAACTCGTAGAACACATCATATGAGTTATTTTTTATAACAATCAGCTTTATTACACCAACTGTGCCTTGATATTGAAGAGCAAATACTTTACTGCGCTTCGACAGCTCATGCGCATGTGCATAAATCATTCGATCATTCGAAAATTGAAATTGAATATCAGCAAGAAACTGGTTATTTAGCAAGCTGGATGTTGAAAGCATCATCGATTTGTATATTTCCCAATCATTTTCGTTCTCACTAGCCGCGGCCATTATTATTAATCACAAAAATACAGCACAATTCGAAAATAAACACAGATTAATACTTTGACAGCTGATGTCAACACCATACATAATTAATCATATGATAATCATAGAAAATATTATATTATATAGAATGAACATTATTAAACGTCAAGCGTTCCAAATTTGTGAAAAAAAAGAGAAAGAAATAGAAATATCATAGGCGTGCTTTTAATTCAAAAAAGGGATTTGCAATGAAGTTGCCGACTTTAACATATATTACAAATTTACAACAATTGATCACAATATTAATATTATATATATATATATATATATATATATATATATATATATATATATATATGTGTATATATATATATATATATATATATATATATATATATATATATATATATAATTTAATGTACTCGTTTCCACACCTCCCAAGAGGAAGAGTACTTGGTGCGTTTTTTTTCAAGTGGTGTCCCCGATAGGCCTAATCCACAAAGTTTATAGAGCTTCTGGTGTAATTTCAATGATGTTAAAATTAGCATTTTTTGGATCAACATTTTCACAATTATTGTCCAAACGAAATAAGCTGGGAACGGCTGAATCCTTCAAAATTCTGCGTTTATATGCATCCTTCCGTGCCATTAAACAGGTTTCATCAAAATGTTCTGAACATACGAGCGACCGTTTATGAATCTGATTTTTCACTTCTTTTTCCAAAATGCTTAACCATTTTTCTTCCATATGATTGCACTTTGGTAATCTGAAAGCAATTAAGCATAAAAAAATCAAAAAAAAATCCCATTATTGTTTCACTATCAATAAACAATCTAAAACTCATGAATTATTAAACTTTATTGTATTTAATAGTAAAATGAAAAAATTAAATTTAAAACACAGCACTAAATCAAATATCGTACACACGCGCGCCATTTTGGGTGACCATATTATGTACTATCTTTCGTAATATTAAACCTACTGCACTGGTAAAACTAAATGTTTATATTCTATATGCACCAAAACAAACGATGTACATTTATAACAAAATCATTTTGCTAGATTTTAAATTAAAAATGATTATTTTTGGTAATTTATTAATATATTTGCACTATTAGGTTAGTTATGAGTCATAAAATATAAACAAACACTTAACTATGAAACAAAAGATTTTGTATGGAAAAACAACAACAATTTTGCTTATGTTCATTCTATATAGTATTATATATTTCTATGATGATAATATGGAAAATGTAGTAGAACCACACGTCAAAAATTAAATGGTTCAACCTGTTATAAATTTACATTTTGTTACAATATAAAATAAATATGTTTAGGGGAATAACTAATTTTTGTGAGATAATGATGATGCAGTGCAAAACAATAAAAACATGTTACTATATAGGAAATGGAATTTAAATTTTTTATAGATTAATTAGCAAACATATATATGTATATATATTTCAAAATAACTTTAAACGAACCACAATAACGAAGTTTTGAAAATAAAACGATTTAATTCAGATTTTGTTGTAATCTTATCTGCGCAAAATATGAATTACCTACATTGAGCCTGTTTACATTCATCCATCACTACACAACCTCCCCAATATGCAAGCCCGACGGAATTCCGTGTGAATTTTAGTGTGAAAAACATACTGTTTCTATGGAAAGAAACATAAAATGTACACGGACTACTCGCCAAAGAAAAGTGTCTCAAAAATTCCGGGCTACCCGGGTGTGTGCCCTAACTAAAATGAAACAAAATCAGAGTTGGAAAGTAGATGGAATTTTGTCCGAAATTAGTATTTTTTCCATATCTAGTTTTTAATAATTTCCAGCAATTATAGAAAAAAATTCCGTCGGAAACAAAACATATTCCCTTAGTAGTTCTTTAGCCTTTTCCTGGTAGAATCAACAAATATTTCCATGTATTCGCATGACGATAGAATCTTAAAATAAGTAACATCAAAATAATTATGTTTTTTATTAATTTTTATTAGTTTGAAAACACATTAAAATTATATAAAAACATTTCTAAACAAACAAAAATATATATAACTGTTTTACGATTACATATAAATAAAGTTATCAAAATGTCACGACATTTATTTTAGTTCATTTTTTATATTTACTAAGATTCCTCTGCAACCGCGCACTAATTTTATTTATTTACACTTTCTCTTGATAAATTTCTTACACTTAAACTTATATTTGATAGTAAAAATATATTTGAACTATAAATAAATTTAATTTAAAAATATTATTTAAGTACTTACAATTTAATTGCTTTAAAATCACACTGCGAACCATCAAAATAAACATAAAAATCTTCTCTGTAACACTTGCGATAAAAAATAAAAAATTATAAAATAAAACGAAAACATGAAATAGAAAGAGAAAGAAAAGAATTTTTGTCCAAAATCAATTATTTTGTGTCATTGATATTTTTAGTACGGAATTCAGTATGGGATTAGAACAATTTTTTCCACACAGTGGGAAAATTGCATACTGGGTCACTGCGTACTTTATCACGTAAAAACTCAAATCGTCATCAACAATTTGAGTTAGATTAGTATGTGTGAGATAATTTTCATTATATTTTGATGCTTTGCGAAGAAAGGTTCTCTTAACTAAAGAAAAATTTATATTTTTTATGGAAATTTAAGTGTTGTTTTATAAAAAAAAATTAAAAATATTTTGCAAAATAATTAAACTTCGAGTTAAGGGCAATCGAATTTTTTTTCACCTTCCCAGTACAAAATATTTGCGGGTATATAAAGACTTATATTGTAGAAAATATTGTATTTAGAAACCACCATTTCAATTATTGAATACAAAACCCTACGGTCCCAAAAAATAAAAATTTTGTCATCATGCATAAAATTTCATGAACAAAACATAATAAGAAATGAACGAAGAAAAAATCGACCCTTAAAAATTTGTTTACACCTGCGTATACATCTATTTTTTAGACGTGGTCTTCATCCATCAATAAAAATAAAATAGTGAAATATGACAAAAAAATCCGACCCTAAAAAATTGTTTTATTACTTTATCGTAGTATAAAAAATCTATCCCGAAATAAAACATATTTCCAGTACAAAAAATGTATTCAATACTAAGTTTATTTTTATGGTTACTGAGAAAATTATTATAGCAGTACTGACAAAATATATCAAGAGAAGTATTTTTATTCAGTAAGGTCTATTCATAATTTTAACATTTCGTTTTGTGCCATTCATCTTAATTCATTGTGAAAATAATTGAAATAATGAATAATTATGTTAAGTTTATTTTTTTTAAATTAATTGTTGTAGATTCAAAGTGTGTTTTTATCTTTTTTTTCAAAAACAAAAAACAATTTGAAATTTATTGGTTATGTTGCGCATCTGTCAAAATATCTCCACTATAAAAAAAGAAAAAGTAATTAACGATCTCTGTCACTCTAAGGCATTTCTGATTTTTTTCTCGCTTTGGTTTTTTCAGTAAAAATACTGACAAAATTTTTTTCATAATGGCAATCAGACTTTACATACATTAGCCAATGAAATTATGATAAGATGAAATAATCATTGAGTTGTATTTTGTATTGACGATTGGAATGGGTTCTCTAGTGGAAGAAAATGTAACTGTCGCACCCAGATAAATGTCAAAATTTGTGTATTTCCTAACATGCAAATAGCTATAACTTATTTAAAAACATACGACGGGTGATTAAAAACACAAATAAAATATTTTCAGATATACTCGAGTCTAACTAGATAATAAAATAAAATATTAAGAGACATTTAATTTTGACATATTGTTAAAATAAAAAAATGAACTTTTTGAATTATAAATTAAACATATACAACGCACTAACTAAAACAAAATTCTTTTGTTATCCTATAAAACATAAAGAACATATTTCAAATGAAATTGAATAATAAACATATTAAGCTAAAATATATTTGTAAAACAGTATTGAAAATATTTATACAACTTTTTTAAGCATAAACCTATGGAATTTGACGTTTAGTAAATTTTTTTATCTGGGTGTCACAGTTATTTTTTTCTCCGATAGGTATCGCATTTTAGGTTTTCCAATCGTCAAAAACTATGGAGGCGATATCGTAACAAAATGGCAGCAAAAAAAGTATTTAGTGTAACAGAAAAAATAGTTTTCTTTGAAACTCGAATTTTCGAAAATCAAAATTAAATTTAATTAAGTTTGATTTATTTCGAAGCGTTGTTTTGGAAGACGTTTAAATAAATCATTAATTGTAATTATTAGGTAATATGTATTATAAGGTAATATGTTAAAAAGAATAAATATTAGTATAAATAATAATAAACATTATATATTCTTTTAACCTTATATTCTGCCAGTAATTGACGTTTAATTCTTCGAGCTCAAAATTTGAGTATACTGTAAGATACTTATTACTGACGCTGTTAAATTAATCAATTTTTCGGAAATACATTTTAAGAGCTAGAAGCATCTTCATCTATCAAATGAGTGACACTACTATAATAAAAGTCTCTATCATTATTTTTGGTTGTTTTCAATGTTAATTTTTTAAGATATCTTCTCCATAGCTATTCACCTCAGTGGTGTGAACTCTCAAGTGCTTCGTTACAACAACAAACTCATATGTGCCATTTTACACTGGCACTCTCGCGTCAATTTCGCTTTTTTGTGCAGCAGAGTTTTTTTTTAAATATTTGTCTATGTGTGTGTGGAAAATATTTCATTATCAATGAATACTTGGTCGAGCGAACATCATATAACCAAATGAAGAAAAAAAAATTTTTTGCACAATTTTTTTTTCATTTTTACAGGAACATGTATATTTTTTATATTATATTTTTTAATATATTATATATGTATTTATATATTTTCATCATTCCAGCGTTTTTACCATTTTTAGAAACGTCATCAATATATGTATAATATTTTGTTATTAATAAAAAATATTATAATAAATCAAATAAAAATAAAATTAATTACAATTTATCAAACTAACATACAAAAATTATATTTTTTACGAATCAATATATTTTATATTTATTTTCTGTAAGAAAATCGTCATCTGTAATAAATTTCCTCATCTGTAAAACAAAAATCGTCGTACATAACCATATTTTTCTATTTCATCCGCACTCTTCAAAATGCAAAATGAAAATGTTGAGTCGAAAACAATAAAAAAATTTTGAACCTCATAAAATATTTTTATTGCGTTTTTACATGTATTGTGCGAAACTCACAAGAGTGCAAAATAATTTTTGTCGAAAGTTGTGCGTCGAGAAATCCCCACTCCAAAATTAGTTTATTGACAAAAGAAGAAAGAGACGAGGAAAAAACCGGTTTGAGTCACACGCAAGAGTGCCAGTGGCACTATGGGAAATAAACCAAGGGCGTTTAACTGTAAACAAGATTTAAAATTAACTTAGGTTGAATGATTTAATCAAGGATTTGACAGTGACAGAAGTGTAAATCAAAACAGTTACGTGCATTGTGCAAGTGTGAAAAGTTTTAAACAATGTCAATAGCAGAAAATGACAATAAACCTGAGGAATTGTATCATTCGATGATGGAGGCAACATCTTTGTTGTTAAATAATCAGTTCTTAGCAGATATTCAATTTAAAGTCGAAGACCAAGATATCTACGCTCATTCGCATGAATTATCAAAACGAAGTAACGTTTTTGCTTTATCATATAAGGAAACGATTGGTTCAATGAAGCTTGTGATAATACCAAACTACACATATTCAGTATTTTATGAATTTCTGAGGTATATTTACACAGATAGATGTGACATAACACGGGAAAATTCCATATCACTTTTAAAATTGTCGTTAGAATATAAAATTATTAGTTTGACAACTTCAATTCGAGCCTTCCTGATCGAAAATCTTGCGGTTGAAAATATTTTAGAATTCTACGAGTTTTGCCTGCTGGAAAACTATGTTTCACCACAACAGGATCTAACAAATTTTATATCCGAAAATTTTTATGTGATTATCACACAAAACCGAAATTTTTTGAATATACAACTGAGAACATTAATCGAGCTTCTCAAATTTGACAAAATCGATAATGTTACACGTGAAACCGATATATACAAAGCAATGCTGAAGTGGGTTAAAAATTACTGTTTAAAAAATTCGTTGCCACAAGATGGAGGGTCAAAACGTAAAATCCTAATCGATGCATTGAAATTGATTCGATTTCCGACTATGAAAAGCGAAGAATTCTCTCGTTTCATACAAAACGATAAAGAATTATTAACTACGGAAGAGATAAATTCAATATTTTTGTCGATTTCACTGCGGGAAAATATGAATTCATTTGGATTCGGAACAAACCCTCGACTAATTGGCATCAACTATGCAACAGGGCCCGATATCAAAGTAAATATGAGAACCATTGTAGGTCTTGAAAAACAAGCACCATTGAAGACAGAAAACATTCATTCTAAATTTACTACAAATCAAAATATCATCTTTACCGGAATTGAAATAGGTGCAAGTGATGTACTGCAGGGTATCCGGATAGAATTTAAAAATGTATCAGGACAACGTCTACGCGAAGCTCGGCTTGACCAAAAAAATCAGAAGAGTTTAAAAAAAGGATTTGTTTCAATAGAGTTTTCTTTGCCATTTCTTTTGAAACCAAACAATACGTATCAATTGCAAATAAATTATTTGACACCTACTCTTGAAACATATTGTATACCAAGCTGGCGGCTTCAACAAGTCTACGCAGTTCATAAGAATTGCGAAATTAAATTTGACATAATTTCGCCGTTTTTATTACAGATGAATTTTAAAGAATTTAAATAAATTTTAATATTATTTTATGTATATATTAAATTGGTTTGAATTAAATTTTAGGTTAGTGAATCTTCTATCAGGTTATTAAGTTTTCAACCAGAAGAGGATAATCAGTACGGAAATCCCCACCACACTAGCGTAGGGAACCTGTCCATTGAAGTACCACATGTCACAATAGAAGATATAAACCAGACTCTGAAAACATTCGGCGATGGCTGCGGTCCTAACCTGATTCTTTTTTGAAAGATAACACCAGTTTGGAACTACTTCTTTGCATGCTGTTCAATCAGTCGTTGAGATTGGGAGTGTTTCCTAAAAATGGAGGATAACCAGAATAACCTCATTATTTAAAACTGGGGATAGAAGTGATGTATTATGTCATAGAGGTATAACGTCGATTTCATCTATACCCAAATTATTTGAACTTGTAATATGTAATTCCTTCAAAGAAGTGGTGCCTCGACATGTTTCACCGTACCAACATGGCTTCATGCCTAAGAGATCAACATCTTTAAACTTTATTGAACTTACCAGCAGCACAATCAAAGTTATTGAAAGCCACAAGCAAGTTGACGTGGTGTACACAGACTTTGCCAAGGCGTTTGACTACATTAGTCATTGTAAAGCTCTAGAACGTTTATACTCATTTTAATTCTCAAACAACTATGTGGCTTGGTTTAAATCTTACTTAAGCAACCGCATCCAATGCATCGACATTGATAACAGCAGGTCCAAGCCAATTCAAGCTACATCGGGGTTTCCACAAGGTTCCCATCTTGGCCCTTGAATTTTTACTATTTTCATCGACGCAATCACTGAAATCATTCTACCCTCAAAAATGTTAATGTTTACTGACGGCCTCAAAATATACAGAACTGTCGGAAACTTAAGCGATGCCCAGAAACTTCAAGAGGACATTGACAATTTAGCGATATGGTGTGAGTCAAATCTTCTTAGTCTGAACATCAATTAGTGAAAGACTTTATCACGCCACCGGAAATTAAATCCAGTTTTAGATCAAAGAGGTCGGTATTATTTTCTTGGAAAATATAAGCAGTAACAAACAGAACAATATGTTACTAAATCTAATTGTATGTAGGGTTTTATTAAACGATAAACGGGAGATATTTATGACCAGCAGACAATTAAAATTCGGTATTTCGAATACGTACGGTCGCAATTGGAATATGCTGTTACTATTTGGTATCTCTTTCATGATACGAAGATTAGTAAACTAGAGGGTATTCAGAAAAAGTTTATCCGTCACTTAACTTGGAAAAGCGGTTGGGAATATGATCAAGAAATATCATACTATGAAAACCTGCAGCGTTTATCATCATATCTGGATGGCTGTAAATCAAACAACATAGCAACTCTGGAAAATAAACGTGAGCTTTTAAATTGTTCGTTGTTGGTAATATTTTATTGGGTCAAATTGACGCACCGTCAATCCTCGAAAAATTACAAATTAAAGTACCCAGTAGACATCTAAGAAAAAATGAGTTCTTGTAAGTTGATCTCCATAGAACCACCTATGGTTCTAATCAACCGATTAACATGATGTGCAAAAGCTTTAATCAGATAAATCACCTGTTCGATTTTACTTCTAGTAAGGAAAACGTCCTGATTTTAAATATTATTAATTAATATTTTATGTGTCCCACAATGAACCATAGAATCTTAAGAAGATATAAAGCAGTTCGGATGTTGGAAGGCTAAGGTCCTAAGAATATAACAACTCAGAAATGATCGCAAGTCGCGTGGTTTGTTTAAAGCAATCACCGAATTACAGCATACGTTAAGATCTCGGTCAATTGCCATTCAAGATCAGGATGGAAACTTCCGTGTTAACGTCAATGCGGTACTCGATACATGGCGTGAGCATTTTCCTGCCTTACTTAATGTACCACATGTACCACAAGCTGTATTTGAGTACCCTCAAATATAGACCGCAGAGATGATCATTGAGGATCTATTCAATAAGGAATTCACTATAGCCATATAGAGATTAAGGAAAAATCATTCACCAGTTTAGGTTGATTGCATTAATTCAGAGCTCTTGAAATTCGGAGGGTGAAGAGATGAAAGAGATACATGATCAACTGAAACAGTGTTCAGCTTCCATTGGTCTCAAAATCAGCGAGTCCAAAACCAAATATCTGATCTTTGGTTTAGAGACCAAGGCGCAATTGATTTCAGTGAAGAAACCCTCTCGTTTGAAGGAGTAATGAGATTCTGGTATCTTGGATCTATCATTACTCACGATAATAGTGTGGGAGAGAATATCGAGAGTGCCTTGCCACTGGCAGTTAGGCTTTATATTCTCTACGACCACTTCTGAAATCAAAATATCTTGCAAATACGGATAAGCGGAAATTGTACAGAGTGTTGATCAAACCCATTGTCATGTATGGATGTGAGAGTGGGACCTTGACGGATCAGTACGAAAGATGACTTCTAACATAAATCAAATTCTAACGAAAAATGTTGATTTCGTCTTACATCGAATCTATTTCTTTTTAAAGTGCAGTTAGCTAATTTGACGACCGAATGTTGTTATATCTAGAACAGCCTTTATTTTGAAATTATACTTTATTTTGAAATTAAGTTTGTTTTGTTAACGCCTTTTTTTAAATCATAATCTCAAAATCTCCTTTTGGAGTATATTTCTCGTTTATTTCATTGAAACATCTCAAAACATCACGTTTCATTGAAACATCAAGAAAGGATAATAAATGAAATTTTAATTTCTTTAAATAATAAAATCAAATGTTTAATGCAGGTTTCAAGCTGATATCGTGCTTGAAATCACAGGGCAAGTAGTATGTTGGCATCACAAAATATCTGAAACATATTACGGAAGAGTGAAAAGTCTCACCCTTTTCAACAAAACACCAATTCATAGTAATATCGTTATTGCATGACGAATAAAGTCATCATTTTGGCATACTTAAATATTAAATATATTAGAGATTATAATTGAACCATACAAATTGCACAACAATTAAAAACAAGCGGATGCATTTAAGTGTAATTAGTGTCGTCGATGTAAATTATACCCAAAATAATAAAATTGCAATAAAATTTCACACCTTAATCTATACGTAACGTGTATAAACAATTATATTACTTACAACACCCAGTAATCCTCTTGATTACATAACAACTCAACTGTATTTTAACTTTTAACAAGGGACCGTCTTAACTTTCGCATTGTCATGCGATATTAAATAAAATACATGATCCTCTCCATTATGCATATAGGTAGTCGACACATTTGACAAATTGAAGACGACATGGACATATTTATGGTAGTGGTTAACATTTTTTATTCATTGGACATAATATCGAGCTCAGCGATCAATATGCAACTGCTAAATACCAAATCATAAAATCGATTTGATTATCTTAATTTAATCATAAATGTCAGTAAGAATGGTCGTAAAATAGAAAGATATATAATTTTATTAACTACTGACATCTTTTAAATATACCTTTCGAATTCCTCTTCAAATTTTACATATGAGATTTTAATTTATTATATTTAAAAGCTTGTTAACTATAATAAACGAGATTAATGTGAGATGTGAATATCTTAATCTTATTATAGCAATAATACATATAATTAATCATTTAAATGTTTTAATGACAAAATGTTTGGATTCATATCTAATTTATCTAAATAATATTTTTATTACTTGGCGGCCGATTGCAAAAATTGGGGCTTTATTTTTCGATTTCTGTCACTCGGGCTGTAACGGGCCATTGTTACCTCCTACCATATTACTGTACGTTTCGGCTTTAGGTCCGATTTACGTAGAAACCATCTGCACATTGCATAGCTCCATGCCAGCCTATAGTCTCAGATGAGTTCACCAACTGGGTCTCAGATGAGTTCATTCTCACCACCGATCGTACCGCCCAGACGATCGATGGTGAAAATCCCTTTTCGCATCCGGCCCCTATCGGGATTTGAACCCGGTAGCTCTCGCTGCATGCTGCTGTGTTCTATGCACTGCGCCACATGGGCGGTGTAAAATTGAGACTTAATAAAAATGTAACGTCTACCGATCGTTTCTGCTTATTAATCCAAACTAAGTGGTATAATTTTTTTTATTTTGTATTATTTAACAGTACAATCTTATCATATGATAATTTATTTATTTATTAAAGGCTTTTGGCCCGTATCGTGCCAACAATCTAACTTTCCTTTAAATATAACTCCCTTATGGCTGTATCATTCGGTTCGGATCAGCACGCAGAACATGATATCGCAGGAATTTGCATTAAATTTCTGATCTCGTGATTGAAACGAAATCGGTATGTGCCATCAACGTCACGTTTCGAGCCATATATCACACGAATGATTATTCTCTCGAATGTAAGAAGTCATCTTTCGTCCTCATCTGTCAAGGTCCAAATCTCACATCCGTACATGACAACGGGTCTGATTAACACTTTGTACAATTTCAGGTTATTCGAATTTGCAAGATATTTTGATTTCAGAAGTGGACATAGAATATATAAAGCCACTATTATCGTGAGTAATAGGAGATTCAAGAATCAAGATACTTGAATCTCATTACTCTTGGTCATTTGCGTCTTGGTCTCGAAGATCAGATATTTGGGTTTTTACTCATTGATTTTGAGACCAGCGGAAGCTGAACACTTTCCAGTGGATCAAGTATCTCTTTCACTTCGTTGCCATTTAACCAAATAACACAGATATCATCTGGATATGCTGAAAGTTGATTGGATTATCGGAATAAGATATTGTCTTGAGGTGTTTCACTTTTACGAAGGATGTATTCCAACATGAGATTTAAAAGTATCGGGGACAACGCATCTCCTTGTGAACACCAGAAGTAATTGCAAAAGTTCTCGATAGCCTGGTATCATCTTTGACACAGCATTGTGACTGCGTTACTGTCATTTTACACAGAAGTTCGTATTTGTTTGATATTCCTAAATATTCATACTGTATAGCCTCTCTCGATTGATCGATTTATAGGCTTGGTTGAAATCTAGGAATACTTGGTGTATATCGCGAGATGATTCATAGTACTTGGAAGAATCATCCGTAGTAAAAAAAATTGATCACTAATCAGTGAATCCTGCTTGGTAGTCACCGATAATTTCTTCCGCCAGTAGAGTAATTTTTCCCAAGATGATGTATGACATAGTAACTTGTATACTGTGCAAAGGAGAGCTATACCGCCATAATCCTCGAATTTCAAGCGATCAACCTTCTTAAATATTGGGGTGCATAATGCGGCCAATTTTCAATCTTCAGGCACATATTTTTTTCGCCGTACTAATCGAACAAGGTCGAAAAGGCAGTCCCACAAAGTTAGCCTTCCGAATATCAAGAGCTCCGAATTAAATCAATCAAATCCTGGTGAATGGCTTTTCTTTAATCTCTGCATGGCCATGGTAAATTCCTCTTAGGATGGGCTCTCAATCTTTATTTGTGGGTGATCTCTGCGTTCTGTATTTGTGGGTAATACAGCTGTGATACATGTGGAACATTAAGTTAGTCAGAAAAATGTTCACGCATTGTATCGAGTCCCACATCGACGTTAACACAGATCTTTACATCCTAGCGTTGTGGCTGCTGTATGAAATCTTAAGTATGGTGCGATTTAGAGATTCCTTACCCACACAAATTGCGCTCATTGCTGCGAGTTGTTGTACTCTTAAGACTTTAACCTTCCACCATTCGCGGTGCTTCTGTCTACAAACGCGTTAAGATGTCATTCTAGCAAGAACTGTTTTGTTTCTTTTTGCAATTATAAACCGAGTGATTATAAACCTAAGGTCACCAATCTGACATCGTGCTCAGGTATCGAGCACATCAGATTATCCAAATTATTGTGAAATAAGTGTTTCTCTTGGAGTTGGCTTACATCAGGGGGCGCATGGACACAAACAATTCGATTATCGGTATGCCACGCCATGTTGAGCTAGTTCATTTGGCCTACATTTTTTAAATATGTTCGAACGAGGTTAAACTGCTGATCTAAATAAATTGCGATTGTTCACATAAATTGTAGATAATATTTACATTACTATGCTTCGACGAAAATTTGTTTAAAGTTGCAGTGTTCAAAGAGAAGAACAGAACAATTTTTTCAATCTTTCACCAAAATTGGAGACATAATAAAAGATTGCATAATCTTGGTAGGTGGGAAGAAGCCGTTCTTGAAACCTCCTACCCAGAAAGAATAATTTCCAAGCTGTTACAAGCTTTTGCTAGTATTAGCAAGTATGGGCCGTCTTCTAGTATTAGTAAGTATATGCTATTAAACCATTTAATGCTCCATTTAAAGGTTTGTTAAATGTGTCTTTTGTGCATATAGGGACTGCGGGATAATCAAAGTGTACGATTTCCAACGTGCAATATTCAATTATTTCATTTATTAAGATTTATTCTTCGCTAACAAATTGAGCTAACATCATTTGAGATTACTCTTTCGTTTGTTTTGAATAAACATGACGTTAGTTAGGTAATTTCTATCTATTTTACATGAAACGGATGATTACTTCAACATTCATTTTATTTGGGCATCATGGCATTACGGAAAATATTATGGCGGGTAATTAAGTCAATTAATTCGATTGAGTTCTTTATGCCATGTATCACCAAACAGGTTTGAAATAAAAATACTGCTTGATACTGTAACGATCAGCCGCGCGACTTAACATTCTAAAAATACCTTCATATATCCGCGTGTTGATTCCGTTAATAGAATCTCTTAATGGATTGTTACTGGTGGAGCAGCACGTTGTCTGGCTAGGAACAGTCTGTGGGAGTGGGTTTCCACCATCCATCAAGAGCTTGAAAATGCTGCTAATTTGGGTTTGGCAATATTACCGACCTTAAGTTCAAAATCTCAGTGACCTAAAACATAATTCACTTATAATACCGTACATAGCACTAAAAGAGAATGTATCTATTGTTATTTTGGGACATCTTAGATATTGATGATCAGATGTCGATGATCATTTTCAATTCCCTAACCTTACCTAAAATATATGTTACTCCTAGCATTTAAGAGTGTACCAGTATTATAGTAAATGGAGCTTCACAGGAATTTTGCTTAAGCACTCAGTGTTTCTTATAATTTCACATCGATTCTTCTATATGATCACTATTCATTTGCATTGTTAACAGTAAACTTTTATACAACTTAATTTGGTTTTGTTAATTGTATATAAATAAGAAACTCTAAATACGGAAATTTAGAATAAGTGGATCTACGACTGAAAACTGATTTAATAAAAATTGTGAATATAATAAATATAGTAAATATAATAAATATAGTAAATATAATAAATATAATAAATATAATAAATATAATAAATATAGTAAATATAATAAATATAATAAATATAATAAATATAATAAATATAATAAATATAATAAATATAATAAATATAATAAATATAATAAATATAATAAATATAATAAATATAATAAATATAATAAATATAATAAATATAATAAATATAATAAATATAATAAATATAATAAATATAATAAATATAATAAATATAATAAATATAATAAATATAATAAATATAATAAATATAATAAATATAATAAATATAATAAATATAATAAATATAATAAATATAATAAATATAATAAATATAATAAATATAATAAATATAATAAATATAATAAATATAATAAATATAATAAATATAATAAATATAATAAATATAATAAATATAATAAATATAATAAATATAATAAATATAATAAATATAATAAATATAATAAATATAACAAATATAATAAATATAATAAATATAAAAAATATAATAAATATAAAAAATATAATAAATATAATAAATAAAATAAATACAATTTGGTTGATTTGACTATTTAGTTTTCGTTTAAACGCATGTAATTTATAATAGGTTCACCCCAAACCATTTTAATTTCTGCAACTTTGACCGTATACTACGGTAGTTAATCTGTTCCTTATAACTCGACTGTTAGTTTTGGCATTTCATAACAATTCTTCAGTTTAAATTAACTATAATTAGCAGGCTATGACTATTTTTGTCAAGAAACCCTGTGGTAACAGTGGTCTTGGTTCTGCTTTTACAATCCTCGGTAATCTTGAGGGTTCTTATAAATTTAAGCGTAACTTACGTTTTATTTTTAACTACGCCTGTCCTTGTGATTTATAATTTATAACGTGATCTTTCATGCACGGGTTTCTATAAACTCAAGAAAACATAAATTAGACAATATTGCAGCCAAATGCAAAGTTACAAAAAAATAGAAAAATTAAACCAAACAAAAAAAAAACCGATATAAACAAGTAAAGTTTGTATTTGGGTCAGGGCGGACTTTTAGACTGTCCTAGCTCCTTGTAACTGTCAGAACTCCTGCACCCAACGCGCGATCCTTCAAGTAAAGGTTGATAGCTGCCTTAAACTTGTGCATTTTATATTTCAACGGAAACTGAAAACCGACCAACGAATTCCACTTCTTAGATGTTCGATGAATAAATTCGCGCTTTGCATCTTCAGTTCGAGGTTTCGGCAGCTTCACCGTGAACCTATGCGCATTAACCGTTCCTCGTGTTACCCGTCCTGGCGTTACTAATGTTGGTATTTTCTCCTTTAATTCTGCAGAACATTTACCATTTATTATTATACATATACAGTCAAAATATGCTTTTCGTCAGTAGACCATCCATACAAATTTATTTCTCGGTAAATACAGTGCGTTACTAAATTATAATGTGATTTGAATATACACTCAAAAGTGAAGGCATAGTAATCACTTAGTTAAAAACCACGTAACAATCACAATGTTACAATACATGTATGTATATACTATGTCAAATTGTATTTCATATGTTGTAGCTGTTGGATATCAAATCTGGCCGAATATGGCATATTGTCTAATCAGTTGATACTACACAACGGTGTATCATTATCAAAATTGTGGGTGTTATTAATGGACACTGTCTGATTGGTAATGGGATCACATGAAAGATCACAAGGAGACGAGAAATAAAACACCCATGAAAAGAAAGGGAAACTGTGATCGGCAGTAAAAGATAAGTACTGATTTATTTTGAGTGCAAGTGATAATTCGTGCAAATGAAGTCAATGAGTAAATGTGTATACAGGTGGGTTTGGATGGGTTTGGCTTCAATTGAGATTGGAAACCTTTGTTGAGTGCTTAGTGTTTTTGTTGGTGTTGACTTGAGGCTTGAAATCTGTGTATTACTGGATCTTTGTAGGGGCGAGCGTTTCGACGAATAATTTGTTTTAATAAAAATAGATAAAGTGTACTAAATCATTATATTCCTACATTCCAGACTTATTTAGGTTAGTGATACAAACATTTTAATGGTTTAGCTATTATACGATAGATGGTTTCAGTTTTGTGTTATTGTGGATGTTTATTTAAATTATTAGATAACGTTTTAAGTGGATATATAATGTATTGTATGCATGTATGTATGTGTGCATATATAGATATGTGTGTGTATGTTTTTTTTTTTTTTTTTTAAATGAAAAATAAAAAGTAAAAATAAATCCTACTCCTGGAACGGTGGTTCCCCGGCGGCACTCTTTGTAAAAACTACTTAGCCGGGGCGTTCTTATTTGATGTTCGTCTATTCGTCGTACTTAGTCCGAAGGTCCTTGATGATGGACTCCGCGTACTCTGCTATCTTATTTCATGCCGATTGGCTCATCAGCATACACTCCACTATGTTTTCTGGACTGATGGTGTGGTCCAGATTCTTTTCCAGTTCAACCCGTGTCTCTTCGTAGTAGGGGCATTTGAAGAACACATGCTCCGCATCTTCGGTCGCATCGCGGCAGTGGTGACAGTTTGGGGAGTCGCTTCTCTTGAATCTGTGGAGGTATGCCCAAAAGCATCCATGCCCAGTCAAGAGTCGGGTGATGTAGTATCCGACTTCCCCGTGCTGGCGAGTGACCCATTTGGTGACATCTGGGATCAGCTGATGTGTCCACCGACCTTACGTCGCGCTGTTCCTCCTCTCTTGCCAGAGACGAAGACTCTCAGGTCTCTCCTCGTCACAGAGGACCTTCCGCTGCTCTTCTTTCTTCCTCCGATGTTGCCGTTGTCGTTCTCCTGCCAAGATGTCGATAGGCGGGCATGATGCAACGACATGGACCGCATCGTGTGATACCGTTCGGTAAGCTGACGCCACTCTGATCGCTGAGAGCCGCTGGACCGATGTGTGTGTATGTATGTATGTGTGTATATGTATGTGTGTATGTATGTATGTGTGTATGTATGTAAATATATATATATATATATATGTGTATATATGTATATATATATATATATGTATGTATATATATATATATATATATACATATATATGTATGTATGTATGTATGTATATATATATATATATATATATATATATATATGTATATATATATATATTTGTGTATATATATATATGTGTATATATGTATGTATGTATATATATATGTGTATATGTGTGTATGTATGTGTATGTGTGTATATATGTATGTATGTGTGTATGTATATATATATATATATATATATATATATATATATATATATATATATATATATATATATGTATATATATGTGTATGTGTATGTATGTATATATATGTATATATATATGTATATGTATGTGTATATATATATATATATATATACATATATATGTATATATATATATATATATATATATATATATATATATATATATATATATATATATATATATAAATAATTTTTATATTTTCGTCCAGTTAATCTAAACTAACGGGGTGGCCAGGTGCATTATCTACCGCGCGCAATGCTTTATAGACAATAATCTTTTACTGCTGGACAAAATTATGCCTTATACAAATCAGTAAAGAGACTAGCGGTAATCCAAGCCTTTCTTTAACTTCTTCAAGCAACCAGTAAACTTGTTTTGGTGATACTCTTTAAAGTTCTCGGGTTCTACGAATGGTGAATCAGCAAAGGTTTTAACTTGAAGTCGCCGACGGAATTACCACCAAGAAGAAGCGTCAAACGGTCTTTTGCTGCTTTAAAGCCAGAAGAATGTTTTTCTACTGTGCCCGAATATGTTCACACAAATATGTTTCAAGTACTAAGAAGCTGTTTCGTCGTTAAATATTTGATGGCTTGAATGCCTATCTGCAACGATGTTTTTAATTGTTTACAGAATGGCGTTTGCTGCAGCTGTGTAGCCGCTTGTTGACTCACCTGGAATTTTAAATATTAAGGAATTCGTTCCGATTTTTTAAATTTTGGAACCAACCTCGCTCCTTTTATCCAATCTATCAACAATAATTGCATTTTCTCGATTGTTGGAGTTCTAAAATTAGCAAAAATCTTCGCACTTTTTGAGGTTCCCGTTTTAGTGAATATTTTTTCTTGCTTAAAAATTGTTTTTTCAGTTATTGGTGGGATATTTAAATTTCTGGAAATTTGTTTTCTGTATTCCAATTCTCTTTCCAATTCGAAAGGATGCATGTGTGTGACACATAGGTAATAAGGAAGGTGTACACATCCTCAGGCATTTTGTAGGACAGGAGTGTTTAGATTTGATGCAGAACACGGGTATGTATCTTCTTTTATTGGAGGTACAATTTGGTATTGTGGTTGAGGGTGATTTAGTCTGAAAGTTTGTGACGGGTCGGACGGAGATTTGGAACTATTTAAATGTTTTGGTGTCGACGAGATTGTAACAGTTTTGCAGTGGTGGTTTGGAGGCATTCAGTTTTGCAGAGTTTTTTGAGGTTTTAATGTTTTGGCTGGATTTTTGGAGGATGTTGCTATATTCTCGAGTGGGCTGGAGTTGTGCAGGAGTGTCTTGGAGCAAGCGGTTTTTGTAGGTATTTGTAGTTGCATGCAGGTGATTTATTCTTTGACTCATGGTACCACTGTGGGTGGGGGGAGGTAGATTTCGAGGCTAGATTTGGTTGGGACGAGCATGAGGGTTGATCTAGTTGTGGTGGCGATTGGGAGCCTCTGTTGGCATGAGGAATTTTGGACGAGAGTGGGATTTGTTGGGGACTGGAGGATTCGCCGAAAAGTGAGGTGTTTGGATGGATTTCGGTTTGTTGGAAGTCAGTTGAGATAGGTCTGCACTTTATATTTTTATTTTTGTGTAGGTTGGTGTCCCGTTGTTGAGGGTGCTCTGAATGATTTTGTATTTTGGATACTTACAATTGGGTTCTCGTGTTAGAGTTTGTTTACTACTAATAGATGTAGGTTTGGTTGAATGTTGAGTTTGGATCGTGTCTGGTTTGCTTGAATGGGGTTCGCTCCGAGGGGTGTCGATTTCCTCTACTTTTGAAGTACGTCTGTTCCATACTTTCTTCATGTATGTGGCGTCCCTTCCTGCTTTGTTGCCTGTGTGTCGGGCATACGTGCCTGTGGGTTATCCATGCGTTATTTCAATTTATTAAGTTTCGTATCGTATTTGGATTTAATGGTGCTTTTTGAAGTCAATATCAATTGTTATTTTTTGATTTATGAACGATAAAGGTCGGGCGGATCTACTACATTTGCAGTAGGGCGACATCCCTGATCAGGAGCATAATACGGGCATTGCATTACAATTACATTGTATTGCAGTGATATAAAAATAATAATAATAATTTATGGAAAAGGTTTGGTTCTAATTATTTATATAAGTGTAAATATGATTATAGTTGGAGGGGGTTTACAAATTTTATTTTAGTTTATTTTATTTTAAAAAAGATGTTGCATAATTTTGGAATGTAAATCGTTTGCAGGATTTATTTTGATTTTCTGATAAACATATTCTAACATTATGGTATCATCAGCGTAATGGTTGACGGGTACATAATCTAGCATAACATATTAATTTAATTTATGGTTACAGACAGATTCAGGAGCCGAAAGGTAATTAATTAAGAGTTTTGAATTTTTGTTTAACTTTGATAGGTGTACGGACTGGAGTTCAAATATATAATAAAATTAATAATAATTAAGTTACAGATTCCTATATCTAGTAAATTTATTTTTAGAATTTTGTGTAAATGATTTAATTTTAATACGTTATAGCTAAGTTGCAGGTTATAGCTAACTTATTCAATTATTTATTTATATAAATAATTTACCGTATACACGAATTGACAGTTTATTAGGTAGTGATAATGTATGTTTATGAAATGGGTCATAAAATAAATAAATATAACCCTTCGCGTTAGATGGTGGTGGATCTGAAAATATAGGGCGCAACTTTATATGCAGCATATGATGAGAAGACTCCAGGATAATTAACCTACTCCAGTTTCAACTGTTGAGGTAACACAAATTAATATGATGGAATTAGAAATGTCCTTCCTATCCAAATAAAAATATTAACCAATGTTAATGGGAAAATGATATAGATTTTATTAACAAATTATATTATTGTACTAATTATGTAACAGGAAAATGGTTCTGCTGAAGATTGTCCCCCTAGTCTATTTTGATTCTCTGATGAGTATGTTACAGATTTATGGTAACATTATCGTAATGGATGGCTTAAAATATCATACCAAATTAATTTAATTGTTTCAGATACCTGAGCCATAAGTTAAAAAAAATTTTCTTTCAGAGTTCTGTACTTATGTTTTAATTAGGTTAGTTGTGCGGATGGATGTTAAAATAAATAATAAAATTAATTAATTAAGTAAGTTACAGATTCCTGAGCGACCAACTAATACATTTATTTTAGAATTTTAATTTAGCTTTAATTTTATTCAAAATACAGAGGAGCGGAAAGATGTTGCGAACTGAAGAATGCTGGCTGGCGATTGCAGACTAGTAGATTAGAATTGTGATTGTCTTGTGATAATAGTAGTTTAGTACCGACTGTCATGGTGTCTGTAACCGGGTCGCTCTTTCCTAACTAACATACCTTCCTATCCTTACCTATCGTTTTATGTAAACGGCTGTAGGAATAGGCCCGGCGTTATCCGGGAATCTTGCCTAGCGCTTGGTCCTACAGTCCAATCAATCAATCAATCAATCAAACTGTCTGATTGGTAATGGGATCAGAATTGACGTTTTCATCGATGGAAGCACCAATAGAATCGCAGTAACTATGGCCGTTAAGAGATTAATTTCTTGAACCAAATTATGCACGTTATGCAATTTGCATGTATAGTTGGCTAATCCGATTTCAATCAAAGATTCTATATATTGTATCATAAAGCACAACAACTCAAACCGTGAACATATATCTTACTTACAATTATGCAAATGAACCTAAAATTAACGGTTTTAGTTTTCTTTTGTGCTTGTATTTTATTGATTTATTACAACTGATATTGGTTTTGAGGTAAACGAATTAATCCAAGCGGTTAGCTATGGATATGAATTACATAAGCTGTCGGAAGTGTATAATATATGATTGTGATTTTCTAATATATAAATGCATATGTGTAAGAAATTGAAATGCTATCTTAAATCAAGTACCATAAATGTGTTACCGTTTCAAAAGAAATGCATTAATCGATTCAGTCGATCTCGTTTTAAAGTTTTCCTCTTGTATTGAAATTGGTAAGTCATGATAGATGTAATCGCGTATGAATGTCCCATTTTCGAAGAATTAGGTATTTATCCCATTCGAGATTTATAGAGAACTGCGGATTTTTGATCGGAATTTTTACAATCGATGGTTGTTGGTTCTATACGTCGAGCTATCTACGTAAATTTTCGACTTCGAATAATGTATAGATATATATAAAAGACCAAGACATCTAATCATAAAGATTTAAATCTAATAATTGAGCAAAATCATAACGAAGATTTATGAAAAAGAGTCCCTCGAAATTAACGCTGAAAGATTTGTGTTTAAGTTCTCCTCTTTTCAGTTACTCAAATATAGAATGAATTATGGTATAAGAAATTGAAAGTCACAATGATAACATTGTGCACAAACCAGTTATGTATACTCTAAATATTTTTTTGGTTTGCAATATAAACACTTCACTTGCAGTTGCAACACGAAGCACTCCTTTAAACGACCGCAGTTTTTAACGCAACAATTCAGTATGCGTATCAAAAGCACGAGCGAGCAAACGCACTTAAAGTAAAAAGCCAGTTCTGGTACTCGTCCATTAAGGTTCAGATTGCCTGCTGCAAAGTGGATCTTGATATTCTCTGTTATTATGAGAAGGACAAGATACTATATAACCTTATCACTACCACAAAACTTGTCGTAATTGACTATCTCTTTCACTCCGTTGCCATGTGTATTCAAACACAGTCTGTGACACTCATGGACGTTATTTCAGAAATATATTCACACCATGTATTGAACAACACATCGATTTCAATACAATGATGGTTTCAATCCAGCCTCGAATACCAGTTGGCCAAGTTTTAAAAAAATGTGGTGTTACTCCTTTAAAGAAATCACGAGAATTTCTCTTATTGCTTTTCAGATCAAATGAACACATTTGAGACCCCTTGTATAGTTTAGAATCCATGGGCCGTCCCATCTTCCATGTCAGTACTATAGGCTGGGATAGAGCTATATGCAATGTGCAGGTGGTTTCTACATAAAATCAGACCTGTACCCGAGCGTCAAGTTAAAAGTGGGATAACAAAATAGGCCAGTTGAGCCTGATTGGCGGATAAAACAAAAAAAAATCAACACCAAACTGTAAATTCCAACAAATCAACTATTAACTATGTAGCAAGTGATTGTCAGCATCAACTACAATTAATGGTTACACCACATAAAACGTTATCTCATAATGATGCTTAAATGGCACTATCGCACAGGAATAACTATAGAAATGTTATGTAAGATTCATCTTGTGGCTGTTTAAACCAAGTAATGAGCATTTGAAAGACCAACTTAAAACTAGGTGCAGTTAAGCATGTAGACTATGGCTATTTATAAGTGGGATTGATCCGTGTTTTGCTGACGATAAGTTTAGGATATTTATCAATAAAACTTTTAATCTAGAGAAAATCAGTATGAGCCCCGAACCTATAGAAATGGATCTAGGATGGTGTCTAAATTTTATTGCTCGTTCTAGAATCAAACTACTTGATTTGTATAATCAATTCATAGCGCCGAAGGTTTTGGACATGACTAAATGTTGTCTATAGATCTGATCTTACTTTTGATATAAGTACTAAGAAATCCCAACGTGGCATAGCGTGCACTTCAAACTAGAGAGTTCTCCAATTATATTGGATCTCATTAGATCTGAGCATTGTTTGGGTTCCCGGAGGGATACCCGGTAAATATGTCTTTTCCAATATTATCAGCTCATCGAATGCCAAAGAAATAGCTTTTTCCAATCTGTCTAAAGACCAAATGGTAATATGGAGTTCATTGATGAATTTGTACTAATTTAGTGGTATCTGATTGTATGATAGCTTAAACAATTGATTGTTTTTACGGATTTGGGTCGTCAGCTCAGCAATCTTACCAGATATTTGTTCAATATATGCTTTCTTTTATCCAGATTTCTGATTTCTACGTATGATTTTATTTCATTTTTTAAAACTTATCAATAATGGGCGAAGATATCGTTTTTTGGTTGAGTTCAAATCTACTTTAAACGGACAATAAGTGTACACAAAGTAATAAGTGTGACAAAGTAAGTGTCCAAATTAAAGATTTATAAGTGCACCTATCTTACATCCCAGTCCAACCAATATGGATCTATAAGTTCACATAGACTTTGTATATCGGATCTACGAACCCGTACGTAATTGAAATGGCTAGCAACAGAATATGCTATAGGAGAATACAAGCGACGTGGGAAACAGGAGCAAAAGCTTTTTTAAAGGTACTGACTAGCCTAACGTAACATAAGGCCCATAGAATATACCACCACAGTATCCAGAGCTTGTTGTAGAAGGCGACTAAATCTGTAAAAAATAACCCGTATTCGTAAAAAACAACAAAAGTTAAGAAATGTTAACAAACAAAAAAAACGGATATCGTCAAAACAACAATACCCCCCGCTTAAGTACCCGGACATGTGGAACGTACAGTCACTTAGAAAATATGGCGCGTTTGACGACTTTATCACATGTATAAAACAGTATTGGCTGGAACTCGTAGTGCTCGATGGACTAAAAGTGGAGACCATGTTTCCAAGGCTATACATTGAATTCTCACTGAACCATTGGTAAAAAAGGCTGTGTTGACCTTCCAAGCAGTCGATAATCGAATGTGTAAGTTTCGCTTGCACTTTAGCTTAGCCAACCTGTGTAAATTCGCCCCTTGATGTAAGCCAACCCCAAGATAAAGACTCATTTTACAATAATCTAGATAATCTGATGGGCTCTATACTGGAGCACGATGTTAGATTGGTGATTGGTGACTTTAATGGTAGAGCTGGCAGAAATCAGACCGACTTATGTGATAGTAAAGGTCCGTACTCCCGACACGAAACTGCGACCGAAAATATAGAGAAAGAATGCAGTACTTTGTGATCGCACATGATCTCAAAGTGGCAAGTACATTCTTCCCTTATAAAAACAAAATTCGTAGACATTGACCGTTATCTAGTCACTGCAAAGTAACGATGGGAATTTTCGTACAAGTGAAGCAGGACAGGGGAATTAAATGAAGAAACGCAACGGAATTATCAAGATCTTATTAGCAAGAACATTTTGTGATCTAATTACCCATCTAAAGAAGTGAAAGTGGAAGTATTAAAAACCTCGGTTGTCAATGTTTTCGGTATAGTGTATTAGTGTAATTTATGCCCAAAAATGAATAGTCTGATGAGGAGTGTCAGAAAAATCGTTCACCAGGAGTTGATTGCATTAATTCAGAGCACTTGATATTCAGAGGGTTAACTTTGTGGAACTGTCTTTTCGGCCTTGTTTGATTGGTATGGCGAAATGAAGTTATGCCTGAAGAATGGTAATTGGCTGCGTTATGCTCAATATTCAAAAAGAAGGGTGATCGCTTGAAATGCGAGAATTATCGCGGTATAGCTCTTCTTTGCACAGCATACAAGTACTGTCAAAAAGCATTCCGTTCAAATCATCCAGTCACTGATCGTTTTTTCGCTACGGATGATTTTTTTCAAGTATACCACGAAACATCTTACGATGTATACCAGATATTCCTAGATATCAAGTAAGCCTATACGAGACTATGGTATGAATTTGTGTAAAATGACAGTAATGCAGTCACAATGCTGTGTCAAAGTTAAAAGAACAGGCGAGTATCGAGAACTTTTGCAATTATACTTCTGGTGTTCGACACGGAGATGCGCTGTACTCGATACTTTTTAATATTGTGTATACTAATACATCCTTCGTAAATGTGAAACAGCTCAAGGCACTTTATACCGACCATCCAATCAACTTTTTGCATATGCAGATAATACCTGTATGATTGAATCAATTGGCAACGGAGTGATTACTTGATCCACTCAAAACTAGTCCAAAACCAAATATCTGATTACTGGTTTTCGACACCAAGACGAAACTGATTTCAGCAGTGGTAACCACACGTTTGAAGGAGTGAGTGATGAAATTCAAGTATCTTGGATCTCTCATTACTCTCGATAATAGTGTGGGAGAGGATATCAAGGTTCACTTTGTTAATGGCAATAGGGCTTTATATCCTCTTCGTCTTCTTCTGAAATCAAAATATCTTGCTAATACGGATAAACTGAAACTGTACAGAGTGTTGATCAGACTCGTTGACATGTATGGATGTGAGAGTGGGACCTTGACGGATGAATACGAAATATGGCTCTTTACATTCGAGAGAAGAATCATGCGTGTGATATTTGGTCCAAAAATTCCACGATGATGGCACATACCAAGTTCTTTTCAATCAAGAGTTCGGGAATTTAATGCGAATTCCTGATCGTGCATGAAATCAAAATACAGTTAGAACGCTGGCTCGGTCAAATTCGGCGTACTGATTCGAACCGAATGATCCAGGCGAAGCGCTGTTGGCGACGATGGCTCCACGGCGTAGATAGCGATCTGGGTTTTTATAATTGCTTGCAACAATGAAGAGCTGGCTCGTGATCGAAACCCATAGAATCAGATTATTGACACGATACGGGCCAATAATGGCCTGTAGAAACCGCAAAAAATGAGATAGAAAGTACAGAAACTAAACATCTTATTGGTCGACTAAAAGGTATACTTTGGACACTCTGGGGAATGCTGTCAGTTGTGATGGTCTAAATTCAGTAATTCTTCTCAGTTACTATCCGAAAAATAATACGTTTCACAGTTGGTTATAACACTTGGTGTGTGTGTATAAGCCGATAACAAAACCTAAAACGATTTTCCACATATAAATTCCTACACCTACCGTTCAAAACTTATTACACATTTACGTAAGACGAAAACAAAACTGGGTGTAATTTAACGTAACAAACATATATACATATAACCAAGTATGTACATACCAAACCGACCGTTGAAAGAAACTTGACTTTGATCTTTTTAAGTTCAATAACTAGAAAATGAAAGACAAAATAAAATCTTTAAAATCAAAAACAAAACCAAAGGCAAAATATCTGCCGGTAATTTAATATTTTAATCTCACCGCGCATTCGGTTTAATTAAATCCACAATAAAATCAGTTACACTCTAGTATATCCCTTCGCGGATGAAATTAAAATGAAATCAAATATTGTGTGTGTGTGTGCCAACCAACATCTATGGTCATCATCATCAACATTACCATATGGTATTATGTACACAACAGAACATCTATTGTTTCATTATTCATAAAATGAAAGGAAAAGCCATCATCATCAACAACAACAACAACAACAAAAAAATCCACCTCGTTCGTTAAGCAAGTGAAAGTGAACTTAAGTAACTTACAATAACCAAAAAGCAAAAACAAAAAAAAAAAACAAAAGTTGTCCTAAAATGGGGGTTCTTTGAAACACTTTGTTGTGCGCTTACGATCATTGTCATTTCTTTACTTTGAATAAATTAATGTATTTTGGTGGACGAAACATTAATTTGTTAAATTATTTATTCAAAATTAATTTAATTAATTAACATTTGATTACATATGACCTGAAAGCTGCGGTGTGTAGATATGTCACTATTGGATAATATCACGTTGAGATAGGTCGTGTCTATGTATAGTTGTATTGGGATGTCAATAAACGTCTCGAATAATTATAATCTCAAACATAATTCTACGATACATTGGTTATGTAATATTTCTAATTAACATACACACACACACAGGTATTTATTTTTTTAAGAAAGTAATACAAGTTTATTGACAGGTGTTTCCCGCGTATGAACCAACGTTTTGACGGACATTTCCAATTTCACGGTAGGTTAAATACACAATTAAGATACATATACAGTTGGTTCTTTCTGGTTGTTCGACTAATCTTGTCTTATATAATCATTGATCTATAATATACTGATAAGTAGACCAATATAATTAACGTATGTGTAATTTTTATTACAACACATTTCGGCGGGTTTTTCCTGTTCTTTAAGTTTTCTCATCGCTTCTTCGATGGCCGAAATTCTGGACTCGATTCCTTCCCAAATACCACTTACTTGTTTCTCTAGCACACCAAACTGTTTTTGTTGTTGTTGTAACAGCTTCACTTTCATTGACTTCTGTTGCCGCTCTGTTTTGTAACAGCTCCAAGGCGCACTTTTAGACTGTCCTAGCTCCTTGCAACTGTCAGAGCTCATTTACTCTACGCGTGATCCTTCAAGTAATTGATAGCTGCCTTAAACTTGTGCATTTTATACTCAAACGGAAACTGGAAACCGGACAAAGAATTCCACTTCCTATCTTCAGTTCGAGGTTTCAAAATTTCCGCGTTGTTGTAGGCTGTCTAGATCTTTCGTAAGTCGTTTAACTTTGGAGGAGTATGCTCGACCCCGAATGACATATAAAAGTGCAATGTTGCATTATCAGCAAAACTGTGGATAGAGTTCACAGTCCTATTCAACAAGTCATTAATGTATAACAAAAACAAAGTTGGTGACAAAACTGATCCTTCAGGGACTCCGTCATTTGGCGAGTGTGTCGTTGATGATCTCCCATTTAACACAACGTTGATCTTTCGGTCTTTGAGAAAGCTTTTTATCCACTTGGTGGTCATCACCAAGCTGTATGCCACAAGTTTAAAAATGAGATTCTCATGCCAAACCTTGTCAAAAGCGATTGCAATTGTTTCTTATTGGTGTTTAAGGGCGAGATTCCATTTGTTTGCAACATACGTCAAGAGATCGGTTGTGGAGCGGCATTCGCGGAAGCGAATATTGTTGATCTGAAATTATTTTATTAATCTCAAGATAATGCACCAATTGTTGGTTAATGCATTTCTTAAAAAATTTAGTGCTTGCAGTATTGATTGCATATGGTCCGTTGTAGGAGTTTGTGTAACAGGTCTTCATTTGGTTGGCTCTAACTCTGGCTTTACCGGAATGCTCCTGTGCTTTTTCCATTATGTTACACAATTTTAGCACCAATTCCGCTTTTAAGCCATGTAGTTCCGCATTCATTAATTTTGACATCTTTTCCTTATCAATAATCTCACTTTTGACACCAATTGTTGTGACTCTCATGGTTCGTATCCGGATTATTGACGATTACGACGTGGATCAAAACAATAAAAACAACCAGTGTTTAGTCAAAATTCAATTTAGTTAATTCACTCAATATAGTGGAAAGGTTAGCCGCTTGTCACGGGTGGGTACGATGAAACTAGCCTTCTCTTCACTTTTAACACTTAAAACACTGATATGGCGATTAAGCACTGCTTATTTAAAACATAGTGAGATTCTCAATACTTCTATTTTACATGCAACAATCAATCAATGTGGTTCATAAATATCAAGAGATTTTCATGCGCTACTGGAGTAGTACTCCCAACTATAATCATTTTATTTTTACTTCTCAAACTGAAATCGATTACCACTATCGTTTGACGCAAATTCGACACGAAATATTTCTTAGAATTATAATCATATAATGCAAAATATGATTATAATTCTTGCACTTTCTTACAATTCTTACAATTTTGTGGATACGATTTATGTTGCAATCCGTTGCAGCTGTTTAGTGTTTGCTACAACATTGTTGTTTGCTCCTACATTGTTGCTCCTTTGTTGCAGTGGATTCTTGTGCAGTGACAATATGTTGTGGAGTGGCAATACGTAACTCGGGCTAGAAAGGACAACAGCCCACCAATAAATATATGGTTTCTACTTGGAAGTTGACTTGCACCCATAATCGGCTTATTTCACCCACACACACACACGCATATAGTCCATACCAATCTGTATAGTATTATTGGCTGTACGATGGTTCGGTTCATAAGTTTTTCTGACTTTCAAAGGGCCATAGTGTGTTCATATTTCATCACTGATAAAAATATTCCCTTTATGCATCTTGTCCCGTTTGTGTTCACTCGGTACGTTTTCCCCTCCAAAGTAAACAGCTTTAAACACTACGCCATTTGATCGGTATCCTTCTTATCACACTATAGAGGAAATGATGGAGGAAATAATAACAAAGGAATGATAGTCAATCAATATCAAACATCTGATGATGACTTAGTGTTGCCAGATAATATTCTCCAAATTCGTATTGTTATTTGTAATATCCTTTTTCGTTACGCAGGCTCCATTGACTAATTGTGACATCCCCTCCTTAGTATTTGTCTGATATGAGCTCAGATACATTTTGTACTTCTTCTTTCCAATGTTGCCGTAGATTGGACATTTAAGCTCCCAAAACAAATTAGATGGTTCACAGGTTTCTAACCGACCACATTTATAGTACTGATCCATCTATGAGATAAAAGAGATTATACGAGGCCGATACGTATATCCAATACCCACTTTCCACGCCCAATTATGTATTTACCGAGTGACTATGTTTCGATTTTCAATAAAATTTGGATGCTTTATTGCATGCAATATGTTTTTTCCAGGTAATTTTCTGATCTTACCAGTTCCCAGATATTTGATTCCAATTATAAGACGATTAAAGGTTTCCAGAGTCATGTGAAAAGTGAAATAAGAAATAAGAACCAGGTTACCACAATATTAATCGCCATTTTCATCGCGATCATGTGATCTCATAGTGTATACATTACCAGACAGATTATTCTCCTTTTCTTAAGCATGAGCATGACTTGTGGAGGATGTCCTTATATTTTTTGTCCTAATCATCGGGTCGTGATTTGTTTTGACGATTTATAAACGTTGATTTCTATATCGAAAATTATTGAAAGCTATCGAAAATTATTGAGTCGTGTACTGATCATACACGTCAAATGCCGAAGGAATGGTCAAATTTACTTAGAAACGTTACAAATATGTGAAGTTCTGATCCACTCGCTGTCCTTCACAAATATCGTTTCATTTGATTAGCACTTGGTTCGGCAATGACTCAAACTGGAGAAATTTTACAAATTATACATTAGACTAAAATTGGCCTTCATTTTCCAATCCCCTAGCCCGAAAATTAGAGTAAAAATTCATTGATTATTTTTTTTACAAATGCTCTTTAATACGAGATATTCAAGGGTGTTTGATAACGCGATGCTTTACTGCGATCTTTTATTAGGAGCCCAGCCAAGGGCTTGTACAGTACTTAACCATCTGCATATGGTATCAGTATGGATCGATTAAGTGACAATAGAACGATAAATCCACTGTACAACGAGTATAAGACAAACATGATTGAGAAAGTAATTTTCAGTTTGTTCGCTTGTTAAGGAGTACCACAAGTGATTGTCAATAACAATGATACATCTTTCAGATCCCAAAAATTCAAAAGTAAGAAAATAAGAAAGGGAAACGGATTAGAATGTTAACGATCAAACCACAAAAAGTACAAATCAAGTCCACAGACTACACAGAATTATTATTTTTCACAATGCAAGATAATTTCAGTCAAAACATTTTAGTAATTGTATCAAAACACCGGTAACAGTATATCTAACTTCATCCAGTCAACTGTCATTTCCACTTCATCAGTTCTCCATACAATGCGGACACAGAAATGTCTTTTAGTGAGGGACATATTTATGAATCGAGTGACATTCCCATAATTCTTTATATAACAATTACTATGTTTCCATGCTAGGTTGAAATAAGTTAGGGTTGGCGTTCATGGAAACAGAATTTAGGGTTGAATTTCGTTAAATGTTTTTAACTCGACGAAACTAGTGAGTTTGAGTAGAGTTGAAGTTTAAATTGGCGACGGTTACTTTGTTTGTGATTGTGATTTTGTGACAGCGACCGAAATAAAACATAAAATTGGTGTAGTGAATTTCTTTAAATATCTTCTTTTGAAAACTATTGTGATATAGATATTAAATATAAAGCTAAATTATAAAGCTAATATCAAAAATGTCTCCGAGGATGTTTTGGTCGGATGATGAAATAGTGTTATTACTAAACATGATAGAAGAGAAGCAGATTTTAAAATTAATTGATGGGAGGAAATACCGCAAAACCGAAATTTATAGAAAAGTGGAAGTCGAATTGATAAATCGTGGTATTAAAGATAAAAATCCAATTCAAATAGAAAATAAATGGAAAAATTTAAAAAAAACTATATTTTGGCAAAAAAACTAAATAGTGTTAGTGGCTCATCCCCAAAAACCTGCGAGCATTACGAAATTTTGGATAGATTACTAGGAACAAGGCCAAGCATTATGAATGTGTCAGGAGGAATAGATTCGGGTGAAATACAATCGTTAGGTAAAAAAAATTAGTATTACTATAAATGTAATTCTACATTTTTTTATTGCTTATTCCATTTCAGAAGCAAGTGATTTGGACACAAGCACAAATACGGGCAAATCTAATGACGAATGTCATACACCACCTCCGCCAAAAAAAAAGTGCTACGCAAGTTCAAGAAGAAATTGAAATATTCACACATAAATTAGAAATTGTATTTAACCTAATGAAGATTTTCAAAATAAAGTTGTACCTATAGTTTGCATCTACTATGCCCTGGAGCACAACAGACGGCCACGTTTTTCTATTGATATAATCTCGATATCCATCCAATCCGGTGGCGTTACAGGAATATGGCATCCATCAATAGCACCTAAAATCATTGGAATGCCGCTTTTCTGTGCAAATGCTTCACATATTGCTTTCGCTTCGACTAAATTAGGCATCTTTATTTCTTCCGGTAATAATATTTTAATAACGGCTTTGCAAAATTGTTTAAGGCATCTGTAAACTGAACACTTGTGTACTCCAAACTGATTTGCCACTACTCTATATTCGGAACAGGACGCTAACTTATATAATGCTATTCCGACTTTTGTTTCGATATCTATCGGCTTTCGCACCCAATTTTGGTCATATTGGATTTCCGCCCTTAATTTATCACATATATATATTGAAATGTAGGTTTATCGACACGAAAATTTGTGATCCATTCATCGAAACTATCACTATTAACGATATTGTTCCACCAATTTTTACACCGTGCCTTCATCCAAACTTTTGAGGCTTTTCTTGTTAGATTACAGTTATAAACTTGCTTTATGTAATCTGTAATTTTATTTAAAAGCCATTTAAAAAGCATTGACATTCGGTATCGCAGCCGCTTTAAAAATCTTTGTCGAGAATTCCTCATTTTCTGGGCGTAAAACTGGCACATGAAATTAGATATTTCTGCAGTTTTTTTCCTATGCACTAAACTCAGTATTTCAATTTTTTTATTAACTGTGATTTTTCCCATTATTTATAAATACAATTATTGAGTATTTATACACGTTTAAAATTATCAATTTTACTGATCTTTAGATGATTACAACAAATAATGCCTATAATTACAAACAAAAATTATAAAGCTGTCAACTCAACCTAACTCTGTTTTTTTCTTTTCATGGAAACGTTCGACGCCATATTAAATTTAACGTAAACCTAATTTCAACTCAACCTAACTCTATACTCTACATGGAAACATGGTAAATAACTGCTTATCGAGTTCAGATCATAAAATATATACATTTCACTTACCGCCATTTCATTTGGTTCGAATAATTACAGCCGATTGTATTTCTATCGCCGGTGTGGACACTAATCCATTTGGAGTTTTTCTAATATGTTATTCTAATGTCCAATGGTGATGTTATAGGCAAATAGTAGATACACAATAGATGCAACCGATAATTGTCGGACGCACTTAGTTCCATTATATTATACATAAGGTGGCTAAAGATACAATTGCCTTGACATACAATTTGACCGATGGGGAAGTAGATGAGTAGTAAGAACTCGAATTTATTGAGTATTAGAAGACTCTGTATACAGGATATTTGTCTGCTTGGCTATAGATTGACGCCTTGGTTTAACCTTCATACAAAGCTGTTTCGTATATAAACCAGTGTTTTAAAAAATATACAAATATACAAAAATAGTTCAAAGTTTCCATTTTTCCTGTTCAGTAGCCTTTATGGGATAAAACTATACGTTGTTTATTCCTCATACTGTCATAAATGTCAAAAAGTAGTCGTCTATAAATGCAACGTGAATACCGAAATCCTCCATAAACCGGCGTTATGTAGTTGATAACCTTAAAGCAAATCAAAACGCTGTTCGAAAAAAAGCTGAAAGGGACCTGAAGACTCACCGTACAAGTTTCAAATAATCAATCTAATAGCGCGCAAAATAAAAAAAAATCTTAAACGATGATTTTGACACAAAAGTGCTTGTAAATTTCAGGCTAGCACACGTTAAGGTTGAACAAAATTTTTCAAACCAAAGTTATTTCAATAGCCTTAAACAACGAGCAAACTAGACATACCAGTTCAAATACCAAGCAGAACAAATTAAATTTTATAACGAATGGAAACAGCTTAATGGCAGCCACAATAGGATTATACTCTTAATACAAGGTCCGATATAACACAATCTCAGTAATTTAGACACAGAAGTGGGGAATATAATTCAACAATTTGAAGAGCATGTAAAAGCGTGATGAATATGATAGGAAATCAAGCAGGAGGAACCCATTGGAGTTACAATTTCTTGTTATCATTTGATGTGGCCACGAAATTTGAATAATTTGAAATAATTGACAATATTCAGATCCAATTAAATCTGTACTTTATCGCATCGTCCCGATATCATTCCAACATAAGGGTTGGCCGAGAAGATCACAGATCTCAATCGAACATTACACTACTCACTCCAACATCTTAATAGATCATGTTTTTTCAATTTATAATATTTTTTATCTAGTTTTACAGTCAAGTGTTGGCCCGTACCGTGTTAACACTCATTGATTACGAGCCAAAGTACTCGGTGTGTACCAACAAAGTCGCGGTCTGGACCATATATCACATGGATGATTCTTTGGAAGTCATCTTTCGTATGTCAAGGTTCAACTCTCATATCCATACATGACAACGGGTGTGATCAACACTCTGTACAGTTTCAGTTTATCCGTATTTGCAAGATATTTTGATTTCACAAGTGGAAGAAGAGGATAAAAATCCCGATTGCTAGCGGCAAGGTGAACTTAATAGCCTCTTCCACACTATTATCGTGAGTAATAAGAGATCTATACTTGAATCTCATCGCTCCTTCAAATGTACCGATGTGAAGTTTGTACTAAATTTGTCCTAAACCAACAAAAACAAAACAAAATGTTTGTATGTAATTGTGCAATGTAAACATTTAGGCGATTACACGATGATTAAATGATTTTCGTTATACAAATGTGTCAAATGCATAAGTTAAGCATAAGTTAAGTAAAACCATATTATAATTTAACCTACAAGTTTCATAAATTTACCTTTAGCTTCCAGACGTATGGGGTTGCTACTTTAGGGTAATACTAAATAGGGTTACAGGTTATTCTCATCGGTTTCACTTGTAAGGGAACAACATAATAGTACTACTGACTCAATCGTTAAGTTTCATGAGGCTATCATGGAGCTCACTTAGTGAGACAAATGCATGATTTATTTGATTTACCCATAGAGCATCACGTGGCGGTATAAATTGAGGACAGCTCTCCTCTTTTTGGTTTTTTGTTAAATCTTATTTAAACAAAAATCTAATTTTTTATTAATTCATTTGAGAATGGGAATCAACCGTTTCTTTAAATTCATTATTTCATTATTAATTTTTTTTTTATTTTTAATTTTTTTAATTTTTTTTTTTTGTTTTTTTGTATTTTTTTTTGTATTTTTTAAATTTTCATTTATTTTAATTTTCATATTCCGTATTTTATTTTAGCTAATTTGCTTGTATTTTTTCGCAAAATATACATGTAAGTGTAGAACAAATGTTAATGTTTTGGTTGCATGTATTATGAATTTGTCGTTTGCATTCGAGACACTGAGTTGTCTGTTCATTTTTGTTAAGGATCTCGAAGCAAATCAAGCAGTTATCTATAACCGATTCGGAATTGCTTGAGATAATTTGCTTCAAATGTTCTCGATATTCTCGCATTTCCGTTTCATACACTTTGTCGTCCGAACAGTGAATATCACTCCTATATGCATTATTAGATAGTAAATCAATCGCATATAATATTAAAGGACCACAGTAAAACCCGTCCCTCTGTGCCGGTAAACTGTAGGTTGGAACACTTTTAAATTTTTCCGTGGTAACATTCCAGGCTTGTTGAATCTGGGTAACAAAATTTTGGGTTTTTCTTTTTAATTCTGGATTTTTTTTTTCGGGCGACAGAGGATCATAGCAAGCAATTGTTTTTGCTTTAAAATCAATGATTGTTAGCAAAAAATGGCAATCATTTATTATACTTGGTATAAATACCTTCTCTTTGTTTCGACAAATTTCAATTTCTGGATGTTTTTTCTCGTTCATAATTTTATAATTTTTATTACCTACTATTTTTAAAGTTTGAAATGGATCCAAGCATATGTTACTGGTTTTTAATAACAATACGTTAGCCGCTACATATACTAGTTCTGCCGTTAAAAAAGATGAACCATTGAGGGTTGCATATAGCAGTCATTGGAAAGAGTTGTCTCCGAAAGTTGGTGAAAATTAAACTTAAACAGTTTTAAGTGAAAACCTTTTTCGATGGTATTATTAATATACATTTCGTTCGAAAATTTTAAAATCTTGGGTTTTAAATATTTTCTTAAGGCCACTCTTCCGGAATATTAGTTTTGTCGCGGCCGTTTATGTTTCCAATATTCATTAATATTTGGACCCGTAGGATCAAGCTCATCGTGCATCACTTTATGTGTAGAGCGGGGTGTTGATTCTCCTTCTAAAGCTTCATTAGCGAAATTATTTAGAGAATTAATTCTTATTTCGAGATTTTGAAAATTTCGCTTTCTGGATTTTAAATGCGGAGCCAGTTCTACAGCATTGAACAGTAACTCTGTCTTCTCGCAAAGGCTGTCTATAAAACGACCTAATTTTTGGTTTGGGCATTTTATTAAATTATGTTTAACAATATTAAACCAATTTTCAATATTGGCGTTTGACACTCTTTGCATTTGGTCAAAATTTGACAAAAATATGGTGGTCCAAAACGGCAAATATCTGAAATATTTGTTTAAGCTAAATTGAACAAACTCCTTGCAGTATAATTTATTTTGAATTTGTTTAGTATTTTCCAAAGGTTTTATGGATTCTGCAACCATTTGATATATTTTTAAAAAATGATCATAGTACGGCGACATACTCTCAACATCTAATAAAATATCGAATGGTTCATTATCTGTATCAGTTTGAAAAAGATTTCCATTATTATTTAAAAGTTCATCTCCAATCGATGTTTTAATAATTGTTTAATAAAAGTATCATTATAAAGTCTCGCATATTTTTCAAACAGTCAACAACCTGTAGGCCTATTTAGTATTACCCTAAAGTAGCACCCCCATACGATTTATACACATAGATTCTCATAAATGTCTGTATCACTAAGTGAGCTCCATGATAAATTTATGAAACTTAGCGATTGAGTCAGTAGTACTATCATGTTGTTCCCTTACAAGTGAAACTGATGAGAATAACCTGTAAGCCTATTTAGTATTACCCTAAAGTAGCACCCCCATACGATTTATACACATAAATTCACATAAACGTCTGTCTCACTAAGTGAGCTCCATGATAAATTTATGAAACTTAGCGATTGAGTCAGGTCAGTAGTACTATTATGTTGTTCTCTTACAAAGAAAACCGATGAGAATGATCTTTAAACCTGCATTCACGTGCAATCCTGTTTATTACCTTGTCTTCGTGTTTCTCGCTTTTATTTTATAGTTAAGAATATTTTGTATGTTTAGAAAATATTAACCTAAGATTAGAATACCGCTACTTGATTTAATAAAATACAAATTGGGTTTTGCAGTTTTTATAATCTGGGTTTCTTTTTTTTCATTATTTATTTACTTCCATGATTTAGCAACACGACTTAGTGTATTTGCCTAAATGTTTTCATTTTACAAATACATATAAACAAGTTACATTGTTTTAACTGATAATGACAAACTCAGTACAAACTTCTTATCGGTAATATGAAGCGTGAACTTTTTCTTAAGTTTGTCCTAATTTTTATTATTAGGACAAACTTAGTACAAAGTTCTCATGCATTCAAATGTGTGGTTACCACTACTGAAATCATTGCGTCTTGGTCTCGAAAACTAGAGATCAGATATTTAGTTCTGGACTCGTTGATTTTGAAACCAACGGAAACTGAACACTGTTCAATTGGATCAAGTATCTCTTTCACTCCGTTGCCAAAGTTGATTAGGATGTATTCCAACACGAGATTAAAAAGTATCGGAGACAGCGGATCTCCTTGTCGAACACCAGAAGTAATTTCAAAAGTTCTTGATGGCCTGTTCTCAACTTTGACTCAGCATTGTGGCTGAGTTACTGTCATTATAATTATTCACAGATGGACGTATTTGTTTGGTATTCCCAAATATTCAAGCGCATACCATAGCCGCTTTCGATTGTTCGACCCAAATAAGCTTGTTTCAAATCTAGGAATACTTGGTGTACATCGCGTGATGTTTCGTAGTTCTTGGAAAGTATCATCCGTAGTAAAAAAAACTTGATTATTGACAGTGATTTGGACGAAATCTTCCCTGGTAGTCACCGACAATTTCCTCCGCTATTGAAGTAGTTCTTTCCAAGATAGTATGACAGTAACTTGTATGCTGTGCAAAAAATAGCTATAGCGCGATAATTCTCGCAAGGCGACCACTTTTAATTCTTCAGGCATAACTTTATTTCGCCATACCAATCGAACAAGGTCGAAAAAAAAGTTCCAAGGAGATAGCCCTCCGACTAAATGAATGAAATCTCTAAATGAATGAAATCAACTCCAATTGGTGAACGACTTTCTTTAATCTTTGCATGTCCATGGTGAATTTCCAGTAGGATGGATCCTCAATGATCATCATTGCGGCCTGTATTTGAGGGTATTCAAATACAGCTTGTGATACATGTGGAACATTAAGAAGGGCAGAAAAATATTCACGCCATGTATTGAACACCGCATCGACCTAACACAAAGATTTTCATCCTTTTCCGAATGGCAGTTGACCGAGATTTTAGTGAACCACGCAAATTGCGCTCATTACCGGGTTGTTGTACTCTTAAGATCTTGGCCTTCCACCATTATCGAGCTTCTTCTGTGTTACTTCTTCAGATTGGTATATAGATCGCAAAATGCTATTGCTGACAAGATCTTGATATTTGTAACGTGCCACACACACTAAAGCGGTAGCTTTGGTAGACAAAAGTAAAACACAAATTGGGCGCCAGTCTACCGGCACGTAATGTCCCCAGCCTAGCTCTATGAGCAGGTTGACTATTACCTGGTATGGAAATAAAAGCTACCACTATAGGACGACCAATACAATGTAACGAGGCTGAGATGCCAATTTACGAGGAGGAAGCAAATGAAAAAACTAAGATGTAAAGAAAGAAGCGAGGGAAAAGCAAAATAAAGGATGACTCACCGTTTTCTTCGACTTTCTTTTGTGCTACACGTGTCCCCGCAGCAACCTGGTACCGGTCTTGCTCGTTATTTTGCGCATTTGCCTATGTTTGGCCTTACTTTTGTTTGTTTTCTTTTATTTTTTTTTCACCATACCAACTTCAACTCTGCATGTTCATAGTTTTCGTCTTTGCGCACTTCTTAATTTTATTGTCGCTAATTCACAGCACAAAACTCGATTACCAAATTTATGTATGTCAGTGTTTTGTTTTCATCAATCAATTTTTTTTTATAATCAAAACACCTCACAGCATGACTCATTGAGGCAATAAATGAGAAACAGAAAATCAAACCAAAAAAATCATAACAATACACAATATATTTTTTTGATTTCAAATATTCAATTTTTAATAAAATATAAATACAAACATTTCCAATTATTTTGATTTTATTGAAAAGTCAGGCGAGTTATCACTCCACGTCATCAAAATTTCCCATCTACGTGATGGAATTCCCTTACAGTGCTGCCATCTGTGTTTGACTTTATTTTTCCAATGTGTTTCCATCTCGGGTCAAATAATTTTTTTTCCATTGCCGGTGAGTTCATGTAACAAAATAAATAAGTTTTACTGGGACGGTTACAATTAAAGTGGAGTAGGAATGTAAACTAAATGGATGGGATAGTAATAATATTGAGTATTAGACTCAACACTCGTTATTAGTCCATCACTCAAAAAAAAACGAGGGCAATTGTTAACCAAAACAAAGGTTAACTTGATCGAGAATTCGAGTTGTTTTTCAGCCAACCTAGCGCTTGTTTGATAATACTAAAATTGCTAGGTTGTTTTTATGTTTTGCATAGGTATATTGTTTAGTTATACTAACCAGGTCGATATGTTTACTTAGCTTAGCCTGTAGGTTAAAATTAAACCAATAAAAAGTAGATTTAACCTAACTGACATGTTAAAATAAACTTTGCAATATGTGTTAACACAACTAGTCATTAAAGTTAATTTCTTGTAATTGTTTGAATATTTGCTAGGTTAAATTATCTTGGCCGCATAGTTAATTTGAGTGAAGCATACAGGTCAATAAAATATAAGTAAATTTAAACTGAGCATTACGTTAAAATAATCCTTGCATTTTCATAGTTGAATTAACTATAAATTGTCGAAGCCGATGTTTCAGATTAACTAGGATATATAAGTATATATATATATATATATATATATATATATATATATATATATGTATATATATATATATATATATATATATATATATATATATATATATATGTATATATATATATACATACATATAAATATATATATATATATATATATATATATATATATATATATATATATATATATATATATATATATATATATATATATATATATATATATATATATTTATATATATATACGTATTTATTTATAGTTATAACAGAAATGGAAAGATAATGTTAAACCAGTACGAAGTAGTTTTAAACATGTTTTATATTTTGTTAATAATTCATTTTCTTTTATTATTGTAAAATTAATAATTATATTTTAAAAATTCTATTACATAAAAAAAAATGTTTGTAACCTTAACGAAATTTGAAAATTTTTAGTTTAATATTTCTATGATTGAAGAAATAATTTTCTAAGAATAATAAATAAAACGACAAAAATATTAATTCATTCCTTAAAATTAAAATTTATAGCATATAACGTCAAAACCAAAGATATCTGCTCTTCATATATAGTTTGCACATTGTAAAAAAAATGTTGAATGAACATCCAAGGATTAATGGCCGCTCGTGGATATTCCAACTCAAGAACATGAAAAATTTTGAAGCAGATGTCCAAGGCTTCTATGAAATTTTCGAATTTATACCTATCTTCATCTAAGATAACAAAAAATTCGGTAAAATTCCCTTCGCTTCCGATGGCTCCTAAAAGTGGTTGTAATTTTTCTTTATTTTTTTGTTGATCTATTCTTATAGAATTCAATTTTTCATTTAGTTCGTTCTGAATTTTCCGCAATTAAAATTAAATTTGATTGTACATCGGCTATTGTTAGTTTTTTATAATTTTTCAAATTAATTTTTTTTTGTAGGACCGGAGGAATTATTCAGGTAGCAAATAGATAAGTTGCAAATTATATGTATCTGGAAAATTAAGTAACTTACACATTTTATGTTACAGGAAGAAATCAAAATATTACCTAACGTGATTGCTTCCTTTTGGTTTGCTATCCGCTGAAACAACTCCTTATTCTTTTCTTCTTTTATGTTTCTTTGGTATATATCAATTATTTTTAAATATTGATCCCACTTGTCATAAACGGATTGGTGATTTGGGTACATTTGAAGAAAATCAACTGATATCTGCAAATAAACAATAAATAATTTTACTATCGAACGAAATTACATAAACAAAATTAAAAATATTACTAATTCTGGAGCTTGGGCATGCTTATACAATGGCCACTGCTCAAATATAGTACGAACAATAGAATCTTTATTGGCCTGTATGTCCTTAATTCTGAATTCGAAGGTTTCATTCCATAACTTTATCACTTCGTTCCACGGTGTTTTCATGTGTTTTAACCGGGTTTTGCTGATTTCATTATCCTTCTACGCCTGAGTAACACTTTGCGTTGAACCTATAGTAAAATAATGCATGAAAAATAATTAAAAATATAAATTTAAATATAAATATCAAAATATAAAAGAATAAATTTTAATTAAGAAGATAGAAGAGATTTAAGAAGGCAGAATTTACGAAACTATTTCAATACCAGCCAATTTAAAAATAAACTATTATGAAAGTTATTAAGAAAGTTATCTTCATATAAATTTAAAAAAAACAATTAGTTTTAATGTGTATAGATCAAAATTTGGTTTTTTAATTAAATAAATTATTATTTATAAATGAAAATATTGATTAAAAGGCTATTTTATTACTTAAAACATTGAAGTAATTAAAACCGCATAAACATATAAGAACGAAAATATGGATTCATACTAATTTTTGCTGACAAGTATTTTATGTTTTACCTGATATATTCGATGAATTTTCAATTGCAATTATTTTATTTCTAATTTTAGAATTTTGTTTTTTTGATTTTGAAAACGATCAAACAATTTGCCTTTCGGCGGCAAATGGCCTCTCGCTAGAAAATATGTACTCTGAAATTAAAAGGAAAGGGGAATACTATTAGTTTTACATCCATGAATTCGTTTAAAATGATTAATTAAAATTGATAATTCTTTCGTTTTTTCAGTACATATATATATATATATATATTTATATATATATATATATATATATATATATATATATATATATATATATATATATATATATATATATATATATATATGTATATATGTGTGTGTGTGTATATTATATATATATATATATATATATATATATATATATATATATATATATATATATATATATATATATATATATATAATGTATTTAATTTTAAATTATATAACTACTTACCAATAAAATTGCGGTATAATGTAAGCTCATATATATTGATGGTTTTCATAAATTGTTTTAACTTGCAATTATTTTCATCAGTAGCCATACTAACAAATAAAAATTCAATGAAAATGAGGTTTTGAGAAACTAATCATACCTATAAAGACACACAAAATTAAATAAATAATCAAACGATTAAATTTATATTAAAAACCTTATTAAATTTAAAGAGGAATGCACACTTTTAAAATTTAAGTTATATTTCTTTGTTACAACTTTTCCACACGAAAATTTAAAACACGTGGTGACACGTGGTCTCGTTTTTATCGTTATAAACTACTAAGTATTTATTTATTCACTTATTTTCAGTTTTTATTATGTTTAAAATTCACTTTATATTTATTTATTGAAACTTAAAATTGATTTATTTTATAAAACAAATTATTAAATATTTAACTAACACATATGTTTTTACTACGTCCACTCGCCTGAAAATTTTAATCTAAAATGGTGCATCAAAAACGAAATTATTAGCAATCGGAAGCTTGTTAGGTATATTTAAACTTGCGCCTAGTAGAATTTACTAATGCATATATGTAAATTTTACTTTAGCTTAGTTAAATTTAACCACTGCTACTTTATTACAATTTTAAACTAACTTCTGCTTATGCTATTTTAACAAATGCAAGTTTAGTCTCATAATGTTAAATTTACAGTTATTCATCTTAAACCAAGCGTATATGTTGAATTAAGTAACTAGCAAAGTTTGTTTTACTAAAAAGAAACCGTTTCTAGAATTCATGGAACGATATATATATATTGATGAACGCTGAAAACATGTCTTTGAAGATCTCACAATAACTCAAAAAGTTAAAGATTTATAATTAAGGAATAAATGTACTTCTAGCTTTCTCTAACCTGTTTATTATAACTCAAAAATTACATTGTTAGGATTACATTATGTTAGATTTAACGTTATATATAAAGAAAGAAATCAACTTAGCCAATTTTGTACTATGAAACTTGCATGGTTAAAATAAACCACTGCAATTGGTATTTAAATTCAACAAAATCTGGTTTATGTTTACTAAAATAAATTAACATTGCATGGGTTATTCTAAATTTTTTTGAGTGCAGAGGTAGCCTCATTCCCATCTGCCGAATTGAGTGTTTGTGTGTTGCTTTGTGCCAATACCGTGTGGAATGCTCCATATTTTCGTTGCGTTTCATCATTTATCAGAGCTTCATAGGAGAATCATGTTGTATATTCCAATGCCTTCCTTGACTTGTACGATAATTTCCATAACAGTTTTGTAGTGATCAGATAATGGTCACTGCCTACGAATTTAATTTGGTCACTGCATACGATCTTGCGTCTTGCAAAACCCGAGCCCGCTCTTTATCCATAATACACGCACTCCAATCTTGATTGATGTTCTTATATCGATATTCAAATTTAAGATGAAACCGATCGTTTTGGTATTTGTCTCCTAATTATGAGGTTTCAGAATTGACAGTAAAAATTTGGTCTTACCTCTGAGAGTAGATCATCAGTAACATGCAACATGATGTAACCAGATTTGAAGCTCACAAGCAGATCACTGACCATTGTCTCCAATTTCATATGGAATGACTACTTGGCCTTTTTTATGGATTCTGAAGGTCATATGGTCCCATGCTTCAAAGATCTTAACAGGTGTGAGGTGAAGTATATTTTACAAGCTCATCGAGAATACAAACTCAATTGATTATCTCAACAACGTACCCGCATTGAACACATTCTCGTACATAATGTAATGATTAAGTTTAGCGGACACGCAATAATTATGTAAAATTTGTTTTTAAAAAACAATACCAACACCTTCTTACATTAAGAAGAGACATAAAATTAATCTTGAACGAAAAATTTTGTTTTGGTGAGTCAATGTTGGATATCACAACTAATTTGACATAAAATCAGTGAAAGTAAATACTCGTATATTCATAAGACAAGACATCACATGAAAACGACAAACTCGACTTACGAGAAGAAAGAATCTGAAAGTATATAATAATGAATCTGGTTACATCACGATTACAACAGGTAACCAACCAACATATGTCTTATCGCATTAAAATTTTAATGAATAATATAAATCATTTTAAAGGTATGCCGAGGTATAATTTCGTTTTAAAGTGGTTTTATTCGATTGGACTGTTCCAAGACGCTTTAGATATATAGCTGTGTCTAAGATACGTAACACCTATCACCAACATCGAACCTTGCTTAATTATTTGTATCAGTTTCCTTTCTAATAAATTAGCATTTGGCGCACTACAAGAAATTCATCTTGCTTGATAAATTAATTAAATCTTATTAATTAATTAACCTTTCAAGCATACATATAAAGGAGTGAAAGGTGGTCTTATCAAATCGACGAGTATGCAAGTCCATGTCCACATATCAGGCGCCCAAAACAATTTCTAAATTAAATTCCGCTACAATTTTTTTTTGTTTTATTGTACATCTTACCTCGAACTTTGTATTTTGAATTTAATTAAATCTATTTATTTTGTTAATCATATAAAATTGTTGGTTAAAAACTAGTACGTGTAAAAAAAAAATTAAAATATAAAAGTGAAATGGAATTTAATTATTTTGGAAATTTTTGCACCACCATTGAGCTCATAAACTTGGCAATACAAATATTTCATGCATGTCTGTCTAAATATATTTATAATTTTAATTATCATATTTGGTTTGTTGTTCAAATAAACGTCTTACGTGCATTCATGTTTGCTACCTTTTCTACATCACCTCATCCTCCTTGCACAATATGAAAATGTTAATATACATAACTTTCAGGATGACACTTAATATCGAAATGGCAAAATTTGACTCGACTGCCCGCCTGCTTCAAGTGTGGTTGTTCTGGTATTTCAATTGGTTTTGAAACAACCCTACTCTTGATGGCTCTGTGGGTGGGGCATCCATGTTTTGTAAATATTTCGAAGACCCATAGAATACCACTAGAGTATCCAGAGCTTATCGTAGCAGGGGATTAGATCTGGTTGGACACTAGGCTGACGACTCGCATCCGCAAAAAACAACAAAAGCAAAATAACAATGACTCTTCTCTTAAGTACCCGGAAACGAGATTCACGATTGGCAAGTGGAACGTGCAGTCATATAGAAAACCTGGCGCGTTTGACGGTTTTATCACATGTATGATAAAACCGTCGGTGATGAGAATCGGCTGGAACTCGTAGCGCTCCAAGAAACTCGATGGCCTAAAAGTGGAGACCATGTGTCTCAAGACTATACACTGATACTCAGTTGAGATGACCTCGGAAATTTTGGAGTTGGACTTCTCATTGGGCCACAGGTAAAAACACTGTGTTGGAATTTCAAGCTGTTGATAATCGAATGTGTACGTTTGGCTTGCACATGTGATTAGCCAACCTGTCAATCGTCTACGTGTCCACTGATGTTAAGCTATCCCCAAAATAAAGACTCATTTTACAATAATTTGGATAATCTGATGGGCTCTATACCTGAGCACGATGTTAAAAACATTCATTTGGAAACATGGACACATCCACGTTAAACATCCCGAAACCAAAATTACCAAAAGAGCGTTAGGTGTTCATTCCAAAAGAGTGGGCTCGGACGTAAGATCCAAGACGTAAGATCGTAACGAGGCTGTGAAGTTTTGAATCTAATAGGAACTTGCTTGTTTGAGGCTCATTTACTTCCTACTTTACGCCATTAAAGGTAAATCACAGTTATTAATCCGATTTACGTAGATGGACAAAGCCTAGCTCGATGTCGACCTATAATTCTGACATAGAAGATGGATCAGCCCATGAAAAATTAAAAAACAGGCTCATAGATTTACTCTGTCACACCACTGATCGTCATCATATAGTGAAACATTACTTTTACCTCTCAATCGGAATTCGAACCCTATACTGCGCCATTGGGCGTAAAATATTATCTTAATACAAGAAGGATGGCAATATAATGCCATTACTAGGAGAAGGTGGAATCCCGGTCTGGCCGTGTACGGTAGAAATGGAGGTTACTATCTCTAAAATGGTGGTTAAAAGCCTCGATAATGTTTGGTTTGGAGCCGGACAGGAAATTGTGTCAATGAAAGAAATCCTATCGAGACCAACAGCGGAATCCTTTTAACTGCAAACTGGAAAGTTATCCGGTTTTCATTTAACCAAAGGTCAACTGTTGAGCACACATTATAATTTTAAGTAAAAAATCTTAGAAAGAATTGCCATTGAGAGATCAATTCACTCAAAGGAGTATTGTATGGAAGCTTTTCTTGATATTGAGGGCGCCTTTAATAACGTTCACACAGATGCAATCCTGAAAGGATTATCGTTCATGGAAGTGGAATCCTCCATAATCAAGTTGATCAGTCATATGCTGGGTAGCAGGACTGTAAACTCAGAGTTGTGGGAGGCAACCATAAGAAAGCGAGTGGTTAGGGGAACCCCACAGGTAGGTCAATGGATTACTTCTGGAGTTGGAGAGGGAGAGTATAGGAGTGGTTGCCTAGGCTGATGACGTGGCGATCATGGTATCAGGTAAATTTTTACCTACCATTAAAGAGGTAGATGGGCCAGTAAATGTGGATTGGAAGTCAATCCATCTAAGAGTGAGCTGGTACTCTTCACTAAGCATTTGACCCACCTACCGTAAATGGCACTAAACTGGCCTTTATTGATAAAGCGAGATTTCTGGGTGTAATTTTAGACAGTAAACTAAGCTGGAAGCCGAACATCTTGAAGAGAATCAGCAAAGCTATGACAGCGATGTATTCGAAATGGCGAACCTTGATTATATTACACTGATATTATGCTTCGAAAAAGGTTTTCAAATCTTAATTCCTTCAAGAGAATTCAATTCTGGGGGAATAAGCTAGCACTGGAAACCGAAGCTATACAATTCTACATGGACGGCCCAAAGCTAGATGGTAAGGTCGGAGCTGGGCTGTTCTGTGGAGCTTAAATATAAGCACTTCCGTTCGTCTCCCTGACCACTGCAGTATGTACCAGGCGGAGATAATAGCGATTGAGGAAGCCATGAGCTGGTTGAGGCATAACGTGATATCCAAGAGGGATATCATGATTTATGTGGACAGTCAGGCGGCTATCAAGTCGCTGGAAGCAGTGCTGTTGAAGTCTAGGGTAGCATTGGGTTGCCACTCGTCTCTTAACGAGATGAGTGAGCATTTCAATATTCATCCACTTTGACATCGAGGGTAACTGCAGGGCAGACGAAGTAGCTAGGCAAGGTGCGACTCTTCAGCTGAAGTCTGAAAGGGCCAATGTGGGGAGGCCTACAGTGGAGCTTAAACTGGTCTGAGGAAAAGGGCAGAAGCTTTAGCACTGGAGAGGCGATCTAACACACTCACATGCGAGAGAGCGAGACAAATGTGGCCAAGGCTGGATTTGAATCGCTCCAAGACCTTAATCTCTCTGGAGAGGAGGAATCTAAGAAGGATAGTAGGAATATTAACGGGACACTGTTTTTTCGGTGAACATCCGAGAAGGCTGGGTCTAGAAACAAATGACTTCTGTAGAAGTTCACTTCCTGTGCTCTTGTCCTGCACTGGCACTAAGAAGGCATTAAAAATTGGGTAGGTATGTAATGCACAACCATTCAGATCTTGCAGATAGTAAGGTGCGGGACATTTTTTTTACGCTACGTATTTTTACGTTTTACGTATCACAACGGACCGACTAAGTGTGCGTTAGCAGCCACTCTAACCTAACCTAACCTATTGTCGGGGAGTGGAGTGGTTATTGCAATAGCTTTAGCTTCTTCTAGATTACACTGAAGGATTATAAGAAGGCCAACGTGGAGGCTGGGGTACGATCAACAGCTGAGCATATCTGAGTCTCTTCATGATGAAAAGAGAAATAAAGTTGAGAGAGTCTCGACAGCAGTGTGTACTCAAGAATTCTGACATTGCCATGCAGGTTAAGGGTTATGTACTTCCTTGGCCATGTCAGAATCCTCGATGAATCTTCATCAGATTAATTTCCATCACAGTAACGTAGCCTTGAGAATGAGGCTTTATAAATAGTTGTCTATTCAGGTATTATCGCTAAAAGTGACTAAAATATTTTTATCTGTATATACGATCACTTTCAATCCCACAAAATTCCAAGATATACGGTAACCTAAAAGTCGTCAGTTCATTCTCCAATTGGAATCGTGATCCAAAGCATATTGTGGAAATTCATTTCAAATTTCCACAATATCTACCATGAAGATGGATAAACTGATTTCATGATTTTGTATGTACTACTCGGGACTACCCGAATTACAGCATACTGATCCATCAGTAAAGATCATATCGTCATCAGCACCGAAGAGGTAGGATGTGTTATTGTATAGTCCCATTAGTGATTTTCGGTAATAATTACTCAAAATAACTTTCAGAAAACGTACTTCGGTACCATATATTATTCGAGGGCATGTGACCTGTTATGAGCCGACCCAACCCCTTCCACATTTGGCAGTGCTGAGAGAAACTTAATCGCCTTGTAGGTGAGTGACTGTCTGCGATGTACACCATTCGATCCAAAGATCGAGTGGCAGCAGACCCACTGCTATATGTAGAGCTGCACTTGGTTTGGTGTGCATAGTTCCTACAATACCCAGACAAAAAAGTCTTTAAAGATTTTCCCAGACACTTAATTTTTGGAGAGAGCTGGATGGTATGAGCCCCAATAATAATATTAGCTTACAAACTAAATGAAGACTGCAAAAATGTTCTTCCGTACCCTAGAAAAATCATCTTAAGCTTTGGAATCATCTTAAGCTCGCAGCTCAATTCACATCACACTATTGTTGGAAGTACAGCCACAAATTGAAGAAACTGGATGATAACCATACCGTTTTTACTCTAACTGCCCCATAAATTGTAGAAAACAAATCATTAGTATAAGACCGACCCTATGGCGTAGTTGTTAAAGCTGTGGCAACTGAAGCGGGAGGTACCAGGTTCGAATCCCAATAAGGGCAGGAAACAAAAAGGATTTTTCACAATCTGATTACGATCGGTATGGAGTAAATGAACACATCTATGACCCCTATTGGAGTACAGAATTTATGGGAATATCTTCCATGTCAATACTATAGACTGGCATGGAGCTATGCAATGAGCAGATGGTTCTATAAATCGGATTTATATTATTATTATAACGTCTATGGCATAAAGTAAGATGTAATAAGCGAACCGCCAAGGAGTTTGGACAGCCTTGAGCCCCAAAACAGATTGCAAAGAAAGAAACAGACAGACAGACCGAAATCTTTAGGGAACCTTTAAAACTATTCTGGGTAGTTTACTATACCAGAGCATTGATTCAAAAACCAGCGATATGTCAACTCAAGTGCTTGATGACTTAGTACACAAGTTATCGGAGGCTTTCAACGAAGCAGAGATGGTGGTTTTGTGGGAAGTAAAATTTACATATTTAAATTAGCAGAACACGATGATATCATTAATGCAGATATTCAGTAAACTATTGACTTAATTTTACTATGGCTCAAAGTTATCTTCAAATGAAGCGTAGAGCTTAAATTTTAACAAGTGGAATGTAGTAAATGTAATGTTCATACTTCATGGCAGAAAACAGAGCTCATTGCAGTCCTAATGACCTTAGGCCTATAATCTTTTAGTCTTTTGAATTAAATTCTTTGTCAAGGCAGATATAAATCAAATTAAGACTCGATATAGGCTCGATATAAGTCTGAGTTCGGAATGATCAAGTGATAAGTGGCAAGATCGAGATAGCTTTTCTGGGAAGTCCCTCCACTATTAAATCCATGAGAAGCGGACGTAGAGTCCGTACAACTTTATTAATTTGCTCTAGAAGAGTATGATTAATAGCCGCTTACTAAACCTGATGCTTCTATTGCAGAGGTTGGAGATAGAACTTCACTCAACCGTTTCTTCAATAGACCAGTTTGTGTACTAAAAGTAAATCATAAAACTGAGTAGACTAGGCAAGCAAATGGCAGTGAGCATAACCAAAGCGATCTTGGCATAACCAAGGCTGAAATACGGAGTTTTCTGTTAAACTGGAATTTGGGCGGTTACGGATTTATGGGCCGACCTATTTTCTGCTATAGTTGCCTTAGGCCAATGCAATGTGCAAATGGTTGTCGCAAGAAAGCCCTATATGCTATAGGGCTACTATGCTATAATATGGACTATGCTATCGACTGCTATGTAGCAGACGAATTTCATTTTGTGTTATCGAATTTGTGTTTTTTGAATATTTCAGTTTAAGGAGCAAGATTACATAATAGATTTCATCTGACAAATTATGAGTCAGTCAAACCACAACAACAAAATAAAATTTACCAAGTTTAAGTGAACTACAAAACACATTATTGCTAACTTCATGCTTACATTTAACAAATCCGAGCAAACAATTTCATAATTGGAAAATTCGTGGCGGGTCGGATTTTCGATATCGGGAAAAACAGAATGCCACCATTTCGTTTAGCTGTCTTCCAAGCTGTCCTAAGCTGTCCTCTAAACGTTATGCCTTACATACAAGTATTAGAGTTAGATAAGCTTACTGACTGGTTCACGATTACTGATTACCTATCAGTGCCTCGAGCGTATTGAACCATCGAACAAATCAACACTCGACATAGTTTTGAAATGCTGCTTTAAATTAATCGGCTATCCACAAGCTCGTTTATCAATTACAATGTATAATAATTATCGTATCTTGAGGCATCGTACGCACATAAAGTGATGACGATGGAGACATCAAACTACATACTTACATGTTTGTACGCGCATTAATGTATAATTAATTCATTTGCACGATTTTCTTGTCCCAATGATCGATTTCTTTCAATCAATTTACTTCGACTGACTTCTCACTATATAATTATTGTGTAACAAAGGAAATCATTACATATTCAATAAAATCGATCGATGTAAGATTAATTACGTGATGATCATCATTTTACATATTTGTGTAATTACGTGTATCGCCGTCTGCTACACATACATCTTCATATATAATCGCGTGAATAATTTCTTTATACGATTTCTAATCAACGCGACTCTTGTCCCTTTGCCAATAATTGATAATTAATTGAAATTAATTGTATATTCAATTAACTACGTTGATTGACAATTACGTGACATCATAAGGAATTACTGATCAGTAAAATTTAGTAATATATGAGTTAAGATGATTTTATGATTAACGACTTATGAGATCATCGACCAAGTGACGCAGTGGTTAAAGGTACTGCAATTGGAGCGGTAGGTACCGGTTTTAAATCCAGATAGAAGTAGGATTTGATTTTTTACCATCTAATTAGAATCGGTCGTGTCAATGAACACATCTATGTCCTCCTGTTGGAGTGCAGAGCTCATGGTCAACCATCTTCCATGCCACAGCTCATAGGCAACCATCTTCCATGCAGGTTGCTCTATCTAAATCGGGCATGAATAGCCGTACGTCTTCGTACCGTGTCAACAATCTGACTCCATCGGTTTCAATCACGATATAGCCTTTTCATACTGTTGTAAATAATTAGAAGATGCCAGATCACTCTCTACGCCATGGAGCTATCAGCGACCTCTTTGCCTACCGAAAGGTGGCTCCTACCGAAGTTTGGATCAGCACGCAGGACGCGACCGAGGCAGCGTACTCACTGTTCTTTGATTTCATACACGATATAAAGAATTCACGTTAAATTAATTCACAGAACTTGGTATGGGCCATCGCGTTTTGGGCCATATATCACTCGCACAATCCTTCCCTGAATGTTAGAAGCCGTCTCTCGTACACATCGGTAAGGTCAAACTGTCACATCCAAGACAACGGGTCTGATCAACACTATATATAATTTCAGCTTATCCGTATTTGCAAGATATTTCGAGTTCAGAAGTGGTCGTAGAGGATATAAATCCCTATTGCCAGCAGAAAGGAGGTATCCTTTCCCACACTATTATCATGAGCAATTCATTACTAAAATTAATTGCGATCAGATATTTGGTTTTGGACTCGTCGATTTTGAGACCAACGGAAACTGCACTGTTCCAGTGGTTCAAGTTTATCTTTCACTCCGTTGCCATTTAATCCAATCATACAAAAATAATCTGTGTAACTGTCAGTTTATACACAGATGAATGTACGTATTTGTTTGGTATTCCTAAATATTCAAGCGCATACCATAGTCTCTCTCGATTGATCGAGTCATAGGCTTGCGTAAAATCTATAGGAATACAATCCTCCTTGGTAGTCACCAATAATTTCCTAATGCACGATGCCAGATTGGTGGTTGGTGACTTTAATGCTAGAGCACAACCTGACATCGTGCTCAGGCTAGACCATCAGCTTCTCTAAATTATTGTAATATGAGTCTTTACAACATTATCGAAGTCCAACAGAACCTCTTTTACCTGTGGCCCAATGAGAAATCCAACTTTAAGAATTTCGAGGTCATCTCCTCTGTGTAGCAATTATAGCATTGGGAGACGTGATCACTTTCAGTCATCGAGTTTCTTGGAGAGATATTCTAAAGCCGTCAACGCGCAATAGGTTTTCTTAGTGACTGCAAGTTCCACGTGTCGATCCGTAATCACGAGTCCGGGTTTTCGTTTACCGAGACGGGTTGTCAGCCCAGCGGTCTAACTAAATGTAGTCGGCTCCTATGACCAGCTTTGATTACTGTGGTGGTATTTTATGGGTCTTATTTTCGTTATATTTACGAAACATAGGTGCCCTCACTCATAGAGCTAATGTGCAAGTAATATACGTTTATCGGACGTATAGCCATACATCTTTTGATTTACCAAGATGAAATAATCTGATTGGTTCACTTTAATTTTTTTAAAAAAGTCAATAAACAAAATAAAATCGAGTACCGCTTAATTAATATCAACACTTGAGAATATGGGTTGGTATCAGAACACGCAGTCATTAAAACTAGTGGGCTCTTAAAGAAGGGTCTTAATTTATTCCAAGAGTATATATATCAATGATATAAGCTAACCATAGGATATTAGCATTTACAGCGTGTATTGCAGCCGAGAATATTACAGCTTTTGGTCAAAATGTGTCTGAGCATCCATCAACATTAACTCAGATTATACGACGTTCAGATTATACGACGTGAACTCATGAAGGTCAAATTAACATACGAAGTGAAGGTCATAGATACTTTTTTTTAATTTTTTTTTATTATATTATTGAAACTAGTCTTTCCAGACTAACCATCAATTTACATCTGAATTCTTACAAACTTAAATATAATGTGGTCACTGTTGATCCAGCGATGCACAGTGCCTGTTCGTTGGTAGGTAGCTGCTCACATACTAACGAGCTCGAAGGGTTTGGTTGTTTTAAGTCTCCTAACCAAATGTTCATTATCCAGTAGCCGAGAGGTTTCCGCATTGACATGTTCCATTAGTCTTGATTCATGCTTCGATGCAAATCGTTTTATTTCGAGTTTTATATCTGGAATCTTCAAATCACGATGCAAATCACTATTACGAATGTACCAGAGTGCATTGACTATACTCCGAAGTACCTTATTCTGGAACTTTTGTATAAGTTTAATGTTAGTATTCTTAGTACAGCCGCAAAGCTGAATGCCATATAGCCAGATCGGCTTAAGAACCTGATTGTAAATCAGTATTTTGTTGCATATGCTTAATTTTTACCTTCGCCCAATTAGTCAGTACAATTGTCTATATTTAAGATCAAGCTCTTTTCTTTTCTTCTTCACATGCTCTTTCCATTTAAGTTTAACATCCAGAGTCATACCCAAGTATTTAGCAGAGTTCACGTTCGGCACCATCACATCGTTTAAGCTGATTGTCGGCGGATTAACCAATGATTTATTTGTAAAGTTGACATGGGCAGATTTTAATTCATTAAGTTTGATTTTCCATCTGGTCCACTGGCGAATTTCATCACTTGCACATTGAAGTTTATTCGCCGTTTCTTCCACAGTTTGCTCTGTTGATAGTATCGCTGTCAGCAAACGTTGCTATGTTTACGTGGTCGGGCTGCGGTATATCACTTGTATATAGTAGGTAAAGGACTGAACCTAGAACGCTGCCTTGTGGAACACCTGCCCTTATCTCTCTCAGTTCAGAATACTCATCTTCTTGTCTTACTCTAAAAAGCCTTTCAGATAAATATGATCTCATAAGATCAATATATGGTCCCGGAAGCATAGCATTATGTTTATGTATTAAACCCTCGTGCCATACCTTATCGAGAGCTGCTGCCACATCCAGAAATAAGGTCGAACAAATTTGTTTTTCTTCTAACGCCTTTTCTATAATGTCTGTTATTCTGTGAATCTGATCAATTGTAGAATGTTTGCATCTAAACCCAAATTGGTGACCCGGTCACCAATTTGGGTTTTATTGGCTTCATTCTCTTCAAGAGTAGTCTCTCCATTAGCTTTGAAATGATAGGGAGCAGTGATATCGGACGATACGATTTAGCTTCATTAGGCGGTTTACCTGGTTTTGGTAACATAATAACTTCCGCAACTTTCTAGGCCGAAGGAACATGTCTTAATCTAATAACAGCATTAAACAAGTAAGTTAGTTTAGCGAAAGCTTTCTTTGGTAGTTGCTTTAAAATTTCTCCCGTTATAAAGTCATATCCAAGTGCCTTTGCTGACTTCAGATTGAATTTTATTTCACTGGTAACTTCTTTTTGGGTTGTTAGAGGAATTCCACCCTCATAATTGCTGCTTTCATTTTCGATTATAATATCCGATTCAATCTCATTCGGTTTGAAAATATCAGCCAAATGGTTAGCAAATTATTCAGCTTTTGCTTTGTTATCCCTAGCCCACGAGCCATCATTTCTGTTAATAGGAGGGATTTGCGTAATTGGGGTTTTATACTTTTAGTTGCCTTCCATAGTGAGTAGTTCGTATCTTCATCAGCGGTCAATTTTCCCAGATACAAAGAAAACGATTTTTCATTTAGCTTCTGAATTTCTCGCTTAAGCGATTTATTATTTAGAATCGTCTTATCAGATGGACTCCTTGTTTGCTGCCATTTTCTCCTAGCTTTTCTTTTTTCTAAGACAAGATTCCGAATTTCTCTTGGGTAACTTTTACCAATGGTTTTTGATACTGTTCCATTAGTATTATTCCAAGCGGTAATCTGAATGATATCGGTGAAATTTTCTACCTCTTCTTCTAGGTCCTGAATAGTTTTTAGTCGTGTTTGTAAGTTAATCTTGTTTTCTACTTCAGATCTGAAGCTCGCTCAATCAGTTGTTTTATTGGCAAGAGTTGGTCTCGTTTCCTTTCTAATGATCTTGTCGCTTAAGGAAAGTATCACTGCAGAGTGATCAGAGTCCATATCTGAATTATCCTCTACTTCAATAAAATTTGATGAAACTTGTTTTGATATAAAGAAATCCAGTAGATCAGGAGTTTTACCTGCATCCGTGGGCCAATATGTTGGCTTGCCAGTGGAATGGACGTTACATCCCATTTCTACTATTGCATTTTTAAGTTCGTTACCTTTGGTTGTTGTAAGCCAAGAGCCAAAGTCAACATGCTTTGCATTAAAATCACCCCCTAGTATAGATACTTGACTCACTACAACAGTATGACCTCTTAATAGATTATTCCTATTTTTAATATAAACTCCATCAGGACTCAAGCATCCAACTTGAAGGATGATTTCCTGTCACTCCTGTAGAAGAACTAGAAACATGCCATCCTGTCATGGTGCTTTAAATTTTGAATATAAACCGATGATCAATCTAGGTTTTTTCTTGCATCACCTTTGCCAGGGTCCAATCACTAAAACTAGAAAGTTGGTATATGAGATTATTGAAATCCCCACTTTTGGGATAATGAGTTTCCTGATTTGTGCTCATGTGAGTCCTATTTGGCTTTTTCAGGGTTCCAAAAGTGATCTTCACATTTCGAAAGAGAATTCTTTTAAGTTTAGCGCTTGGTGTGATGATATCCATTTTGATATCTTACTATAGATTATAGGCATAGATATTAGCCATAGAGTAGTACTACTGCTCTATGCCTATGCTGTTCTTTCATGTCAAGAACGACTGCTGTCAGGTCGTTGCAGCATATTGCATTCAACAGTCTGAATCTATTTTATATTTGATTTCAGGAATCATGGTTCTATGAGTTAAGAGGGAAACATCTATTGGTGTGCATTAAACATCAGACATTCTAATTAGAACGAGACGGTGGTGGATATTTCTTCTAAACCCTCTTTAGTTGATTTTTATCCACATTAAATAATATCAGAGTTAAAAGGGGCTTGAAAACATAGTGGCTTCTAGCTTATCCAGGCCAAGGTGTCTAAGGTGACTTTTCCGTTACCTCTTTTGATTTATTCGCGACAGTTTTGGTTCTTCAGCCCCTCAATAAAGACTTTTGAATTGGGCTCTGTCCAAAAGCTGTATCTTTTACAGGGGTATAGGTAAGTCTCTGAATACGTTGAACTCTAATTCAGCTCTCTCGTTAGATGTTGTACTGGCACACCATTTTAAAATACTTCCATTTGCACAATGCCTGCCAAGATTTCCGTGAAACAAACCACATTCATAAAAAACCAAAAGAATTATCGGAAGTAGAAGCTGTGTTTGTCATTCATCGGGCAATTTTATCAAAAAGTAAAAAGCATTGTTCTTCATCAAGATATAAATGCTCGCCTTATAGACAAGCATTCGACGCTAATGATTTGCAACCTGTTTGAAACACAGTTTCGGATTCACTCCCGATCCTAGGTTATCATTGGGATTAAACGGATTTTTAGAAGGTATCTACCTTCTTTTAGTATGATTCCTTGGGGAGGACGTGATCGTATCAGAACTATTTCTTCTTCTGGAAGAAGACGATTTATCATCGAAATCGGTTGGGTCACTGTTTATATGTTCGTGAGTTATACTGCACCATTCAATGCATTTATTCATTGTTTATTCAACGAGTAGTGGATAAAATATTTTTCTTCAGTGGAGAGACCCATAATACACAGATATATCACTATGGGTTTTGGAGGGGTTAATATTCAGATATACAATTTACGAGACTGAGCTAGTTTTTAGTCTTGGTCCAGTTGTTTAATGTCGTGTTTTAACCTAGCTCATGAATAACGATAATGAGCTAGTAGATAGCACGCTCAATTCTAGTAGAAGGAATACCAGCTGAACAATTAGAGCTAACTTTTGCAAAGAGTTAGAAGGATATAATTTTTAAATTAACATAACGCAGTGACAATGTCGTGTCAATGTTGAGAACATACAATTGAGAAATGTTGCAATTAATTCTACTGTTCGGCCCAAGGAGATACGCCAATACTTATTATGCATGAGTATGATAACTGAGTGGCATGTTGATATCTAGAGCCATCTTACCTTAGATAATCGACCTATTTATCTTTTACGTCCCCTTAGAATTTATAAAATTTTCATGTTGGTGTACGAAAGATAACATTTCAGAGAGTAATCATGATAAATGGCCCAAACATGACGAATTTATTGTTTACTACAAAGTTTTTTCCTGTATCTCAAATTTTATTCTACTTCGATGGACCATTTTACTCAGTTGGAGACTACAGCTCTGATCTCTTCCCATGATTGAGCAAGGTGTTTCGCTTCAGCTAGCTATTTTTCATGTCATCGCGTGTAATGTCGTTACTTTCTAATTTACTTTTCCCTTGCGGATTTCACTTCCATGACATCCTCGTTATATTACTTGGGGATTTTCTCAGCATATGGCCAATCCCTCTCCATCCTTGTCTCTTTAATTCGATCTCTACGACTGATTGCTTAATTTTTTCAGTTCAATGTTTGTTATGGTGTTAGACCAGAAGACATTCAGCATAGTCGTAGGCACTTTGATACGAACACCTATAGTTTTTTTTACTTTTTCTGCGTTCTCCCATACAGTAGAACAGATTTCACACACGAGTTAAACATTCATATATCTTGGCCTTGCGTGATGAGGCAGAAGAATTAGAGACTTAATATAACATGTTATTTGTAAGTCTGGATTTATTTATGTGTTTGTTTATATCTTCCTGTCCTACTCGCAATCGTGCGGAGCTAAGGTATACAAACTCATTTACATCTTCAATTTGTACTTTGTTGATGTGTATCGGTGTGGTTATATTTGTGTCTTGGTTTTTCTTATGTTTAGCCTATTTCGGTAGCTAGAACGGATAGCTGTTGACTATCTGCTGCATGTCTGAGTGCGCTTTCGAATTCGACAAAGTGCAGGGGTTTACTTCATTCACTGGATTGTTCAGTTATTATACAAATTGAGTTGCTGTGATCAATACAACTTGTTCGTTGTCTTAATTCAGCTTGTTCAAGGATAATCATTGCGAATATCTTTGTTTTTGTGTTGAGTAGAGATAAATAGTCTATTTTTGCCTGAGGATAGAGTACTGGATAGAGTAACCTATAGGAAAAAGTTAGAGAAGGTGCAAAGGATTGCCCGTTTGCTGATAAGCGGGGCACTGAGAACAACACCTACTCAGGCCTTAGAGGTCATGTTACACCTTCTTCCAGTGGATATATATGGTAAACAGATGGCGGCTAAAATAGCCACTAGACTAACGGCCGTGTCTCAGTGGAAACATCTTCAGGCAGGTCACTCAACAATAATTGGTTCGCTAAAGAAGGAAATGTTGAACCTTGACTATATTACGCCGATATTATGCTTCGAAAAAGGTTTTCAAACCTTTATCCCTTCAAGAGAATTCTGGCGGAATAAGCTAGCATTGGAAACCGAAGCTATACAATTCTACACGGACGGCTCGAAGCTAGATGGTAAGGTCGGAGCTGGGCTGTTCTGTGGAGCATTAAATATAAACACTTCCGTTCGTCTCCCTGACCACTGCAGCGTGGTTGAAGCATAACGTGGTATCCAAGAGGGATATCAAGATTTATCAAGTCGCTGGAAGCAGTGCTGTTGAAGTCTAGGGTGGCATTGGGTTGCCACTCGTCTCTTAACGAGATGAGTGAGCATTTCAATATTCAGATTATCTGGGTCCCCGGCCACTCTGACGTCAAGGGTAACTGCAGGGCAAACGAACTAGCTAGGCAAGGTACAACTCTTCAGCTGAAGCCTGAAAGGCCAATGTAGGGAGGCCTACAGCGGAGCTTAGACTGGCTCTGAGGAAAAGGGCGGAAGCTTCAGCACAGCGAGAGAGCGAGACAAATGTGGCCAAGGTTGGATCTGAATCGCTCCAGGACCTTAATCTCTCTGGAGAGGAGAGATCTTAGAAGAATAGTAGGAATATTAACGGGACACTGCCTTTTCGGGGAGCATGCGAGAAGGCTGGGTCTAGAAACAAATGACTTCTGTAGAAGCTGCATGGACGAAGAGGAGGAAGAGACGCTTGTTCACTTCCTGTGCTCTTGTCCTGCACTGGCACTAAGAAGACATTCACACTTGGGTAGGTATGTAATGCACAACCTTTCAGATCTTGCAGATAGTAAGGTGCGGGACATTTTACGCTACATTAGTAGCTCAGGATGGTTACAATAGAGTGTTAGGGGTATTAGGGGACTAAGATCCTGTGGTATCACAACGGACCGGCAACGGTCTAAGTGTGCGTTAGCAGCCACTCTAACCTAACCTAACCTGGGTCACCTTTCTTTTTGGGTTATTGGTGTTAGTGTGCTTCGTCGGTCATGCTGCCTAGTTTAGTAACCTTATTGTTTGCCATGCAAACTGGTACAACGAAACATTGGGATTTGTACAAATCTTCAGAAAGAGAGTACAAGAAATGAATCCGAAATGAAAAAAAATCGAAAAAATCGAAAAACATCGATCTTTCTGTGAGGAAGTGAATATTCTTACGGCAACCACTAAACTTAAAAGAGTTCTCTACTCTTTTAAGTTTAGTGGTTGGTTTAATATACAGTGATGTAGTATATTACATTCATACTTATCTACAGCTACAGTGGTATAGAACATTACATTCCTCCACCTGCGGCTGAAATATCACTCGATGACTGAGCTCGAACTCTTTCGGAACGTCAAAAGTAATCTGGATTTGTCGGTTCTTTAACTGGTTTCTTTCCTCTTGCTGGTCGTGTTGTTTGTGAGTCATCTGGTTGCGATATGTCCACTCCAATTATGTCATTCGCTTGTGACGATGGAATAGCTGCATTAGATGCCACAGGGAGTTCCGTTGGTTGATTGATAACTTCGGATGGCTCCGGTTCATTATCACGTGATCGCAACTGATCAATGTGACGGCGTATAACGTTGCCATTTGAAGTGGCCACTTGGTATGAGACTGGTCCAGTTGTCTTGGTGACAATCGCTGGAATCCACTTAGGACCTGCAGCGTAGTTTCGGGCCCAAACGTCGGAATTTTCAGATAAAACTCTAGTCTTGCGTTTAATACTCATTTTTTCTCTCGATACCGGAATTGTGTCAGGATGTAGCCTATCAAAATACGTCCCTATTCGACGGTTGAAAAGCAGTTCGGCTGGACGTTTACGAATATCACCACTGGATTCTTTCTTCAAGTAATCTTTTGTAGACCGTACCATTCGCTCAGCTTGTCCATTTGACGAAGGATCAAAAGAAGCAACAAATGTGTGGCGAATTCCGTTTTTCTTACAGAAATTATCGAAATCAGCTGAAGTAAACGCAGTGCCGTTATCGCTTACGATGACTTCCGGAATACCATGTGTTGCGAAAATAGAACTAAGCGATTGAATAGCACACTCTGATGATGTAGATGATTCTAGTTGGACTTCAAGCCATTTAAAGTACGAGGCCACCACAATCAAAAATACTTTCGACTGGAATGGTCCGACGAAATCTATGTGTAACCTCGATCATGGTCTTTTAGTTTCCTCCCAGAAATGTATTGGTGCGCTTGGTGATTCTCGCATTGAGATTCTTGGCATGGTATACAGGAACGGACAGCCATTTCAATATCTTCATCAATCTTAGGCCACCACACATAGCTCCTCGCCATCGATTTCATACGTACTACCCCTGGATGGGCTGTATGCAGTGCGGTGAGGATGGTCTTACGGTAGCATGATGGAATGATTGTGCGCTGACCCCACAGGAGGCAATCCTTGATACAATTTATTTTTTTTTTCGGGTCCAAAAAGGTTTGAAAGGGTCGTCACCTTCTCTCATGCACCATGAAAATACGCGTGATAGAATATGGTCTTTCTGTGTCGACCTTGCTATATCGTCTGCCAGAACAACTGGATGTTCGAGTGATTCTATCAACATTACCTCCTCTTCTTCATCAATTGGTTGTGTTATATTATTAGGCAGACGACTAAGAGCATCTGCGTTGCAATTATCCTTGCCTGGACGGTAAATCAGGCGATAATGGTAAGCATTCAGGAATACGCTCCAGCGCATCATTCTTGGAGACAAGACATGCGGTGTAGGCTTATCTAGATTGAATAATCCTAGGAGCGGTTTGTGATCGGTCACGATTGTAAACTCACGACCATAGACAAAATCGTGAAACTTTTTTACGCCGGCGATAATTGATAAGACCTCTTTATCAATTTGAGCAAATCGACGTTCGGTGGCTGTGAGCGTCCTAGAAAAGAAAGCAATCGGACGGTCCTTATAACCCACCTTATGTGACAAAACTACCCCGATGCCGTATGGGGAAGCATCACATTCTAACAGCAATGGCAGTTGCTCGTCATATGGTATGAGAACATTATTGGTTGTAAGAGCAGCTTTAAGGTCGTCAAAACATCTTTGTTGAGCAGTGGACCACTTCCACTTGATATTGTTATGAAGAAGTTGATGTAGCGGCTCTGCAATTGTAGCTTTTCCTTTAACGAATACGTGGTAGAAATTCAACAGTCCCAAAAAAGTTGAAGTTGGGTTTTATTTGTTGGTGGCGGTGTGTTTCGGATAGCTTTAACCTTGTCTTCGGTAGGACGAAGACCATTGGAGTCGATTCGGTATCCCAGGAAATCGACAGCATCGCTTCCAATCACACATTTATCTTTTTGAGGACGAATTCCTGCTTCATCAAAACGAAGAAAGATTTGTCTCAATCTTTCGTGTAGTTCATCAGCAGAAGAAGCGATGATAATAACGTCATCAAAATACGGAATAACCCCTGGAATTTCTCGAAGCAAATTTTCAATAAAGCTCTGAAAAATACCTGGTGCCGTTGAGATTCCAAACTGGAGGCGCTTCACCTTAAAAGCCTCTTTGTGAGTTGCGATGGTTTGGACCATGGCAGTGTTATCGTCAACGGTGAGTTGCTGGTAGGCTTGGGCCATATCCAGCTTTGCAAATATCGATCCTCTTGGCATCGTAGAAAGCAAATGGGTTGCTGACGGAATTGGAAAAGCATACAAGGAAAGCGCTTTGTTAACGGTTGACTTATAGTCCCCGCAAATCCGTACAGATCCGTTAGATTTAATCACTGGGACAATCGGTGTCGCCCAATCACTGTAGTCCACAGACTCTAAGATTCCCTGATCTAACATTTTTTGTAGTTCCGCTTCGATTGGTCCACGAAGACAGAGTGGTACTCGTCGAGGTGGTATACGAATTGGTACGATGGTTGGATCCAATTTCAATGAAACGGGTAGACCACGGAATTCTCCAAGCTCATTGGAAAATAAATGTTGATACTTTTCCATTATTTCCGAGAATTTTGTTGATTGAATAGAACACACTTGTTCACATTGATGTAGCCGAAAATAAACAAAATAATTGATTCACAAGGAATCATTCTAATAAGATAATTGTTATTTTGCACTTATCTTTATATAATACAGCTTCACTGATTTCCTAATATATTTTCGATCAAAAAATGTTTTAGAATAATATAATTAATCGAATTTTGTATTATATAGTAAAATTTACCTTATCAGCTGTTATTTTTCTAAACAATAATAATATTTTGACATTTCGTTTTGTAGACATTTTAACCATTACAACAGGTTATACCAATTATATGATTAACAAGGTCTCAAAAAATTTATAGTAGTTTGTTGTGGTTGAAATGTAAGCAGATGTCACCCTTTGTAAAAAAGAAAGTATATTGTAATAAATAAATTTTTATGAAGTCATACGAGAATCAAAAGTGAAGAGGCAAGGTTATAATTTAAGTATTTGTTTTTATTTAAATTTATTCTATTTTTTTTTTGCCTCAAATACTTTGAGCTTGGCCATACAAGCTCAATAAATTTCAACACTCGTTGGATAGAAATTCCTAGTGGCTCGAACCAGTCGACGCCCAAAATGTTAGTTCTATTTCCGGTGGTCACGAATAGCGGCATATTGTCAACAAATTGCCCATTATATTCGACATCAACTTGAATACGACCAAGAATCTGTATCGGATTCTGTTGAAAATTTCTTAATTGTAAAGCACATTGCTGTAGACTCGGTGGAGATTTCCAAATAGTACGAACGGTCCGTTCCGATATAATTGTGTATCTGGATCCCGAGTCTACTTCGAACTTGCACGGTACTTTGTTGATTATCACAGATGTATCCATCATCATCTCCTTCGATAAGTCCACAGAATGCACAAATGGAACTTCTATGCTTACAGGTTGTTCGCATATGATTTTCCCCGCAGCTTTCACATTGTTTGGTTACGCGTGGCTGGCGGTTTTGTTCATGGTAATTGACCCTCGTGGAGTGGGCGGCACGAGCAATATCGGATGACGGTTGCACTCATTTCACTTGACTGGACTGCTGTTGGGCATTGGTGATAGTTTTGTGATCTTCTGATGCTGTTTCAGCAGCAACGGCGTTTTCACAAACTCTATCTAACGTCAAGGTCTTCTCCGCTAGAAATTGTTGTTGCAATGCCGAATTTCGAATTCCACAGACAATTTGATCACGAAGCATGCGGTCGAGACTTCCAGATGGAAAATTACACTCCTTCGCTAAACGTCGAAGCTCGGCGATGTACTCAGCGACTTTCTCTTCCGCCATTTGCTCTCGTTTGAAAAATTTAAATGATGCAGCAATCTCGGACGGAGTGGGGGAAAAGTGTTCAGTAAGGCGTTTAATAATATCTTTATAAACTATCTCACTAACCTTTTGAGGAGCTATAAGAGATTCTAATAGCTCATATGTTGTTCCTCCACATAGCGTCAAGAAAATCGCACGCTTTTTTGTTGCATCCACGATGTCGTTAGCTTCGAAATATAAGTCAAAACGACGGCAATACCCTTGCCAGCTTTTTTAACCTCATATGGTTCCATGTTTCCAATTGATGCCATGATGGTAGGTGTACACACAAATTTATTACTTTTTTTATAACCTCGTCGCCAATATTATGTATTAAGGAAAACACGTTTTGGATATTGAAATAGGTACAATATTATACGGGAGTTAATGCTCGTTCATTCCGTTGACAATAGTCCACTTAATTACAACTAATAAAGAAATTTAATATAATAACAATTTCAATATCTAAAACGTGTTTTCCTTAATACATAATAGTCACTATAAGAACTTTAGAGATACCTGATGGAACTCAAACGAGTACAAACAAGGAAGCTTAAGTTGGCAGAATTATGTACCCCCCTTGGTAAGTCTGCTACTGTCTTGCAGGCGGAAATCACTGCAATTTAAAAAAGGACCACTCTTTGTAAATTAGATGAACGGCATCAGATTAGATGCAGTTGCCCGCACAGTGTAGTGCTCGCATAATTTGGATTAGAATACAATATAACCTGTAAAAGCTGGGTTTGTTTAAGACCATCGTTGAAATTGAAAAACAATTCAAATGCATAATGCACGATCGATGATGATGATGAATCCGAAAGACCAATAATAATAATTATAAACAAAGTGTAATCATTAAAACAAACAGTCTTCGTAACATGTTTATATACATACCGAAGATAACAATGACCAAGAAACCCATTTCTTTTCTTGCGCAGATACTGTTTTCTTTTAACAATGTCAAGTTTTTAGTATATGAAGAAATTTTGTTTTATTTATTTGTCGACGAAGTGTTAATTGTTTGTTTATTTACAATAAAGATTGTCAATTTTATGAGGAATATTAAGACAAAAATTGAACGAATATTTTACTGTCACTCATCTACACTCGTCAAAACCAATGGAATGTTAGAAAGTAATTACACGTTCAAGTATCGCATTTTATTTGACATTATTGCAAAACCCAGTATAGAGCACCCACTACATGCTTCGACCTACACCGCAGCACACCGCGGCTATGAACAATGAAAGTGAAATGTTTTTTTTATATTTGAATTTCTTCGTCCGGTTGAACTTTATGACTAATCCGCGCATTTTAAAGATGATATCAAATATATTTACATGACAAACGGTGTGTGTGTGTGTGCGTATGGTAGTAGGTCAGTTATGTTTAAGCATAGTATTTATGTAAATATGTTTAGTCGGAGCCGTAGATAATATAATTTGTATATAAATTCGTAAATTATACATTGTGATCGTTATACAGCGTGGATGATGGCTTTATGAATTTACGAGCTAGCGCCACTTAATTAGTGACCGATGTTGATTTATCGCACCAACCATATTGATTTATAGCGCCGAATTTATCAAAAGATGAAAGTTATATAAAAGTGGTGCATAGATTTGGCCTTCCGTAACTTATCGAAGCCTAAAATCGTAGTGTAGTCAAGATTTCCTATGGTTCCTCACTAATTATCTTTCAGTGTTCTTTCCTATATAGCTTATTCGTTTCTGCTTACCAAAAATGGCCATTGCTAGAAGATGAAACTTAACCTTTAAAACTTGGATCGGAGTTCCCTTCAGCGTCTCCGCATAGAAACTTATAGGTAGTTCACTATTCTCCTGTATATTTCCACTATTCTCATTATTCACTATTCACTATTCTTGACGGAGGCATGTATTGTGGTTCCAAAATGGATCCTTTCAACATCTCGGAGGAAATTGTCTCCAGGAACCTGAAGGCAATGGACGTAAATAAGGCCATCAGACCTGACCTAATTCTTGTTCGTGACTTGGCTCCAATATTAATTAAAAAATTTCTCTTTTCTTATACCCGAACATCTGGATGAGTGCGATGATGCAACTAGTTCTTAAACGTGGTTGTGGTAGAACTGACCTCTCAAACTACCGACCAATATCAATTGTGTCAGAAATGCATTAACCATAACAACAAGGATTTCAGATCAACTATATGGCTTCCGCGTAAGCCACTCCACAACCGATCTCTTGACGTATGTTATAAACAACTGGAATCTCACCCTTGAGCACCACGGAGAAGCCTTTGCAATCGCTTTGGATATATCCAAGGATTTCGACAAGGTTTGGCATGAGAATCTCATTTGTAAACTTGTGGCATACGGCTTGGATTTCATGAACATCAAGTGATTAAAACGCTTTCTCAAAGACCGAAAGATCAACGTTGTGCTAAATGGTAGATCATCAACGACACACTCTCTAAATGCCGGAGTCTCTCAGGGATCAGTTTCGTCACCAACTTTGTTTTACATTAATATGACTTGTTGGATAGCACTGTAAACCCTATCCACGGTTTTGCCGATGATGCAACATTGCACTCTTATATTTCGTTCGAGTTCGAGCCTACTCTTTCAGAGTTAAACGATAAACGGCTGGAGGTTATTACTTCGCTTAATGCCGATTTGAGTTCAATATTTGAGTGGGTAGTAAAACATCATGTCAAATTTAACGAGAAAAAAAAATATAAATATGCAAGTTCTCGCATAAAAGAAGTCACAACGAATACCCTTTTGTGATAAAAGACCACGTTCTCGATGGTTGCGACTCAATTCGTCTGCTTGGTGTTCAGATTAGCAACAATTTAAAATGGAATGAACACATTATAGCATTGGCCAAATCAGCTTCACGTAAACTCGAGTTCCTCAATAGATGCAGACGGTTTGTTAGATCGCATCAGGTTCTCCAGGTATATAAAACCTTTATTAGACCGTGTAGCCGGTCGTAGCTTAATGGTTAAGAGAGTTTCTCATCACGCCGCGGTCTCGAGTTCGATTCTCGCCGCTGACCAAAAAATTAACATGCCACCGGATGACATAAAATGCGTTTGTGTGTAAAAACATTCGTTGGGTTGACCACCTACAATGTGCACCAATCGTTAAAATTGGTTCGTAAGGTCTCAGTTGAGACGCGGTAAGGGCCGTTTACGGCCTCTCAGCCATAGATTTTTTTTTTTTATTAGACCGTGTATATAATATAGCTGTCAGGTTAATGGCATTGTCAGGAGCATATGGCATTGTTCTCCAGTTGCCAGATAGAGTTCAGCGACGTGCCATCCGATTAATAAATGGTAAATGTTCTGCAGATTTAAAGGAGAAAATATCACCATTTGTTACACCAAGACGGGTAACACGAGGAACGGTTAATGCACATAGGATTACGATAAAGCTGCCGAAACCTCGAAGTTTCCGTTTGAGTATAAAATGCACAAGTTTAAGGCAGCTATCAACCTATACTTGAAGTATCGCGCGTTCGATGCCGAAGCTCTGACAGTTACAAGGAGCAAGGACAGTCTAAAACTCCACTCTGCACCCGATTAAAGCTAAACTAAAAAGAAATGATGTTCCTACACTACATAAGGCTATAGTTATATAAAGCGGTGCATAGATTTGACCTTTCATAACTTGCATATATATGCGGTGATCTGAAGATAACAAGAAAACCAATTTAATATCTTTCTTTTTCCCATAAAGCGTCGTGACTTGAAATGAAAATGAAAGTACTTTTATTTTACAGTGCTTTTGTAACGATAATTTTATTTACATACTTATAAAGATGGTATGTCGTATAAATAGAATGCAGTAATGTACACGATGCATAATATTTTGCCAATATGCGTTAATGTCGGAATGAAGTAGCACCCATGGTATAGCATCTTATGAAACCGGTAATATACAAACTATTTACTTTATACCATATACTCGTGTGTATGATTTTCTAACAACACGCGGTAAAAACTACAAAAAATAAAATTTATAATCACCCACCTGCGGGAGGACAAATAAATTACAAGTATATGTTGTTTATATAAAGTTTGTTTCCCGTAGAAAGTGGAAATGTTTGCGTAATTCCAAATTGATGTTTAAAATCGTTATGTGCCTATAACTAGTTACGCTTTATAGTTAATTTAATCGGACGTTAAAGGTTTATAAATTATTAATTGGCTGTATTCTGTGCTGTATCAGTGATGTACGACCCTGTGGGTAGGAGTATACATGTTTCGTAAATGTTAGAATACCACCACAGTATCCAGAGCTAGTCGTATAGGAGGCAACTAAATCTGGTTGGGTCGCTGGGCTGACGACCCGCATCCGTAAAAAACAACAAATGTTAAAAATGTCAACAATCAAAAATAAATCGGACACCGCCAAAACAACAACGAAGCCCAGCATAAGTAACCCGGACACGAGATAGGCACGTGAAATGTGCAGTCACTAAGAAAACCTGGCGCGTTTGACGACCTTATCACATGTATGAAAGGTATAGGCTGGAACTCGTAGCGCTCCAAGAAACTCGATGGGGACCATGTGTCCTCACTTTAAAGCCATGTTGCTCCACAGTGGAGATGACCTCGGAAAGAGTTGAATTTGACATAGGGCCACAAGTATAAAAGGTTGAATTTGATTTTCAGAAATCCAATTCAACTTGATGTTAGCCAACCTGTCAATTGTCTGTGTGCATAGCCAAGCCATAAAGACTAATTTTACAATAATTTGGATAAACTGATGGGCTCTATGCTTTAGTACGACGATATAACAGTCTTATATAATAATATAGGTTCGTACTGCCCATCCTTAATTGAAAATGAAGAAATAATGGTGCACTTTGCGATCGCTCATGATGCATTTGGAAACATGGACACATCCACTTAAAACACCCCGAAGCCAAATTGACCATGTGTTGATTTTAAAAGAGTTGGCTCGGGTAGTCCAAGACGTGAAATCGTAGCGGTCGTCAACAAGATACATAGGCAGTGACTATTGATGAACATTTTCGTGCAAGTCTGTGAGGACTGGGGAATATACAACACGAATATCTTGTGAAGGTACATGATTAATGAGGTACACAACAAACATATCAAGATCTTGTCAGCAATACCATTTTGCGATCTAAATATCTGTCTGAAGAGACGAACAGTATCTGAGAACCTAATTGCGGACTGTCATCTTGCTGTTGAGCAATGGAATATAGTCCACAATAAGGCGCAGATTTGGTTTATAATTGCAAGAAGAAACAAAGCAGTTCTTGCTAGGATGACAGCTGAATGCATTTGTAGACAGAAGAAACGGAAATTGTGGAGGGCTAAGGTCATAAGTGTACAACAAATCAGCAATAAGCGCAAAGCCGTCTGACTTACAGTTTGTTGTAAGAGGCGACTATATATAATTGGAGAACTAGGCTTTTCCACTCAATAATTTCAAATATTTAAAATGCCAACTATAAGAATAAAAATAATCTGAAATACTACCAATCTTAGTATACTCAGAATAAGGCTATATACCCAGTGGAGATGGCCTTGATAATTTGAAGTTGTCTAATCAGTGCGTGATAGATCCGATTTGCCGATACGAAACAGCAACCGAATGTAGCAGGTCAGGTTAGATTAAAGTACTGTCTACGTACACTTTATGCAATGTTCTGATGTAGTATAAATACTTCACAATACGGTATCCCAACTCAAAAAAGGCATGACATTATGTAATTCCTCTAGTAGAGATTTCTATGGTGTCAATTGTATACGCTCAGACTTCAAGCATGCTCCTTTCAGTGCAGTATTCTTTCAAGTTCCCTGTGACCAATCTCAAGAACGCCTATGAAGTGAAATAAACGTTTATGTGCGTGCCTTGCAATAGGCAGCAATACTTTTTGGTAGCAGTTGTAAAACCAATACTGGCTAGCTCGTCTACCCTACAATTTCAAAAACCATCCGTAGCACTCACTAGGCACTCCGATAAATTGGATGTTGAAATGTTGTAATTTATAGATAAATGGGAATTTAACGCCTTCCTGGATGAATGTTGATTGATGGCCACTTGACTGTCAACATAGATAGGGATATCAATTGATTATCACATCATGTTTCAACCATTTCAAGCCTTCGTATATCGTTCCCACCACAGCTTGATACACGTTTTAGTAATCAGGGAGACGAATTGATATACTCACCTCGTGGTTGTTATAGAAGGTTCTACGCCCCACTATTCCCTTTAGGTTAAAGCCATCAGTGTTGAACTGTAAAGCTTCTGTTTTTGGTGCCAATCCCGCCTTAGAAGTCTTTGGATATGCTTAAGGTGCGGAAATTCTTATCGAAGCCTAACACCGTTGTAGTGTAATCAAGTTTTTCTGTGGTTCCTCATCTAGTGATTTAATTATCTTTCAGTTTTCTTTCTCAACACATTTTAACTGATCTACCAAGCAGATAGGAATAAGCTGAAACGTAACATTTAAAGTTTGGGTGGGGGTTGTCATCAGCGCCCCGAATAGAAAATTAACGGCCGGTTTTTTGAATACTCTCAAAGTCAATCGCAATTGTGTTCCTACACTACATAAGGCTATAGTGGCCTTGTTAATTCTATTCACAATATTCCAACATCACAATAGCCTTCAACTAAGTTTACTGCCAAAGACTGTGTGCAGAAATGTTGTCTTTATTAGTAAAGGCAGCTAACGCTACGTCGTCTGTATTTATGATTACTTCCATCACTTTGCTCTTGAGTTCCAACTGTATTAACCATTGACTACCATTGTCAAAAGCGGTGGCAGTTTCTTTCTTTGCGGTGTTCTATCGTTAGTGTATTTCTTAGTCTTGCGGTCTTTTTGTGAAGCCCTTCAGCTCCGAGTTAATAATCCCGCTTCCAAGCATTTGATCGATTTATTTGTTAGCTGGGTAGTACACCCCTGCAAGAGCTAATCTCTTTTTATTTCCGATACTTTCCCGCGAACTAAGTGACATCTCTATCAAGTGCAACAAGCTATGGATCGCTCATAATATCAAAGAAGTAAAGAAATGTATGATCTGGACTAAATCAGTATTCGGCTTTCACTATCGTTCCTAATCGAATGAGTCCAAAACTAAATATCAGATTTATAATTTTAGAAGCCAATCTGTAATGGATTTTGGTTGTGTGAACATTGGAGGGATTGATAAGATGTAGGGAACTGACATATTTCTTATCATCTACATCCAATTTTGAAATCGATATATTTTGACAGTTGTCGTGAATTCTCGGTCTCAAGTAGGCCTTTTATCCCTTTAACACGAACAATCATGTTTGACTGCAACTTTGGGAAGCGTGTTAGAGCTAGCTCTATTATAACTGTATATCATATAGGACTATACCTTGATTGCATTGATAATTCAATCTGATGAAACAGAGATGCATACGATAGAGCTCTGTGCAAAAGCTGGTCTAACTAAAGAACTAAATAGGGCAAGGATATGACAGCTAATTAGCTTTAAAAGCATTCAAATTAAACGACCGTCGATCAAAGTTAGTGTGGGGCGGATTAAGCTTGATGAAACTGAACTAGAAACCAGGGAGGCCTGATACTTCTACAACTATATATTTTGTGCGATCCGCGACATGAAAGGGTTTGAGTGAAATAAAGTCATGGATGACAAACATCGGGCTGGTGTGAAACTTTTTTGCGTCACAAGAACACAGTTAAAAAAACTAAAAAGTATGATCTCTTCCTACTTAACGGCTCATACTGACGTAAGGCACTTCCATAAAAATTGTGGCAATATATAGAATTTTAAAGGTCTTCAACTCGAAAATGGTTCATACCATTTCAAGGAATCTTCAAATATGATTAGAACCATAATATTTTCAAACTGACTTGTATATCCCTTCTATACACTTGTATAATGAACTTCATAGTTAGACAATGGCTTATAAAGGAACCGGTAAGTTTCATAAGATAAATCTATTTTTTTTAAGGAAAGGCAAGTGTTGATTCAGGGACCAGCGTCATATCGAGGGATTCTGAAATTCTAAATGCTTCGAATGAGTAATTTGAATATTTCAGCTATTGAAGATTACATCCTTCTCCGAAACCTATAACAATGTTCGCTTATGGTTCTCTGGCTCAGCAGGTATTGATTGAACAACTTGTCCGCTCTTTAAAAATTCACACATGGTCTATTTAACATCGGGATATTTTACATGGATGTGTCTATATTTTCGAGTGAATATTTTTGTGAGGAAAGAATATGTAATGAGCGATGACGAAGTACATCATTCAGTCTCCATTTTTGGTTGCTGTCTCGTATCGGACGTATAAAGACCTTCTTTATTTTTATTACATAACTTGGTCAGACGCCAGCACTTGCATACAAATCATGAATGATTGATATGAATCGTATAAGCTGTAAAGTCAATCATATAGACCATCCGAATCAATATAAAATGAGTTTTTATCTTGGGATTGGCTTACATCAGTGACGAATGTAAACATACAATTGACGAGTTGCGGCTGATCATCCATGATTTCGTATGGGAGCTTACACAGTACAATGAAAAATCCTATTTTAAGATTGCACATAGGATTCACTAATAAACCATCGTGTTTTTGAAGAGTAAGAAGTTTCAGTCGATACTCTCATAGCCGACTTGACATTAAAATTGACGTAATAGACAGACATATAAAACATTAAATTATAATAAATAAAATCAGGAAGAAGCAAAGTGTTGTGCTTCAATCTTCGTTTTAAGGTATCCTTGCTGGAAGTTAAATCGAACAGGTGATTTATCTGACTAAATCTTTGTGTTTGTTTTTATCTTTACAATCTGTTTCGGGGCTCGTGATAAAATACCAACTGTCTTTCCAAGTTAAGTGACGGATAAACTTTTTCTGAATACAAAACGGTAACAGCATATATTATAACCGCACGCATGCGAAGTACAGCACCTTGAATCTGTCCAAGTCATAAATATTTCCCGTCCAACATTTAATAAGACCCCAGATGGAATTACACCTACCAACACATTGATCTATATATGTTTGTTGCTTGTTGGCATCGCTTAAGTTCTCGATAGTCCTGTATATTTTTAGGTCGTCAGAAAACATTACAATTTTTGATATTAGAATTACTTCAGTGATTGCGTTGATGAAAATAGTAAAAATCCAAAGCCATGATGAGAACTTTGTGGAAACCCCGATGTAGCTTGAATTAGCTTGTACCTGCTGTTACCAATGTCGATGTATTGCTTAAGTAAGATTTAAACCATGGTGGATTTAAACATTGGCATGAACTCATGTTAGTACGGCATAACATGTCGAGGCACCACTTCTTTAAAGGAATTGCATATTACAAGTTCAAATAGTTTGGGTATAGATGAAATCGACGTTATACTTCTATAACACCAATTTTGAATAATGAGGTTATTCTGGTTATCTTCCATTTTTTAGGTAACTCTCCTAATCTCAGCGACTAATTGAACAGCATGCAAAGAGGTAGTTCCAAACTAGAATATTTTCAGAGCCTTGTTTATGTCTTTCTAGCGCCGTGTTATTGGAATTCTTTGTGAATTCAAAGTTTGTGTGATGATATTGTTGTAATTCGCTAAGGCTGATTTCGATCTGATGATGACGTCATTGAATTACAGTGTGCTTGATGTTCGTACTGTGTGATTCGTATATGTACGTTTTAGTTGTAACGCGACAGTTCTAGCGAATTACAAGCACACAAACTCGAATTATCTGTTTTATTTAATTGTCGCGTTTCGAATTAATTATTTCTGTACGAATTAATTATTTCTGGTACTTACATTAATTCCTCGGGCCATAACGCCACATTATCCCATTAATGCCGTGTAATTGAGTTGGGGTGCCCTTGATTTCGCCCGCTTAGTGTTTTTAAGTTTGTTGCGGCATGGAACGAACCTGACTGGCTGCATACTGTATTTGTGAGTGGAGGTCGTATGAAATCTTTTAAGGTATTGACGTGTAGTGTTGTTCCCTAAACAGGAACGTAAAGGTTACTATAATATAGTGCCGTGTTGCTGGAAGTCTTTGTGAATTATTATTCGAAGTTGTGATGTATGATAATGTTAATGTTGATGTAATTCGCTAGGCCGGTTTCGATCACATGATGACGTCATTGAATGACAGTGTGCTCGAAAAGATCAAATCCTAAATACGTTTAGTCGTAACGAAACAGTTCTAGCGAATTACAAGAACACTACTCGAAATATCGATTTTTTTTTATTGTGGCGTTAATTGTACGAATTAATTATTTTTGGTACTTACTAAGAAAAGCCACATTACTCCTCTGCAAGTGAATTTCTCTTCCGTTTTTTATTCATGTTTGTATGTGTGTCGCCACATCCTCTATATTGTGATGTGTGGTACCAATGGACAGGTTGCCTACGCTAACGTCGTGAGGATTTTCGCACTTATCAAACGTGTCAAGTTATCTAAGTGGCTATGTTCCACGTACCAACCCTTGATCGCCAAATATTTTTAAACTAGTTTTAATCGCCTCTTATGAGTGTTGTGTGGATCTTCATACCGAGTGGACGTGTTTTTGTCTTCTCGGTGTTTCTTTAATTAAATTAAATTAAATAAATGCGTTGTGTGTGTGTGTGTGTGTGTGTAGTTGAAAATCTAATTACAGATGAGTATCGTTATTATATTATATTATTATATTACATTTCTTTATATATTATTACATAGTATTATATTTTTATTTTATTATATTATATAGCCTGTTCTTGTTTCTCCGTTATGTATTATAGTATATAACGTTTTGTCTTTGTATTCTATATACATACATCATTTTCATATCTACATCACAATATTCCGTTGGAAACGATCGCATGCGATATGTCTTTCGTTCTGTCTCGTTTAGTTACCTCATTCCCCATCCCATAATTCGCTATTCATATAGAACGCTATATATTCCCCTTTCCTTTAAACAATTTTTAATATTTTGTTTTATGTCTGTATCAAAGCATACAGTAAAAGAGATTTTGGAGATTTAAATTTAACGCGATCACTGCCATTGTGCGATCGTTGTAATGGCAACTATATATACATTCAATGTAATTGGCGACTTACATTTTATTTTTATATACGTTGGTATTGTGTATTGTGTGTGTGTTGTATATACATCATTATTTGATGTTGAAAACGCAAATACATACATTACAGTCTACATTTGAACGTCCTATGTATTAATATTATGTATATAACATATTTTTCGTTTCGTCTATCAAAACTCCTATCCTTCTCTTTCCTATGTTGGTCAGAGAATTTTTGTTTGTTTTATTTTATATTTTGTGCAGGTGTTCACTTGCACGGGAAAAAAAGACAAACATTTTTTTTAAATATATATATACAAGTATCCCTCGTTACACGCGGTACTTATACAACGCGTTTTCGATATAACGCGATTTGAAATAAAAATCTGTTTCAGCACAACGCGAAATTTCTTTTTTAACCACTTTTCATGAGATATAATGTTTGAAGACAGTGAAACAGATCAGTCCTGATCCTGAACAACAAAATGAAGTTTGTTAATTAACTTTTAATTTTTTCAGTTTGTTTTTAAATATTATAATACACATGTTAGTATATACATACATTTATATCGGTAAAAACAGCAAAACCTTCCATATTGATGGATTTGCTATTCAAAAGATTTTGAAATGATGCATTCATATTTGTATCTTATATCAAATTTGAACTAAAGATTATATCTGTAAGACTATTGAGGTTTTGATGTAGTGCCATGTGTATTGATGGTAGAGGGGATTGAAGATTGTTTTAATACGATCTACGATTACTGCCACTATACGATCATTATATTGACGATAATATATATGATCAGTAAAATTACCTATTTTTTGGCGAGATTTGAATTGGCTTAAGTGTTGAAGTTTGATTTAGCAGATGCTTGTTCATATATTAGGATAAACGTGTTTTAAGGGAACGGTTAATATTCCTCTTGATTTTATTTTGTCAATAAACTCCAATTTTGCTCTTGGGTATATACTTGATATGTATCATGGTATGTTGTACTCTTAAATAATTTTTGTCTTTATTTCCATAGAAAATACTAATTTATTTAAATAATTTAGTTTTCCTTATTCATATAAGTGTAAATGGATAAGATTTCTTGAGTGACATTCTTAACATTGGATGGGGATTACTTGACCGGTGGTCTTGACCAGAAAGTTTATTTTACTTTAATAAGCAGCTTCATTTTGCTGTATAATAATTCTATTACAAACTATTAAACTTTCTAAATCGGATGGCCGTTTTGGTGATTTCTTTCATTGAACTGTAGTGTGTTATACAAGAATTCTACTTTTGTGTATTGTGTGATTGTTTGTTGTAAAATCTGAAAACGGACATAAAGATAGAATGTGTGGAATGGAATGATCGATCAGGTTAGCTAACTATGACCGCACTAAACTATTTATTTATTTAAATAGTTTCCCTTACAAACGAATTGACAATGTATTAGATCATCATATTGTATATAGAAATGCTGTCGGGCCATTACGAAAATTTATATTCCCCACGCGTTAGATGGTGATGGATTGGGAATTATAGGGACACATCTTTAAATACAGCATATGATGAGATGACCCAAAGATGTTTTTTAAAACACTCCAGTTTAACTGTTGAGGCGATACGAATACTTATGATGAATTTAGAATGGTCCTTACCTATCCAACTAACAATAATAACAAACTCAAACCCAAATGTGAAAATGATTATACTAACAATATATAATAATTTACTAATATGTAGTTAGCAATGACTCTGCTGTGGATTATCACCTTAGTCGTTTCTGTGATTGTTTCCTTTTCCTAAACCTTATATGTTGAGATGCAAGCAGGGACTGGGCCCGCGTAATTTTGGAGTAAAAATTCTCAGATATCTATTTGGAACTCTGCTTAATATACTCCAGGATTATGGTAACAATCTCAGATTCACCGTAACTGGTTGGCTTGTACTCTCCTATCATATCATATCATATCATAACTAGTTTTAATCGCCTCTTATTGCGGGTACTGCAATATTTATGAGAATTATTCACGAAGCATACATGCCTCGATCACAGAGCTATATATGGAGCATAGTTTTCTCATTGGCTCGTTTATACTTTTATTGATAGGCTGAAACGCTTATCCTACTCGTATCATAACTTGAACCTCTGTATAAGATGTACCCAATAATTCACCAAATTCGTTCGACATTTAAAAATTTCATAATTCAGGGTTTCTGCTGAACAACATTATGTGCACAATCATTCATAATACGCAACCAACATAAGGTGTATAATTATATACGTTGAGCGTTGAAAATTGGCAAAACTGCAACAACAACATATCATATAGTCAAAATCATAATTCATAAATTACATAAAACAAAATTTGTAATTATTGACATGCGAGTATAATCATCTTCATTACATACATCCAATTTGTACCACATGCATGTGTGGTACATAACAACCATTATTATTACTTTCACTTTGATTGATTCTAATCAAATTTTTTCGGAAACCAAAAACTGTGCGTCTCATCGCAATTTTTTTGGATGCTGTCTGTTGTTCATCAATTATGATTTTATTACGGGGACCCCAGACCATATATAAACTTTGATTGATGTGTGAATTGTTTTTTTTTTTTTTTTTTTTGAATTTATTTAAATTTCTAATTTGATTTTCTTTTTCAATTCGACATTGTCTAAATGTAAAATCTCAAAAGATTATGATTTATGAGAAATTTCTTCAAGCCAAGCTGTTTTGTGGTTGGATAATGTACTGCATACATAATTACAAAAATAGTATTGACCTTTAGAATTGATCTTCCTCGACGGGAGGAAATAAAAGCCGTTGGTGCGTCCATTATTAATGTATTATGTACAAATTGATCGAAAAACTATTACGACACATTTCAACAGCTTATCTGTTATTTATAGACAAATGCATGCATGTACATACCATATGTACAAGGTGAGGCGCATTCAAGAGTGAAAACAATCGATTTAATAATTTACCAATGAGGAAGTGACTAGACAATAAATATTTGAATTTGCGGAAACCTAACCACCTTCTTCTCACGCCCAAACTATTATTTTGATTTAGTCAAAATCGTGAACCCTGGAAGCCCAACAAGGATGGCGACCAATTGGTCGGCCAAATCACTTGGACAGTAACAGAAGATAATTTAGGGGGTATCATTATATGATCGAAGCGTGTGTAGGTGAGGTGAATGTTGTTTACAACACCAAGGTTATCATGAATGGTAAGAAATGGGTTAAACTAATGAACGAGATTCTCATATCAATTGAATGATGTCGACCAACTTGAGTATGAAATAGAGAGAGAGAGAGAGAGAAAGTAAATGAGGAGTGTTTCACGCAAGTATGCACGACAAAATGAAAGGTGAATGGGTCGTGGAACAGAGAGATCCAGTATTGGTATGACAAAAACCAGATAGCCTTCCGCCAGTTCAACAGTTGCATTTGCAGATGCATAGTTGAAAAAGACGTTCCATAAAGCAAACCGGAAAAGTTGGTGGAACTATGTGTCTCAAATGACTCATAGGACCACAACCAAGGATGTATGGGATAAATTTAATAGAGTCAGAGGTCAGAAAGCACAAGGCACAAATGCCGTGCTCAATGGCAAAGAAAATGGAAATCAATTCTTACGAATCATGGTGGATGTTCCAAATAATTCAGGTGACAGAAATCAAGGTATGATATATGATTAGTGTTAGAGATACTTCGAAATTCTTAATAATTCACAACGAGGTGTCAAAATACCGGAAAAATGGAAGAACGCTAGAGTGGTACCCATTCCTGGGATGGATCGGGATAGAAATTTGGCAACAAATTACAGGAGAATTTGTATGTTGAAGGTTTTTATGAAAGTGAATGGTATGATGAAAGAAAGATTTGAAAATTCTTGAAACAAAATTACCTTTGGTTTCCGTCGCAACCACTCTACCCTACCAATGGGTGTGTGGAAAAGTTTATTTGGGAAGTACGAAAGAAAAATAAGAATATTGTAGCGGTATTTTTGGACATTGAAAGGTCGTATGACTGTGGTCCCAGAATAACTTAATCAAGTTGTTTTGAATTTGGGTTTCTCTAAAAAAATTTGTGAATGGGTGTATGATTTTATTAAATAATCTATGGCTTAGAGGCTGAGACCTTGCGAACCACTTTAACGATTGGTGCACATTGTAGGTGGTCAGCCCAACGAATGTTTTTACACACAACCATATTTAATTATACGGTGCATGTACGTTTTTGGTTATCGGCGAGAATTGAACTCGAGACCACAACGTAAAGAGAAACTCTCTTAACCACTAAGCTACAACCGTCTTCCCTTTCTTCCACACACAACTAATTTTCGCCCGTTAATAAAATCATACTGGCGTATATATTTATTTATATATTGCTTATAATTTTGATTAAGAAGGAAAAGCGCATATGGAAGCAACTTGTAAAAAAATTATTACTTCCATTAGGCATAAAAACCTCTTAACTTTTTTATTACAAAAGGTATGGTGTTGCACGCACATCCCATTTTGAGTACAAGCTCATTTACAATAGGATGAGCAGCAAGGATCAGATAATATATAAAAAAAACTTAACAATTAACTTTAAACTAATTATATTGTCATTCAGACACGCCATTCAAGAAACTTCGAATTACACGTATTGGCAGATCTCAAACTCCTAATACAGTATGGAACAGAATTCCATCTAAAAATACCTCTAACAAAACAAGATGAATTTAAAGACCTAGAAGAATTTCGAGCAGGCAGCAGTCGAAGATTGGCGTAATGCGACCTGCTAAATAATAATTTTTCGAATAAATAATTTGGTTCTTTAGCTAATTAGGAGCTTTTATTAGGAAGTACTTCCTAATAAAAGCTCAAATCCGAAAGTCATAAAAACTAGTTAAACTACAACCAAGAACAAGCCTAGTATAGGGTGATATATGGTCAAATTTCCTAATTCCGAAAATAAAACGAGTGCAAGCATTAAAACATCTTTTTAGAACAGACATATTTTCCTGAGACATACCAAATAAGACAACATCACCATTGACGGAAATGCGGAAGGAGATAGGACATAAACATTCCCTTTTTAAACTGACTATCCGTAAATCCTACCACTTTATACAAACAACTAAGTAAACCAAATACCTTTCTACTAACGTTTATTAAATGATCACCCCATGTAAGAGTTTTGTTAAAAACTATCCCCAAATTCCTAACAGTAATTGAAAACGGAATGACTGACCCATTAAGATTAATACAAGGAAACGAAAACGTATCTAACGATTTTTTGTATATAATAATAGATTGGGATTTACTAGCATTCAAGACGAGTCCATTGGAAATAGACCAATTATATACTCTATCTAAATCCTCCTTAACCAGTGAAATATTAGTAACAATAGAATGCTGATCTAACTTACTATTTCTATAAATTTGGCCATCATCAGCAAAAATGTGAAACGAACAATGGTGAAACGAGGATTCTATGTCATTAATATACATAGAAAATAATAAAGGACCAAGTACCGAACCTTGAAGGACACCTGAAGTAACTGGAAGAAAATTAGAATAACAACTACCAAAAAAAACTGTCTGTGAACGGTCCGATAAATAATTTTTAACTAATCTAGCAGCTGAAAGGGAAAATTTAAATTGTGCGATAAGCTTGTTATAGAAAATGTTGTGATTCAAAGAATCAAAGGCCTTTGAAAAATCTAATAAAGTGAGAGAAGTCAGTTCCCTGTTTTCCATACTACGCCGAATATCATCGCTGATATTCAATAATGCAGTATTCGTGCCATGACACTTTCTAAAACCAGATTGAAAGACATTAAGTAAACTATTATCAATTATATATGTGACTGAATTGGGGTTTTCACTACAATCTCAAAGGCTTTGGAAATGGAACTTAAAATACTGACAGGTCTAAATTAGGATAACGCAACAGGATTGCTAATTTTTGGAATTGGAATTATTTTACTGAGTTTCCATTGCTCAGGAAACGAAGAAAAGGTTAAGATAAAATTAAAAATGTGTAATAAATATTTTGAGACTACAGGAAAAATTCGTTTCACTAATTTTAAACTAACCCTATCAAGACCAGACGATTCCGATTTTACTTTCCAAACAGCAGACTGTAACTCCCCAAATGAAATATTAGAAAATGAAAAAGAGTTAGAACACTCTTCAGATTTAAGATCAACAACAGGACTAACCAAAGTTGGATTCGAGCTAATAAAATAAGAATTGATATCCCCAGCTTTAAAATCTAAAATACCATTATTTCTACACCTGCCTAGACCTAGATTTCGAACATTACACCAAAAAACCTTAGGAGGAAGAGATGTATCTAATGTATCCTGGAAAAAAGTACTTTTGGCTGCCCTAATTAATCTTACTACCCTATTGCGAGCTTGTTTGTAGACTAAAAATATCTTACTATCTCCTAATCTTTTCCATAAGCGAAATTTATCTACCCTAAATCTGATTGCATCCATAATTTCTCCAGACATCCATGGAGGAGATTTAGATTTAATTACCACTGATCTAAGAGGAACGCAACTATCGAAAACTGAATTAATAAATCCATTGAAAAGCTGGATTTGACTAGTAGAGGAATTAAGAGAAAAAATGTTATCCCAAGGAATAGAGCTACAAACTAGTGCTAAATGAGAATCATCTATATTAGAAAAATCCCTAAAACTAAACCTTTTAGGCTCCGGGCGAGAGTAACAATTAGTAGAGAATACTAATAGGTCATGATGAGATCCTAAACTTAGAGATAATTGATTGAAAAAAGAAATAGAGTTATCGGTGAACGATAAAACAGGGTCAATAAGAGAAGAAGCGATACCGTTAGTGGTTGGACAAAAATAAGTTGGCTACCAGTATTATGTACTGATACATTAAGACTGTGCAAAATATTCAAATACATTCGAGAGAACATACTATCCTGTAGTAAATCGAAATTGAAGTCACCTGAGATGAATATTTCATCATACTGGCAGGTGAGATAGCTTAATAAAAGTTCAATATCTAGTAGGGATTTTTTAAATTGTGTATAACACCTCTTGCTTGTTATAGGTGGGTCGTACACAGTCCCAAATAAATATCTACGTTTATTAACAAAAATGCAAACAAATACGAATTCTAGATCGGAAACCAACATTCGAGAAATAGAAGGAGGTATATTTACAGGTTTATACGACAGGTGTTTACCTATAAACATACACAAGCCCACCATAGCCAAGTGGGGAAACTACCCTATCTTTCCTAACTAGATTAAATCCCTCAATGTCCAGAGCTGATTCTGAGACATTGGGGGGGCAAAAAAGTTTCGGAAAAGCAAAGAAAGTCAACTGGTGAACCACAGAAAAGGTGACGTATTTCGTCAATATTGGGTGACAAACTTTGGACATTCAAGCTACCTAAATTAAGAGATTGAGACCTACCGGCCAACATAGAACGCAACACGACACGGGAATCGACATGTTTAATAACATGGCGTGAAACAAAAATATGTTTGTTGTGTGTGAAATAGATTACAGATTGGAGGGAGAGGTGGATATTGGACTTCGTGTTTTCGGGGCACACTTCAACTTTGAGATATTGTGCGGTTGATGAATGTGCGTATTTCCCGAGAGATTACTCTTTGTGGACTGTATATGGTTGGGTGTATATGTGTACGTTGCAATTAATACTCACTGTATTGGTTTTAAAAAATACAATTTTATTCAATTGATATACTTTCCGAGTGATGGTTATAAGTAGAATGACTGTCGCGATTCTTGTTTGTTTTTGTTGTTTTCCAAGGTACGCCATAATGTTTTATGGTAACATCTAGATGTCGTAGGAGTCTTCGTATTTTCGCCGCAATTAATTTTACATACAATAAACACTAATACTAATTATAATTAAACACAAGAATTCATCTTTGACTGTCAAGCTAAGGTAAACAAGCAATACTATAAGTGGAAAAATACAATGTTTATACAGACATAATTCTATTAATTTAATTTGAGATGTACAATAGTTTCGGAAAATATGATTTAATTGGAGTGAAATAATTTATGTATTTGAATAAGATAAGTCAATTATGTATTAGATTAATGAGACATAAGAAAATTAACTATTCATTGTTTTAGGTAACAAACACTTCGCAAGTGAGTAAAATTACACCAACGTCTTCGATCTGTAGAACTCTCTTCGATCTGTAGATGACTTTGTTATAATAGGTAAAGGTCCAATCATTGAAAGATGTGATCGAGCTCAAGAATGTAAGAATTACCGCCCAGGTGGCGCAGTGGTTAAAGCTGCGGCAGTTGGAGCGGGAGGTACCGGGTTCGAATCCCGATAGGGGCGGGATGGTAAAGGGATTTTCACCATACGATTATGATCGGTGGTGTGAATGAACACATCTATGACCCTCTGTTGGAGTGCAGAATTCATGGGCCGACCCATCTTTCATGTCAGTACTATAGGCTGGCATGGAGCTATGCAATGTGCAGATGGTTCTACGTAAATCGGACCTATAGCCGTACGTCCTCGATTTGGCTGTAATAGCGTAAGGTAAGGACGTAAATAAGCGAACCGCGAAAGAGTTGGAAGTGCCTCGAGCCCCAAAACAGATTGTAGAGATAAAAACAAACAAACAAACAAACAAACAATGTAAGAATTAGCTAATCAACTGTTTGACTAAATTTAAATTTACGTGTGAATACGAGAAAATTTTGTTGTATGGCTTTTCGAACGCGAACGCGACAAAGAATTTATGTGCAAATTTATAGTAAAAGTATTGAATATGTGACTTTGATTAGGTATTTGAGGATCTGAATCGATCAAACGAGTTTCCAAAATTGCATGTGAATGGTGATGGTTCTAAGGTTGAGTTTAACGTGTTCATGAATGATGAGAACGCATGAGCTAGAGTGGTATTGGGGGCGATCAATTCAACTCCAATACACACTCTATGGTCTGAAATGGATAATTCACCTCTTAAATATAAGAAGGAGTGGATCACCGTGCTCAAAACCGTGCGAATGATTATGAAAGATAACGCGTTATGAATGAAAAATTCAACAAGTGGTGTCAACTGTTCCTCCTGCAAATCTGTTTATGTTTGATTTTTGAAAAAAAAAAAAAAATAAAAATATATTTTGTCCATTTGACTGTGTATACAGATGCTAGTGTGACTAGCACTAAAAAAAGAGAAAATGTTAAGAGTAAATGATAGCATTTGTACAATGAACGCCGAATTGATTGGGATTATGAAAGGAATCAAGATGGCAATGAATGACGGGAGCTGGAGGGTTCTTTTATTATCTGACTCTAATACCTTCACATCTACAGATATGATTGAAAAAAGGAGTTGCTTGAATTAGGATGTAAATGAATATGATTTTATGGATGCTAGAGATGTACTTCGTATGTTCCAGGTGCATCTGTGGAGAAAATGGGGGTGTGAATTTGTGTAAAAATGTCAAATAAAAGGCAAGAAGTACTTTGAATGGCGAAGTGTTCGTTTAACGTCATCGTTCTTTAAGGAAATCAAAGGAAACCACTTTTTCCTGAAAAGAAGAAAGATGTTTAGCTATTATTTCCATTCTCTAAGGTTACTTTCTAGGTGATAATGACTGTCTTAATTTACCAGAATTCCATACTTTTTGGATTATTGGTGATAGTGTGCTTACAGCTGTAGATGAATTTCCTTCTGAATATTTCGGCGGTTATACTTTTTGGTCAGTAACCTTACTGTTTTTCAGTTCTTCAATGATACTTTTAACTTCCTGCTTCATTGGTCGATGGGTGTTGCTAGTTTCGTTGTTGACGTGAAATGAGGAACAGAGATTTTCGATAAATATTCTTTCCATCTCTAACTGTGCTTCATCCATTGTTGATACTTGACCAGTATCATCCCTTATTGGTTGCATATTTTAATTATGCCGGCGACTTTCCTTACGTACTGGTATCTGGCATCCATATGTTGGATTGATGCTGCCTCTTCAGTAGAATTGAGAATACTTTCTACATATTTCCTTCGAACATTCCTTGTAATCTTCTTTACTTCACGTGCACTTTCTTCATAACTGCGCTTCACCTCTGTCGTATTTTGTTGGCGCGGTTCATGTAGTTTTTCCATGTATCATCATCATTTATCCAAGGTTTCCGAATAGATTCTTGGTAACCGAGTACTTCCGTTCGTGGCAGTTTGGTTCAATTTTTGTTCTATATATTAATGGATCCATTTATTTGGAGATTGATTTGGAGCGTTTCATTGAAGATGTTTCTTGTTTCAATCTGTTTGTGTTAAATTTCCTCTTAGTTGTCATTCACAACTTCTGGTTTGATTTAAAATGTAATCTTTTAGTGATGTAAGGTATTTCTAGTTCACTATTATGTGTTTTATCTGATTTTAAGTTATACCATCCGGTGATGCCCATTTGTGTTTATGTGTAAGAACCGACTTTGTGTGAACCAACTATGAACCGCCTATGAACTACTAATTTATGATGCAAAAGAATTGTTAGAGTCTTTTACCATTGTTGTTTCGTACATAATCCAACGTATTTTTACCCATGCCAGGTTGGCGTTGTCTGTTTGTTATAAAAATCTCCTTGTACAATTTTGACCTCGTTCCTGTGCATTCCTGCTATTGTAGTTTGTAATGAATTTGGTCGAATGAATTCTATAGGGAGCTCGAAGGACTGCTGGGTAAGGCATAATGACTAGCTGGGGAGAGGTTAAGGTCCATTCTGTTTAACGTTTTTTCCTACTGTAATATTCTCAAGTATAGATTGGTAATAGTATAAATTAGTGGCCACTAATTTATACTATTACCAATCTATGCTATAGTTTGACGTTGATATTGCCTTAACTATTTCTGCCACTCACCCCCTTTGACAACTTTGATTATACATTGAGTTTGAATAACTACATATAACTATTTTAGTTGAAATCTTTATTTATCGTTGATCAAACAATGGAGCGGTTCAATTTTTTAACAGTCTCGCAAGTCAAATATTTGTTAAAGTATACTATGTCCGTAACTTCGTACCTTTCCCTATTGTCCTCTCAAGGGCAGTATCATATAATATTAACAAGTGGCTTGGGAGCTGTCAACACTAATTTCGATTGAGTTGTGGCTGTTTAAACAGTGGACCAACTATCTCACATACCTTACAACAGATTAAAGTAACTTCAACACAAACAATGAAATTATTCAGAGATCATGGTTCAGATCGATGGTCGGAGATCAAAGTTTAAACTTATAGGAAAATCTTAAAAGAACACGAGAACAACCGGATTCACTAAAAATATAGGGCTATTGGGTAGTCTTATGAATCCGTGAGATAATGAAAATGTATAAGCAAGAATCATGTAGAGATGTTGCAATTACCTATTGTGGCATGCACCATATTAGCGGTAATAAAGAGGAAATTGAAGCCGCTGATCTTTATTTGGTAATAGACTCCACTTTTGTGGGACATGCTCATTCTTAAGCCGTGACCTCATTATCTCTTAAATCAACTGACGACCTTGAGGATTATAGATTTCTTGAACTTCATAACAAGTACTAACACTTTCGGGACTGAGAGTGTACGTATGGGAAGGGATGTTACAGTGGGCCAATCGAGCCTGTGTGACTGGGGGGAAGAAAAAAGATGTTAACTTCTTCCCCAGAATAATGAGACAAAAACTTTTGGTCCAGATAAAAAGTACTCTAGCGCATTAGGATCACCGCATCAAGCGAAATCTCAAAAATAGTACTGAAATGGAAAATGAACTGACCATGTGCAGCACTTTAATATAAGGCCGTAGATATGTTCACCCTGATCATCAATCGTAATCGAATGATACAGTTTTGGAAATTTCCATCCAAATATGTTGGTAGGACGAACAGTCAATCAACCATATATACAATTTCAGCTATGTTGGTACTTAGCTTGTGTTTACATTGAAGCAAAACAGTTAACATATTTTGTAATGATAAATAAATAACTGACGCCGATGTACATTAAACCAAACGTCACAATTAAATTTAATTCATAATATTGGAGGCTACTACAATAACCACTCGTATAGTCTAATCACGATGAATCAAAATCGCGTCGCGTAAACGAAAAATGTAGTACACAAACGTTAATTTGCATATGTAAAACCCAAACATACATATGAGTCGTGTATGAATATATGGTCTCTCATATATTGTACACATACGCAAATGCCGCACTTCAACAAATTATTCAACAATTTCATCACAAACATACACATTATCATCCTCGCCTGTTTAATATTCATCATGTGCCGCAAGCGAGTTTACTTCCATTCAGTGATTTGCGCTTTTCAATCGTTATTATAACAATTACATATATGCGCGATCTACTATTGTTGTAATTTTTTTAATCATATGTATGCAATCGTTGGTTTCAAATTAAATTGATTTCAAAGAGACGTGAACTGAAATTGTCATATTTTGATGATCGCAATTAGTTATTCTGCGGTGTACGAACAGATTATGCCATTATCAACGATCGATAAATGATAATGGCGATCATTTCATTTTCAATTTAATGATTGAAAATGAAAGTATACTTGAATATGTAATGTCTCAATTGTGTGGCGCTGGAGATAATGATTGGGCCATCTATTAAAATTGTGGATGTTTGTTTCTCCTTTAGCCACTTAGGCTCGATCGGCTCATTGTGACATCCCTTTTTCATATGTACATACTTTCATAGTCCCGAAATCTATTTGTTCTTCTAATGAAGTCCAAGATATGAAGTATTCATAAGGTCACCGGTAACCAAAATTCGATTTAATGCATCAACGAGAATAAGAAAAGTATGAAGAACAAAAGCACAAGAATAATGATTATTCAGGAAAAAAATGCCCCGTGAGAATGACCATTTTACATGTAAAATTCGTGTAATTTACATAAGGTTATAACTTTACATTCTATATGTAAACAATGATTTATTGTAAAAACGTTTTTTAATAACTGCCATCTGTTATTAAATAAAATTGTAACTAAAGCAACATCTGTTAAATAATTTTTTCACTATTGCAATCAGCAAAGATTTTGGGTTTTTGATAAGAAATTGGGTTGTACTATCTCTTCTGGTGCTGATAACCAAAGTAATAGTCTATGTCTTGTTTAAGAGATAATGACGTCATTCCTAAAGTGGGCTCAGTTCTCACAAAAGTGGAAGCTGCACCAAATGGGTCAAATTATCAGCCAATACATTTCCTTTGAAACCCATATGTGGGTATCCAGTAAAAAGTCTAACTTTATTCAGACTACCTAATAGATTTAAGGCAAGCTTTCTAAACATGTTTCCATGAAACAGCAGACAATCGCCACAGAAAGGATGAAAATACGACAATCTCTGCAGTTTATCTTCTTTGAAAAGAGTGCTGCTTTTAAAATGGCAGCAATTTCCACATGAAAGACACAACTTCAGTAACAAGCTAGCTCACTCGTAGTAATACTCTAGACACGATCTTAGCTCAGTTATTTTCACATCTTTCAGAACTTTTTAAATATATTTGCATTATCTTACTGGCTCTATTGGCTACAAATGTTGTTCAACGTTTTGGATGAGTTGATAACCAGTCCAAGACTTTTTCATTATTTGTGGATAAGGCTTGTTTTATCAAGCAGATTATTTCGTTCTCTATAGCCATTCGTTTTTTATATTTTACTGTATGTTTACAGGAGTCAAACAAACCAGTTGATCGAAGTTGTGGATGGCAAGGAATGGTATATAAAGAAAACTTAATATGAATTATCGCACTGGCAGTTGTCATTATTTGTATCGAAGTTACTTTAATCTGTTATAAGGTATGTGGGATAGTTGGTCCCACTATTAAAACTTCGTTTAGCGATTGACCTTAATCGACGTGTTGGATCCACCGTCGTTTCCAAGAAGTGTCTAGAATATCCCTGCTTTGGTAGAAAACGTCTAATCGGGATTTTATCAAACAGCAATACCGATCCGCGGAAGGTTTGAGACTCATTCTGATTCTGAAAACAAAACTTGCAACACATTTTCTCAGTATCTTATGGTTTATTAAGAATTTTAAACGATTTTCCTATTCATCTAACAATCGGTTCAATTCATACATCTTTATCTTGCAATTGTAAACCGAGTCTTCGCTTAATTGTAAGCTATATTTCGTTGCTCAACAGCAAGACGACACTCTTCATCAAACCAATCATTTTTGAGCTTGGTTTTCACTATACCGAGAATGTGCTGGGCACCATCGACAACCGATGTTTTTAATACTTCCCAGACACTGTTCACTTCATCAAATTGGTAATTGAATCGCAAAATGCTATTACTGACCAGATCTTGATATTTTCGTTGCGTTTCTTCATTTATCAGACCTTCACAGGAGAATCGCGTTGTATATTTTCCTGTCTTCCCTGACTTGTATGAAAATGTCCATCGTAGCTTTGCAGTGAACAGATAACTTTCACTGCCCACGTATTTGGTTAACGACCGATAAGATCTCACGTCTTTGACAAACCGAGACCGCTCTTTAGAAATCAACACATGGTCAATTTGGTTTCGGTATGTTTTACGTGGATGGTCCATGTTTCCAAATGGTGTTTTTATGAGGAAAGAATTACTTGCCACTTTGAGATCATGAGCGATCGCACAGTATATCATTCTTTCCCCATTTTCGATGTCAGTTTCGGGTCGGTAGTACGGACCTGTATTATTGCATAAATCGGTCTGATTTCTGCCAGCTCTAGCATTAAAGTCACCAATCATCAATCTGACATTATGCTCAGGTATAGAGCCCATCAGATTATCCAAATTATTGTAAAATGAGTCTTTATCTTGGGGTTGGTTTACATCAGTGAGCGCATGTACACAGACAACTGACAGGTTGGCTAATCTCATGTGCAAGCGAAGTTTACACGCTCGATTATCGACTGCCTGAAAGTCCAGTACAGCCATTTTGACCTGCGGTCCAATGAGAAATCCAACTCTAAGATTTCCGAGGTCATCTCCATTCACTTTGTAGCAACGTACAGCCCTGGGACACATGGTCTCCACTTTTAGGCCATCGGGTTTCTTGAAGCGCTTTGAGTTCCAACCGATACTCTTTCAGACATGTGACAAGGTCGTCAAACGCGATTGGTTTTCTTAGTGACTGCACGTTCCACGTGTGATCCTCAATCTCATTTCCGGGCACTTAAGCGGCAGGTCATTATGTTTTTGGCGGTATACGATTTTTTTTTGTTTGTTGACATTTTTAACATTTTCGGTGCTGGTCGTCAGCCCATCGATCAAACCAGATTGAGGCGCCTCCTACGACAAGCTCTGGATACTGTGGTGGTATTCTATGGGTCTCATGTTTCATTCGTAATATTTACGAAACATGGATGCCCCCACAGGGTTAAATTGTTTATGTTATAGCTATTTAAAAAGAACGACCAAATGAAGTGTCATCTGGATGCGGACTTTAATAACACCGTTTCAGGATGTCCGTGGTATGAGCTCGTTTTCTTGTACTGTATCTTGTTGTATTTATTTTAATCTTCTTGAAATTGCTGGCGTATTGATGAAGAAAATTCAACATTCGTTGCATCAAATTTCTTATACAGGATCTTTTTTAATCTTGAAACGCTATTCGTAAAATTCGATTACCATTTATATATCCAACTTAGCTAAGAATTTCGATATGGCAGATATCACTGGATTTTTAAGTTATCTTTATCCTGATATAAGTGGCCAAGTTTATCCAGTCCGTCTGTACAAAGTACAACGATGTTGCTATGCTAATTTATCTTCTGCAGAGCCATTGTTAAACGAATTTAATCAGGACACTTGTAGTTTAAAAGTCGTGTAGTTTAAGCCAGTTTGATGATGTTTTCTATAATTTGCCAAGTGAATAGCTTTCAAGAGAAGTAAACTTCTTCTTAATGTGGAATGGATTTTAATTCACGATCAGAGTGGTTTAAAATAATAAAATATAATCTAAACTTAACGAAGTTCATTCAAGAGTTTCTTTAGGTTCTCACCTTGAATCAGATACATATTTATTGAAAAAATTGAATCTTATTAGTTATATCTACAAGTCGTTATCAGTAAGTTACATGCGGAATGCGAACACTTCGAAAATATTAAAAATTATTAAGTGTTCTCAATATTATACAGAAATGCGGAGCTTCCTCTATCGGTCCTTACGTAGTTGAATATCATCGTTTGCTTTACAGATTCAGAAAATTGCAAATTTGCAACAGCTGTGAGTATAAAATTTTCATTAATTATGCAATGTTGACGTCAAATCCAAACAGGCCTACCTAATTCAATCAATGCCACTTGGAGTTCAAATGTAACTCCCATCTCACTGATCACGCTCTTTAAATCTACTTGTTCCTGTAGTGAACGACAATTTAAATGACGAATAAACATCTTTTTACAAAATGAATTGGGCTAAAAGTAGGGACCTTGTGTCCAAAGGTGATTTGATCACACAGGTGATCACACAGTGAACTCAACAAATGATGCTAGCCATAAGCCTTTGATAAAGTCATTTGAAAATGCATGAATTCCGGAATCTTTATATCTTAGAATAAGTTGAGTTTTTATTATTAAGGGTTGTTAACGTGAGAAGCGCAGGAAATTTTTAGTTCAATGTTGACCATTTATCGATTTGTCATAATCATCCAAATGAAGCAACCATCGGTCGTTTGGTGCTTAAATTCGAGCCTACGATTTCTATGGTAGATGCACCAAAGACTGGCAGGCCAAAAACTGTTCGCACATCAAATTATCCGAAATAATCAACAACTGTCGGTCATTTGATCTGGGCATTCAAAGGATCAGTTTCTAGCAAATTGTGAGCATAATTGAATGAAACTTGTCATTTTACGTCTCAAAAACATTTTCATGCGGATTTTATGGAAGTTTTTGAAAAGCAAAATAACGTATAGTATACGCCGGGCTGTCCGGCCCCCATCAAGGACCTAAAAACACATAATCGCGGAGATAAATGCAATAACGGTATAAACTAAGTGTATCGTCCTGAGAGACCAGGCTACATAGTGTTTCTTCTCAGTCAACTTGAATCATCCTAAGCTTTTGATGAAACATTGAATATCCTTGACGTCACTCTCACTGACATTTGTTTTGTCATTTAGGAGGCGTACTCTCAGAATTTTATTCTGCCACGCACAAGACGAGGACAAAAGCAAGAGGATAGCTATTCGGAGGGAAAACATTATCGATCTTACCTTATATTTTGGTAAGGATGAATTAGGAAGAATTTCGTCCAAATAAACTAGTGCTCAAGTTTTGTCGCTACGAATAATTTTTTCAAGTATTTGCAATTAATTCTGACGTTCCACCAAAATTCAAGCAATTTATTGCACTTGCGGGAGATTAAAGTACCATGCAGCTTATTAATCATGATAATATAGGGTACAGAGCATATTTTGGGCTTAACCCAGACTATCGTGTTTTCCTTTTTTGATATTGAAATATTTTGAAAATGAGCATAAATGAACATGTTTTTTTACTGCATGTAACAGTTTTTACCTTCATGCTTGTAATATATGGCCCAGTCTGCAAACTTCATGATACAAAAAGACATGGTTCTTTGAGCGGTTGCTATTTTATGGTTATTCACAAAAAAATGAAGATCTGTGGGTGCGGGCATCCATGTTTCGTAAATATTTCGAATGAAACATTAGACCCATAGAGACCACCACAGTATCCATATCTTGTGTTAGGAGGCGACTTAGTCTGGTTGGATCGCAGGGCTGACGATCCGCATCCGTAAAAAACCATACATGTTAACAATGAACCCCTGCTTAAGTACCCGGACGCGCAGTCACTTCGAAAACCTGGCGCGTTTGACGGCCTTATCACATGGATGAAAAAGTATCGGCTGGAAGTAATGGTGCTTCAAGAAACTCGATGGCTTTAAAGTGGAGACCATGTGTACCAAGGCTATACATTGCTACACTGTGGAGATGACCTCGAAAATCTTGAAGTTGGGTTTCACCATTGGGCCACAGGTAAAAAAGGCTGTATTGGACTTACAGGCAGTCGATAATCGAAAGAGTAAGCTTATGTGATTAGCCAACCTGTCAACTGTCTGTGTACATACGCCTACTGATGTAAGCCAACCCCAAGATAAAGACTCATTTTACAATAATTTGGTTTGTCTGATGGGCTCTTTACCTGAGCAGGATGTCAGATTGGTGATTGGTGACTTTCACAATGAAGCTCAGACACGGTATACAATTGCAAGAAGTAACTAAGCAGTTCCTGTTAGAAGGACAGCCCAACGCATTCCTAGACAGAAGAAGCGCGAATGGTAGAATTCTTTGGTCTTAAGAGTACAACAAATCAGCAATGAGCACCATTCGCGTGGTTTCTTTAAAGGAATCATCAAATTGCACCATACTTTAAGATCTCAGTTAACTGCTATTAGGGACCAGGATGGAAACCTCTGTGTTAACGTCGATGCGGTACTCGATACATAGCGTGAACATTTTTCTGATCTACTTAATGTTCCACATGCATCCCAGCTGAATTTGAATACCCTCAAATACAGACCGCAGAGATGTCCATTGAAATTCACCATGGACAAGCAGAGATTAAAGAAAACTTGTTCACCAAGAGTTGATTGCATTACTTCAGAGCTCTTGATATTCGAAGGGCTAACTTTGTGGAACTGTCATTTCGGCCTTGTTAGACCTATATTCTAGAAGGGTGATATCTTGAAGTGCGAACATTTTTGTGCTGCGGAAAATTGTTTCCTACTACTATGAAACATCTCGCGATGTACACCAAGTATTCCTATATTACTAACGATTATAGTGTGGGAAAAGATATCAAGGTTCGGTTTGTTGCTGGCAATCGGACTTTATATCCTCTGTCCACTTCTTAAATCAAGACACCTTGCAAATGCGTGAATCATGCGTTTGATATATATGGCCTAAAATGTGAATATGATGGCACATACCGAGTTAATCAGAAATTTCTGCTATCGTGCATTAAATCAAAGGACAGCGACTACCCTGGCGCGGTCACGATCTGCGTGCTGGCCCGAACAGATTAATACAGCGATCTTTGAATGGAGAGCCGCCTTTCGACAGACGAAGAAGCCGCGACGATGGCCCTAGAGTGATGTGGCATCTTCTACCTGCTTGGAATAGAATGAATGCTGGCTCGTGATCGAAACCGATGGGGTCAGATTGTTGACATGGTTCGTGTTTCCATTGTGAAATGTGAATTTTTCATTGACAAATAAATTAATCGTCTCGTCATAATTCTATAAATGAATTTCGAACATTTCGAATCAAATATCTGTAATTCGCTAGCATTGATGCGCCTTACAAAAGAACACAATGGAATTGTACTTATCGATCACTCAATTGTACAATGTCTTCATCAGATCGAAACAAACGAATAGTTTTTTTAAATTGAGTGCATGACATACTCGATTCGAAAAGACTATTCGCATCTGAAATGGTTGGTTGATTCAGCGTTAGTCAATATACTGACTGGAGTTTACGGGTAACTCCCATCACTGTCACGGACTGCACAGCATCTCATCTTAAAATTTACTTATTTCTGTAGTGGAGGCTAATTTAGATATGCGATAATTATATAGGTACACATATATACATATACCTTTTCACAAAATGAATTGTGGATCCGCGACCAGGGAATTGTGGATCCCATTTTTTGTTTTGATCGTAGCAGTACTTAACCCACATCGTGTGAACATTTTATTGATGTACGCAGAGATGTACATTAAGAAACCATTCATTATAAATTCATTAAAGTTATGTAAAGGATAAACCAAAATCTTTAGTTGACTTAATAAATTCATTCTTCTTGGTTTTCGTAGCGTTAGGTATGCGCTCATCCAGAGAGTCCACCATAAACATAGCTTATTTCATAGCCACACATATAGTGCTTCTTTCCTGAAAATCCCTAACGTCATTCTCATTGAGACTCGTCATATAATTTAAGAGACCTGCTCCCAGAATTTCATCCTGCTAGATACAAATCAGAGGCAGGTCAAAAGCAAGAAGAATACCATTCAAAAGGATATATTTATTGTTCTTATTCGGATTGGTATGGTTAAATGATGTTATGCACTATCCACTCTCGGATAGTTAGAATAACGAATGTGAAGTTTTCGACAAAATACCAAAATTAACAAAATATATATGTATACAAAATTTGTTTAAAATAACAAAATGAATGTATGTATTAGTGAAACAGTAGGTAAAAGCAATGGTAGCCATAAAAATTATTTTGTTAAATATTAATTTCAAACATAACACAAAAACCAAATGACTAATTATAACAAAATTAAATCCACATTAAAAATTAACTTTTAAATAATATAATTTATACTATTTTCGCAATATTGAAACAAATCGAATTAAGGGGTCTACTGGTCGACAGTTTACACAGACAAATTTCCAGCATTCAAAAGCGTCGTCCTCTTTCTTATAGAACGGCACATGAAAAACTGCAATACATTACTATTTAAACATGTGTTTTTGATTCAGGAACCGTGGATTCACGAGAACTTAACCCGAATTTGGCCTGTGATACCATATGGTATCATTTGCAGTACTGTTTTAAATGCTCGAATTTTCACACAACGCAAATTATTTGTGGATGTGTGAGTATAAATATTTGTGCATAAGCAATGTATCAAACACTTGCATTCCACTTTCATCATTTCAGTATTGCAGTTCAAGGTGACAAGTGTTCAAAATTAATGTTATTTTGTGTTTGCTCAAAATAAGCAAGATGGATTACATGAAACGGTAAAACATTGTTTTTTTTTAAATAAATATAGTTTTTTTGTTTTGTGATAATGAATTATTTTACTTTTAAAATATACTAGTTGGTTTTGGAATAGTAAATTATATTTTTTATGAATTGTTACCTAATGATTACTGAGACAATGCCTCAAATTTTATACATTGAACCTCCAGCAATTGAAAATGGATTTGTCAGTTTAGAGGATGACGATATTGAAGATGGAGAAGGTATTCCTGATAATGTTTGCGCAGCTCAGTTAAAATCAAATTGTGAAATTGTTTTTAATAGCGGAGAGCGAATATCATCTGATTTTGAGGATGTCAATACGCATTATGAAAATATTGACCTTCCGTTCACGGAAATTCCGAATTTATCACAGCCAAACGATACTTCATTTTCCACCACAGATGATTTTGCCGAAAAAGATCAGTGTACAACATCTACTGGCACAGCACCAACGATACCGCCACCGAAACGTTCTAAGAATGCTAATGACGTTGTTTGGGTAAATGAATTATCAAAAGTCACCAAGCCAATATTTCCTCAACCGGATTTTAGAGACTATGGTAATATCAATCCGCATGAGCAATTTGAAAAATTTTTTGATAATGATTTGTTAGAACTTATCATTCGTGAGTCTACTAAGTATGCAATTTTTCTTGGCAAACCAAATCCCAATATAACTTTAGCTGAACTAAAGGTATTTATCGGAATACTATTATAGTAATAAATGGATATTCTATTCAATCGAACTCTGAATCATACTGGTCAAGTGAATCAGATTTACGCAATGAAAAGATCTATAATTCCATGAGAAAAAATCGTTTTAAAGAAATATCACGGTTCCTTCATTTTAAAGACAGCAACAAGAAAGTCGGAACTGATAAAATGTGGAAGTGTGGCGTTCACAAATACGACGAATAGTCACGCCACAATAGTGAAGTATAAAAAATAATCGAAAAAAGATTTCGAGTCAAATTCTGTAAATTCGCTAGAACTGTTGCAACATAGCCTCACAATATATATAGAAAACGAAATGCAACATACATCAAGTCCGGTCGCATATGCCTGATGAGATGGATTTGATCTTTTCGATCACACAACGAGTCAATGACGTCATCAGATCGAAACCGGCCTAGCGAAACGAATATTACCAGACTACATACAAAATGCCATACATTTCAAGACAAACGTCTTCATCGGCTGGTTGATCCAGCGCCCTATCTGTCAATCAATGCCACTCTGTGGCTTCGTCCAGAACAGAAGCTTCGTCCAATAACAGATCATTTGAAATTAAGCATTTTAATTATAAGCATTTTCATCCTGAACGAAACCTATCGTACGATGAAAGCATGATTGCATACTTCGGTCGTCACGGGTTGTAAGCAGTTGTTTATAAAGGGGAAACCACTGCGCTTTGGTTACAAAGTATGGTCACTTTGTACTCGTTCTGGCTACCTAGTAAATTTTGAAATATACCAAGGAAAAAATCCTAGAGCAAATACGGCATATGAGGGAAGCTTTGGTAAATGTATTGCACCATATTGTTCAACATGATTGATGATTTCGATCCTGATGTAAGGCACCTCCCATTTTCCTTCTTTTTTGACCACCTGATTACGGGAATTCCAGCCTTAGCGTATTTAAAATCTCGGGGATACGATGCAACAGGAACGATTCGTGAAAATCGAATTCTAAAAAATTGCCCTTTGTTTTAAAAAAGCTGATCTCAAAAAGAAAGAGCGCGGATTCATGACCAGCACATCAATTGAAGCGGTAGATATACATTTGACGAAATGGGTTGATAACGCAATGGTTTGTTTGGCATCAATCTCTTATGGTATAAATCTGGTGTCGCAAGTGCAAAGATATTCTGCGGCTGCAAAAAAAAAGATATCAGTTCCTCGACCATGCGTCGTTGATTTTAATAATAAATATATGTGTGGAGTGGATAAAATGGACCAAAACTAGCTTGTATCGTATTGGTATAAAAGGTAAGAAATGGTGGAGCAGCATATTTACTTGGTTGATCGACGCATCTATTCACAACGCATGGCAATTACACAGCACACATAAGTCAATCAGTCATCAAACAACATTTCAGACGTGAATTGGCTACCTACTATTGTGTACAGCTCCCAAGACCACAGGAAATGAAAAGCGTAAGCAAACATCGTCGGAAGCATTACGTTTTGACAACGTTGGTCATTATGTGCGTCCTATAGACAATAGGCGTAGATGCGCTGGTGTAAATTTTTCATCGTTTGGCCGCACTATTTGCGGAAAATGCGACAAAGGCCTTTGTGTGAAATGTTTTGAAGGATATCATTCCACTAATTAACAAAATATGTAATTATAAATATGTATATATTTATAACTCAAATATAATAAACAAATTTAAAATTATTATTTTAAATCCATGAATTACAGAGTAAATAAATAAAAATATAACACGTATTTTCATTCAAAAATTAAAACTATTCAAGATTATTTACTCTACAACTATCGGCCAGTGATACCATATGGTATCATCCCAAAATCACCCACACCAGGAAAAAGCAACTTTTTTCAAACCGATTCTTAGTGTAGAAGAGATTTATTTTTATCAAGAAACATAATTTTCAGCAAAAAAAAAAAAAATTTTAGGAAAAATTATTTCTGGCCGAATTCGGGTTAATCAAAGAACTCAATCCAGAGACCTCAGGTTCTCTCATGGTTAGTGATACCTGCTCGAGACCTAGAGCCTGTGTTTTTGTTAGTAATAACATGAATTACAGACTTCTAAATAAAATTTGTTGTAATGACCTTACAACAGTCGTCGTTGAAGTTAAAGAACAGGGTATTCGGCGTGAGGTTCTAGTGATCTCCTCCATTTCCCATACAAGTCGGTACTTTATCCTCCTACTCAAGAGTTTAACAAAGCAAAAGAGTACGTAAAACGTTATGATATCCCAATCATTGCCGGATGCGATGGAAACTCACATCTGATTAGATGTATGCTGAGGTAGCACCGATATAAATCCTAGAGGAATTTCCCTCTTGGAATACCTATCCGCGTCTGACCTAGTCATCGTAAATGTGGGCCATAGACCTACCTTTGTGACATCCTCAAGGCAAGAAGTAATTGATATTACCCTTGCCTCACGGAGTCTTAGTGGAAAAGTCTCGTTCTGGATGGTCTTAGATGACGTTACTCTCTCTTACCATCGCTTCGCTACATCTCCTTCTCTCTAACCAGCGATAAACCTGAAATTGGAAAGTTTAGGAACCCAAGAAACATGGATTGGGAACTTTACAGAATCCATCTCAATCAGTAACTTCTATCTTCAGTAATTAAAATCAGACAAACTTGACGAAGCACTAATTAGCGCTTATGAGAAGAGCTGTCTGCTAAGTAAGCCTAAAAGAACTGGGACACAATGGTGGACTAGGAAATAGGACCGACTGAGGAAACTTCTAAATTAAACCATGAAAACCGGTTCAACGGTAGATTGGGACTTGTAAAAATCTTCACAAAGAGAGTACAAGAAATGTATCCGACAACGCAGTGAAAAAACGTCGAAATGAAGATCTTTCTGTGAGGAAGTGGACAGCCTTACGGAAACCGCTAAACTCAAGAAAGTTCTCTGTAAGAACATGAGGGTCAATATCGGAACTCTAGAGAAACTTGATGGAACTCACACGAGAACAAATTAGGAAGCTTTAGATGTACTAATGAAAACTCATTTTCCCGAAAGTTAAAATTCAAATGAAGTTGATGGAAATCAAGTCCCACACCAACTACCAAGTTTCAGAGATTAGAGTTTGATGGCGAAGGTGATGACAAAAGACAGAATCAGGTCCAGACGGGATATTCCCGGGTCTCCTACACGAAGGACTGGATATTATCCTAGACCACCTTGAACATATCTTCAGAGCCAGTTTGGCTCTGGGGTACATTCCAAGATCTTGGAGAAAATTGAGGGTAGTGTTCATCTCAAAGGATGGAAAACCTAGATATAATCAGGCAAAATGTTTTCGGCCTATCAGCCTGTCCTCTTTTCTACTTAAATGCTTAGAGTGATTGGTTGACAGGCATTTCATATTAGTAAATCCCATACACTCCAAACAACACGCATACCAGAAAGGCAGATCTGTTGAATCATCACTTCATGAGGGGGTTCTGCCACCGCTCTGGTGATATCTTTGAGTCAACTAACTCCTAGTCCAACTAAACGACAACAGATTTTTCTGCCAGGGTTATGCTGATGATATCGCTATAATACTGGTAGGTAAATATACGGATGTAATATGTGATCGAATGCAAAGTGCGATTAACATAGTTAATCGTGACCAGGGTCTATCAGTCAATCCTAGGAAAACTGAGATGGTTCTTTTCACTAGACGCAGGAGTCTTGGAAACTTTATTCTCCAAAAATTAGGGCTCACACGATCCCACTCTCTTTGGAAGTCAAGTATCTGGGGGTCTGGTTAGATTGGAAGATTACTTTTAAAAAACAAATAGAAGAGAAATGCAACAAAGCATGCTACAATTACTGGAAATGCAAACAGACATTTAGTAAATAATGGGGCCTGAAACTTCCACGCGTGTACTGGCTATACGTTTCAGTGATCAGACCCATAATCTCGTTTGTCGTATTCATTTTGTGGCCTAGAACAATGACCGGGATTGGAGGGACACCTCAAAACCCAATACCAAGTCATCAACAATAGATTCAACCCCATCGTATGGAAATGGGGTTGATATTTTATTATAGAGCGTACCTTATCCTAACACCATATATGGCATATCCGTTGTAAGTCTTTGTGAGTTAGACAATCTTTGATACAGTATAGTCCTTAATTCGTTTCGTTTAGAATTACTAAGTCATCAACAGAAGATCTATATTGATTATAGTTTTTATGTTATTTATTCTTCCCTCTCCAAAAATATATTCATATTTAGTGTAGTTTAATTTTTTTTTAAAAGTTACAATTGTTTTACCGACTGTATATTATTTTACCAATAAATTTAAACATTTTTGTTTTTGTTGAAAACTTCACAACCGTTTAGAATAATAAATTACTGTCTTATATTTATTTGGTTAGAATCTCTCCTCTGACAAAGGAGATTACCAGTGGCTACTAAGAAGGATTTGTACAAATAGATCAGTCACTGATTATGTTTGGTCGATACGAATAACTCTTTCAAAGTGTTATGAAATATTCTATGTGAGATTAAAGTACCATGCAGCTCCTCTCATCACTCGTTCTAATCCAGAGTAGCAGAGCTTAATTCAGACTATCGGGCCATCCATTTCTGAAATATTTTGCAAATTGCCATAATTATGTTGATCAGATATTTTGTCATTATACTGATGTTACAGTCTGAGAGGTTGTTGTTGGCAACACTTCACGCCCTAGGCCCAATCTGGCTTCTTCCGGTTATTAAAAACAATATGAAGGGCTGGCTCATGATCAAAACTAATGGAAAATACCTGATGCCCCAATTGATATGTATATCAAATGCATCTGTCTGTGGTTTATATACACATACGAGTAGTTTAGAATAAATTATGAGGAAAGAAAGTTTTCTTCGTACACAAAACAATCTAATTAAAATTCAATTGTGTAATTAAACCATAAATAATGAATTTAATTCCTGAGTTCATAATTGAATTTTGTTTGTATTCGTATAGGTATGTTTGTACATATTATGAAGTATGGGAAATTGGGAAATTCCACGCAGTTGTAGATGCTTTAAAAGTAATTATCGCGTGGTAACACAAACTAATTTAAACAAAATTAAATTAATTATCAAACCTTAAAAAGTGTTCGCTTGGTAAATCGTATAAAAAAAACTATTGTAAATCAAACAAAACTAAGTAAATAATAATTGTTTACCGTCTTATTTGTTATATACACAAGTACTTGTCATACGTTTAATTACATTTTATATGGATTTTTAGTAAATATAAGTCGATTAGCGTTAAGTCGATTAGTGTTTAAGTGAGTAAAATTATTTAAAATAATTAATTACAAAGTAGACAAGTAGTTGCTTGACTGACGATCGCGAAGATGATCGCGAAATCAATGCATTATAATCGCCAATGCTATATAGTGGATGTCATTCTGAGAGTCTGTTTTGAGATACCTAATTTGTATCATTTTATCGTTTATCCCGATCCGCTTCTATAAATAGTATTTCGACATTCCAACAAATTCCATCGACATTCCAATAAGGATATGACAGCTTTTAAGACCAGTGATTTAACCTTGCGCCATTAAAAGATCTAGAGGTGTTAAATCACTCGGCCAATCGGCAGGACCATTTCTGGATATAACACGTACATCGAATATAGATTTTAATCATTTTAACCATCACGTTGAAACTAAACATATATAATTAATGTCTAGCTCATGCAACAGACCAAAGAATAAACGATGCAACATGTCTCTGTATAGCGATGCCCATTGACTGTAACGTTAAAGTCATTTTCATCACCGAAAAAAAACGGTCCATTATGACACCACCAGCATTAAATCCACACCATACAAATATTTTTAGGGCATAATGTAGTGTTTTTTCAAGCGAACGACGTTTTCACCTGACCATTAACGCATATTCTGTTTGATGGCGAAGCCGTTTACCCAAAAATGCACTTCTGTCTGTCTGTCTGTTTCTATCTTTGCAATATGTTTTAAGGCCCCAGACTCTCCTAACTCTTTCGCGGTTCGCTTATTTACGTTCTACTTTATGACATTATATAGCCAAATCGAAGATGTCCGATTTACGTAGAACCATCTGCACATTGCATAGCTATATGGCAGCCTACAATATACTAAGTGACATGGAAAATGGGGTGGCCCATGAATTCTGCACTCTAACAAGGGGTCATTGATGTGATCATAATCAGATGGTGAAAAATTCCTTTTGCATCCTGCCTCTATCGGGATTCGAGAATTTGTTCACCTTCTTCCAGCATTTCCACAGCCGGATCCAAGAACGTATCTCTATACAATCTGTTTTGGAGTTCGAAGCACTTCCAACTCTTACCTTACGCCATTACAGCCAAACAATAGGTCCGATTTACGTAGAACCATCTGCACATTGCATAGCTCTATGACAGCCTATAGTACAGACATGGAAGATGGGTTGGCCCATGAATTCTGCACTCCAACAGGGGGTCATAGATGTGTTCATTTACACCATCGATCGTAATCGTTTTGGAAAAATCCCTTTTGCATCCTGCCCCTATCGGGATTTGAGCCTGGTACCTCCCACACCAACTGCCGCAGCTTTAACCACTGCTCCACCTAGGCGACCCAAGAACTTATGCCGCTTGATATGATCAGGTGGCTCTTAACTGGATCTTTAAGAGTGTCAGACTAGATTATTTTGCAAAATTCTTGACAACGCCGTGGAACCGAGTGTATTCGTTTGTTTAAGATGGACGCTTGAACGGTAGCAGTTTTCTCGGTACTTCAACCAACCCGTTGTCCTACTGGCACAAGTACATATAGCAGCGAATATTTACAAATCATCAGACTATGAATTGCCTGTCTATTGGGACGACCAAAAATTGATAAAAATGATAATTATGACAAAATAATAACATTAACGCTTTTAAAATCAGTCACCGCCTCATACTTTTGAACTTGTTTTTCGATTCTAATACTCGTAAGTTGTAAGTACACGCCGACAGCTTTCTCTTGTCTAAATATTTCATCAAAATATTAAATTCTTGCCTGAAAGAAAAAGCCATTAACCTTATCAATCCCACAAACTTTAACTCTCCGATCATCCTATATCATGGCATGGATTTACTCGACGAGAAGCTTATGCAAAACAGATTGTAATGAAACAAGCAAGATCACCAGATGAAAAAAGTCCTTGAACTAGAGTAATAACATGAGAAGTAAGAACCAAATGTAATGGCCGATGTCAACAAAATATCCGTGCTATTAATTTCAAAGGTTGATATACACTGAAAATATAGATGGCTGAACCATTCGAGGTGGCAGATCAACAATTTTGAAACTCGAAAAGGCTATTATTGATCTAAAAACTTACGGTACTGCTCAAATTTCTCGATCGATCATTTAATATTTTCTTCCTACCGTTTGAAATGGCACCAATCGTGAGTGTTATAGGCAGATAGCGTTGCAGCAAAATAATGTTGTTGTTAGACCAACTAAAAAAAAGAGGCTTTAAGAATTTGCTAAACATCGAAAGGCAACAAAATTGATGTACTCACTAACAATATACGTGATATACATACACCAGACGAGCATTTTTGTTGGAGTTATCGCTTGAGTACTAAGAACTGAGACTGTTAATCTCAAACTACAGCAGTCAAGGTTACAAACCAGTAAGTAACATCAGAACAGCAGAAAATTGGGAGATCAACGAGTATCCGATATGGCAGTAATAAAATGATGAATTGGGTTTGTGTTGAAACTAGTAATATCTCGAGGGAATGCTGGGATATGAGGCGTCAAGGCAAGGACACACCATCGGCGATGTGTTGCAAATCATCTGAAAAATAAAAAACAAACGACTGACGAAGAAAACTTTGTAACATCAAAAGTATGAAACGAACCGGGTTGTTGGAGGTACACGTTGACGGTTGGAACAAAGGGTTGTAACACTAGAATTCCGAACCATGAGCCTGATTGTGCTAGGATTTAGTCAAAAAGTTTAGTTGCAGATATTGTGGATGACGTCATCCTGTGCACAAATTGTTAGACGAAAAATGGATTCGTATTTAATTTGGAATGAGGAACATTGAGCTATATATGATAATGTCGAGCTGTCACTATACAGTGTAGTAAAGTAAAGCTAATCATAAGGAGAGTTATACTATGGATAATTGTTCGAAAGTGTCAGCACCCTATTTGAGATTTTGCGATGACAAAAGGAACAAATCTGTACGCGAATTAAACTGATTGCGTTGACATATGATATATACTATTGTCAGAACAGGGAATAATTAAGGACGAATTCCGGTGATGTGTACTCATCAGTTGACTTTTCAACGAACGTTTGAAACCCTCGAACAAGAAATTTCCTTTAACATTGCATTCGGAAATAGTTCGGAATAAAGTTAAAGATACCAAAAGTAGAGCTAAAAAAAAGAAGTAAAGACGTCACCAATTCCCGTACATTTGCATGTGGGCAACTGTTCCAAAGCGAATATTCTAATAAGCAATCTCGATGAGTAACAATGCAAGTATTGCACAATTATCGTTGATTTGGATCGTACCATGGATTTTAAAATGTTTAATGTTATCAAGCATATGTCAAACAAAAGTTTTATGACGTCATCTATATAGGTTACTAATACGTTTTCTTCTTATAACTTATCGCTGTAACCTCGCTTTGTCTCCAATTCAACTGTCTGAATGTTATTCTTGCTCTTCAAACTCGATACGAATCCGGATTGTTTCCACTACCATCCTCGTCAAAAGTATTTTAGTTTAGTTATTTATTCACGAAAACCTAGTTAGTAGAGGGCTTGAAATATATACGGACAACTTCCTGTATGTGTTAAAATCTAATAAGTGCCATTGTTCTGACCGAGTATAGTTCTGAAATCCAGATTGTTTATCCAGGTGACAGCAAGTAACCTTCCCTTATCTTCATTTATGACCGACTCAGCACTTACTTGAACCTTCTCAATCTCAGATATTGTCTAAGGCTTGGTCAGCTTTGACGATGAATTAAATGCGTTGAAAGCACGTTTGTAGTCGAAGTACAGTAGACTTGGTTATTCAGTATTAGCCGCACGATGTCTTTGTTTAATTTGTACCGCTTGATCCAATTAATGGAGTGATTTTATAGTTTGAGATATCCTGTGGAATAATTTCAGGGCTGTTATCTTTTCAATGCTATTGAAAAGACAAATAACTCCCCAAATTTTACTACCGCTGAAGAAGTAAATACTTTTGTTTTAGTAATGTAATAAGCGGTTCGCTTATTTACGTCCTTACCTTACGCCATTACAGCCAAATTGAGGACGTACGGCTATAGGTCCAATTTACGTAAATTAGTTTGATATCAAATTTATTCAGTTGGGTTCACTCACAGAAGGTGGATGTGATGAACTCCTCACAGTATATAAATGTGCTTATAGATACTGCTAAACATGTCTACGATAACCAGGTCTTTAGCGATACAGTTTTAATTTATCTTGAACGTCATGTAGGACGATAAAAAAAATACTGCGTAAGAGTTGGGAGTGTCCCGGCTTCAAAACACACTATTGTAGATTGTAATATTATTTTAAAAATAATTTTGAGGTATGTAATCCATTTATCTGCCAGGTCAATACTTAAACTATTATTCTTCGAATTAAACAAATTCCCTGTACTTTTATAAACTCTGGCCCCTTTGAATCTTGCCGAACGATTACATAGGTAAAAAAACACTTGTATTCAACATAAAGTGATGCCAGTTTTAGTAGCGCGCACTATTAACAGAAGTCACAGCAAAACTGCAAGAATGGTATAACCAATATTTGTTCCACTAGTATCCGGTGGCGGAAAAACCACCCTATTTGATTTGATATAGATACAAAAATGTTTTTGAAGCGACTACAATTTAAGGACAACATTTAAGCGGGCACGTGATGTCTAAACTATGAACTTACAAAATTTAACATGAAATAGATCGAATTCTGACCGAAATTACTGACTGTGGTAAAGCGTTTAAAAATACTACTCTTGGGTCAACCTTGACGGAACCCAGACTATCGAACATTTTATGTAGCAGGTACAGATATTTTCCAGAAAACAGACGTTTCTCTCCCTAGTCTATCACTTGCTTCGGCTCATGTAAAATTAAGTTTTAATTTTTGCTTTTGCTTAGAATACAACAATGATAATAAATTATGTTGCACAACATAATAATGTTATTCATACGAATACATTAATCCACATTCATTATGAAATATATAATTTTGCATATTATTTCATTTTCATTGTTAATATTCAGGTAACTGACTTCTAAATTAAGTCAATTAATTATGTCAAATTGTTTTGTTCATATAAATTCCAAAAGTTGAATGAAACAATAACATAGAATGAATAATATCCCGCCCAGATTCAAATTCTCTATCATCTACATAATTGGTAAATTTCAATTGTTAATAATGTGTGCTAACCTTGAAGTGTAGACCTAGAATCATCATGATTGGCGGTTCACAAGAAACAGCACCATCTTTCGATACGTAATCTACATTAATATTCTGCAGATATTTGCAATATTGAACAAGGTCGTATAGCCTCGATTTCTTGAACCATATACGTTGATCAATAATTTGTAGGCTTCTTTTTTATGCACTGCACTGTTGTACATATAGTTAGCTTAGTTACACTTTTCCATTGACTTTGCCATTCTTCAAAAATTTGAGACATCAATTGCATGATGTCCAATTTTTAAAGTTTTTCACTTAATGCTCTAGTTTAATACACCAACCAGTGCTACTAGACACCTACATACTAGAGTTCAGTTAGCATTGTTCTCTTCCAGTTCAATGAAAGCCTCGTTATATCACTTGATGATTTCCTCAGCATATGATGAATCCATCTCCACTTTCGTCTCTATGTCTAACTGAATTTTTTTTCTATGCAGTTCATTGTTAGTTAAGGTGTTAAGCCAGAAGCAATTCAATATTTGTCGAAGGCACTTGTTTACGAACACTTGTAATTTCTATGTCACTTACTGATATCACACATGAGTTAAAAATTCTTGCGTCCAGACCTTATTTAACATGTTGGATGTATGTCGTCTGGCTTTATTTATGTCTTCTTTGGTCCTAGTTATGTATCTCGAACCACACATTAATAGATAACAGAAATCCAACATCATCATCATCGGTATTTTAACCCTGACATTTAATACTTCCAGACAATACAACAAATAGAACAACGGAAGTGATGTTCTCACATTCATTTGCTTATTTCGAATAAACTAGAACGGATGCATGGAAATAAGAACTCTTGAAACTATGCATTTCTACATTATATATAAGAACACATTGAACTAAGCATTTTAACAACTAAGCACTTTTAATATTATATATATGACTAACATTAGTAATTAAGTTGAATTGTATTTTGTATCTATAAGTTAAAACATTGTAATCCCAATAAAATAAATAAGCTGTGGAATTTCCACAGCAAAAATAAAAAATAAAGTTTTTCCCAAGGGAAAAATATAACTGGCGCAGTTGGTAGCGGATATTTTTAAATATCTGTTCCTACAAATAAAAACTGCAAAGTGAATAGTTAAAGTGTTTTAAGTGTCACAATAAGTGAAAGTTAACGGATTATTAACTTAAGTGCTTGTAACCGAACTGCTATTCGCGAGTGTATAAAAATATATACTGTTTGGCGGCATACCAAACATAGTTAAGAACAATAACAAATAGTGAATTAATAGAAAAAAAGTGAATTAATAGAAAACACATAATAACATTTTTTTTTCCCGAAATATCGTTTTGCCCCCACCAGTGGTAAGCTAAACGAACTAATAATTTAATATAATAGACGACCGAGCGTCAGTACTCGAACAGTGAAAAAAAAATATATACAAGACTTAATAAATAATATACATTCAACTTATAAGCGGAAAACATCGATATTACGGCAGTACCATTAAATAGAATGAGGGCATATCATCTCTTTTTATTGATAACATTGAATTGGTGAGTACATTTGATACAATTATAATTCCCCCGTTAATATCCAAAATTTCCTTTCATAAGTTGAAAAATAAAATAGAAAATATATAGTAACCCAAACAATTTAAATAAAATTACTCAAAATTGATCAAATAAACGATAAATACGCGGTAAAATACAACGCGATCCGCGATCTTTCTAATTCTAATAGTGATAGTGAAAGTGAAGAATCAAAAGTTATAAAAATGGAAGAAGAACAATTGAAAAAAATGGAACGTACCCTAAGACTACTACAAATCCCAGACGCTATAAAAGACATTCCTCCATATAGTGGTAGTAGAACAGAATTAAGTAAATTTATAACACAAGTAGAGGACATATTAAAAATACTTAAACCAACGTTTACTGACCCATCATACCAAGTTATTCTACTTCGAGCTATCCGAAATAAAATTATAGGGGAAGCTAATAAAGCTTTAGAAATGTACAATACCACAAACGAGTGGGAAAGCATTAAAGGAAGCCTTATTACTCATTTTGCTGATAAGCGAGATGAAAATAGCCTTATTCGAGATTTGCACGCAATAACGCAAAGAAACGATAGCGTAGAAGTCTATTTTACGCGAATTTTAGAGATTTGCAACACACTCAAAACATGGGCTAATCTCAATACTCCAACCGAAGCTGTACAGAAAGCTAAATGGTATGACTCCATGTGTCTCTCCGTATTCACAGCTAATTTAAAAGACTCACTTGGACTTATGGTTAGAGCCATGCAACCACCAGATCTTCCTACAGCTCGACTGTACTGTTTGAAAGAACAGAATATAGTCTATATGAAAAATAAAAGCTATTCACCTCCAATACCTTCACGACCTTTAGTACCTCCTAGAAATCTGTATCCACAATACAATAGAAATCAATTTACCCAGAATAGACCCCAATATTTCAACCAACCACAATATAATAAACCACAATATTTCAACCATCGTCCTCTTACCCAACAAAATAACCAGCAATTTGGAAATCCTAGAGGATTACCACCTAAACCCTTACATAACCATAAACCCGAACCGATGGATACTACATCGAACATGGACAAGTACAAACAACAGACATACTACAAACCCCATTTCCAACGACAATACAATCCAACGAATCAGCCATATCGTTTTAATACCAATGGCCCATCACGAGTTCAGGTAAAAGAACTTTACAATATCGCATCCAATCCATATAACTACGAAAGTGATAGTTACTTCCAAAATGAACATCATCCACAACAAGAATGGGATGACATATATGAAGATCATGAAGCAGGCATGAACGAATACTACCAAGACAGCTCACAAACAAACCAACAAGACGAAATACCAACCATTGAAATTCAAGATGAGGATTTTTGCCTACCAGCCTCGGAGAATCAACATACGGATACTTAAGCGTGAATAACCACCATCAAAAAGGTTATCAGTTACCCTATATAGACCTTATCCTAAACGGACAACCATATAAATTTCTCATAGATACTGGCTCTACAAAATCTTTTATAGACCCCATTTTAGTTCAAGAAAAATTTATTCAAAATATAGAACCAATTACCATATCTACCTTATTCAACAACACTACCGTAAGCAAAATGGTTAAATTAAAAGGCATAAAAGAATTTAAAACTAAAGAAGAACTTGACTTTATTCTTTTTAAATTTCACAACTACTTTAATGGCCTAATTGGCATGGAAACAATGCAGAAATTAAAAATAACTCTAGACTTAGGTCAATCTCTCTTAATAACTCCACTTGTGCAAATTCCTTTTAAATTTAAACTAAACTTCATGTCTGCTATTTACAATATCGCTCCACGAAGTAAATTAATCGCAAGCGTTCCCGTTACTATAGAGAATGGCGAGGTGTATATCAAGCCTCACATCCTCAATGAAAATTTAATTATACCAGAGGGTATATATTTGAGCAAAAATAACTATGCTAATGTGGAAGTTGTTAACTATAGCCCACAAAATAAAAAATTCGTTATTGAACACCCGTTAGAATGTGAAGAAATTGGTAAATACCATACAGAAACTAACAACATCGAACCCCTACAAAATTATAACAATTCTGACATAAAACAATTAATTAGAACATCTCATCTTAATCACGAAGAAAAAGCGTGTATCGAAAAACTTTGCTCTCAATTCGAAGAAATCTTCCAGAGAGAAAATAGGCAATTATCTTTCACCAATGCAATTAAACATGAAATTGAGTTGGAAGATAGTAAACCTATATTTACAAAAAGTTATAGATATCCGTATATCCATAAGAAAGAAGTGGAAGAGCAAATTAGTAAAATGCTAAATCAAGGCATTATACGACCTAGTTATTCCCCTTGGTCCTCGCCCATCTGGATAGTACCTAAAAAGAAAGATGCTTCCGGACTCACAAAATGGCGAATGGTCATAGACTAAGGAAAGCTAAATGAAAAAACCATTCCCGATAAGTATCCGTTACCCAACATCACGGACATACTAGACAAGTTAGGAAAATGTATATATTTTACAACCTTGGACCTTGCATCTGGATTTCACCAGATTGAAGTAAATCCAAGAGATATACCTAAAACAGCATTTAGCGTTGAATTCGGACACTATGAATATGTTCGAATGCCATTCGGACTAAAGAATGCTCCCAGCACGTTTCAACGTGTTATGGATCATGTCTTGGGAGAGCTTCAAGGTAAAATATGTCTTTGCTACATGGATGACATAATAATATTCTCTACGTCACTCCAGGAGCACATAATTAGCTTAAATAAAGTCTTTACTAAACTTAGAAACGCCAATTTAAAAGTACAACTCGACAAAAGCGAGTTTCTTCATAAGGAAATTGCGTTCCTAGGTCACATTGTCACCTCAGAGGGAGTTAAACCTAATCCCGATAAAATAAGGGCCATACAAAACTTTCCGATCCCGAAAAACGAGAAACAAATCAAAAGCTTTCTCGGATTACTCGGTTATTACAGAAAGTTCATAAAAAATTTCGCCTTACTTTTCGCCTTAATTCAGATAGATTCTAACCATATTGAAGTTCATCATAGCGAAAGTTCATCCTCAATAGAAGATACAGCGAGTATCTTATCAACACCACATGACTTGATCCCGACTACAAAAAACTCCACTAACATGTTCGAAAGACAATTAGTCATCCACTTATCCAATACTCTTAAAGAACCTTTGATCAAAACAGAAATGCTCTTTAAAACTCGAAAAAGAGTAACAGTTCATATACCACGTAAACGCGGCATAAAAACAATTATTACAGAAGAATTACGAAAATTATTTGGTCGAACTAGAAATTTAACATGTATATTCACATCAGAAGAGTGTTTTCAATATGTCTTAGAGGCATATAGAACTATGATTTCTTCTAAACCAAGAGTAAACCACCCTAAGGTTAATGCTGTACGATCCATGTCACTTCTAATTGATATTGAAGATGAGGAAAAGCAAAATGAACTCATTAAAGTCACTCATGAACAAAATGAACATCGTGGCATCATAGAAAATTACGAACACATCAAAAGGCAGTACTATTTCCCCAACATGAAAGAAATGATACGAAATTACATCAATCAATGTGACGTTTGCCAACAAGTCAAGTATGATCGACAACCTCCACAACTACAACTATCCCTAACTGAAACTCCAAGGAAACCTATGGAAATTATACACACTGATATATTCCAATTAGAGGCAATAAAATTTCTAACGATCATAGACAAGTTTAGTAAATTCGGAGCTGCCTATCTGTTAGAGGAAAAAACCACAAAAAGAATTTCCGAAGCACTAATACAATATTTCAGTCAACATGGCATACCAAGAAAAATCGTAGCTGATCATGAAATAGGTAACGGAGGAGAGGTTAAAACATTAATGGAAAAATATCAAATTCAATTGCACGTCACTACACCATATAATTCTACAGGTAATTCTCCAGTCGAAAGACTACACTCCACACTAAAAGAAATTTATAGTATTATACGCCTAAAAGATAAAGATAAAAATTTACGAGAAGTAATGAATCTTGCAATACTCTCCTACAACAATTCAATTCATTCAACGACTAAACTTACACCATTTAATCTTTTAAAAGGTCACTATGTTTTAAAAGAATTAGACTTTGTAGATGAAATCGATTATCTACAGCAACATAAAGAAAGATACGAACAACTATGTAATGATATCCACACACAATCAACCGAAGTAAAATCTAAAATTATTACAAAACTTAATAAAACCAGAAAACCTATTTGTCATATACCCTCAAAACTATTCATCTATACAAAACGAAAGAAAAGAGGAAAATTAAGAGCTAACTATAAAAAAAGAAAAGTGCTAAAAGATAACGGAATAGTAATAGAAACTCCAGAAGGAAAGGTACATAAAAATAAAATTAAACGACTTTTCCAGGTCTCTACAGATCGCGTGTCAAGAAATCAAGCTGACATCACTTAAGAACAACAAAGGAGTAATACCCATAAAAATCGGAGATGCTAAAATCTACAACGGATTTCGTAAAATAATACATATTATACAATTGGAACCATACAAACAAATTATAGACAATATTAAACAACAAGTAAATAATTTACTGAAACAAATTCCAGGCGAAAAAGATTATTATTTAACCATTCTAAATAACAAAAAAACTATCATTCAAAATAGGATAAAACAAATCGATAAATTATACACCGAAATTTTACCTCAACGATACAAACGTGGACTTATAAACGGTATTGGGACACTTATAAAAGACATTACAGGAAATTTAGACAACCAGGATTTAATTGACGTACAGAGAGCCATTAATGAAATAAACCAGAATCAAGATAAACTCAACAACCAAATCAATAATCAAATACAAGTCAATAACCAAATCATAAACAGATTAAACGAAATTCAAAACACGATAACTATCAATCTTAATCAATTACAACACGAACACAACAGCACCACAGATAAAATTAATCACATATCTCTATTAATTCTATACGACCAACACTTTTACAGAATCAACCATGTGTTAGAAATCCTACAAGAACACCTAGAAAACCTTCTAGACATTGTAGCATTTTCAAAACAACGACTAGTATCCCGACATCTACTGACAAACAACGAAACAGAATACATAATCAAGCTATTTGAACAAGACAATATTAAAGTACAGAACCACAACCTTCTCTATGAGTTATTAGAATTAAAAGGATTTTTTAATCATACACAATTAATATACATTGTTAAAGTTCCGATGTTTTCAAAAATAAAATACGAACATTATCAACTTAAATTCATCCCTTTCCATAACAAAATTATAAACCCTATTCCTCATAACCAAATTATCCTAAATACCCAATTGTATCAATTTGTGACGAATCAATGTAAAAAAATATACGAGACAATATACTGTAAAGAAGAGGAATTACGACCAACACAAGGTACATGCATACCAGCGATAGTAAACCAACAACAAGCCGAATGCAGAACACAAAACATTACCATCTATAAAGATATCGATTATCTATCTCAAGGAATACTATACGTACAACCCGCAAATAAGCCAATAGTATACACATCTACCTGTAACCAAGAAACACATAAAATCGTGGAACAAACACTAATCGAATTCAAAAACTGTACCATAAACATCCAGGGTCAGAAATTCACAACAGAAGAAATAGAATTCTCCGACAACATCGAAATTCTAATACCCTACAACGAGATAAACATCGTAGAAATTAAACCAGAAATAACACTTGACATACTTCATAACAAAAGTATTCACAACTATAATCAAGTCAAGTTAAACCATAAAGCAGCAACACTAAACAGCTCCACAGGCCATATATCACTGGTTTTCATTATAATCGGCATCATATTATTCATTTACAACTTCATCTGGCCAAATAAACGATGTACCGCTTCAGGACTACTCAAGCAGCCTGCCGCTCATCTTAGAGGGGAGGAGTTATGTATCTCGAACCACACATTAATAGATAACAGAAATCCAACATCATCATCATCGGTATTTTAACCCTGACATTTAATACTTCCAGACAATACAACAAATAGAACAACGGAAGTGATGTTCTCACATTCATTTGCTTATTTCGAATAAACTAGAACGGATGCATGGAAATAAGAACTCTTGAAACTATGCATTTCTACATTATATATAAGAACACATTGAACTAAGCATTTTAACAACTAAGCACTTTTAATATTATATATATGACTAACATTAGTAATTAAGTTGAATTGTATTTTGTATCTATAAGTTAAAACATTGTAATCCCAATAAAATAAATAAGCTGTGGAATTTCCACAGCAAAAATAAAAAATAAAGTTTTTCCCAAGGGAAAAATATAACTTCCTACATGTATTCGCTATTGTGCTGACAAGGTACAATTATACTAATTCATTTACATCTTCAATTTGTGGATTGGTGATGTGCATCGGTGTGGCTTTATTAGTGTTGAGTCTCATCGTCATAGTTCATCTGATGCTAATCTTAAAACCAACTTCGTTAGCTAGAATGTATATGTGTGAGCAGGCATTTGCTGTCAATCCTCATTGTATGCCATTAGGAGGCGTGACATTTAGACTCCGCATTTTATTATCCAATTCAATCAAGAGCAGAATTGGTGAGAGTACACTTCTTACCAATACAATACAAGAGCAGGTACAGTGGTGAATACCATTCACTGGATTGTTCAGTTATGATACTGATTGAATTGATGATATCATTTTCTGTGACATCTCATCCGATTCTCAATTTGGATATTCGACCAATAGCCTCCCTCATTTGTATGAACCGTTATAAAATTAGATAGACCTTGTTTTTAAACGTGATAACAATAATAACACCACCCAGGTGGCGCAGTGGTGAAAGTAGTTGGAGCGGGAGGTACCGGGTTCGAATCCCGATAGGGCAGGATGCAAAACGGATTTTTCACCATACGATTACGATCGGTGGTGTTAATGAACACATCTATGACCCCCTGTTGGAGTGCAGAATTCATGGGCAACCCATCTTTCATGTCAGTACTATAGGCTGGACCTAAAATCGGACCTATAACCATACGTCCTCGATTTGGCTGTAATGGCATAAGGTAAGGACGTTGATAAGCGAACCGCAAAAGAGTTGGAAGTGCCTCGAGCCCCGAAACATATCGTAGAGATAAAAAAACAATAATCTTGGGTGACTGCCAATGTAACTAAGAGAACTCTAGAGTACCAGACACAAAGGATTAAAAAAAACATTCGCTGCCAGAGACTATGATTGTTATAAGAACATCCTAAAACTTTGGGGGCTCTTCTTCGGTAAAATACAGAGACCTTTGAGATAGCCGTTTCATTCCTACATAATTAAAGAACTATCAAATGCGTCCACCAATAAAATTGTTAAATGGAATGATGAAAGATCGAGTCGACTGGTTTATGAATGAAAATAATTTGTTACCAGCAACAACATTCGGTTTTCGAAAGAACCACTCTGCAATCGAGTGTGTGGAAAATTTTCTGTAGAGTGCTCATACAGAGTGCTTATGATTATGTGGTACCGTGGAATTTATAGCAAATCCTTTCAAATTTTGGATTTTTACGGAAAGTGTGTATGGAGGCGAATATTGCACTTCCACAAGAAAATTATCATCAATGTTGAAAACCAAATTCTTCTGCAATTTGCAGACGATTTTGTTGTAATAGGAAAAGGAAGAATGAAAAATGGTTCGAAACGTCTCAGTTTACACCCAACGTAAAAGGGCCGTTTACGCCCTTTAAGCCATTACAAAAATGAAATTGCTAAATTAAAGAGTAAATGCTAGTAAGTGCGCTTACTTATGTTTTAGAACGAATCATGTAAATGTAAACATTAAGGTAAACAATAGTAGAATTGAACATATGAATATGTAAATTTGAGTATTTAGATTGATCGATGCATATAAATTTTGAGAAGTGCATGACAATTTTGAGAAGTGCATGAAAATGAGTGATTGGCCTCTTGATTACAAGAAAGAGTGGATCATAGTGAAAGAGACCGCGAGAATGGTTTCAAGAAAACATGAGTTTTGGAATGAAATGGTTGTAAGGCTTTAACGTAGGGTGGTGTACAAACCAACGTATAGATCCAGCATTACACTTAAACATATGGATATATTTGAGTACAGGTAATACAATGAATGATTGAAAGAGCAATTCAGAAGTATATAAAAAGAAGGATGTAAGAGATGTACTTCGAATGATTCAGATGAATCTGTGGAGAAAATGGGAGTGGGAATATAACGATAAATGTTTAATAAAAAGAAAAGTATTCAGAGAGTTATGAGATACTCCTTTGAGAACTCCGTTCTATATGGACGGATGGACGGACACAAAAGAGATGTACGAATTTGAAGAACAATCGAGAGAATCAGACTGAACCATAGAAATTGGAAAGAATGCTTGTGGAGACGTCGATTGAGTGAGGACATTTGATATTAGTCTGGGCGAAATACAATAATTTAAGATTATGTTTCAGCATTCTCCACTTTATAAGTATGTAATATAACAAGAGTAATGAGTGAACGAGGTTTGGCTTATAAGAAAATTTATGAATTTTGTGAAAATGAGGGGTATAATAATTGAAGATCAACAGCAACATGTATATAGGGAATATACAGTTCTTTACTGGTTGTATAAAAAACAGAAGATAAAGTGTAAATTTATCAAAATTTCAACTTGATCCGTCTATTTTACAGCCAAGCCTTAAATAAATTAAAAAAAACTCCTCACTATGGCACAATTCTTGTTTTGGAAACCAAACGAAGCAATTGTTATACCAATTCTTGTTTTGGAAACCAAATATCACAATAATCTAACAGAATGAAAAAAAATAAAGAAAGCTACTATTGTTGTCTAATTGGTAACGTAATTGGTAAAAGGTGGAGTTTGGTATACTGGGCCAATTATTCAACCACTCAACCCATTGTGTGGAGACGCTGTCTGGTAGCAACCCTTACACATGACTAATTTAAAATTTTAAAGCTTAAAAATTATCTTCCATTGTGTGAGTAGTGCACTTAGGAGATCAGGTAAGTCAAGCTCTGGAGATTATACAACAAATATTCCAGAAAGGACTGGTTAAACAATGCAGTTATGCAAGCACATTGTACTTATTCTTACTTCCATTAGAATGAATCATAACTAATGAATCAATGACGTGATTAATCTAATCCGGCAAAAACTAATTGGTTCCCGATCCGTAGAGCACTTAGGTGGTACAAGTCACTGTAACATAGAATAATGTCAAATATTCACTGTAACATGTGGGAAGTCTTGAAGTCTTACATATGGTTACTGCCGTAGCTGTGATGGTGTAGACGAATATGATGGTTTAAGATAAGCATTACTTTCTCTCTAAAAATATTTAACGCATCAAGGGCAGAATGGTTCCAGTAGAAAGAGAATGGAAGCTTTATGTGGTGTGACTGTGTACAAGGTGATCCTGGAGGAATCTGTAATACGTCAGGAATGTATTATACACGTAAAAATAATAACAAAAGAAACAAATTTGGCTAAAATTTCAACAATCATCGATGTTTAGACAACCTTTAGTAGAGACATCTATTAAGACAACCTATAGTAGAGGTTTATTTGCCAGATTTTTCAACAATCTGTGCGAGACTAGAAAACTACCTAGTGCTAGCATAACTTCTGAACTAGCTAATCACAGTACCTGTTCAGAAGTTATACCAGAACTAGGTAGTTACGAGTACTAAACACAGTGCACGGCATACCATGTACAGAGAATACTACAGCACCTACAACTGGGAGGATAAAAATTTCATTTTAGAAATTCTTAATATTTTTACAAAATGGATTACTCGGACTACTAGAGAATGTTCATTAGAACAACAGAAGGTATATGTACTACCAGCAAAATGGAGGTTGGATTGGTCACGCTGGTCCTATTATAGTTTACCGTCCAGATCTCCGGAACTTACTGCACTCGATTATAATTTATGGGGCTGGCTCAAAGATGAAGTGTATGCAAAATAAAAGAGGACACACGACATGCACTGATTCAACGTATAAAGATCTCAAACAAATAAAAGCCTCAATCAGGAGAGCAACAGGTACCGTTCGTAGACGAAGCAGAAATGTTTAAAGGTGAGTGGCAGTATTTTTGAACTTTTATTATATGTATTATTAATTTTAATTAATTACGTCTTAAATTTGGTTAATTTTCAACTACGCTATAACTTAAAAACTCACTCTTCAGTCTTAATGACAAAAAGTTCCACATCAATTATAGTAATCAAGTCCTCTGAGACTAACAAATAACAGAACAAGCTGGGAATACTTTCGATAGCTAGTCGAAGAAAGCGTCAACCTACAGGTGCCGATCTCGAACACTTATATGATAGAAGAAGAGCTGTAACATCTCATTTAAAGTACACAGAAAGCCTGGAAAAGTATCCCCATCCAGCAAGATATATTACAGAAAATTAAAAGCTACCCAGTTGAAATGAGAGACTAGGTTAACGAAAAATGACGAGCTCGCAAGACTTGACACTGAACTAGAGCCCCTGAAGGGGTAAAACAATGCTTATAAAATAGATTAAGAATAAGTCAGTAGCTAGCTTTCTATGTAACCTGACAGGTAATCCTGACACTGACCGTTCATTATGTAGGCCACTGAAGTTCTGAAAATACCTAAACAGCAAGTGCCACCCATAAAAATGGTTGATGGAACCTGGGCTGGCAGTGATAAACAAAAAGCTGATCTATTTGCCGAACACCTAGAAATTACCTTCATACCACAAGCTGGGCAGGCAGAGAATGAATATTTAAGACCGGTAAGCAAAAAAGATGAAGTACTTGTTCTACCAATCTCTGTGAACGAAATCAAACAAGAAGTAAAAAATCTTAAAGGTAAATAATTCTCTGGAAATGACCTGATATCGGCGAAAATAATCAAAGCACTACGGAAACTACAGCACATAATCAATGCTGTAGACAAAGTTATGTTCCGAGACAGTAGAAAGCAGCGGAAATTATAATGATTCCTAAGTCAGTTTTATGTTTAATGACAATACTTTATCAAAAGATTGTTTCTCAAGAGACTAAAGCCAATTATAGAGAATAGAAAACGTATACCACATCAATTTGGGGTTTCGAGAAGGTCACTCAACACTACAACAGGTACATAGGATCACAGATACGATTAAAGAGGTGCTAGTGAAGAAGAAGGTATGTTCAGCAGTATTCCTAGACGTAGCCCAACTATTTGATAAGATTTGGCACCATAGTCTGGAGTTTAAGCTTCAACGAGATCTACCAAAACAATATTTTGAATTGCTAGTCCTACATAAATAACCGTTACTTTCGGGTGAGACAGGAAGAGGAGTACTCAAAACTAAAGAAAATATTGGCAGGAGCCTTCTGTATATACAAATGACTTACTAAATAGGGACATTTGCTAATGACACTGCAATTATGACCACTGATGCTAGTATTGTCGAATCATCATGGAAACTACAAAATGCTATTAAAACAGTGAATTTTGGACAATAACTTGCAGAATACCGCTAAATGAATCAAAATCAACAAACATCAACTTCACAAACACGAAAGTAGAACTCATTCCGATTATGCTGCATTCCCAATAAATTCCGTACTCTGACAATGCAAAATACCTTGGCATGACACTAGACATGATGGTATGCTCAGATGGAAAGCACATGTTTAAAAAAAAGAATTGAATTTTAAATCCTGAAAAATGCAGTGGCAAAATGGAAGAACTCTGAGCTGACAACACAAAACAAACTACTGTTATATAAAGAAAATCCTTAAAACTATATCTGGACATACGGCTTTCAGCTTTGGGATGTGCAAAACTACAGCTAACATTATTATTATTATTTTTTTGTTTTAGTGTTGTCTGTCATTAGGCACTAATGGCCCATTGCGACTTTCCACTATATTACTTACGTTCCGGCTATAAGTCCGATTTATGTAGAAACCATCTGCACATTGCATAGCTCCATGCCAGACGTATGTGAAGTTAGCCCGAAAACCATCCCGAAAATTAAAAAAAAAAAATTTTTGTCTTGGCTAAATCAAATATATACCTCAGCACGAAAAATAACACATAACAAACTAAAAATACAATCCATCCCGAAAAAAATTTGTTCGGGATGGATTGCATTTTTGTTTATTTTGTGTGTTTCTTAAGTGTTTAAATACAAAACTCAACAGTGCTAAGAAATAAACCAAAGGCACAAAAAACAATCTCAAATAATAAAATATATGTATATTACATATTATGGTATATAAACTAATTTAGTTGATATTTATCCATATAAATAAAACTCATACTTCCAGCTCTGTATTTCTGTTCACAGAGGTTGCCAGAAATATTGGCATATGCCAATTGCTTAACAAGACCATCAGTAATCATGACCCGAAACGCCATTACCATACGATGGGGATATGGATTTAATTGACGCCAGTACCAGTAATTGATACGTTTTATATTTTGAATTTTAAGACGATAAGATAATTGGTTGTATTATGTTTTAGATGATTTATTTTAAGATTTATAATATACTATCATATGAGGATTTACTCTAGCGGTGGTTGAATTTCTCACAGTAGCTACATATTTTTTTAAATCGTCATATCGGTACCACTTTTGTTTGAATTGACTGTAGCTTATAAAATGGCCACTACTTGAATAATTATTATTAATATATTGTTCGTATCCTATAGCTCCTGCCAAACAATAAATATTGTCATTTAAAACCAAAGTTTGTTCAATCTGAGCTATAGTTACTTTTGGCGGGTTTTCTGTATGATACTCAGTATATATACAAATTATATTATTATATTTTTTGTTTTGTGGAATCATTTTTATCATACAAATAGGACAGCTTTGATTTGGTACTTCTTCTATACAACTACTTAGGTTAGATAAGCCAACTTCCAACAATGTTAACATGTTTATCAGAAGAAAATTTCTTTCTTCTTCAATTACTGTATCACATCGTTCACATTTTAGTTCAACCGTTAAACTTGGAAGGCTTTTAAGTATACTTCCGGCAACGTCTTGAATATTGCAATCACAGTCTACTTGCATTCCAAAAATATCAATAAGCATTTCTTTTCGAAGAGAATATGCCAAATTTAGGTCGTTTGTTAAAACGTTTTTAATAAGTGATTTAACCCTACTTTCTTTAATACCACAGTTTACAACCCCTAAATTAGATACTGCAGCAGCTAATGTTTGAATTAGCGCATCAAAGGCACACGTATTGGAGAAATAATCACACGTAAGATTTCCATTTTGTAAAACCGGTAAAAAGCTTAAAATATTTTTTGTTTTCTGCAGGAGTCTCTTTTTAACTCTTTAATCTGTGATCTTTTTGGTGTATTAAGCTCTGAATTAATCTTAGAGTTTTTGCTTAGTATTTTTATGGTAGAAATTGCGCGTTCCGGTGATTGGCATATGCCAATATTTCTGGCAACCTCTGTGAACAGAAATACAGAGATGGAAGTATGAATATACTTCGAATTTCTCAATCCAGAAACGGAAAACCGTTCAGAAATGATCCCTATCCCCATCGTATGGTAATGGCGTTTCGGATCATGATTGCCGATGGTCTTGTTAAGCAATTGGCATATGCCAATATTTCTGGCAACCTCTGTGAACAGAAATACATAGCTGGAAGTATGAATATACTTCGAATTAATCCCGAAACGGAAGATCGTTCAGAAATGATCCCTATCCCCATCGTATGGTAATGGCGTTTTGGATCATGATTGCCGATGGTCTTGTTAAGCAATTGGCATATGCCAATATTTCTGGCAACCTCTGTGAATAGAAATACAGAGCTGGAAGTATGAATATACTTCGAATTTCTCAATCCCGAAACGGAAAACCGTTCAGAAATGATCCCTATCCCCATCGTATGGAAATGGCGTTTTGGATCATGATTGCCGATGGTCTTGTTAAGCAATTGGCATATGCCAATATTTCTGGCAACCTCTGTGAATAGAAATACAGAGCTGGAAGTATGAATATACATTGAATTTCTCAATCCCGAAACGGAAAACCGTTCAGAAATGATCCCTATCCCCATCGTATGGTAATGGCGTTTCGGATCATGATTGCCGATGGTCTTGTTAAGCAATTGGCATATGCCAATATTTCTGGCAACATCTGTAAACAGAAATACAGAGATGGAAGTATGAATATACTTCGAATTTCTCAATCCCGAAACGGAAAATCGTTCAGAAATGATCCCTATCCCCATCGTATGGTAATGGCGTTTCGGGTCATGATTACTGATGGTCTTGTTAAGCAATTGGCATATGCCAATATTTCTGGCAACCTCTGTGAACAGAAATACAGAGCTGGAAGTATGAATATACTTCGAATTAATCCCGAAACGGAAAATCGTTCAGAAATGATCTCTATCCCCATCGTATAGTAATGGCGTTTCGGATCATGATTGCCGATGGTCTTGTTAAGCAATTGGCATATGCCAATATTTCTGGCAACCTCTGTGAACAGAAATACATAGCTGGAAGTATGAATATACTTCGAATTAATCCCGAAACGGAAGATCGTTCAGAAATGATCCCTATCCCCATCGTATGGAAATGGCGTTTTGGATCATGATTGCCGATGGTCTTGTTAAGCAATTGGCATATGCCAATATTTCTGGCAACCTCTGTGAATAGAAATACAGAGCTGGAAGTATGAATATACTTCGAATTTCTCAATCCCGAAACGGAAAACCGTTCAGAAATGATCCCTATCCCCATCGTATGGTAATGGCGTTTCGGATCATGATTTCCGATGGTCTTGTTAAGCAATTGGCATATGCCAATATTTCTGGCAACATCTGTAAACAGAAATACAGAGATGGAAGTATGAATATACTTCGAATTTCTCAATCCCGAAACGGAAAATCGTTCAGAAATGATCTCTATCCCCATCGTATAGTAATGGCGTTTCGGATCATGATTGCCGATGGTCTTGTTAAGCAATTGGCATATGCCAATATTTCTGGCAACCTTTGTAAACAGAAATACAGAGCTGGAAGTATGAGTTTTATTTATATGGATAAATATCAACTAAATTAGTTTATATACCATAATATGTAATATACATATATTTTATTATTTAAGATTGTTTTTTGTGTCTTTGGTTTATTTCTTAGCACTGTTGAGTTTTGTATTTAAACACTTAAAAAACACACAAAATAAACAAAAATGCAATCCATCCCGAACAAATTTTTTTCGGGATGGATTGTATTTTTAGTTTGTTACGTGTTATTTTTCGTGCTGAGGTATATATTTGATTTAGCCAAGACACATTTTTTTTTTTAATTTTCGGGATGGTTTTCGGGCTAAGTTCACATACGTCCATGCCAGGCCTATAGTACTGACATGACGGATGTGAAGTTTCCGACAAAATTCGACAAATCGACAAAAATATATGTATACAAAATTGGTCGAAATAACAAACATATGTAAATGTATTGGTGATACAGTAGGTAAAAGCAATGTTAAAAATTTTCGCTATAAGGCTATGATTTAATTTATAAAACACGTTAAACAAAAACATAATCAAGACATAATCTATCAAGCCATTATAGTTCGACAAAAAAACTACGATTTAAATTTTATCCAATTATTGAGTTGGAAAATTCATGACTTATATAATTGTTTGATTGAGACAGTCGAATCTCTCTGATCCGTGCCAGTTCTGAATTAATTGTTAAATGATGTTCGGTTAAGAATAAAATGATCTATATTTTTATTTGGCAAGAATAATTCATAATGGCGACTTCGCAATTACAACTCCATGCAGGCCTACACTAAACACTTCAACGCATATTATTGTTCCCTCCGACTATATATGGATTATTTTAAATTGTATAACTACGCGAGCTTATCACCCACACTTACTGGGAATTTCAGGTTTATATGTACAATTTCAGTCCACAATCATAACCACGAATGTTTTTAGCAGTTTACAGGTCTTTTTAGACTATAGGAGTACACGTTGGTATCTGCACTGTAGCGTGTGTGCAACCCAGGACATCTAAGAGCACCACATACCTGCTCTTCAATTATTATTAATAGACGCAATTTATCTATTAAAGAAGCAAGTGTCTTATTTAGACAATCCATCAGCTATGACTCCACTTACAGACAAGATTTACGTATTAAACCCACATCCCGTTAGAAATATGGACACCAAAATTAAAAAAAACTCTGTAAAGTTTCTACAATATAACCCTGCCGGCTTCTTGTTAAGAAATTTGATTTTCGTTCATTATTGGAATTAACCAGACAAGTCACTCCACTAACTAAGAACGGCCATGCACCACACTTCATAGATTCGAGAAAGAGTTATTAAACTGCCTTACTCATGGTCGAACCAGTTTAGTTTCTCCATATTGAGTCAAATTAAGGCACAGGCTCTAGTCTTGGTGGTGCTTTTCCGTGAATCACTTTAAGTATCAATTTCGCAACCATACTACCCCGGAGCCCAAAAGCTTTAAATCCCAGTAAGCGACTAAAAGTGCGATACATGTAGGTCCGTCCAACTGCTAACTAGCATGGTTAATGGTTAGAACTATTAAATGCTTTTGCATAGTTTAGTCTTACGACGGTTCAAGAATTTCACCTCTCGCGCCGTTATATAATAATTCCTTCAACTGCTTTTATTAATCATTACGTCTTAAAATAAAAGTCAATTGAAAATAGAACATTCGTCTTATTCCTTTATTCCGTTCAGAGAATATCTAGGCACAAATGGCTTGCTTTAAGCACTCTAATTTGTTCAAAGTTGTTGTACCAATTCTAGACCAACACTCGGTAAAGAGCACAAATTTAAATTTATTACGTGTAAAAACTTACATTTAAACCACCACAATAATACGTCATCGCACCAAGACAATTTACGAATCCAGTTATGGTTTACCACCTCTACTTGAGACAACTATTGGAGTTGAAATAAACGTGGTTGCTGGCGCCAGACTTGCTCTATAATTGTTAAAAGAATTAAAATGTACTCATTCAGATTAATGGGCCCGAGATTAAAGAAAATTACCCTATAAGTTTATCTTTTTGGTTTGTGACAGCATTCGCATAGAGCTTAGGACAACATACTCGTGATCAATAACTGTTCAAATGAAACCCTTCTCCACATCAGTCCTCTAAGATCTCATTCGATTATTTGCTACTACCACCAAGATTAGTGCCACTGACAGCTCCATGCAGCCTCACACCAAACACTTCAATGCATATCATTGTACCCGCCTACTCGATATGGCTTGATTTTAATAGTATCATTAAATGTGCTACATCGGTTATGTACAGGAATATGACGTGAGCGCCATCCATTTTAAGGGCTAGTTGCTTCGGCAGATGAGTTGTTTCACCCTCCTTAGCGTGTTACAACTTCCATGTCCACCGTCCTGCCGACTTGTTGCTGAAGCAACACCTTTCAAGGTATCTGAATGAGTCTTTAATTTTGGCGCCATAGCATAACGTTTGATTCATTTCACAGTGCCAGTTCTGCTTACCAAAAGTGGCCCACTATTCCTCTAATCATTCGCTTTACCAGATAAGACTATTTTCCCAAATTTAATATTTTTGGCCAAAATTCAATACAGTGAACAATTAAATTTGTATATACATATAATAGAATTTGTTTTTAGGTTTTTTGAAAATAATAAAAAAAAGATAAAATATAATTTTAAAAAGATATATGTAATTCATATAAAACAATTCAATACTTTTAATCTTGAAATCATTTTAATACATCATTTTTAAACTGTGATTTTATGTGATAGTATTTTAAAATAATATTACAATTTATTTACCTACTGTACAGTTGTTATACCAATACATTCATATTTTTGTCGATTTGTCGGAATCTTCACACCCGTCTGACATAGAAGATGGGACGGCACACGGATTCTAACCTCAACTGGGCCTCAGATGAGTTGATTCTCATCACCGCTCGTACCTCCCCAGACGATCGATGGTGAAAATCCCTTTCCGCATCCTGCTCCTATCGGGATTTGAACCCGGTACATCCCGCTCCATGCCGCAGTGTTCTAACCACTGCGCCACATGGGAGCTCATTATACAAACATTTCAAAACAAAGTACTCGTAGCATTGTGAATGCGCCATATGGGAGCTCATTATACAAACATTTCAAAACAAAGTACTCGTAGCATTGTGAATGCGCCATATGGTAATTAGAAATGACAACCTCCATCGAGACCTTAACATGGAATACGTCAGCGATGAGATACTAAAATTTACAAGGAGTCTTGTACTGCGACTAGAGCAGCATGACAACGAGGTGCTGCGTAATCTACTGGATCACACCAATGGACCAAAGCGCCTAAAAGATCAAAGCCTTATAGTGGTTCCCTGAGCTACTGAAATCAAAGGACTGAACAGGAACTGGGACGAACCGATTTGTCTCATTCCATAAGATGCTACACCGCTTGTCCACTTGAAAGTTCAGAACATTTACGATAATCCCTGAGATTAGTTTTAATATAATACTGAAATACAGATTTCTTTAAAAAAAAATCTTACTTGTTTGTTAAGATAAAAAAATTAACCTAAAAACAAATGATAATTGTGGCGTTCACAAATACGACGAATAGTCACGCCACAATAGTGAAGTAGTAACAAAATAATTGAAAAAGATTTCGATTCAAAATTCTGTAATTCGCTAGAACTGTTGCAACATAGCCACACAACAATATACAAACGAAAATGCAACATACATCAAGTCCGATCGCATATGCCTGATGAGATGGATTTGATCTTTTCGATCACACAACGAATCCATGACGTCATTAGATCGAAACCGGCCTAGCGAACGAATATTACAGCGATATGATGCCATATATTTCATATAAGACAAACTCTTCATCGGCTGGTTGATTCAGCGTCCTGGCTGTCAATCAATGCCACTCTGTTGAGTTCAAGTTCAACTCCCATCATTCATCATTAGCTGTCACGATTACAGCTCCCAGCATCATTATCATATTCCACAGAATCCGATAGCTAAATTTGGATTTTTGTTGTTATTTCCACGTGTACAAGACAGTATTACAGATTCCTCCCGACTCACCCTGTATATAAACCGAGTTACTAACCAAACCGAATTATAATAAAAACCAACAATTGGGGCAGATCATTATTTTGCAAAATCTGCCAACAATTTTGAAATTATGGACATCTTAATGGACTTAATGTTAATTATACATGAATTTTTCATTTTTTATGTAAACCTTTGGTTAACAAATATAATCAACCAATTTGTTGTCATTTATCATGACGTTTCTACCTATGCAATCAGTGACAATTAAATGATTAATGCTTCAATGTATTATTTATGTGTACGACGATACATAACATGTCTGCACAAACAAAAATGAAAATTTACAAGACCGAGTGGTATAATTATGTATGATTCGATCTGTGTGTATCCAGATTGCAGAAATGAAGTTACATAACAGCTGTTACCGCGATGGATGGCAAAAAGTGATAATTTGTGTTTTTTTTTTGAGTTTTAAGATTTTAAAGTTAAAGTCATAAAATTTATTATTTTGAGAAAATTTTAAATCCAAATTAACGACGAAAATCGTTGGATTTAAGAATCTCGCGAGATTGGCATATGTGTGCGTATCGCGTTGATTGTAACATTCTTTTGGTACAATATTAACTTTAACTAAATCAACTCCACGTATTTTTTTGTTTGAACCGAACCAGTCAGATTACTTTCATTTATATATATGCGCTTGCGATGGATAAGAATACGAAAGACGATAAAGAAAATACAAAGAAGACGTAAGATAATACATTAATGTTTATTTTATGAGTTCGGAATACATTTTCATCTTAAATGCAATATCTTAAAATGAACATACAATCATGTTTGTACGATTCAATTTATAAGTTTTGTTGTTGCAACCATATATAACCGTAAGTAAGATATTTACAACGAAGGAGGATGGATTTCTTTAAATTTTAATTATTTTTTTGTTATGTATTGAATGCGATAAATAATTGTTTATACGTTACATTACAGATATTTGTGTTTTGATTTACGTAATAGCATTTATTTAGACCATATGCAAGCGAGATCTAGATGGGATCATAGAAATAGCGACACACAATCATACTGAATATACTGTCCTTTTTTTGTAGCGGCTTTTACAGGCCCCGTACCGTGCCAACAATCTGACCTTCATCGGTTTCGATCACGAACCAGCTCTTCATACTGTTGTAAACAATTTGAAGATGCCAGATCGCCCTTTACGCCATGGAGCCATCGTCGCCGAAAGCGATCTCTTCACGCCTACCAAAAGGTGGCTCTCGCTTTAATCAGCACGCAGAACGCGACCGAGCCATCGTACTCGCTGTCGCGGTGAGGGCATTCATGTTTCGTTAATATTACGAACGAAACATGAGACCCATAGAATACTACCACAGTATCCAGAGCTTGTCGTAGGAGGCGACTAAATCTAGTTTGTAACGAATACCGCCAAAACAAAAATAACTCTCCGCTGAAGTATAGCCGGAATCGAGAATGAGGATAGGTACGTAGGACGTACAGTCACTTCGAAAACCTGGCGCGTTCGACGGCCTCATCACATGTATGAAAGAGTATCTGTTGGAACTTGAAGCGCTCCAAGAAACTCGATGGCCTAAAAGTGGAGATCATGTGTCCAAGAGGTATATGTTGCTACACAGTGGAGATGACCTCGGAAATCGTGGAGTGTGATTCCTCATTGGGTCACAGGTGAAAAGGCTGTACTGGACTTTCAGGCATTCGATAATCGAAAGTGTATCTTCGCTTGCACATGAGATTAGCCAACCTGTCAGTTGTCTGTGTACATGCGCTCACTGATGTAAACCAACCCCAAGATAAAGACTCATTTTACAATAAGTTGGATAATATTATGGGCTCTATACCTGAGCACGATGTTATATTGGTGATTGGTGACTTTAATGCTAGAGCTGGCAGAAATCAAACCGACTTATGCGATAATATAGTTCCGTACTCCCGGCAAGTACATTCACATTCATTTGGAAACATGGACACATCCACGTAAAATATCCCGAAGCCAAATTAAACATGTGTTGATTTCTAATGAGAGCAAGTGTACGATCAAGATACAAGGAGCAAAACAGTACAAACGAATGTTCCGCGTTTGAATGCACAGTAACAGAACGTGAACGACGCATGGATGACGGCAGTTGACCAAGGAAACGGTGGAATATTCTTACTCGATGCTATCGGTGCAGGTAAACAGGCAAAACCTTTCTGATTTCATTGTTTATGGACACAATTCGTTCGGGATGTGAAATAGTGTTAGCTGTTGTATCATCGGGAATTGCATGAATATTTACATGAATGACTTGCCAGTTGCCAACGTATTGCATGAATGCAAAATCATCATCTGGGACGAGTGTCTAGTGAGTGATACACAAACGATCATTGGAAGCATTTAATTGAACGATGAAGCGTTTATGAAGTAACATTTGATGCAGTAATGCTTCTGCTGACATCACTTTTTGTGAGTGTTACATTATGTCGATTATGTCTTGTTGGATGGTAAATCGCCCCTAAACATAGTTCCGCACCACCATGAGTATTATAATGTCATGGTCGCACCACCATGACATATAATTGCCATATACGGTTACCTTCCATAAACATCTTCGTAATTTATTCTTAATGGTTCGTAAGATCTCAGTTGAGACGTGGTAAGGGTTGTTTACGGCCTCTAAGCCATGGATTATTTTTTATCAATTGGTTCTACATCCAGTAATTTTGTTAAAGTTGTTTTCTGCAAAGTGGGTCTCTAATATTAAAGATAGATCTATGTTGTTGGTTATTCTACTCAGGAACGTTACAGTTATTTACTTTTTATGGTTAAGCAGTTTTTTTGGTTGATTGGAATTATCTTCCAGTTAATCCACCCTATTAGTAAGCTGGCTGAAATTCGGCGATCTTTTTTACTTCTAATGGTTGGCTCAAACGGATTCAGAAACTATGAATTTCTTCGAAGTTTTGTCAGACAAATGTGATGACATTCGCAATCAACATCCCTACTGCGAAATAATTATGGTTGCTAACTTTAATGCCCACCATAAAGAATGGTTGAGTCACCAAAATACGAACAGTGCATCAGACGAGGTGGCTTGCTGTTTCGTATGACCTTACGCAGATTGTTAGTTATTCCACATTTGAATGTCAAAATTCCACAACCAGTATTGTGGTTCCAAAATGGATCCTGTCAAGATCTCGGAGGAAATTGTCTTCAGGAACCTGAAGACAATGGACATAAAGATGGCCACGTGACGGAATTCCTGTTCGAATATTAAAGGAGTATGCCAGTGACTTGGCTCCATAATATTAACTAAAATATTTTTCTCCTTTCTTATACGCAAGGTAAATACCCAAATGCCTGGAAGAGTGCGATGGTGCAACCGGTCCAATATCAATTGTGTCAGCCGTGGCTAAAGTTTTTGAGAAATGCATTAATCAGATAAACAAAATGGCTTCCACGAAAGCCGCTCCACAACCGATCTCTTGACGTGTGTTGTAAATAAATGGAATCTTAGGAGCCCTAGAGCAACACGGAGAAGCCTTTGCAATCGCTTTGGATATATCCAAGGCTTTGACAAGGTATGACATAAGAATCTCATTTGTAAACTTGTGGCATACGGCTGGGATTCAAAGACCATCAAGTGGATAAGAAGCTTTCTCAAATACCGAAAGTGTAACGTTGTGCTAAATGGGAGATCATCTACGACACAATCCCCGCAAATGTCGAACCCTCAGCGATCAGTTTTGTCACCAACTTTGTTTTTGTTATACATTAATGACTTGTTGGATAGCACTGTGAACCCTATCCACAGTTTTGCCGATGATGCAACATTGCACTCTTCTATTTCATTCGAGGTCGAGCCTACGCCTTCAGAGTTAAACGGTAAACGTCTGGAAGTTGTCACACAGGTGAAGCTGCCAAAACCTCGAACTGACTCGAACGGCCTTTACTTGAAGGATCGCGCGTTGGGTGCAGGAGGAACGGACAGTTACAAGGAGCTAGGACAGTCTAAAAGTTCGTTTTTGTGAATGTTGATGATGTTGGTTAGTTTATGGCCATGGTCCTTGATTGCCGCTTTGATCTCTTCGCGATCGGTAAGACTGTACCATCTTTCACTTTTGACCTGATATGTATATAGAATTCCATATTATAGAGTGTACTATCCTTGTTATTGGATTCAGTCACTTTAATGTCGCTAGTTAGCTCCTTAATTAACTCTAGTAATTTACACACTGCGTTCTTATTTTAATATCGTTGTTGGATATTGCTTTAAACTGAGCAGGTTTTTCTGATACTGATGATACTTTTGCTCTTAGTACGAATATATTAAAATTTCTATCATTGCTCACATTGGTTGATTGGTGGTAAGGATTCCTTTTGGAGTGCATGTTGTGGTTGTTTTGGTATTTTATTAACTTGCGGTAGAGATACCTTTGGATATGAGGTTTTGTAGAGTCTTTTCTTTTTATTTACATTAATTTTATTTTGTCTGGGTTGGAATTCCTTCTCAAGTTGATCTTTATCCGTAAAGTATCCATTGCCGAAATTTTGTAGGCTCTGACTTCTTACATTGGTAAAGATATAAAATCTCGTTTTCTAATTTTAATGTCAGTTCATTGCCGTTTTGAAGCTGACTTTGTCTTTGGGCTAATGTTACGGAGTCATCTTTACCACACCATATTTTCTAGCCTCTGTAGTTTGCCAGATATAATCCGAAGTTGTTTTTCGTAAATTACTTTTTTGACAGTCGCTACATTGTAAAAATGTTCGTTTGTGTGACTATTCCATTTCGACTTATTTAGCACAGTGGTTCAGCTAAATCGGACTTAACAAGTAGTAAGTCAAGCTATTCGATTTGGTCTCTTCTGATAAGACAAGCTCAGGTTGTTAATTATGTTATTTATGGCAAAGTGGATGAGCAATGTGGGTAGATGGTGCATGCAAATGTCTTTAGTTTGGTCATAGAAACGGCGTAATGTATAATTGACCCAAAACAGATAGCATAGTAGAAAAATGAGTTGAATGTAATCAGCTTACTGATTGTATAAATTTTTCCAGTTTTCTTTTGTGCTTTAAAGAAGTCATTTATATTTAGATTTGAAAAGATCAGAAAAACGTACTTCCTAATATAAAAGACCTTGAGACACCACTGCTTCAAACAGCTGTGTTTTTGTTGATTATCAACTTATAATAGATTTTAAAGATTTAGGAAGCAATACAAATATGGCACAGGCAAATTGAGTTATTTCCTGTAATCAACACTATATATACGTTGTCAGTAGTGTAAGCGTATTTGATGATGCTGTTGACAAGTAATTTTCAGATGACATTCGATCTAAACAATATCTGTAAACTATTTAATATAAATTGGTGACAAATAACAAATAAACAAACAAAATATCTTATCTTCTTAAATAATATTTTACTAAAAGTTAGTTGTCACTTTCTTTTAATATGTTATCTAGAGTTGACAGAATTGCCATTAATCAGTTTTTTGGAGAATACGAATATCTATCAGCTTTGAAAATATGATATCACCACTTCTAAATATTTATTAAAACATTAGTTTTAAAAAAAAATTTGAAGTCTTTATTACAACAATGGACATAATTAAATTTGATGCAAAATCTGTAGATCTGCAGCAGGTAATGATGATGAGTAACTAGCTCAGTGGAATTGAAAAAAAAAACAAAAGACGGCCCAGAGCACTATAGTGGTGCGGAAACATGATTCCTCTACAGAAACAGATATCAATACTGAGCTCGAGGTAAATGGGTCAACCACACAAACACTACAACCAAACGAAATTGAAAGCCGACTACAGACACTCAAGATACATAGCAGGATGCATTCGGCAATGACACCGAACAAAATCAAAGAAATTGTTGCCGAGAAATGGCCGCAAAATGTGTATCGAGCGACTGTAATGAGCCGCAATAGTTTTATGCGAACAAGCACCTTAGTACGGGGAATCTTAATAGACCCATGTTGCCCTAAAAACCAAGATGTATGTAAACTTGTAGAGCAGGTTCCAGGACTTCAGTGTTTGCTGGATGACCAATAATGCTTTAAAGGTTCTTTCGCATAGGTGAATCCAAACAAGAAACTTTTCGCAGTGCAATTCAGCGTCACCTGGATCCATGTCGTATTACAACGCCAGCGCAATTAGTAGATGCGACTAGGAAGGCATGTGAGGAGGTACTACAGACTGGCAGACGAGGCAGGAAAGTAGACGTGTACTGGTGGACACTGGAAATTGCAGAACTGCGCAGATGTTGCAACTGCGCTAGAAGAAAATTATTGCGAGAAGACTGGCGTACCCGTGGTCAAGTGGACACATCTATCCAATCAAGGAATTGAAATGTGCAAGGAAGAACATCAAAATGGCTATACTGAAATCAAACAAGAATTGCTGGCGAGCTTTTGCCAGATAGAAGAAGATCCATGGAGAGATGCCTATAAAATTCTAACCAAGAAATTTGACCGAATAGTGCCCACCATTACTGCAGAAACGGTCACCACCACAGTTAAGGAGCTTTTCCCGTTTCACGAGCGAGCAAACCATAAGTCCATACAACTACAAGCATTTCTACCATTCACTAGGGCAGAACTAGAGACTGCATGGAGAAAGCTAATAAAGATGAAGAAAAGTGCAGGACCGGATGAGATCCCACCAGAAGCGGTCAGAATGACATCTGACGTCCACTCAAAAATAATCTTGGATGTTATAAACCAAGCGTTTAAGAATGGATTATTTCCACGAATCTGGAAGATAGCTTAACTTGTGTTACTACAGTTGTTCTACAGTAGATACTATAGCGGAAGTCATGAGGTTTGTCGATAAAACAGCTGACGGATCCAAACACACACGGCGTATCCCAGTAGTAATTACCCTAGGCGTACGGAATGCATTCAACAGCGCAACTTGGGAGTTAATCCAAAAAATGCTTGAGGAATGTCAAGTAAGCCCGACTCTTAAAAAAGTTTTCCTCAGCTATCTGAGCGGACGAGAAATTATTGTCGAATCAGCGGGCGTTGCTTCTCCGATGGAGGTTAAAAGTGGTGAATAACCACAAGGTTCGGTTTTAGAACCACTGCTCTGGAATATTCTATATGACGGTATTCTCAGAATTCCGTTGCCCAAGAACTAGTAAGATATGCCGATGATTTGGTACTTATTGTACAGTCGAAGCCATCTCCAACTGGCTCTGCACTCATCGGTTGCAGTTGGCGCCGGAAAAGACCGAGGCAGTTGTAATGACAGGTAGGCAGATGCTTTCGCCTATAGAATTCAAAATAGGAGGGATAAGAATAGTACTAACAGCAAAAATTAAGTACCTGGGGATATGGCTGGACCATCGAAGAAACTTCCAAGAGCACATTAGACAAACGGTGGTAGAGGCGAATAGAACATGAACTGGCCTTATTCGATTAATGGCCGGCACTGGTGGACCGGGCGCAAGTAAGAGGAAATTGCTCTCCTCGTATGGATCCGAGCATTGGACACTGGAAAGGCCCATGATCAACTGGGACGAGTTCAACAAACTATTGCACTCCTGGTATGTAGCGCTTATAGGACAACCTCGAAAGAGGCAGCCTTCGTACTATCAAGCATGTCACCTATGACGTTAATGGCCAAACATAGAGTCACAGGACTCAGTGGGACTCATAAGGAAGACGCCAAACAAGAAATGCTGGAACAATGACAGAAACGATGGTAAAGCGCAGACACTGCGTTGTGGACCAGACAGCTGCGTTGTGGACCAGTGGAGCTTAAGCATGGTGAAATCACTTAACGCAATTTATATCTGGCAATTGCTAATTCATTATACCATCGAACAATTGAAACAGTCATGCAGCACCCACTGGTGTTCGTAATTATGATTAACAAATTGTATATAAGTCAACAAAACTACCTTTAAATAAATATTTCTAATCACAGATGGTAATATCGTTAGAATAAATTAAATGATAACATTTTAACAACCTGTGATCGTCTGTCATATCAATACATTACATTATTATTATTGTTGGTGTAATAAGGTAAGTTTCAATGTCAAATATTGTTTCAGCTTAGTAATTTATAAGTTAAATTCAATCTTAGGTTAAATTAAATCTTAATAATAGAAAGTAACAATAGGTGGTTTATTTTATTTAGTTTCAGTTGATCGATTAAATTGATAAAAACATGGACATCCAACGCCTGAAGTTATGCAAATTTTCCGATCCTGGTCGTGTGGAGGAGCGGAGGTTTTAGTCGGTAAGAGTCCGGCACAGCACCCTTGAGGGGTTCCCCCCTCGACATAAAAGATAAATATATATATATATATATATATATATATATATATATATATATATATATATATATATATATATATATATATATAGAAGCACGGAACAACCGATAAATTGAAAACGATATCAGTCAAATAACCACCAAGGTTACACTTGCAGCACCATATCCTTTTCATGAAATTTTCCATGACCAATTCGCACATTTGCGACTGTATGTCCTAGAGAACTTCATCTTTATGGTCTTGAAACGATTGTGGAGCATTGGCATAAAAAAGTCTTAAGGTGTTAAATCACAAGATCTCGATAGCCAATTGTGATCACCTCTTCGAAACATAACACGGTCAGAAAACTTTTCTTATAAAATTGCGATTCCTTCGTTGCTTGTGTGGCACGTATAATGCCATCTTGCTGAAAACAAACGTCGTTCTCATCAATATCTTGCAATGCCGGTCATAAGAATGACCGAATATTTATTAGAAATCATAAATTATAGCTCGGTAGTGCAATTCATTCACCGTAAGAGTTGCATCAGCCTCCGTACCAATCATCGATACGTTGAAGGAGAACCGGCTTTTCAACAGTCTTAGATTTCTGAGTCCCAAATATAACAATCCTGCTTTTTAACATAGCCTCCGAGGTGAAACTGGGCCTCTTCAATGAAGATTTTATTTCGATGAAAATCCGGATCATTTTGATGCATCCCAATCAGCGAAGATACGACGTTTATGGTGATCGACTAGCTTGTGCGATTGTGTTAACTGAATTTTCAAAGCCTTAAGAGCTATGTAAGTCTTTGTGCAAAATACGGTGTAATGTCGTTTGTCGCATGTCTAATTCCAAAGATCGATGAAGAAACCACCAACCTGGGTTTTTTTCAACACTATACGGGCTACAGCAGCAATATACTCAAAGTTTTGTACCAGTTTCACTGTTGCCGGCCGAAAAGGCAAAATTTCATCATTTCTGTAGTGAATTTTAACAATTTTAATGCGTTGTTGAAGCGAGTATCACACCATCTCTAGTAATTGTGTAGTTTTTAGTTGTTAAATGTCAAAATATGATAGCTTTGACAGCTGTGTAGATAGCAGGCTATTCAAAATGAATCCTCTTATTGGAAAACACTTTACTTATTAATACTGGCGATTGATTGAAAAGCTACTAAATATATAAACTTTTGTACTAGAAGTGGCCCAGTGGGTACTAACAGTTGTGTCATTAAAAATTGAATAATTGAAAAAATGTAACTGTAACTACTCTGGGCGATACGTATTGTCAGAGCGGGAATATCGATCGAATATGAAACGTGACTGTTTACATTTTCAGTCACACAATCGTCAACCATATTGGGCTTAATTGCTTTCGACATTTTCTTTTGACACAGCACCTATTATGCCGATCCGTTTATAAATATTCATAAATAAGTTATTATTCATGTTGGATTGTCCGAAATTGGTGTGCCCAAACCAACATTTAAATAATTTTATGCGCATGCAGCGAAAAAATGAATTAAAATCAAAAATTTTTGTAAATTAATAAACAAAAATGCGTTGTGATTTGTACACAGAATATCGATGGATTCACATTGGGATGCTTAAAACGAAATTCTTGTCCAAATTTGGAATTTTTACAAAATTCAATAAAATTTTATAATTTAAATTTTATTTAGTGAAAATAAAAAATAATTGAAATTAATTGAGAATTTTTTAAAATTCCGATTAACATCGTGAAAGTATATACACAGACATACATACATAAAGATGTGGTTCATCTTCATGAGACTTTAAATCTTTTATACGATAAAACTGTTTTACTGCACAAAACGATAAAAGTAAAAGTTTCGTCTGATACAAAATTTTTATTTATTTTGTAATCAATCAAAATGTTTGTTAATTAATGCGAAAATGCACCTCTTGTGTCTGTGCGTCTGTTCGTGTCACTATATATAACAATTCTTACCGAGTTTTATTATCGTCGTCGAGATTAAATGGCAAATTTAGCCTTTCATAATAATAAAACCATAATTATTTACTGTAAATTCATCATAATTTACATTCAACTTCAAGTTCTTGGTCGTATAATAAAAGGCAATAATTGTGGTAAGTAAAAGGTAAGAAATTTTGTTTTGAGCTTGTCTTTATATACCGGGTGTTTCTTTTAAACTGAGACGATCAAATATCTCGAAAAATAGCCACTCTACGAAAAAAACGTCCATAATGGTGGGGCGGGGTAACTTTTAAACTAAAATATAGGAAGCCATATTTTTATTGCAGATACGGACTCTACGACTAAAAGTACGTATGATTTGAATGAAATATTTTGTTCGGTTCATGACAGATGGCGTTGTAATCGACGAAATTCAATATTTTTAGTTTATTCTTCTTAGAACACACGCATTCGATTCTGCAATACGTTTGAAATAAAATTCGTCATCAAAACAATTTAATTCAGTTTTTTTTTTTTTACGTTTAGTTTTAATTGGGTGCAGGGCGGACTTTTAGACTGACCTAGCTCCTTGTAACTGTCAGAGCTCCTTCACCCAACGCGCGATCCTTCAAGTAAAGGTTGATAGCTGCCTTGAACTTGTGCATTCATTTTATACTTCAACGGAAACTGAAAACCAGCCAACGAATGCCACTTCTTAGATGTTCGATGAATAAATTCGCGCTTTGCGTCTTCAGTTCGAGGTTTCGGCAGCTTCACCGTAAACCTATGCACATTAACCGTTCCTTGTGTTACCCCCCCTGGCGTAACAAATGGTGGTATTTTCTCCTTTAATTCTGCAGAACATTTACCATTTATTAATCTATAGAACACGCAGAGTTCTGCAACATCTTTGCGGTGTTGTAGGCTGTCTAGATCTTTCGTGAGTCTGGTGTTTCGTATTATTCGGATGGCACGCCGCTGAACTCTATCCAGCAACTGGAGAGCAGTGCCATATGCTCCACCCCAAACCTGACAGCAATATTCTATACACGGTCTAATAAAGGTTTTATATATTTGGAGAACCTGATGCGATTTAAAAAACCATCTGCATCTATTGAGGAACCCGAGTTTACATGAAGCTGATTTGGCTAATGCAGTAATGTGTTCATTCCATTTTAAATTGTTGCTTATTTGAACACCAAGCAGAAGAATCGAGTCACAACCCACGAGAACGTGTCCTTTTACCACAAAAGGGTATTCGTTGCGACTTCTTTTACGCGTGAATGTGCATATTTATGTTTTTTCTCGTTAAATTTGACCTGATTTTTAACTCCCCACTCAAATATTGTACTCAAATCGGAATTAAGCAAAGTGATAACTTCCAGCCGTTTACCGTTTAACTCTGAAGGAGTAGGCTCGACCTCGAATGAAATAGAAGAGTGCAATGTTGCATCATCGGCAAAACTGTGGATAGGGTTTACAGTGCTATCCAACAAGTCATTAATGTATAACAAAAACAAAGTTGGTGACAAAACTGATCCTTGAAGGACTCCGGCATTTGGGGAGTGTGTCGTTGATGATCTCCCATTAAGCACAACGTTGATCTTTCGGTCTTTGAGAAATCTTTTTATCCACTTGATGGCTCGATGACCGAATCTAAGCCGTATGCCACAAGTTTACAAATGAGATTCTCATGCCAAACCTTGTCAAAAGCCTTGGATACATCCAAGGCGATGGCAAAAGCTTCTCCCTGGTGCTCAAGGGCGAGATTCCATTTGTTTGTAACATACGTCAAGAGATCGGTTGTGGAGCGGCTTTCGCGGAAGCCATATTGTTTATCTGAAATTATTTTATTAATCTCAAGATAATGCACCAGTTGTTGGTTAATGCATTTCTCAAAAACTTTAGCCACGGCTGACACAATTGATATTGGCCGGTAGTTTGAAGGGTCAGTTTTATCACAACCACGTTTAAGAACCGGTTGCACCATCGCACTCTTCCAGGCGTTCGGGTATTTACCTTGCTTATAAGACAGGAGAAAAATTTTAGTTAATATTGGAGCCAAGTCACTGGCAAACTCCTTCAATATTCGAAAAGGAATTCCGTCAGGTCCGGTGGCCTTATTTATGTTCATTGTCTTCAGGTTCTTGAAGACAATTTCCTCCGAGATGATGACAGGATCCATTTTGGAACCACAATACGGAATTGACGGAGGCGTAACTCCATCTGGGACAACTAAGGTCGAGTTCGAAGTGAAGACGTTTGCCAGTAAGTCGGCCTGAAAATATGGATCCACCACCAAAGCACCATCTGCACATTTCAATGCTGAAATAGATGTTTTGGAAATATTGGCAACCGATGCGACCATCTGGTAAAAGTTCCGATCGGAGATTTTCAACTCGGAAGCCTTAGCGGCTTTCTTGTTGTCAGCTCTTTTCGCTTCCTTAGCACAGATTTTTTTACAGTTGTTACGTGTGGCCTTATATACTTTAAACGAAATTTTGTTGCGCTTATATTTCTTGTGAGCAGATTTATTTTGTCTGGCTGCTTTGTCGGTTTCTTTTGAAAAGATGTTAAAATTAGGATTGGGATTTGAAATGGATGATGGGATATATTTATTCATTCCATGTAGAACGGTTTCGGTGAAATTGGAAACGGCGTCGTCTATTTGATTGTTATAAAAACAATGGCTCTCTCACGGGAAATATTGAAAAAATGACCGTAACCCATCATTCGTCAGCCTCGTTAAAATGCCATAGACGCCTTGGCTGCTGTCTAAATTCTGGTGGTGTTGCGACAGATATTTCTACTGTTATCAGGTTGTGGTCAGAATTTCCAATTCCAGCCTCGACACGCGCTTCCATGGAATGCGGAATTGTTGTAAGACAGAGATCCAGAATATGACTACTTAAAGAATTTTGACATTCAAATGTGGAATCACTAACAATCTGCGTAAGGTCATGCGAAACAGCAAGCCACTCCGTCTGACGCCCAGCATAGTTCGTATTTTGGTGAATCAACCATTCTTTATGGTGGGCATTAAAGTCACCAACCATAATTAATTCGCAGTAAGGATGTTGATTGCGAATGTCATCACATTTGTCTGACAAAACCTCGAAGAAATTCATGGTTTCTGAATCCGTTTGATTAACTAATTAACTAACTAAAACTAATTAAAAAAAGGATTTTATTAGGGTGGGATATTTTAAGTACAATAGTTTGAGCGGTCTTTGAGAAAATTTCGTACTTATGATGTCGAGCGTACGGTATGTGGTCTTTAATGAATATGCACACTCCACGTTGCAACTCGAACGCTTGTTCGAACTGGTAGCGCTTGAAGTAGAATTCATTCTCGTAGATGTTATGAGATACTTTTGTTTCCGTTAGCACTAATATGTCGGGTCTGCGTGATTCGAGATGTTGATGTGCGCAATTTTTATTAGTCACGAGTCCACGGACATTGGTAAAATGGATGGTAAGACTATCAATATTATCTTTACGAGGATTATGCCTCGCCCCGCGATCCGAAGAGGCACTTTTCGGGAATTTTTTAATTTTGCTACTCATGGTAAAAAAAAACATTTTTGTACGCAAAACTGCGTACAATGTTATTTCTTATTTGTAAATCAAATTTAACGTTTGTGTTATTTCTTATCTTCATGTTTTTCGTAATTGCAAAATAAACGAAAAAACACTTTAGAATGGAGCGTTTAACTGTGGCAGAGAAAATTGAAATAGTTCTGGTTTATGGAGAAGCTGGCAAAAATCTTGAAAATACTGTTGCTATTACGCTAACGTTTCCCGGATAGGATTCGTTCACGTGCTTCATTTGGCCGTACTATCAAATAATTTATTCCTGATGGAAATGTTCAACCGAAAAAGAGGACCCGTAGAGCAACAGTCGCTGGAGAAAATAATGAAATTGCTGTATTGGCAGCAGTGGCTCATAATCCTCATGTAAGTACACGAGAAATAGTTCAGGATTCCGGATTGTCCCTCACCAGTGTTTGGAGAATTTTAAAACGGCACAAGTATCATCCATATCATGTGTCTTTACACCAAGATCTTCATGGCGCTGATTTCCAAAATCGGGTAACTATTTGTCAATGGGCACGCGAACAAATACAACAAAACCCCAATTTTTTTCGTTGCGTAATGTTCTCTGACGAATCGTCTTTTATACAAACCATGGAACGGTTAATCGACATAACATGCATTATTGGAGTGTTACAAATCCACACTGGCTTCGTCAAGTTGAACATCAGCGTCTTTGAACTGTCTACGTGTGGTGTGGAATAATTAGCAACAAACTCATAGGCTCCCACATTATTGAAAGCAGCTTGAATGGTCGACGAACTTTTGGAAAATGAACTGCCAATATTACTTGAAAATTTGAGCTTAGAAGTGAGACGGCACATGTGGTTTCAATATAATGGTTGTCCTGCACACTATTCGGTGATGGCACGTGAAATTCTTGATCATGATTTCAATGGTCGCTGGATCGGTAGAGCTGATCCGACAAATTGGGCCGCCACATCACCAGATCTTACTGCGCCAGATATCTGTTTGTGGGGCTATCTCAAAGACAAAGTTTACAAACAAGAACCAACAACACATGAGCACATGATTGAGCGAATCAGAAATGCGTGTGCTAAAATTCAACCAAACACACTTCTCAGTTGTGTACAATCATTTGAAATGCGTATTAATAAGTGCATTGAAGTCGCAGGCCATCATTTTGAACACTTATTTTAAGCTAAAATTATTTTATTCACCTGCCATTTACATTAATAAATTGTTTTGATGACGAATTTCGAGTATTTCCAATGAAAACTTGATGTTTTTTGTGTCAGTCGAGTGCGTGTGTTCTGGGAGGAGGATGTTGAAAATATTTAATTTTGTCGATTACAACGCAATCATACGTACTTTTGGTCGTGGAGTCCGTGTCTGCAGTGAAAGGTGTGGCTTCCTATCTTGGTTTGAAGGTTGCCCCCGCCCTACCTGCAAAGCGGCCGATGGGGGACTGTTTTTTTGCACTGGTGTGTTTCCTCCGCGGTATGATTGAGTTTTAATTATGGCCGTTTTTTCCGTAGAGTGGCTATTTTTCGAGATATTTGATCGTCTCAGTTTAAAAGAAACACCCGGTGTATGTACTCTATAACGTGGTTGTCATATATTTATGGGTAGTTGAGATTTGGATCAACCATATAATAAAATCGAAACTGTAAACAACAATTAAACAGAGCAGTATCAAAGTTTTGAGTGTGGCAGAGACATTCAACCTGTTGCACAGTGAAACCAATACGACCATTGACTGTTTTACTACAAGTCCTCGTTATACTACTTGTTTCGAAGATTATGTGGTCGGCTTGACTTTTATACTTCAAAATCAACTTCGTTAATATTTTAAATACATATTTATATAGGTCTTGAACCAGAATTATTTAGGGTTATAACCCACCCGTGGTATCCATGTTTCGTAAATATTTTGAACGAAAGTTAAGACCCATTAAATACCACCACAGTATACCAAGAGCATATCGTAACAATGAATATAACCCACAATGATGCCCATAATCGGTTTACAATTGCTGGACGAAATAAAGCAGGTCTTGCTAACAGAACATCTAAACTCATTCCGAGACAGAAGAAGCACGAATGGTGGAAGGTCTTAAAAGTATAACAATGTCGCAATGAGCGCAACACGTGTTGTTTCTTTAAAGGAGTTACCGAAGTGCACCATACCTTAAGATCTCTGTCAACTGGCATTCGGGACCAAGATAGAAAACTCTGTGCTCCTTGTGAACATTTCTGTGCCCTATACTAATGTCTTTGACGAGAAATTGGATGAAGTTTTATCAATGAATTTTATCAAGCACTTTACGAGCAGCATTAATTGTTCACTGATACTGTCGACGACTCAAACCTGAGCCAAATTTGCCATATACAAACTGGCTTAAATAGAATATTCGACTTAATCTTGACAAACGATCAAAGTGCATTTAAGATAAATAAATCAACAACATTTTTTGCTGTTCACGATATCCACCATTAATCCATTGAAAAAATATGGGAGAGCGGGAGTATAAACTTACTTGTCACAAGCGCCAAAAGCCGTATTACACTTGATACAAGAGCCAAAAGCCGTATAACGATTTCAGACCAAACGTTTTAAGACCAAACATCAAATTGACTCAATGAAGAGAAATCATCAGACACGCAAGACATATGCTACATGCTCGCTGAGTTTTTTTAATCTGTCTTTAAACCCGAAGACGTTGATAAGTACGAAAATCCCTACCACGCAAAGGTAAGCAACCTGACCATTGAAGTACCGCATATCACAATAAAAGACATAAACAAGGCTCTGAAAATATTCGGCAATGTTTGCAGTTCTGATCAAATACCTGCTTTTTTTCTGAAAGATTACATAGTTTGGAACTATACCTTTTAGAATGCTGTTGAATCAGTCACTGAGATTAGGACAGTTTCCTAAAACATGGAAGATGACCAAAAGTCGGTCTGAATAACTTTTTATCGTTACAATGTTTGTTTGGTTTTAAGATCATGTTCACCTCTGCTACCTTTCACAACCTTAGAACGTATCATTAGTCTAAACACTGCATTGATTAAATGGAGATGTTTTCGAGCCCAGCTTCGTTTCACGTATCGAATTGGTACCGTCAAAATTATTAGTCTACTAAGTAGTTTCGATGCTTTCCATATGGAGTGTTTAGTAACTTTTTGGATTTATTATTAAAATTAGTTGAAACGCTTTAAGGTTCCGCACTCAATACCGCAAAGGGTCTGTGGCGCAAACCTAGGACTTCATCAAAGCGCATAGGCGAGCTCTGCAATCTTAGCAAATTGTAGCAGTTTGAACCTGGGCAGATAAGACAGTATCACAGTAGAGTTACAGGTATAGTCCTAGAGTTGAACACATGGGATCTTATAAGGATTTATCGCATACGGCATCACTGGCAAGTGCCATACGATGAGGATGAATTTTGAAATGGTCATGGCCCGTTCCAATTTCACCGAAACCGTTCTACATGGAATAAGTAAATATACCCCATCATCCTTTTCCAATCCCAATCCTAATTTTAAAATCTTTTCAAAAGAAGCCGCCAAAGCAGCCCCAGACAAAATAAATCTGCTCACAAGAAAAATATAAGCGCAACGAAATTTCTTTTGAAGAATAGAAGGTCACATGTACCACCTGTAAAAAAATCTGTGCTAAGGAAGCGAAAAGAGCTGAACACAAAAAAGCCGTTAAGGCTTCCGAGTTGAAAATCTCCGATCGCAACTTTTACCAGATGGTCGCATCGGTCGCCAATATTTCTAAAACATCTATTTCAGCATTTAAATGTGCAGATGGTGCTTTGGTGGTGGATCCATATTTGCAGGCCGACTTACTGGCAAGCGTATTCACTTCGAACTCGACCTTAGTTGTCCCCGATGGAGTTACTCCTTCGTCAATTCCGTATTGTTCCGTATCGTTCCAAAATGAATCCTGTCCACTTCTCGGAGGAAATTGTCTCCAGGAACCTGAACGCAATGGACATAAATAAGGCCACTATACCTGACGGAATTCCTTTTCGAATATTGAAGGAGTTTGCCAGTGACTTGGCTCCAATATTAACTAACAGTTTTCTCCTGTCTTATAAGCAAGGTAAATACCCGAACGCCTGGAAAAGTTTAACAAACAACTGGTCAATTATATCTTGAGATTAATAAAATAATTTCAGATAAACAATATGGCTTTCGCGAAAGTCACTCCACAACCGATCTCTTGGCGTATATTGTAAACAAATAGAATCTCGCCCTTGAGCACCACGGAGAAGCTGTTGCAATCGCTTTGGGTATATTAAAGGCTTTTTTCACAAGGGAATCTTATAAGTAAACTTGTGGCAAACGGCTTATATTCGATGACTTACAAAAACTAAAAGTTATGAAATTAATATTTTCAAGCTGTTCTTTTTAAACGAAAGAACGTAGTTGTTAGCTTCGGGTTAAGTCTTCAAAGTATTTCATTATACGACAAGTAGGGGTGGCTGACCGTGTTAGCTTTATTTTCGATAGGGCAACGGTTTTAATGGTTTCTTACACTATGTGGAAAGGAAAAGGAGCATCTGGTTCAGGACTTACGAAATATCAGCGAGAAACAGTTTTAGCCAAACAGTCTGCAATTTCGTTGCCTTCAATGTAACAATGGGCGGGAACCAGTTTATAGCTGATACAAGGATTGTTCAATGAGTGAAGGACAGTTTTGATATCCGTACAAAATAGAATCTCTTTGTCGTTGAGAACGAGATTAAAAGCTGAAATCACGCAGTGAGTAACCGCAATTATTTCCGGTTGATAAATAGTACAGTAAGTCCCTTAACTGCCAGAGATAAAATATCGCATGTTGGGGAATAATTCTCAGGAATTACCAAAAGATCTACGGCATAATCAAAAAATAGCAATGGTTTTTTCTACTTTAAATCCAGATGACACTTCCAAGAAGGTTAATTATCCAGGAAAACGCCAAAATGTTTGATGTAGGCTGAGCTAAAAACCTTAAATCTGAAAAGTGATCGTACACAAAAAGCTTATCCAGACACCAATGTTTTCTAAAGAGCGTGTTGAGTTAAATCTGACAAGACATTCAAGTGCTTGCCTGAAACTGTCAGAACCAGATCGTCAGCATAACTCTGAGTGACAAAACTGGACTCACGAAGAATTCAAAATGTACGTCGATGACTAGAAGCCACAACAGTGGTGAAAGCAATCCTCCTGCGGTCCTCCTCTGGATGCTTTGACCGGGGTAAAGGTATTCCCAACCTCGCTTACCACTATAAAAGATTCAAGCATAAATTCAATTCATTTGATGATATTGGGTTCGAAAAGAAACATTTATAATCCTTAACATTCGTAATCGAGACGAAAGTAGTATTATCAAACGCTCCGGTAATGTCAAGAAAAGTGGCCACAAGAAACTGGTTGCTGTGCATTGATCTTTTAATCCTAGTTATCGTTCAATTCTAGATTGCACAACTATTGTGTGCCTATCACTTTGGGGACAGAACAATAAGATCTAGTCAGGATCATTAAAAGATTGAACAGCTGTATAGCTTACAGAGGATCATATTCTTCTCAGTCTTTGAATTCATCCTTTAGTAGATTGCTCTGTATGAAACTCTGTTACGTTCCAGTCTTAAGATTTTGTGATCAACAGAGTGAGCCTATATATGTACATAATTTTAAGATTTTTTAAATGTTGTATCGCATTGTGTATGAACTGCTACTTAAAATGAGATGTAAAGGGTGGTTAAATTTTAAGGGCCGATGTTGATTTTAAATAAAATACAAATTATTAAGGAAACTACTGTCAATTCTTTTTATTATGGTATTATTATATTATGTATAGAACATAATATTGGCCAAATCGCCTCAGCGACCCCGGCGGCACACCTCCACCCGGATGGTCAAATTTTCGATGACGCTTAGACATAATTGAGGTTCTATGCCGTTAATGTGCCGAGTTATCTCATCCTTTAGCTCTTGAATTGTTGCTGACTTATCGACCTTTTCTTTCAAATAACCTCAAAGAAAGAAGTCCAACGGTGTCAAATCACGCATGATCTTGGCGGTCAATTGACATCGCTACCACGTGAGATAACACGGCTATTGAATTTGGCTATTGAAAAGAGCGATTGTTTCGTTAGCTATGAGGCAAGTGGCACCGTCCTGTTGACACCACATATCGTCCACATCCATATCTTCCAATTCGGGCCATAAAAAGTTCGCTATCATCTCACGATATCGAACACCATTCACAGTAACTGCCTGACCGGCCTCACCGTACCAAACAGTCACTCTTTGTGAGTGCATTGGTTTTTCGACAATCACTCTTGGATTATGATTCGCCCAAATACGGCAATTCTGCGTATTGACGAATCCACTGAGGTGAAAATGTGACTCATCACTGAAGTTGATTTTCTTCGAAAATTGATCATTCACTGTTGCCATTTCTTGTCACCATTCTGACCATTGACGACGTTTGGAATGGTCAAGAGGCTTTAGACAGATCCGGTTTACTCGAATTTGTGCACGATATTTCCGATTGTAAGCACATTTGGATATGCATTTTGATTTGAACGCCCATTTTCATAATATGCCTGAATAACTTTAACGCGTTGCTCGATTGTGTATCTTTCCATGGTTCAAATTGAGTTAGTCTGAAATTGAGAAATGTCAAATTAAATGCAGAAAAAAACGACGTTTAGGTGTGGTTCACATTCAACGTCGGCCCGTAAAATTTAACCACCCTTTATATAGATGAAATTGCCTTAGTGAATATTTGAGAGGTGTTTATCCCTAACGGAAGTAATAATTCATACAATTTGCTTCTTCATAACGTTCATAACGTTATGAAGAAGCAAATTTCTTGTTCATAACGAAGAAAGGCCTCTTCAAATATAGCCAAACCAGTGTAGTCGCTATTCTTTGGTTTATTGCACTAATTTATGAATGGCATCATTATTTAAAACAATTGAATCTCATAACTCTCTCAAACCACTTTCAAATCCATTTAGTCTTGATCACGGTAACCAGAGATAAGATATTTGGTATTTAGCCACACTGTTTTAAGACCAACGAAAGCTGAATATTGTTCTAGATAGATAAAGTAGTATTTAATCTAATCTCACAGGAATCATCAGAAAATGCTAGAGTGGATTGCCGGAATAAGATGTAGTTTTGACGTTTTCCACTGATTGCATCACTACGTAATTTTAGAAATATATTCTATTTATGAGGACCGATTACTATCTTCGCTAGAAGAAGCCGCAGTAATAATGTCCTACAGTAACTTGCATACTACATGGAAAGAAATATTTCTTCCAGATTGAACATACAGTAAAAGCCTGATTATCCGGCATCAGAGAAATAGCATTTCACTCGTGAATAGGTTTATAATACTGATGAAACCGGGCTTAGTTAACACCAACTCTTCTTTACCTGGAGCAGGGGAAGCAATAGCTACTTGCCTTAAACATAACAAACCGTAATAAAGAATTCTTTATTATTTGCAAATGCATCTGGAACACATCGGTTGGAATTATTGATTAATGGCTAATATGCTCGACCAGGACCATCGAGAATAGCAGTGGACTACCGGTAATATATAAAACCCAATCGAATGGTTGGATGAACCGAGAAATATTTCAATACTGATTTAAATCAAATTTTATACCATCGGTTAAATCGCATTTCACGACCTTAGATGGAACACACAAGAAAAAATGTTTGCTATTACAAGACAATTTTGGAGCGCAGCCAAGTGAGCTAGTATCAGATTGTAGAAATGTCAATTTTTTCTGCTTATCGCCCAAAGTGACACCTTTAATTCAACCACAGGAGCAGAATTTCAACTGTCACTTTAAAAAACAGTTTTTAAGAAATGATTGCTGCTAATTCATTGACATCATAATCTTATCAAAGATGCAATATTTAATGCAACGTTTGCCTGGACTAAAAAAACTGTTCAGTTTTAGCAAATGGCTGGAACAAATTGCTGTATCACTGCCTAAGTCTGCAGTAATTCTCCTTGACCTACGCATGGCGCTAAACCACCGAACAATTGTGGTATTTCATTCCAATCTCTCAGCTGAAGAGATCATTCCATTGAAGGATGTATTTCCAGAAATGCTCTCAGGCAAATTCTTTGTTGTCCAGTGATCTTTCAATCCGTCCAACGACTTCATATCCCTAAAATGCCTGTCAACTAATCGCTCAAAGCATTTAAGAGGACAAGCTGATAGACCAAATACTTTTGGGGTGAAAAATATCCTTACTTTCTCCAAGATCTTGGAATATACCCCAGGGCCAAACTGGCCCTGAAGATGTGTCCAAGGTGGTCTAGGATAAATTTCAGTTCTTCCTGTAGGAGACCCCGTCTGAATCTGATGTTTTAAATTTTGAGAAAGAACCGACGCTCCATCGTTTTCTATCTTTTGTCACCACCTTTGCCACCAAGTTCCAACCGCCGAAACTTGGAACTTGGTGAGGGAACTGATTCTAACTTCTACAATAGAATTCTCACTTCCAAGAAAATAAGTTTTTATAAGAACCTCTAAAGCTTCCTGATTTGTACTCGTGTGAGCTCCATCAGGTTTCTCTAGTGTTCCAATAGTAACCTTCATGTTCCCACTGAGAACTTTCTTGAGTTTAGCGGTTGCCGTAAGACTATCCACTTCCTCACAGAAATATCTCCAATTCGATGTTTTTTCACTACGGATACATTTCTTGTACTCTCTTTGTGAAGATTTTTACAGGTCCAAATCTACGGTTGAACCGGTTTTCATGGCTTTGTTTAAGTTTTTTTCTCTGTTTCCTTAGTCTGAACGTCGTCCCTCATCAAGATCCATGAGCTTGTCTTTGACAAGCACGCGGCGCTCGTGAAGTATAACTTTTTTAAAACTAAGTTTCGGAATTTATTTCGAAAATGGGCCCTTCTCTCGGTTGACTTGAAGCCAGAAGATACCCTATGTCTTTTAGTCTAGTTCCCTGGAGAGGCCGTGGTCGTTTCCAACCTGTTTCTTCTTCCAAAGAAGGAAGGAGTTTTACCGTCATAATCGACAAGTGAACGTTTCAGTTCTTGTCTTTTCCGTCACTGGCATCCCTAGATCTTTCCCCGACGGTTGTGCATTAGTGCGTCTAAGGTAGTAGCTGGGGCATCATTGTTCCCTGTTAAAAGTTCAATTGATGCCACCAGAGATATGTTTTCTAGAGAAACCGATAGCACCTCCAAGTTATTAAGCTTGATTGCACTGTTCGGTTCCGCTAAATTAAGTTTGGTGTAATCCATATAGTTATTCCCACGAGTGAGAAACATGTGTCCGGTCGCGCAAAGATCCAATGCACAGATAAGATTACTTGATCCGGAAAAGGTATCCGTTTACACCGTTCAAGACTGAGCTAGTCTTAGACTGGGCCCCAACCAGGTTGGTTATCGACACGGTACGATTGACACCTTAACCCGGCCCAGTTGTTTAGCGCTGGGTTTTTGCACCACGAGGAGGTAGCACAAGGACTTGTGAAAGCTGCAATATCCGGAGCTGACAACTAGTGTCAACTTGATTTCCCCAACTGTTTCACACATGACCATGAATATAAAGGCCATTGAGAGCACCATTCAAAACACAAAAAAAATATTGGAGTCCATCATAGGTAATGTAAACTTGCATGACCAGCACTGTCTTGCAATATACTATAATACCAGTTTTATTACTGGGACTGGGAATATAAGAGTCTCAAATGTTAAATGTCTTTATAAGGACATTTGAGACTCTTATACAATTCTAAACTAGATTATTACGTTGTTCAACAGCAAGACGACTTCCTCTTCAAACATATCATTTTTGAGTACTTCCCACAACAGAGTTTACTTCGCCAAACCGGGTAATTATAGCTCGCAAAGTGCTAGTGCCAATAGGATCATTGTGTCCAAAAAATACCAATCGTAAAACAGATTCATTCCATTGACGAGAGACGTTTTATTGTTACCTCGTGGTATGCGAAATGAAAGTGGCTTAATTCTACCGATCGGATATACCCCGATTTATTGTTACGCGATTGGGATTAAAATTGACTAATAAATTATACGCTCAGATTACATAACAAATCTGCCTATTTATGATTTACTATCTCTCAACGATAACCGAACGTGTGCGTTGATTGTTAAATTTTCGCCGAATTATAATCGACCAAATTAATTAATTTAATTAGTTACCACCAAAATCGATAAACTGTTAATCGTTATTAACGCGATTTAAATTATTCAAATTTATTATTTGTTTTGTAATTTATGATCGGATCGTGTTACTATACCGTTATAATAATATATCCACGGCATTGCATAAAGGTGTACTGTGGTTGATTATACATAATATCGTAATATACGATTAACTTTTCATCGTGCAGTTTGAAATTGGAAATTACCAATTACATATATTGTACATAGGTGTTGTATTTTATGTGGGGCTCGGTATTGCATTTAGTTACGCGTATGATCATGATTGGATTTCTGCGTGGGCGACTAACTATAATTAATAACGCGGAACTGAATTTGGTGATTAGTTTTTGCTTTTAGCGGCCATTATTAACTCGTACCGTGTCAATAACCTGACTCCATCGGTTTCGATCACGAACCAGCTTTTCATACTGTTGTAAACAATTAGAAGATGTTATATTGCTCTCTTCGCCGAGGAGCAATCGTCGCTGACAGCGATCTCTTCGGCTACCAAAAGGCGTCTCTCCCTTTAAAGTTCGCTATATCATTCGGTTCGGATCAGCACGCAGACCGTGACCAAGCCAGCGTACTCACTGTCCTTTGATTTTAAGCACGATATCAGGAATGCGCATTATATTCCTGATATCATAATTGAACAGAACTCGGTATCTGCAATCAACGTCGCGTTTTGTGATTTTTCTCTAGAATGTTAGAAGCCGTCTCTCGTATTCATCTGTCATGGTCCAACCTTCATATTTATACATGACAACGGATCTGATTAACTCTCTGTACAGACTCTGAAGTGGACTTAAACGATAAAGCCCGATTACCAGCGGCAAGACGAACCTTGATTTCCTCACCCACACTTGAATCTCATTACTCCTTACCCTACTTCCTAGCAGAACCTCAACACTGTTCCAGTGGATCAAGTATCTCTTTCACTTCGTTGCCATTTAATCCAATTACACAGATATCATCTGCATACCCAAAAAGATGTTTGGATTGTTAGAATAAGACATTCTCTTGATGTGTTTCACTTTTACGAAGGATGTATTGCAACATGAGATTAAAAAGTATCGGGGATAGCGCATCTCCTTGTCGAACACCGGAATTTATTTCAAAAGTTCTCGAGTCATAGGCTTTCTTGAAATCTAAGAATACCTGCGGGTGCACATCGCGAGATGTTTTATAGTACTCGGAAAGAATCATCCGTTGAAAAATGTTCACGCCATGTATCGAGTACCGCATCGACGTTAACACAGAGGTTTATATCCTGGTCCCGAATGGCAGTTGACCAAGATAATGAGGTATGGTGAAAACCGGTGACTCCTTTAAAGAAACTTATAGTACCTTAACCTTCCACCGATCGCGCTTCTTCTGTCTTCAAATTCGCTTAGATGTCCTCCTAGCAAGGACTGCTTTATTTCTTCTTGAAATTGTAAACTTAGTCCGCGCTTCGTTATAGGCGTTATTGTGTTGCTCAACAGTAGACACTCCTCAGCAAACCAATTATTTATTTTCGTTGCGTTTCTTCATTTATTCTTCATCGGAGAATCGCGTTCTATATTTTTCTGTCCGCCATGGCATATCCGTAAATTTCCATCGTAGCTTTGCAGAGACCACATCATGGTCACTGCTTACGAATCTTGATGGAGACCAGGAGTACGGACCTATAAGATTACATAAGTCGGTCTGATTTCTGCCAACTCTATAGCATTACAGTCACCAATCTGACGGTCATCAGATTATCCAAACTATTGTAAAATGAGACTTTATCTTGGGGTTGGCTTACATCAGTGGGCGCATGATACAGACAGTTGACATTTTGGCTAATCTTATTTGCAAGCGAAGCTTACACATCCGATTATCGACTTATTGGAAGCCCAACACAGCCTTTGTTACCTGTGGCTCAATGAGAAATCAAACTATAAGATTTCCGAGTTTGTAGTGAAGCAGTTGGTAGTAAAGCATAACAGCAGCAACTAAATATTGCTTTTTTGTCCAATATGCAAGAAAATATTTTCGGTTTACTTCTCCCGTCGATTCGAGGGGCAGAGGTACGCTTAGAGGATTCCCGCCCGGGAATTCCCCGGAATTTTCGATGTTAGACATTTCCCGTTTCCCGAAAAAATTAAAATTATTTCCCGGGAAAAAATTAAATTATATTAAATTATATTATAGCCGAGTTGTATCGCGCCTTTCTTCGGTCACTTCACAATTTGATTTTCCCTTTGACAAATCCGTGTATGTTGTTGATCTCCTCTTTCAAGTTGTCCACACATACTTGTCCACATTTAGCTGATGATGGAACGAACCGCTCTAAATTTAATATCGCCTGGCAGTCTTAAATTGTTGCCGAAAAGTATTGTTGCTGGTGTTAGTCCTGTTGTGTTATGCACCGCAGATCGATCGGCCATTAAGAACAAGGGAATAACTTGATCCCAATTCCGCTGATTTTTATCAACTGTTTTGGCTATATAAACTCTTCGAATGTGGCATTGAAACGCTTCATCATGCCATCAGATTGTGTGTGGAAACGTGTTGTCCGCGTTTTATTAATTCCCAGTAGTTGGCACATCTCTTGGAAGACAACTGATTCAAAATTCCGCCCTTGGTCGGAATGCAGTTTCATGGGTACTCCATAATGGCTTATTCAATTGTATACCACTACATTGGCGATTGTGGTTGTTTATTGATCTACAATAGAGTATACCTCTGGCCATTTACTGAAAAAGTCCATAACTACCAACACATATTTGTTGCCGCTTTCGCTGGTTGGAAATGGTTCTGCAACATCTATGACAATCCTCTCGAATGGTACTCCAACATTATATTGTTGCATCGCTCCACAACTCTCCTTTGCAGGTCCTTTCACTGCCATGCATTGGTCACACTTTAGACACCATTCAGCCACTGCTTGTCTGCATCCTGTGCAGTGAACCGTTCACGTATCTTGGCTAGCGTTTTGTTGATCCCTAGGTGGTTTTCGTTTGTCCTTCCGTGGTATTTCTCCAATATTTCTCCATCCTGATCCTCGGTACTACTACCAACGATTGCTTTGTGGTGCCATCGGAGCTCTCCCATGTTCGCTTTAAGCATCCGTCTTCCAAAATTAAACTATCCCATTGGGTCCAATAAGCCTTGTTAGTTGGGCCTTTATCCGCAATATCACTCCATGTGGATGACGTTCTTCCTCCATGAATTTGGTAATGACTGCCAAATCTGGATCCTTACGTTGCTCTTTGTAGATAATTTTCTTGGCCCATTCATCAGCAGGCAACACCTTCAAGACACTGATGTCGACGATGTTTTCCTTGTTTTTTACCCGTCCGCAATGTTTTCAATCCACTCGAAATGGTCGTCTTGACAATGCATCCGCATTTCCATGAGCGCTTCCCTTCCGATGTTGAATTTCGTAGACAAAACTACTCAATCGCTCAATCCATCGTGCTCCTTCGAGATTTTTAAACTGCAGTAGCCATGCCAAGATGCCATGATTCGTTTTTAGCAGAAATGATTGGCCATAGAGGTATTTTCGGAAATGTTCTACACATTTCACTATGGCCAACAATTCTCTTCTTGTTACACAGTAGTTGCGTTCTGGCTTTGATAATATTTTGGAATAATATGCGATGACACGGAAATCTTTAATTGCTCACCAGCAAGGAAGAAGGTTGCCAGAAAATTTTGATTGCCATCAAACTCGCTGAAATGCCAATAAAAGTGGAGGAACACAAGTTTTCAAACACTAGTTCAGGGATTGTTTATATCCGTAACTTCATGAGTGTAAAGGAAGATGAAATTAAGAACGAGCTATAAAAGTAGGGAAAGTTGAGCATATTAAAAGAAAATTAAATGGTGATTGATACTTCACAACATATTAATACGTTCAGTAGGGTCGAATTACCACTTGATATAAGAGCTGGATTCCAACGATTAGATGTTAGACAGTAAATACCTTAAATCCGATGAAGTGCCACAATTGCCAGCGCCCATTAACTATGACAAAATGTGCCCGAGTTCCAGTATGCCCCAAATGGGCATGAAAACATTAAATGCGAACCCATCATGTGCACCAATTGCAAAACGAAACACACTACGTACCAACAAAAGTGTCCCACTTTCCAGATGGAAAAGGCTATTTCAAGCACATTGGAACAAATATACAAAAACAAAAAGCAGCAATAACAATAGAACCGAGGTAGTACAACAGTTACAACACAAAAATGAACAACCAACAATTCAACAGAACAACAAATGAAATCAACTCCACTTAACCGAGTGGAGAGAGTGATAGCGATGAAGAAACTGATTAAAGGGGTTTCAAATAATAGCCCTGAATGACAGAGCGAATGGTATAAGATTCAATGAATGGTTGCGAATTGGTTAGAAATGTTCAAAGCATATATGCTGCAGTGGTATCTGGCTAAAAACCGAATGAATGTGATCGAGGGTTGATCGAGGGTGGATCGGTGGTTTCTGGCTTTTGGGAGCAGAATTCTGGCTTTTGGGAGCAGAATATTGATAGCTTGAATATTGGTTCCGCACTTTGAATATATTGAAGTCATCGCTATTAAGACTCGGAATCTGGATATAACTTGAAAATTGTTACATGTTATAACTCCAATTAAATGTGTAAGTGACAGAGAAAAAGCACTGAGGGACTTTACAAAATTGTTTGATTGGGTAAGTGAGAAAAGTGACGTGATTGTAAGGTGTGATATGAATGCATATTCAAGGATGTGGGGTGGAAGTAATGATGGAAAATGTAAACAATTTAGATTCCGAATTCATAACCCTGAACGATGGAAGGTCAACAAGCATATGGTGAATGTTACTGGCCAAAATGTAACAGATGAGAATTTTAGTGGTGATCACTATATGATCGAAACATGTTTATGTGAGGTGAAGGTTGTCAACCAAATCAAGGTATAAATAGTAAAAAATGGGTGAGACTAATGAATCATTTCTCATAGCAAACGGAAACGAGTGATGTAGACCAACTTGAGTGTGAAATCGATAAAGCGAATGATCCGTGTTCTACTCAAGTATGCACGACGGAAAGAAAGTGGGATGGGTCGTGGAACAGAGATATCCAGTATTGGTATGAAAGAAAACAGATAGCATTGCATCAGTTCGACACATGTATTTGCAGAGAATGCAGGTTTAATTATCAACAAACGAATGCAAAGTTGAGGTTATGCATAGAGCAAAAAGGTAAAGTTGACGGGACTATGTGTCTGAAATGACTCATAGGACCACAACCAAGGATGTATGAAATATATTTAATAGAGTGAAAAGTAGGACTGCCGTGCTGACAGAGAAAATGGATATCAATTTTTACGAATGGTGCTGGATTTTAATGGGATGAATTACTAGGAGTTTTACTGGGACAGTTAAAGTCTACGACTCCACGAATATAGAGTGAGAGAAAGAGAGTTTATAGCTAATCCGTTTATAGCTCACTCTATTACAGAGTAATAGAGTGAGCTATAAACTGTTTACGAATTTGGATTTTGACAGACTTTAGGAAAAGTCAAAGAACCTACTTAATTTTGGAAAGTATGAACACATTCGGCAAGTTCCAAAAAATGGTGCCAACTGTTCCCCCTGCAAATCTGATGGTCTGTTTGAATTTTGGAGGCACGAAAAAAGCATAGATGAATGAGTTGTCCGCATTAAAATTGTATTGAGTGTTGATCAGAGCCGTTAGCATGGACCGATGAGAGGGTTGCACCTTGATGTACGAAAGATGACTTCTAAAATTCGAGAGAAGCTTCATGCGTATGCCATATGGCCGAAAATGCAACTTTGATGGCACATACCGAGTTAGTTTCATTCACGAGATTATATGAATAGATCTCGGTCTCGTTCTGCGTGCTGAACTGAACCGAACTATACACCGATCTTTAAAGTTACCTTATGGTAGGCGTTATTACTCCACGGCGTAGAGAACAATCTGGCATTTCCTAATTGTTTTCAATAGTGTGCTCGTGATCGAAACCGATATACTCAGATTTTTGACACGGTGCGAGCCAACAATGACTTGTGAAAAACCGTTTAAAAATGCTGGAATTGATTTCTCTAAATTCATGGACCCTTTTGTAAAACTTGTGTCGTAACTGTCCATATATGTAAAATATCAATTGTTAGCATTCATTCCCTTTCAATCAATTGAATATATTACTGAACAAACGTATACAGATCGTATAACTTATAATATTGTACATAATAACAACCGGATGAATGGATTTATCTAACACTTGAATCGACCATCGTGTACACACGTATATACGTAACAAACGTACATTATTCACAAAGGCAGTCGTTTATATAATTACACATCGCAAACTAAATGAATTAGGAAATATATGTAGTTGTATGTTGTTTAAGTTGTTGCAGTCTCACACGTTTGTCATCTTGTTACTTTCATGTCTGTAATTTATGTTGTTTTACAATTTTGGTTTGTAAAAATGTAAAAATTGCATGTAAAAGGAATGCCACATACTTCTCATTGCAGGTACATGAAAGTCTGTTTGAGTGATAACAACTTTTTCTATATGAATACGAGAACATCTCTAATTCAATGCAATTCGAAGTGACTTTCAAATAAAATCAACACAAACGAAGATTTATTTACGGATGATGCGGAGCGATAAATCACATATAATGTAATGATACTGTTGTAAGAATCAGTGATTAAAGGTGAAATATACTCTTTGTCATACGCATTGGTTACATGTACGGGGCACAGATTTATACAATGGGACAGTGAAAAGGATGTTGGTTGCTAGATCTCACTCCAACATTTATACTGTAGGAGGAACTTTATGGGTACAGTACAGCAATAAATACCCTAGTTCTGCAGATGAGAAGACAGTTAGCTTGTGAGATTACCATACGACAGATTAAATCTATTTTTAACGAATTTTTAAGGAGGTGCAATTATGAGTTTTGTATACTCTATTTTTCTGTGGACACCAGTAATATCCTTGAACTCAAGATTACCTTTTTTATGTTGGAAGAATAGAGTCAGAAAGACCCAATAGTTATAGAAATGGCATCCTATCTTCCCTTTAACGTATAGTGATCAATGGTATACTGCTGAAACTAGAGTGATGAGGAATAGGAGTGACAGCATATTCAAATGATTAAACGAAAGCTGTCTCCAAAAAATATCTTGTAACAGTGAATAAAACCTCACTTGCTGTAGTCACTATCCCACCATGCGTACTGTAACTAGAGATTTATGGATGCAGTTTTAAATATACTCTGGTACATATGGATGAAAAGACAATTAGCTTCCGAGAATTACACGGTAAACATCACTAGACATATTACTTTAACGAACGATGAGTAGAGTCAAAATCACTCAGGCTTCTCATTGTGGTGTTCCTTGCGTATTTATATTTCTTTATCTGCTCATTGTATATAGTTTCTTACCAATTAGTAGTAACTGGAAAATGGAACGGTCCATTCGATTCTGCACGTAATCAGGTGGCCATTTAGTTCTGTGTTTTTTCTACTTCATCTCTTATTATTTTTCTAATTAGAAGATGGTAAATCTAGCCTTTGTTGACATTCGAACCTAGTATCCTCCAACTCCAAAGAAAAAAGCTTTAACCACTGTACTATTTAATTGCTAAGATTTGATTTTGATCTAGAAGGATCGCGTATTCAAAAGGCGAGTGGGCAGAGACATAACAAGTACATATACTATCATATCTTTCCTGAAACGTAGAAATAAAAAAAAGTAAAGAATGCACTAGCAAATCTGAACTGGGTACCAATACGATCAAAACTAAGGTAGTCCTGCTTACGAGAAAATATACAAGCCCATAAGTTATCTTTACCTAAACCTAATCGAACAATCCAATTAATGAATACAGTAAACATCTCGCGATGTTCACCAGGTATTCCTAGATTTCAAGCAAGCCTATGACTCGATCAATCGAGAGAGACTATGGTATGCGCTTGAATATTTAGGAATACCACAAAAATATGTACATCTGTGTAAAATGACAGTAACGCAGTCACAATGCTGTGTCAAAGTTGAGAACAGGCTATCGAGAATTTTTTTCTACTGCAATTACTACTGGTGTTCGACAAGGAGATGCGCTGTCCCCGATACTTTTTAATCTCATGTTGGAATACATCTTTCGTAAAAGTGAAACAACTCAGGACAATATCTTATTCCGACAATCCAATCAACTTCTTGCGTATGCAGATGATATCTGTGTGATTGGATTAAATGGCAACGGAGTGAAAGAGATACTTGATCCACTGGAACAGTTTTCAGCTTCCGTTGGTCTCAAAATCAATAAGTCCAAAACCAAATATCTGATATCTGGTTTTCTAGACCAAGACGCAAGTGATTTCAGTAGTGGAAACCACACGTTTGAAGGAGTGATGAGGTTCAAGTATCTTGGATCTCTCATTACTCACGATAATAGTGTGGGAGAGGATATCAAGGTTCGCCTTGCCGCTGGCAATCGGGCTTTGTATCCTCTACGTCCACTGCTGAAATCAAAATATCTTGCAAATACGGATAAGCTGAAGCTGTACAGAGTGTTGATCAGACCCGTTGTCATGTGTGGATGTGAGAGTTGGACCTTGACGAATGAGTACGAAAGATGGCTTCTAACATTCGAGAGAAGAATCATGCGTGTGATATATGGCCCAAAACGCGACGTTGATGGCACATACCGAGTTCTTTTCAATCACGAGATCAGGAATTTAATGCAAATTCCTGATATCGTGCATGAAATCAAAGGACAGCGAATACGCTGGCTCGGTCACGTTCTACGTGCGGATCCGAAACGAATGATACAGCGATCTTTGAAGGGAGAACCGCCTTTCGGTAGGCGAAGAGGTCGCTGTCGGCGACGATGGCTCCACGGCGTAGAGAGCGATCTGGCATCTTCCAACTGCTTACAACAGTATGAAGAGCTGGCTCGTGATCGAAACTGTTGGAACCAGATTGTTGACACGGTACGGGCCAACAATGGCCTGTAAAAACCGGAAAAAAAAAAAAAAAAACATCGTGAGAGTCAATTATCAAGTGATAATAGTACGTGGTATGCCACGTATGTACGTAGGATAGTGGTCAAACGAAAAGCTCCCTCAATATTTCAATCGAATTCCATACAATATTTTATGTTTGAGTTCAGCTCTTCAAGAGCAAGACATGTTATCTCTTTGACGTCTCAATCGTTAATTATAATCGCTTTCAGCTCAAGAGGTAGAAACGAGATGAGGAAAGAGACACTTAATAAGAAGCGAGTCAACATCATCGTAACGCAGTCAGTGACACCAGTTGTATACACTATAGTATATTATTTCAAATATATATATATATATATATATATATATATATATATATATATATATATATATATATATATATATATATATATATATATATATATATATATATATATCGTATAGGGTAATTAGACACCACAACATGACTGTTGTGAGCAGAATGGAAAGATCGAGAATCCATCCGAGCAGTGATAGATCGTCATGTCGGACAGTTCTTGTTTTAAACAGTGAAGTGTTAAAGTGATAAAAGTTGAAGTGAAGACTAGTGTCATATCTCTCACCCGTAACTATTTATTGTATTTATGGAGTGAAATAAATAAGGTTGCATCTGAGTCGTAAATAATTCGGATACGGACCAAGAACTCATAACAATATAGAAAATTACTATAAGAGAATGAGTGAAAAGGAGACACGATACCAACGATTTTTTGAAGGTAATAATCCATTTTCTTCCGTTTGAAGTATTGATTAAGTCTTCGGTAAGTTGATGGTGGCCAATAAAACAACGAAACTTTCACCAAAAGATCAGTGAAAATATACTCTCGACTAAGACACTCAATTATATTTAAAATCACTGAAGGAAAAACTGGCAAATCTTGTGTAAACTACATCGATTTTATACTTCAATAAAGTTTTCAAATTCCTCCTCCTTCTCGATGTGTACAATAGTACGACTCTTAATCTCGGAAACCATTTGTAATGGTCCCAAAATTTCATTAAATACTGTGAAGAAGGTATATAATCTATAGCCTTGAATGGTCTTTACCAGCAGTGACGTTCTTTCAAATTAGGTGGCACCTTTTAAAAAATAACAAAGCACGCCTTAGCAATCATCCGTACAAGCTTTAACAAGTCTTTCGTGTAACGTAAAGAATGGCGACGAAATACAACTTGCAAATACGAGATCCATTTCAGTAACAGATTGGGCAAACATATATAAAATGATACAGTAATGAACTCCAAATCCTTCACATACTCCTACCTACATGGAAAACCCAAAAACTGACAAGCCATAGGTGAATAGAGAAAATGTGATTAGTTAGGAAAAAACTGTTTCTTTAGATGAGTCACTCAACAGTCAATACAAATTTCTTGAAAAAAGTTTCTTGCTGGCAAACCTGCTGGAATAATGCTACTCGTCCTACACAGAGCCTATATATGGTTTAAAGTTTTTGGGTTATCTACCTCGTCCTCGTATATATCAAGCCACCATTACACCGCACCTTAAAAAGGATATCTGAAGGAGAGTTATTTGTTTCTAAGTTAAAGGTATCTACATATCTTCAAGTACTAATTGGTTTAAGAAATCAATCAACAACTTATTTCCTCTAAACGAGACTACCTTAGTACGCACATGTTGTCTCAATATGTCAGCTTCGGTTAGCACGATCATATCGTTTTCAAATTGGTCCTTGAATTCCAGTCTATATAGTAACTATCTTTCTCTTTTCCAGATCTCCACTTCTGTTTTGTCATTTCTTGTCATTTTTCGCAACTATTTAGGACTGACTTTACGCAGATTTAATGATCATTCGTAGCTTAGGTCTTCTTGTCAAAATACACATTCTAAATCTGGTGGATCATATCAAAAGCTTATACCCATAAGCTATGGAATCACTCGACAAGCTGTGTTGCGGTACCTTGTTTTCGCATGACACTGTCATTGTTTTGTAAGAGTCGGTAGGCCTTATACGGCCTATGACTCTATACTTGTGTTGAACTCCTTTCGTCAGGATTATCATTTGACGATTGTGTTTTGTGTTGATTGAATCAAGATCACGTTCAAAGTCCATGAAGGGTAAGTTCAATGATGACAATAAGTCTAAAACCAGCATATCGATCAGAGCTTTTTTTAATACTTTATTGTTGAGCGAAAGAGATGTTTCACCAGTTAGAACTCTACAAAAAGGGTGTTTTTATAGAGGTACAAGTTAAAATCATAACAATTCGGGCTTTATTGAATAAACAATTTAATGAAATTGATGTTGAAATATGATTTAGGCCATGTGGCCGCCTCGGCTGGCGAGTACAAGGCGCAATCTAGAACACCCATTATCACAAACTTTTCGCATTTGTGCTCTTATTTCGTCAATAACTCTTCGAATGTAGATTTTCATTGGTGTTCAATTGTCTCTGGTTTATCAACGCAGATAAGTGACTTTCCATAGTCCCAAAGAAAATAATCCAATGGGGTTAAATCACACGATCTTGGTGGCTATAATGCTTTCATCAAAAATTTCTTTGAGTAATTCAATTCAATTGTAGCTGGCTGTGTGGCATATGGCTTCTGTTGGGACTACATGTCAATAACATTCTGACCATAATCGTTTTTGAAGACATATGAACCAGTGGCTCCACCAGCCAAAAACACGCACTAAACAGTAATTTTCTGTGGATGTAATGGTGTTTCGATCAACCTTGTAGATTATCCTCACCCAAAATGTGACAGTCCTGCTTATTTACGTACCCATTGAACCAAAAATAGGCTCTATCGGAGAACAAAATTTTGAATGGAAATTCAGCGATTACAACTTCTTCATTGCGCACTGTTCGGCGTCTCACAGGATGCACATTATCATTAAGAGTAAACGAGGCAAGAAAACGATGGACGAAGTCCATTATTTTGATAAAAAATTTCAATAGTTTGCGAGAGTTGCTCTGATGTAAGTCCATCCATAATGAAATGTCAAACCAAACTAGACAAAAAGCAACTATCAGCTGTTAAATGGTTTGTCAAATCAAACAGTGCTAATTCAAAGTTGTGAACCTCTTAAAAAGACTCCTTCTACATATATAGGTGAATATCTAAATGTGTGTAGTTATCTCAGGATTCCATCCCAGAAAAAAAATGTTCATCAGGTAATACTAATTCATGTCATCCACTATTTTTAAAATCATCCAAGAAAATTATGTAATTTATCGAAATTGGGAAATAAGTGCTAAGGATCAAATTCATTTCTAACGTCTACAGTAAAATAAGTGAGAATCCACACTAAAATAAAATTGAAAATGCACCCAGAAACCATTGGAGTTATGGATCTCATGTGATATTGAATTGATATCAGTCCATACTCAAAAACCACAAGTCCAGCCTTATGTTGAGAATTACACTATTGGCCGATATGTAAATGCTTCACCTTGTACTATCGGTATTTAAAAAGGATTTATATTGATGGTTCACAGGAACTACGAGTGCCGTAATCGATCACATATTTTTATTTCGAATGAGACTGCGCTCAACTAGCAATTTTTCTTTCAAATAAAAATTTTTATGTTTCTAGTACAATTCACTTTAGTTGGGATGTAACCCATTGGTTAGTCCCATAATTAATTAAACCTATTTACTAATTTTAATTTGGTAAGTTCACTAGGTCAAGTGGCCTCGTTCTTTGGAGTCTTCCTTCAACGATAGGGTTATGTATCATATGGCGAGTTTATTTCATCTTTGATGTATTCCATCCGAAAGTCCCTGTGAAAGTCTTCATTTCTTATGTACCACGGAGCATTGACGATGCTACGAAGAACCTTGTTTTGAAACGTCTGTATCATTTTGGTGTTTGTGTGCTTGGTACATCTCCAGAGTTGTAGACCGTAGGTCCATATCGGTTTCAGAATTTGCCGATATAGCAGCAGCTTATTATGAATTGTAAGCTCAGAGCTTCTACCTATGATCCCATACATTTTTCTGAACTTTATGTTAAGTTCTTCTTTTTTCTTTTTGACATGCTCTCTCCACTTGAGCTTGGCATCGAGGGTCATGCCGAGATAATTGGCTGTATTTGCATATGGCACGTGTCTCGAGTTAATTTCTATGGGTAGATGGTAATCCTTGTGATATGTAAAGTTAATATGCGTTGATTTTGTGTCATTAAGCTTGATTCGCCAACGCTTTGTCCAGTTATAAACCGCATTGGTCATCCTCTGGAGTTTGCTCGTTGCATCGGCGACATTACTTCCAATAGCCATAATTGCTGTGTCATCTGCAAAGGTGGCTATGGTTCTTTCATTTGTGGCTGGTATGTCTGTTGTATATAGTAAATGCAGGATGGGTCCTATTACACTCCCCTGCGGGACACCGGCAGAGATTTTCTCAGAGTATTCATCCTCATATTTCACTCGAAAATGTCTATTGGATAAATAAGATCTTAGTATGGCGTAGAATCGCCTCGACAGATCTCTATGCAGCTTGTATTCCAGACCACTGTGTCAAACTTTATTGAATGCTTGGGCGACGTCCAGGAATATGCTTGAGCATACCTTCTTATGTTCTAACGTTCTTTCAATTATATTTGTTATTCTATATGCACCTGTTCAATTGTTGAATACTTTTCTCTGAATCCAAATTGATGTGGAGGAATTAGTTGTCGGTCCTAAGTTATTGGTTTAAGTCTCTTTAGTAATAATTTATCAAAAAGTTTTGACATAATTGGCAGCAGAGAAATTGGCCTGTATGATTTTTTATCGTTATAGGTGGTTTATCAGGTTTTGGTATCATGATTACTTCTGCTACTTTCCATTGATGTGGAACATATTTTAACCGAAGGGTCGCATCGATTATGTGTAGTAGCTTACGAAATCCTTTGATTTCGCTTTGATATTTTGGCAATAAGTTTAATGTAGTCAAGTCATACCCTGGGGCTTTCTTAACATTAATATAACTTTTCACTTCTTCTTTTAGTTCTTAGAGAGTTACTGGCGGTATGTCAAACTCATCCAGCTTGTGAATTGGCATTATATTTTCATTGGCAGTTTGTCTTGGTAGCGGTTGGAAGGTTTCCTGGAGATACTCCGCAAACAAATCAGCCTTCTCTTTGTGACCTCTTGCCCAGGTCCCATTATCCTTTTTAAGTGGAGGTACTTGAATTTTTGGTCTTTTAAGTCTCTTCGTCGCCTTCCATAGTGAATAATCAGAATTTTTTTCATCAGTTAGGCTTACTAGACATCTGTTGATTGATTCATTTTTAACTTCTTTAAGAAAGCTACATAATCGTTAAGAATTGTTTTGTTCTCCGGTGTTCGATTTATTTGCCAGGTTTTACGATCCCGTCGCTTTTCTCTTATCAACTCTCTAACTTCCATTGGGTAGGATACGCGTTAAGCGTCTTTTTATTTTGTAAAGTGGGGGTACTTGCCAACGCAGCATAGTGAATTACTTCATTGAAATGTACCAATTCGTCTTCCAACTGTCGAGAATTTCATTTTCGGTACCTGGAGATTGATTTTCTTCTCCATTAATTAACGAAAGAAATCCCAATTTGTTTTTGAATTTATTAATCTGGGTGCACTTTGCCTTTGAATTACCGTTTCACTGACTGTCATGATAACCGGTGAGTGATCCGGTACTAGAGAGTTGCTGCGTTTTCAATGTGAATGTAGTTCTGAGATATACGTACCTCTTGCTACATAAAAGTCTATTAGCTCGGGTATCTTAGCTTCGTGACTGGGCCAGTATGTTGGGTATCCACCAGAGTAAAATTCACATTTTGATGTCTGGCCTGCTTGAAACAATTCTTTATCCTTTGGCGTCGTAAGTCTAGATCCCCAATAGGTGTTTTTCGCATTAAAGTCACCTCCAATAATAAAATCACGTCCTAGTGATTAAAATAGTTTAATGTAATCCTCCCTTTTCAAGTTATTCCGGGGAGGACAGTATATTGCAGAGACAGAAAGCTGTCTGTGTTTAATGTGAATCCTTACAGTAGCGACTTCTTCGATTTTTGTTTCTACAAAGTGTTTTATATTTTCTTTTATTAGTAATGCCGAACCACCTCTTGATCTTTCCGCTGGATGGATGGAATAATATAATTTAAAACCCCGGATTTTAATAAATGAAGATTTAACAAAATGGCTTTCGGATATTAGGAAAATGTCGTTTTTTCAACAGGTGCGCTTCAACTTGTTTCCGATAGGGACGGCGAACGACGCCATATTTTTCATTGTCCTTTTATCATTTGGAAACTTCATTAGTATACATTTCATCATGGAACGCTACACACGTGAACAGCGATTGCAAATCGTGCAAATTTTTTATCAAAATAATCGTTCTGTTGCTGTTTACGGTCAATTTAACAATCCAGCCCAGCCCGTTCGACAATCGACCGTACAGTGGCAAAATTTGAGTCTACGTTTTCGATACATAATGTTCCGGTGCCCTCGAAAGCAAGAAGTGCTCGAAGTGTTGAAAACATCGTAGCCACCAGGGCTTCAGTTCAGTTCAAGAAGACGCGAGTGTGTCGCTCACACGACGTTCGCAACAATTGAGCCTTTCTGTGACATCATTGTGGTGAATTTTACGTGAAAATGATGCAGATTTTCACCGAAAAATCATCTTTAGCGATGAGGCTCACTTTTTGCTAAATGGATTTGTCAACAAGCAAAATATGCGTTACTGAGCAGTAAGCAACCCACACCTGATTCATGAGGCACCGTTGCATCCCGAAAAAGTCACTGTTTGGTGCGGATTACATGCCGGCGGCGTCGTTGGGCCATATTTTTTCATCGACGATAACGATCGCCATGTTACTGTTAATAGAAATCGATACCGCGATATGATAAACGATTTTTTTGGCCGCAATTGAATGGAATGGACTTGGACGACATGTAGTTTCAACAGGACGGGGCCACATGCCACACAGCACACGATACAATTGCGTTCCTGAAGACTAAGTTCGATGAGCGTGTTATTTCGCAAAATGGGGCTGTCCAGTAGCCGCTTGTGTGTTTTGACATTGGTCTATGCCATTAAGCCGGCGACGTTGCAAGAGCTCAAAGCCAATATTGAACGTGAAATTGCTGGAATTTGGCCGATTTATGTGAAAGAGTGGTCGAAAATTGGGTTCAAAGATTGGACTTCGTAAAACGTACACGCGGTGGTCATGCAAAAGAAATCGAGTTTCATACTTAAATGTATATGTTCAAATTCGTTAATAAAAAAAAAAGTTAGTTCAAAAGTCGAACAGTTTGGGTTTTATTCAAAAAAAAAGTTGAAGTGCACCTCACAGCCTCGATAATTGGCCAGATGTTGACCCTTACAATTTATACACTTAGCTGGCACATCTCTCCCTATTGTACTGGTAATATGTTTACCTGAGCATTTTACACATCTCGGATCCCGGCAAGAAATGTCAGGGATTTAATCACACCCAAAGATATTGCAGCCGGGATCCGAGATGTGTAAAATGCTCAGGTAAACATATTACCCAGCATCGATCTCATATGATTTCGAATTTATAACATGTTCAGTAAATACCAGAGCAACCGTCTGGTTTATCATTTTCGGCATCTTATTGTTTTTATAAATTTGGAAACATAAAAAAATCACTAGGCGCCAAATCTAGACTATAGGGTGGAAGAGGAATTTCTTCAAAGCCAAATTCACGCGGGGCAGTCTGTGCAATTTTCGCTTTACGAATTGTTTTCTGTTCCAGGGTTAGCAAACGAGGAACTCATCTTGCACTTACTTTTGAAAGATAATGATGTTCATGCAGAATTGTAAATGTGGTACCAAAAGAAAGCCTGAGATTTCTCGATCATTCACAGCGGTCCTCTAATGCAAAATTTTCTGCACAAATAACAATTTCATGCGTAATAGCGTCGTGTGGTCTTCCCTGGTACTCATCATCTTCTAGCAATTCTCTACAACTTTTTTTTTAGAGTTTTTCTGTCACTCAGGCTGTAATAGCCCATTGTGACCTCCCACAATATTACTGTACGTCCCGGCTAGAGGTCCGATTTACGTAGAAACCATCTGCACATTGCATAAGCTCCATGCCAGTCTATATAGTACTGTACTATATTTACTATATAGTAAATTATTTCCCAATTTCGATAAATTACACAACTGGTATGATTTTAAACAATTTTGGGATCGGATGAAATTAGAATTACCTGATGAACATTTTATTTTTTATTTTTTGGGATGGAATCCTGAGCTAAGACCATACACTTATATGTGTACTGTTTTTGTCTGCTAGACTTCAACCAGCGAACCAGTATATTAGCTTGAAAGCCTGTACCTATAAGACGTTTCAATTCACATCGCAATACAATTACGTATTTATTATGCTTATCGTTTTACATTAACCCAATAAACCACTTTGCAGAAGGTCATTAATTACCAAAAACTATTCGATCACAACATAATACACGTATCCATCGTATAGCATAAATATGTAATCACAACAATAAAAACCCATAAAAACCAACCTTCAAAATTTCTAATGTATGTGCACGTACATGTGAAAAAGTTTAAAATTGAATCAAATCAACAATATTTTGTAATCCTATTACGAATTAATGGACAATAATACATAACAGTGTAACATAACATATTTATGCAAAAAAGTGTACACATAAAAAATCTAGTAACTATACATATATATCTCGATCATACATAAAAATGGTTTAGAGCTAAATGTGTTATGTATAGAAACGTCTTGTGATCAAGTTGCTTTCTTAGTTACCACCGTTGAGCCGCGGTCAGTTTCAATATATCGAGTACCTATACTTGAAGCATATGGACATACTGAGTTTGTATATGAAAAGTAAAATTTTTGACGATGTTCGCTTGTTTTACCTACGGACTTAAAAGTCGAGTGATTACCAATTCGAAATCAACAGTCAGTCGTGCACACCACAAATTGATATATGACTTGTAATTGCGATGCTAAAACTGAATTTTATGTTCGTTTACATAAAATATGATTTATGCATACAATTACACGAGCTCCGATTTGGCGAGGTACTCGTACTTATTTATTTATGTTTGTATATACTACGATGGTGGGTACTCGGTAAGGTAAACACAAGTAAGAATGATAATTATATACGATTTGACTTACAACATAAATATATTTTAATTTATGTTTTGTTTCATGTGACAGTGTTTAATTATAGTAGAGACATAATAATACATATAAAATTAATTATTAATTTAATTTAAATAAATAGCTACCGAATATTTGAAGGGGGCGAATTAAAATACAGAGTTCCAACCTGAAACTAATTTGTTTCATTTATTGTGCCTTTTTGAGCTTTCAGGGTCTATAAGCATACACCATAAGCTCTCTCAATTGATCGAAGACTAGGGCTATCTAAAATGATATCTGGTGCAAATCGTGGAATATATCATAATACTTGGGAAGAATCATCTGTAGCAAAAGCTAGATCAGCAACTGACCTAATTGTCTCTACTAGAATTTGGAGATTGTATAAAGCTCCCTTCCGTTTTTTGGACATAACTTAATTCACAATTCACTTCAGATCACCAAAAACGCTATTGGGATCAACTGCAGAACTGCAATCTGAGACAATTGACGTTCACCAAAGGAGTTTTTACCGTCTCAACGCATTCTTAAACCCATAAAGACATATGGATTGTAAAATACAGACCTCCAAGTTTACTCATTGGGTCAAACAAAATCACCTACTGAATCATACTACCACAGCAATTAAGAACGCCAAAATGACAATGTCACAATTTTTTATGCACAACTCGGATTTGATTCAAGACACCTCTCACACAAATGGAAATTTTCTAAAGCTACACCTTCTAAAGAAATAAAACTGCTATTATAACATTCGAAATTGAAGAAGCCGTTGACAAAGCGCAGATTGCATGTTCTATAGTCCAACCGACTTAATACGACTTCTTATATATAATTCACAACCAGAATCCCAAAATCAACCTGCTCTAAAAGAACTTTCAAATCTCTAATCCATCAAGAAAAATCTAAAAAAGAAATATCATGTACAATGGTACAGGCACAAGTATTGTACCATGGCACAGACACCACTACTCATATTTGAGCTCAAACAACATTAACAAAACAACCTTCAACTCCAACCCAACCCTCCCTCACTCAAGTCATAAATATTTCGTTATTCACCAGTAGTAGTCTAAATAAAAGCCTCCCAAAAGCGGAATAGTCTAGTCAAAAAAACAAGGATTTAGAAAATACTTCTGCAAAAGCTTCCTGAAACTTACAAACAACTTTCTGAAGCTAAGCATCACTCAACACGAGAACTGGTCAGCACGAGGTTGGTGGCTCGTAATTCATAGATTATTCAAGGTTAAAATCCGCCCTCTTTAAATCAACACAATCATGGTCAGTTTGGCTTGGGAATGTTACTGTGGATAATTCGAGTCGTGTAAGCAGATGTTATTACATAATTCGATCTGATTTCTGAACATCAGATTATCCAAATTATTGTAAAATGAATCATTATGATGGGGTTGTCTTATTTTACATAAGTAAGCACATAAGTAAGCACATATATTTGACAGGTTGGCTGATCTCATATGCAAGCGAGCTTAAACATTTGATTATCGACTATGCTTAAAAGATGATAACAGCCTTTTGGTAGCCCAATAGCAAATTCAACTATTCCTTGGAGATTAACCAATTACAGCCGATATTGTTTCATACCTGTTTTACTTATAATAGATGATGTAGGAAATTCGTAGCAGCTTGAACATATCATGCTTGTACCACAGTGGCAGAATATAAGGCATTCTCAGAGTAGGACTTGAAGGATCATTTTTCGAGACTCATGACAGTTTTTCTAAGTCCATTGGAACTAAATGTTTCTGCTTAGTTAAACGTTGTTTTAAGGTAGTTTTATATGCATGCATTTCCCCAGTATTCAATACCATATTGTTATGCGGGGTCCTCGCGTTTAAATATATCGTTCTAAGTAAAAACTACGGACAATACAAGCGCAAAACATATATGTTTCTGGAAACTAGTAATAATTAAGATTTTAAAGGACCGCCCAGGTGGCGCAGTGGTTAAAGCTGCGGCAGTTGGAGCGGGAGGTACCGGCTTCGAACGCCGATAGGGGCAGGATGCAAAAGGGATTTTCCACCATGAGATTACGATCTATGGTGTGACACAACTATGATTCCCTGTTGGAGTGCAGAACTCATGAGCCAACCCATCTTCCATGTCAGCACTATAGGCTGGTATGGAGCTATGCAGATGGTAAGGAATATCGGACCTATAGCCGTACGTCCTCGATTGGCTGTAATGGCGTAAAATCAAGGACGTAAATAAGCGAACCGCGAACAAGTAGGGAGTGCCTTGAGCCCCAAAATGTCCAGTTCAAATTTGTATCAATCAAGTTACGAATGTAACCATATACAAGAACAATTTTCTATCAACATCGATCATTTTCTGTAGAAATTCTGTTGCATCCAGACTCATTATAATTTATTACAGGTGGCGATAATATCTTCAAGTCGTTTACAATAAGCCTAATATTGTCTATAATATGCTTCCACTAGCGTATGCAAATGAAAAACCATCAGTAAATGTAGCGTGGAAGTTCGACAAGTTTCTGATTAAAAATTCCGTTTACGTCACTCAAGGGACCCAAAACTCGAGGAGTCCATTAATAGGCAGAACAGCATTTAACGTGCTATTAACGTTCACCATCTGAGTCCAATTAAGTATAAAATCTATTAAAATCTCAGTTATATTAGCTCGTGGCTAGATCGATAAATATAGAAGAGATCTAGCTTGTTCTGCACTTCTAACTATTCTGAAACCAGATTGCAACTATCCACATTAGAAATAACTTTTATCTAATAATTTGACAACTCTAGATTTTACGGCTACTCAGACTTAAGTTAAAAATCAAATTTGAAACATCAATCAGGAAGTAGTTCGTTCTTTTAACAACACTATCTTAGCATCTGTTCAATCCAGGACGTGGGTTATGATCAAGGGAATTGATAATTGAGAATACTTTTCCACAGAATATATTTGAAAACACGACGCTATACGTTAATTGTTGTTTTAAGTGATTTGTCGAGAGATGTATCCATTTGATAATAAGAGCAAATTGAGTCACCCTCACCATCCAATTTGACTCATTAGGAATATCGACTTAATTATGAATTGTACGACTGTTCTGATCAGCATGATTTCTGTGACTAGTATAGATAATTGATATAGCCAGTAATTATTTTGTTCACTGTTTGCCTATTTCTACCAACATCTTTATCGAACTCTTGAAATGATCGAACATATCTTGATTTTTGAGTTGATTCTAGTCTACTTTACCGAAACAACTCTCCCATAACACTCCCATTTCAAGCTTACACCCTTCTTGAATATTGGACATAACGCGACCACTTTCCATTTTTCAGCCACAACTTCATTTCGCATAACCAATCGAATATCAAGTGACCTGAATTAATGCAATCAACTCCTGGTGAATGATTTTCCTTTAATCTCTGCATGGCCATGATGAATTCCTCATAGGATTGATCCTTAAGGTATAGCGCAACACACTTAAATTCTAAGACTTCCACCATTCGCGCTACTTCTGTCTACAAATTTCGTTTTTTCTTCTTGCAATTGCAAACCGAGTCTGCGCTTCATTATGGGCTATATTTCATTGCTCAACTGCAAGACTTAGACAACACTCCTTATCAATCCAATCATTTTTGGCGTAGTTTTCACTATACCGAGAATGTGCGGGGCAGCATCGACAGCCGAAGTTTTCAATACTTCCCAGACACTGTTCACTTCTTCAAATTGGTAATTGGATCGCAAAATGCTATTGCTGACAAGATCTTGATATTTTCGTTGCTTTTGTTCATTTATCAAACCTTCACAAGAAAATCGTGTTTCATACGCCCTGCCCTCCCTGACTTGTACGAAAATATCCATCGTAGCCTTGCGGTGATCAGATAATAGCCACTGCCTATGTATCTTGTCGACAACCGATACGATCTGACGTCATGGACAACCTGACCCATTTGACGAGGATGTCTCCATGTTTCCAAATGGATATTTTTATGAAGAAAGAATGTACTTGCCATTTTAAAGATCATGAACAAACGCAAAGTAAATCATTCTTTCTTCATTCCAACACTCGTTCCAACACTCGTTCACCCTCTGTATTTTCGGTGTGTTTTTACCACCATAAATTTTGGCGCACGAGCCCTTAAATGTATCAAACCCTTCAAATTCGTGCAGTCAACTACTCAACTTATGGAAAGTTGACCCAAAAAACTTAAAAGCCGAACGGTCGAGATGACAAAGATTTGAAATAAACTGACTTTCCTGAAATAACCTGAGATCAAATAACCCGACTTTCCTAATCGACACGGAAGCCGACCTTTCGGTGTTCCTCTATCACCATTTTCTTTAATTATAACCGGAACCTGATAAAATCAATAACCGATCTAGTTGTATCGACTGTCAATGACACAACAATAAATACCTAGGGCACAAAATTGCTACAGGTAGATCTCGGACTAAAGCGAAAGTTTACTAACGAATTTATTCTAGCATCAGTAAACCGTCCGATCATTGGAGCCGACATTCTGAAAAAATTTGGGCTATTGGTCGATTTAAAACGGAAACGGCTGGTTGATTGGGAACCGCTGAGTTTCTTTTCAAAGAAACTTTCAGATACTGAAAGAAAGAATTCAGAATCGACAGGGAATTACTCGCAACTAATTTAGGAATAAAACACTTTAAATACTTTGTCGAGGACCGGAACTTACCATTTACACCGACCACAAACCTCTGAGAAAAGTAATTAATTCTAAAACTGAGATAAACCCAAGACAATCGCGACACTTGGATTTCATACGTCTATTTACAGCGGACATCCAGCATGTGCAAGGTATCGAATGGCTCTATATAAGAAACATTACACGTCAATATCTTCTGCCACAACCACAAAATTACATTCTACCTCCTGCCTAACCTTACACGACAAAAATTAACTTCCCACAATGGAATTTTCTGCCTTCTCTCTATGGTGGTTGTCCGTTTCGCTCTTTTAAGGAACATGTATTTCCAGGAAGTTCATTTGGTGTGCGAATACGGGCACCCACACAAATACAGCATGTATACTTGTTGCACGTCGCAACCAGCCTAATCACTAAACGGGTGAAATCAGGCACCCAATCGCATTACGGCATAGAATAAACATTATCAAAAACGGAAGGGGAATTCACTTGCGGGTGAATAATGTGGCGTTCAGAGTAACTCAAATAATTCGCATAATCAATTTATAAAATCAATATTTCGAGTAAAGTTCTTGTAATTCGCTAGCACCATTCAAAATAACATAAAGCAACTCGCTTTACACGAATTCTTTTGAAATCACCACATGGTCGTTTTTTTGCTTCGGGATGTTTTCGGGTCCATGTTAACAAGTAGATGATTTTGTAAAAAAAGAATGTGTTGGCAACTTTGAAATCATAAGCGATCGGAAGTAACAGATGGACCATCAATCGGTTTAAATTTGAACCACCGGTTATTTCAAATTTGGCAATACTTGTCATTCTATTCTGTCAAAACTCAGTATATTATACCCACTGAACGAAATGAATCGATTTACGCTTGAACTACGTTGGGATTTATTGGAAATTTTATTTCCGAAACAAAGAAAATTAGTCGGAAATTGCACGAAAATGTGCGAAATTTGGTCACTGAGAAGGACCAACAGTGTTCGGTATACGCAAGTTTATTGTTAAAATTCGTGAAGCTGGGTCCATTTGTGATGCACTAAGACGTGAGCGTACACCCGAAAATATTGAAGCATTGGCTGAGAGTGTGCGTGAGGATCCATCAACATCTATTCGTCGTCGTTCTCAAGAATTGAACGTTTCACACACCAGTTTACGTCGAATTTTGCCAAAAGATTTCGGTATGACGCCTTTCAAAGTTCAATTGGTTCAAGAGCTCCGTTTTCACTTAGATAGGCCAACGAAAAACTGCACGATGATGTCGATTTTTTTTTTTACGTTTAGTTTTAATTGGGTGCAGGGCGGACTTTTAGACAGTCCTAGCTCCTTGTAACTGTCAGAGCTCCTGCACCCAACGCGCGATCCTTCAAGTAAAGGTTGATAGCTGCCTTAAACTTGTGCATTTTATACTTCAACGGAAACTTTTGTCAAACAAAAGCATTTATTCGGATGAAGCTCAATTTTATCTTGGTATGGGTACGTTAATAAGCAAAATTGCCGTATTTGGGGCTCAGAAAACCCACACGTGGTCTTACAAAAGCCAATACACCCATTACGAGGGACTGTTTGGTGCGACTTGTGGAGCGGAGGCATCATTGGCCCATATGTCTTTAAAAGTCAGGACGGCACAACCATTACGGTCAATGGAGACACCTATCGCCCCACCGATTTTTTGCGTCCGCTCTTAATGGTATTGATGTGAACGATGTTTGGTTTCAACAGGATGGTCCAACTTGTTACACCATGTGTAACAAGTTGGTCCAACTTGTCCAACTTGTTACACATGGTGATATCAATTTACCGGCAAGAACCTGCAATTTAAAAGCATTGGACTATTTTCTGTGGAGCGCCGTTAAAGGCAAGTGTTATGCCAACAAACCAGAGACAATTGAGCTTTTGAAGGCCAACATTCGTGATGCCATCGCCGAGATACGACTCCATGCAATCGAAAAAGTGCTCGAAAATTGGTCCGAACGAATAGGGTATTTAAAAGTTTAAATGGCCCACCCTTTATTTATAGCCTTGGCACACATGATCTCCACTATATATCATCAGGAAGCTCTGGTCACTGCAATGGTTTCTATGAGTCTAATGTTTCGTGCGAAATAACTTCGAAAACTGTACGCTCCCACCTTTATTTATTACAATGGGCAAATAAATTATAACCAGGCATACAATAATCTTCGAGCTCATTCTCATAAATTACGATTTGAGACAAGCCAATGACAATGAAACGACAAATTGAAAACGAATGAGTAAGCATAATTTTATAGCAATCTAATTATACCAAACAACTAACTACACTATGTATATGAATACACTATTCTCTACTTGCATTTCCTTAATTACAGAACCATTTAGCTAACGATCACTTATACGAGTATATTACACTTCCACTTAGCCATAATTATAATATACTTTCTTCAACAGTATGTAACATAATGTAAACATATAGTCATCTCTATATACTCGACTTTGTTTATTACTTATAATTTTAATTGACATAATAATTCATTATAAATATTTAAAATTGTGACTTAATAGTTGTAATATTATAAGACGCATTAAAAAAGTCATCGTAACAAATCAGCATGTTCGACAACGGAAATAAAATGAGAAGACTCAGCGTTAAACCAACATATAAGATTATATAAAGTGTATTCCAATAAGAGATTTCATTTTGATACTTTAAAAAACGGGGAAGGTATAACATTAACATTTGAAAAGATATCAGCCAAATGGTCGGTATACGACTACGCTTGCAGCACCCTATCCGTTTCATGAAATATTCCATTACCAATATGCACATTTGCGGCTGTATGTCATCGATTACTTCGAATTCCATTTTTAAGGTGTTGAATCGGTTGTGGTGCATTGGCATAGACCTTATATTTCACGTGACCTCAAAGAATAAAGTTTAAGGGTGTTAAATCACAATATCTCGGTGTCCAATTATGATTACTTCTTCGAGAAATAAAACGGCCAGGATGGTTAGGTTAGGTTAGGTTGTTGTGGCTGCTATCGCACACTTAGACCGGCGATCGGTTCGTTGTGATACCACTTTGTAAGGCTATAGGTCCAAGTTTTTTCGTAGTACCATCTGCGCATTGCATAGCTCCATGTCAGCCTGCTAGTACTGACATGAAAGATGGGTCGGCCCATGGATTCTAAACACGACAGGGGATCCAGATATATGCTCATTTTTCACATCGATCGCACCACCCAAACGATCGAAGGTGAAAAACCTATTTGAATCCTGCCCCGAAACGGGATTCGAACCCGGTACCTCCCGCGCCAACTGCCTCAGCTTTAACCACTGCGCCACCTGGGCGGTTTACTTTTCTTGCAAAATTGCGATTGTTTCGTTGCTTGTGTGGCATGTAGCGCCGTCTGGCTGAACATAAACGTAGTTAGAGTAATATCCTTCAATTCCGGTGCACCAGTCCCATTTTCAAACAGTGACACGTTGAAGATTTAGAGGTATAACAACAATCATTTTTGGATTTTCTGAGTCCCAAATGCGACAATTCTGCTTTTACGTAGCCTCCGAAGTGAAAAAGGGCCTCGTCATTGAAAATCCGGATCATTGCATCAAATTAGAAGAACCCACTCAGCGAAGATACGACGTTTATGGTGATCGGCGGGCTTGAGTTCATGTATGAACTGAACTTTACAAGACTTAATACGGTATAATGTCGATTGTGGAATGTCTTATTCCAAAGATCGACTAGAAATCGACAAACCTTGGTCGTCAATTGATCATCAATTGACCTAAAGGTCGTCAATTGATCATCAAATAAGAATTGTGAACCAAAATAGTGTATGGGAAGAGTATGAAGAACAGGAGCACAAAAAGTGCTCAGCAGTTTCTTATGCTCCGTCCCCAAACTGTTCACAATATGAGATGTTTCGAATTTTCACGTGAAACATATGATTATTCAGGAAGCAGAGCCCTGTGAAAATACCCAGCAAGATCCTTAAAGTGCGTCTATCATAATTTATGAAGGACTGTGATTTTTGCTGGTTTATTGATCCAAAGAAGATTTTGGATAGTCGACAGGAAATGAGATTATCCCATCTCTTTTGGTGCAGATCTCCAACGTGATAGTCAATTTCTGATTCAAGAGATAGTGACGTCACTCTTAGATCGGGCTCAGATCACACAAAAGTGAGTGCCTCACCCAAACGGGCTAATTTATCAGCCAATATATTCTCTCTGATACCCATGAGACTAGGTATCCCTTTTACAAAGAGTGCTGCTTTCAAAATTGCAGCAGTTTCTGCCTTAAAAACAGTAGCGTACCTACCAAGTGTAATAGATAATTTCACCTCACGATTTTGAATATATAATTCGGCACCAGCTAGATTACAACATACTGATCCGGTAGTAAAGATTAACATATCGTTACCGCCGCGGTAGGATAGGCTGTTATTGACCCATGTGATTTCCGGTAATAGTTACATGAAATAATTTCCCGAAGACGTGCTCTATATTTGACAATGCTCAGAAGGGCCAAATAGCGCTGCACACCTTTTGATCCAAAGATCAAGCGGCAGCAGGCCCACAGCCATCTCAAGTGCTGCAGTAGTTATGGTGTGCATAGATCCTACAATACCCAGACAAACAAGATATTGAAGGCGGTGTAGAGTTTTTCTCTCCAATCCCGCTCATTGTTCTAGGCTACCAAATAAAAGCGGTCAGCGAGATTATAGGTCTGATCACTGAAAAGTATAGCCAGTACACGCGTCTGGGTTTCAGACCCCATTATTTACCAAATGACTGTTTGCATTTCCAGTAAATATTACATTCTTTGTTGCATTTTTATGTTCTATATGTTTTTGCCAAGTAAGCTTTCGATCTAACAGACCCCCAGATAGGGCACTTCCGAAAAGGGTGGGACTGTATGTGAGCCCCAATTTTTGGAAGACTAAAGTTTGGAAGACTGCTGCGTCTAGCGAAAAGGTCCATCTCAGTTTTCATATGGTTGACTGATAGACCCTGATCACTATTCTAGGCTTCAACTATGTTCATTGCATTTTGCATGCGATCACACAGTATACATGCGTATATTTACCTACCATTATTGCAGAAAAATCCGTTGTCGTTTAGTTGGACTAAAAGTGAGTTGACCACAAGACACCACAAGACCGGAGATAGAAACCCACCCTGAGGACATCCCTTTCGGGCGGTCACCTTTGTCGTGTCATTACCATGACGCTAAACCACCGAACAAATGGTCTCCTCTTATTGAAGAATCATTTATAAAGAAACGTGTCCGACTAAAGGTTACATATTTCGAATTATAATAAATTTTAACAATAAAAACAATTTCAAAAAATTTTAAAATTTCACATGACATGACATTTTTTTCTCATTCATATCATTTTTCATTCTTGGACATCATCTCAACCATCATAATCAACGTCGTGATCAAAGAAAACACCATTTGGATGTGTGATGAAAGTGTAGAGATTCCAGTGAATTTCATTTCCAGTTTATGTTATACTGTTGTAATGTATACGCGATTAAGAATGAGAAACAGATTTTAATTATGGTAATTAACATAATTGAGCATTCTTCTTCCTTCGCTATATGGAATATTGGACAATAATGGACATCATTTCAAGCACTCTATGCTCATTAAATATTTTTTTGGGAAATTTTTTCCGAAATTCATGTCATTATCATTATAATATATACATTGACGAGTTTCGTGCGTATATGCCAGCCGAGAATATGCATAACACGTTGAATTTCGAAACTGTGGTGTCGTCTTGTTATCGAGACATATACAATATATACAAAGGTCAAGCGCATATAATTTATATTATTTTGTATATCGCAATTATAACAAAGGTTGTCCCAAAATTCACGCAAGAAACACAGGTTTTTAATTAAAAATTATAAGGTCACACCTAAAGCAGACTCAAGCTTCCACTTTTGACCTGAGTAAGCTCTTGGAGTCACGTTATTATCTCTTAACAGAGATATCGACTATAACTTTGGTGGTCGACACCTTAAGAGATGTGACAAAAACTTCTCAGAAAGATCCCAGTACTTCTTGAATTATGATAGACGAACTTTGAGGATCTTGCTGGGTATTATCACGGTACATAATACGTGAATAATCACATGTTTCGAATTAAAATATGAAACAACTTAAACTGCGAACAGTAGAGGAGAAGAAGAATAAACTGTTGAGCACTCCTTGTATTCTTGTTCTTCATACACTCTCCATAGACTGCATTGTTTTGGAACACGATTCCTGTTCAACGGACGACCTTGTGTATACAGAATATTTAGAGCTTTATTCTAAGAACAAACAGATTTCGGGACTGAGCGTGTACGTCTTGGAGAATTACACGACTTGAAAATGACATTTATTCAATTACTGCTCGAGTTGTATATAACATGTGACATCGTCTTATTCAAACCACATGTCAATCATTCTAAGTTTAGGCGCAAATAACTGACTGTCACGATATACGAAATCCTGATCAGCCACATTTTCGAATATGAATCAGCAATTTCGTAGGTCCAGTGGTTCCAACAGTAACATATTATGAATGCCAACTGAGCTGTCAACTGCCACTACGCCTATTTGTCTATTGCAAGACTGACTACTGTTACACTGTTCACTTTCATTTTTTAGTTTCGATTTTTTATTTTGTATTTGATATGGTTTCAGACCCTTTTGCTTCACCAATCTGCTTGGCTTCCGAGAGAGAAAAGTGTTGCTTTAGTGGCAATGGGCCTTTCGAGATATCGTTAAAGAATCCCTTCCTTTCATTCTTTTAGTAAAGATATGTCCGTAGCTGTCTATGATAGTACATCAATAAGTTTTAGACTTATCTATTTCTTCTACAGTTTTTAGAAGAACGTGTAACGAACACTATGTAGAATTATTAATTAAACTAAGACTTCCGTTTTAACTCTTATCAATGGCGAACCGATAAATTCTTTTATTTTTTTAATAATCCATTGATTAGTGTATCTACTTGAGGTACACCAACCTTTGTACCATATATTAATCATTTTGTTTCCCGACTCAGATCAAATGCTTAGTCCAGTCTCAAATCATCGGCAATTGACGTTAGGATTTCTTATTACCATCTCATTGAACTAGTGTTCAAATTTAATTACAGTCGAGCTATGACTGTCATGTCAAATAGGCGTGAAAAAATTTTAATATTTTAAAAATTCAATTTAGAAAAAATTAAAATTCTTGTTGTTGTAAAATATTAAACGTGACTTTGCATGATCAATTGAAGAAACCTGACCATTTTCAACTGGCCCAGCTTGTCATTAATAACATCGAGCCAAGATATAATTCCCAACTACACATATGAGCAATAACCATAAGATGAAGAGTGCGAAGTTGTGGAGAGTGCGAAGCTGTGAGTCTTGAACCAATTTTTAATATAAATGCTAAATTCAAGAACTGTATATCTCATTATGAATGAGCTTATGCTCAAAATGAGGTGTGCAGTTCGAAAACAAAAATTATTTAAATAAAAAAAATAAATAAAAAAAAATTAAAATAATTATATTACTAAAAACAGTTTTGTACAGCTCTATATATGGCTACGATCTTTTTTCCCCGTTACTCAAGCTCGGCTAGCCCATTGTGACATCACCCTCCCCCCCCCCCGGCCTTAAAACCTTAGTCCTGAAATCTATTTGTTCTTCGAATGAAGCCCGAGACCTATACGGTATCCTCAAGGTCGTTAGTTGGTCAAATATGAACCGTGTTCTAAAACAGTACAGTCTATGGGGAGAGTGCTCAACAGTTTCTTCTTGTACTTCCCCTTACTGTTCGCAGTTTGCGTTGTTTCGAATTTTCATTCGGAACATGTAATAATTAAGAGAGCATTATCCTGTGAGAATACAGCATCATCAGCATTACCCTGACAATAAAGTCCGTCATCGTTTAATTGGACTAGCGATGAGTTGACCATAAATAAGAGCGAAGACAGTAATCCCCTGAGTACATCCCTTTCGGGCGGCCACCGTAGTCACTTCGTAAGACTGCAGTAATGTTCCTTGACCGAAGCATGGTTTCCAAACCATGTCTTTCAGCTGCAGAAATCATAGCACTGATGGAAACATTAACAAATGCGCCTTCAATGCCGGATACACTCCCAAGGCAAATTCTTTGTTGTCATCCTGTCGTCGAACGAGCAAACGTTCTGGTGTGTTTGATGTAAGGCATCAAAGCGCATATATAAAAAAACAGCAGCTGGAACATAGCGGTCGAGACTGTGTGTCCTATAAGGTTCAGATTTGACATTTCGGTTATTTTGGCTCTGGCAACACCAATGTCATTTCTTTGACATAAACTCAGTATATTATTTCTAGTAGACGAAATGAGTTGTTTAACACTTCAACAAAAGTGAGAAATGTTGAAAATTAGCTTCCGCAAGAAAGACAATAAAGTACTTTATGATCGCTCATGTTCTCCAAGCGGGGAGTACATTCTTTCCTCAGAAAAACATTCACTTGGAAAACACGTATAAGCTGAAACCAAATTGACCATGGTTGATTCCATACGGGTGAGCTCGGATTGTTCAAGGCGTAAGAACTTTTCTATTTCTTCATGACGGAACTTCGATGCAAATTTTCGTTCAAGAGAGAGTAGGAGATATCTACAATGTATTCTCTTGAGTAAAACTGACAAATACCAAAGAAAATATCAGTATTTCGCCAGCATAATGGCTTTTTCTCTCCTTAGATAGTTTTTAATTTTTCAATAAATTTTGTGCGAGTTTTTTATTCAACCATTCCTAAATAGTGTAAAGTAATTTGTATTTAAACTGGAATTTATTTTCAAAATTTAAAAACTTCCACAATTTCTCTCCTCCAGAGATTTAGATCATTAAAATCAAATGGGAGCCTTAAACACGTTTCCTGACCTCGTACTTATTGGAACAGGTCTCGTTTAAACTTCGAAGCGAGCCCGTTTGTGAACTTTCGGTACCAAGTTAGTTAATTAAGGGATTTCAGCCGAAATAGGAAGTTCTATTTCATGAATCCGTAAAAGAGGTCCTGTTTGTGAGTGGTCCTGTTTGGTGTGTCTTTTGTTAATTTGAATGGATAAAATCTAAAGTGTCAAATTTGGTTATATACGGTCGATAGCTAAAACTATAGTCGTGTATATGGTGGTGGAAGTGATTTGCGGACGTGATATGTAGCTCTTTACTAATATAACTTTTGTCCGTAGCGTGTCGAGACGCTATTACAGGTCGAATTTCGATTGTAAAATTTGTTCGTTTGCATACTGTCTAAAAAAGCTCCTGTCACTCGTGTCGTTCGTTTGTATACGAATTGAGCAGGCAGACGGAGATTTTAATTCGTCATTGTAACTTGTTCGTACTTCAAGTAAGACTGAAGGACGAACGCTTGTCCTATCTGTTCGATCATAGCACATAATGTTGACTTGAAAACACGGTACCATCGCTCGATCATGCCATTAAATTTTGGATTGTATCTAGTTGTTCTTCTTCGTTCAAAGTCGAGTAAGTTGCCTGTTGGTGAAACAATTGTGATTCGAATTATATGCCTTGGTCTGTAACAAAGAATTCTGACACACTATAACAAACTATACAATGAGAATAAACAGCAAAAGCAGCAATTATATAAGAAACTGGAATTGCCTCGGGCTATATAGTATAGCATAGTAGGCTGGCATGGAGCTATATGCAATGTGCAGATGGTTCTACGTAAATCGGACAATAACCGCATGTCGTAGAGATGTCACAATGGGTTAGTTGAGCAACGAATTTCACTTCCTAGATGCTCGATAACTGAATTCGCGCTTTGCACCTTCAGTTCGAGGTTTCGGCAGCTTCACCGTATGCGCATTAACCGTTCCTCGTGTTACCCGTCCTGGCGTATCAAATGGTGGTATTTTCTACCACCATCTCTGGAGTTTTGCAACATCTCTGGCAATATTGAAGAACCTGATGCACTGCATCTATTGAGGAACCCGAGTTTAAGTGAAGCTGATTTGGCCAATGCTTTAATGTGTTCATTCCATTTTAAATTATTGCTAATCTGAACACCAAGCAGACGAATTGAGTCACAACCCACGAGAACGTAGCCTTTTACCACAAAAGGCTGTTCGTTGTGACTTATTTTACGCGAGAATGTGCATATTTGTGTTTTTTCTCGTTAAATTTGACCTGATTTTTAACTCGCCACTAAATATTGTACTCAAATCGGAGTTAAGCGAAGTGACAACTTCCAGCCGTTTACCGTTTAACTCTGATGGAGTAGGCTCGACTTCGAATAAAATAGAAGACTGTATAATGTTGCATCATCGACAAAACTGTGGATAGGGTTCACAGTCCTATCCAACAAGTCATTAATATAAAACAAAGTTGGTGACGAAACTGATCCCTGAGGGCACCGGCAGTTGGGGAGTGTGTCGTTGATGATCTCCCATTTAGCACTACGTTGATCTTTCACGTTGATCTACGTTGGTCTTTGAGAAAGCTTCTTATCCACTTGATGTTCATCGAATCCAAGCCGTATGTCACAAGTTTACGAGAGTGAAGTTTGTCCTAAAACTGTCCTAACTTTTAATCTTGAGAATGTGGTAGTAAAAAAAACATATTCGTTATTATGAACAAACTTAGTTAATATACTTTAACTCTTTATTAAACAGTTTAAATATCTCACTTTTTACACCAACAATTGAAAACATTCCAATATTTCATTATTTTATTGTCTTATTTAATAATCAAACATGTTAATCTCACTGCCTAGATACAACTCTTCTAATTCAAATAATGATAAATTTAGTCCAGAAGCTATACCCAAGTCGAGACACATATTTTTGATTAAATGGGGACCCAATACAACTAATCAATATCATTTTGTTCGAATATTTAGGGGATACGACCCTTAGCACATCGATGTTTCATAGTCAAGTACATTTCTTATTGAACTTGAAATTCAAATAATTAAAAAGTTAGTCCAGAAGCTATACCCAAGTCGAGACTCATATTTTTGACTAGATGGGGATCCAATACAGCTAATCAATATTTTTTTTGTTCGAATATTTAGGGGATACGACCCTTAGCACATCGATGTTTCATAGTCAAGTACATTTCTTATTGAACTTCAAATTCAAACAAATCTAAGGTTAGTCCAGAAGCTATACCCAAGTCGAGACTCATATTTTTGACTAGATGGGGACCCAATACAACTAATCAATATCATTTTGTTCGAATATTTAGGGGACACGACCCTTAGAACATCGATGTTATTACATTATTTTGTTTTTTATTATTTTTTTAACTTGTTTTTTTAAATTTGAATAATCACAATTCACAGAATTTCTTGAAACATTTTTCATCGTTTCTAAATTTTATATCACTACACTTTTATCAATTGTATTTTATGTAGACACAATTTAAATTATCTTCACTAGAAAAGAAATCTATTACCAGTATACTATAAACCAAAAAAATTTATTTTCCGTTTTACGAAACCTTTTTTATTTCAGAAGTTAAAAATATAAAGAGCAAATAAAAACTATTAAACAAAAGTTTTTATAAAAATACATCATTAACTGATGTCATATTTTCTGTAATAAGTGATGTATTATCGACATTTATTAAAATAGTCAGTTTCTAGTATGTTCACTAACTACGAGTAAGTATTTAATTTGTGAAATATTTTTTTTTTCTCAGTTTTTACAGTCTATTGTTGACGCGTACCGTATCAACAATCTGACTCCACCGGTTTCGATCACGAGCCAGCTATTCATATTGTAACCAGAAGGTACAGATCGCTTTCTACGCCGTGGAGTCGTTGTAGCCAACCTCTTCGTCTACCGAAAGGCGGCTCTCCATTCAAAGATCGCGGTATCATTCGATTGGGATCAGCACGCAGAACGTGACCGAACCAGCGTACTCGCTGTCCTTTGATTTCATGCACGATATCAGGAATTTGCATTAAATTCCTGATTTAGTGATTGAAACGAACTCGGAATGTGCCATCAACGTCTCGTTTTAGTCCATATATCATACGCATAATTCATCTCTCGAATGTTAAAAGCCATCTTTCGTACTCAATCGTCCAGGTCTAACTCTCACATCCATACATGACAACGGGTTTGATCAACACTCTGTACAGTTTCAGATTATCCACATTTGCAAGATATTTTGATTTCAGCAGGGAACGTAGAGGATATAAAGCTTGATGCAAGCGGCAAGGCGAAACTTGATATCCTCTCTCACACTATTATCGTGAGTAATGACAGATCCAAGATACTTGAATCTCATCACTCCTTCAAAAGTGTGGTTTCCACTACTGAAATCAATTGAGTTTTAGTAACGAAAACCAGAGATCAGATATTTGGTTGTGGGTTCATTGATTTTAAGACCAAAGGTCGTATACCCTAAATATTCGAACAAAATGATATTAATTAGTTGTATTGGGTCCTCATCTAGTCAAAAATATGAGTCTCGACTTGGGTATAGCTTCTGGACTAACTTTATAATTATTTGAATTTCAAGTTTAATTTGAAATGTACTTGACGAAGAAACATCGATGTCCTAAGGGTCGTATCTCCTAAATGTTCAAACGAACTGGTATTGATTAGATGCATGAGATCCCCATCTAATAAAACATATGGCATTTTTATTAAAATTAGTTGAATTGCAGTATTTTTAATTTTAGTTAATAATTAATCGTGAAATTCGCTTTAGTTATGTTAAATAATTTTGATTACTTAATTTATCGTTTATAATGAATTTTTATATTACTTTTACTAACACATTCTAATTAGTTTTAGGATTAGGAAAATTTTCCTGTTATTGGACAAACGCGTGAAGTCTGTCCCTGATTTGTCTTAATATTGTTTTTGTAAGTTTAGGACAAAGTTTGGACTTCACGCGAATACAAGTTTACAAATGAGATTCTCATGCCAAACCTTGTTGAAAGCCTTGGATATATCCAAAGCGATTGCAAAGGCTTCTCCGTGGTGCTCAAGGGTGAGATTCCATTTATTTGCAACATACGTGAAGAGATCGGTTGTGGAGCGGCTTTCACGGAAGTGTTTTTGTTGATCTAAAATTATTTTATTAATCTCAAGATAATTCACCAGTTGTTGGTTAATGCATCTCAAAAACCTTAGCCACGGCTAACACAATTTATATTGGCCAGTAGTTTGAGGCGTTAGTTTTATCACAACCACGTTTAAGAACCGGTTGAACTAACGCACTCTTCCAGGCGTTCGGGTATTTACCTTCCTTATAAGAAAGCAGACAAATTTTATGTTAATATTAGAGCCAAGTCACTTGCAAAATCGTTCAATTATTGAACAGGAATTCCGTCAGATCCGGTGGCCTTATTTACGTTCATTGCCTTCAGGTTCCTGAAGACAATTTTTCGAAGTGAAGACGTTTGCCACTAATTCGGCCTTCAAATATGGACCCACAGTACTTGAACTGACTTGAAACTTAATCTAATTAAATAAACTTGGACAGCGCTAATTTTATGGATGGAATTTTAGTCGCGCAACCACCATAATAAAAATAATAATAATAAGTACTTAAGTGCGCTTGCTGTATCGAATACCAGTGAATACAAAGAGCTATTTCATGATAATTTGTCGAGCGATGAACACTAACATTGAAATTCGTTGCATACAACATACATGTATAATATCAATCGTGTGTCGGAGGTATCATATAATAATACAAGTCTCGAACACTTTCTCGAAATAGCAGCAGTTAAATTGAAAATTAATCTGAAATACAAGATTTGATTATTAAAAAAAAAATAAAACGATTTGATAACCAAAAAAAAATCAGTAGCATTACAAATTTTTGGTATAAAGTATATTGTTAATTTAATTTCGAGGTAATTTATAATTCTTCCATTTAAATTTTGCAATGCAACAAAAATAGGAAGTAGAAAAGAGATTTAAACGCGAAAAAAACGTTCGGCGAAAATAAATTAATTATTGTTTGAAAAGTTTTGAATACAAAAAAAAAAAACATCGCGCTTTATGTATAGAAAGATCAATAAGTTATAGTCACGATAATACAATAAAATAACATTACGAGTACCTACATACATATTATAATGTAATAGATAGTGAGAGTTTTTCCCGTGCTAAGTTGAATGTTGATCGGCACGTTCGTAATGCACATACCTATTATAATTGATGCTATTGTGTTGAATCAAAAGTTAATTGATTGATTTTGTATAATCGTCCTAATTGACTTCCCTGTTGAGCTATCTCCTCTCACTTACGAAAGTTCGACTTTTCTGACAATTTCCTTCAAAAGCGATGGAGTAACAAAATTTTCATAACCAGTCCGAATGAAAAAACTTTTATCCTCCTATGTGCATCCGTGCTTTACTCGGTTAACCGTGTCAAGAATCTGACTCCATCATTCGGCTGTATTATTCGGTTCGGATTAGCACGCAGAACGTGAAGAGCCAGCGTACTCGCTGTCCTTTGATTTCATGCACGATATCAGGAATTTGCATTGAATTCCTGATCTCGTGATTGGGTTCCTTGATATTGAGGGCGCCTTTAACAATGTAAAAACGAAGGCAATTTTTGAGGGATTGTCATTCATAGGGGTGGATTACAATGAAAGTGGTTTAATCCTTCGCATGCTTTGGTGCAGGATGGTTAACTCGGAGCTGGGAGAATCCACCGTCAGGAGGCGGGTGGCTAAGAGAACCCCACAGGAAGGTGTCTCGTCTCCTCTTCTCTGGAACATAGCAATCAATGGGTTGCTGTTAGAGCTGGAGAGAAAGGGAATCGGAGTGATTGCTTATACAGATGGCGTATCGATAGCTGTCTTTTTGAGAAATATTTAAACGCGTAGAATGAGATAATCCAAAATGCCTTCTTAATCATTATGAGGTGGGTCATCAGATGTGGACTGGCAATTAGCTAATCGAAAACTGAACTGGTACTATTTACTAGGAAACAATAAAATACCGGTAGTAGATCCACCTCTCTTAAATGGCAAGAGACTAGCTTTTACTGACAAGGCAAGATTTCTAGACGTAATCTTAGATAGTAAGCTAAGTTGGAAGCCCAACAGATTGGAAAGAGTAAACAAGGCTAATATAGCCATGTACTCGTACAGAAACGTCATCGGAAAGAGATGGGACCTGAAGCCGGAGCTGGTACACTGTCTATTCACATCCGTGTTAAGACCCGTACTTATGTATGGAGTGAGCGTGTAGTGGCCAGCTCTTGATAAAGTTTTATTTCACCTTTTTCCCGTCGATATTTATGATAAGCGGATGGCGGCGATTAAGGCCACCCGACTATCAGCCATATCTAAGTGGAAATGTCTTCAGACAGGACACTCGCCGATAATTAGATCGATGACTACGTTAAACCGAATTCCTGACACTCTAAAGTAGGAGCTGGAGTCTTTCTGTGAGAAACTGAAAGTAGATATATCAGTTGCTGGTACATGTTGCAGTGATCAGTGTCCCTGATCACTGCAGCATGTACCAGGCAGAAGTGATAGCGATTGACGAGGTCCTAAATTGGTTGAGACATAATTTGGTATCCTCGACTGATATCGCAATCTATGTGGACAGTCAAGTGGCAATCAAGTTGCTGGATTCTGTTTCTCTGAGGTCTAGAGTGGTGTTGGGTTGCCATTTTTCTCTGAATGAGATGAGTGAGCATTTCAACATTCAGACAGTCTGGGTTTCTCTAACTGCTATCGGAAAGGGCATAAAGGATAGACCCATTAAGGCACTCAAGACTGTGCTTAAAAAGGAGGCAGTAACTTAAGCGAATGAAAGTGGATGCACACCCTTTCATGTTGAGTAGCAAGGCAAGTCTGGTCAAAACTTGAAACCCTCAAAGATACTGAGCTACCGACGAAGCCGTGAACTAAAAATGGTCGGTGGGATCCTCACAGGACACTACCTTCTTTCAGAACATACAGGACACTACCTTCTTTCAGAAGGCTAAGTCTAGAAATGAATGACTTTTGCAGAAGTTGTGTGGACGATTAGGAGGAAGAGACGACAGTCCATCTCCTATGCTCATGCCCGGTTTAAGCACACAAAAGACACAAATATTTAGGTAAATTCTAAATGGACTGTCTCTTTGATCTCGAAAGCTGTAAAGTAAGATCCTGTGGTATCACAACGGATCGTCGGCGGTCTAAGTTTTACTGTCTATTTCCTCAGTCTGCCCAGTAACTTGGTCCACCATGGTGCTAATTACTCTTGCCTCTAGGATATATTCCAAGATAAAAATGCCTTTCGGAGAGCTACCCAGCATATGTGATGTAAGTTTGCATCGCATTCACCAATAATTGGGATATCATTACGGTTTGCGTACTCTACAGTTTTGATAAACCCTTAAGTAGGAGGATGAAACTCTCCATATGGGAAATAATCAGAGACCACTAGAACCTCACGTCGAGTACTCTGTTCCTTTACTTCAACGATGATGGATGATATATGAACTGAGTACAATATTTTAACACGTTAAGCTATAGTTATAACTTAAATACTAAAAGCATTTTCAGCCACACATCGGGTTCATGACAACTGGTAATTAAATGTGCTGAACGTTTTTCAATGCAACTATTTTATGAAGGCGTTCGTTTTCTTTGGTTATATGATGTGGATAACGAAAAACCTCCAGATCTTGTTATTTCATCAGCATTATTAACGGGTAAGACTGTAAACGGATAATCAACTTTGTATTTTGGCAATATTTTCTTTCGAACGGCATTGATCTTTCGAAGGCGGTTACCTTAGGGTGTTACTCAATACTGCAACAACGATATACCGGGTGTTTCTTTTAAACTGAGACGATCAAATATCTCGAAAAATAGCCACTCTACGGAAAGAATGTCCATAATCAAAATTTAATCATACCGCGGAGGAAATAAATTAGTGGAAAAAAAATAGTCCCCCACACCCTGCTTTGTAGGTGGGGCGGGGGTAACTTTTAAACTAAGATAGGAAGCCATGATTTTTATTGCAGACACGGATTCCACGACTAAAAGTACGAATTAAATATTAAATATTTTGTTCGGTTCATGACAGATGGCGTTGTAATCGACGAAATTAAAATTTTCAATTTCTTCTTCTTAGAACACACGCATCCGATTCTGCAATACGTTTGAAATCAAATTCGTCATCAAAACAATTTATTCAGTTTTGTAAATCACATTTAACGTTTGTGTTATTTCTAATCTTTCGTAATTGCAAAATAAACGATAAAATACTTTAGAATGGAGCGTTTAACTGTTGCAGAGAATATTGAAATGGTTCTGGTTTATGGAGAAGCTGGCAGTAATCTTGAAAATGTTGTTGCTATTTACGCTCAACGTTTTCCGGATAGGATTCGTTCACGTGCTTCATTTGGCCGTACTATCATTACTGATGGAAATGTTCAACCGAAAAAGAGGACCCGTAGAGCAACAGTCACTGCAGAAAATAATGAAATTGCTGTATTGGCAGCAGTGGCTCATAATCCTCATGTTATGTACACGAGAAATAGTTCACGATTCCGGATTGTCCCTCACCAGTGTTTGGAGAATTTTAAAACGGCACAAGTATCATCCATATCATGTGTTTTTACATCAAGATCTTCATGGCCCTGATTTCCAAAAACGGGTAACTTTTTGTCAATGGGCACGTGAACAAATACTGACGAATCGTCTTTTATAAACCATGGAACGGTAAATCGACATAACATACATTATTGGAGTGTTACAAATCCGCACTGGCTTCTTCAAGTTGAACATCAGCGTCCTTGGACTGTCAACGTGTGGTGTAGTAAATTGGCAACAAAGTCATAGGCCCCCACATTATTGAAGGCCACTTGAATGATCAAATGTACCGAAACTTTTTGGAAAATGAACTGCCAATATTATACTTGAAAATTTGAGCTTAGAAGTGAGACGGAACATGTGGTTTCAACATGACGGTTGTCCTTCACACTATTTGGTGGTGGCACGTGAAATACTTGATCGTGATTTCAATGGTCGCTGGATCGGTAGAGCTGGTCCAATAAATTGGCCCGCCAGATCACCAGATCTTACTGCGCCAGATTTCTGTTTGTGGGGCTATCTCAAAGACAAAGTTTACAAACAAGAAACAACACATGAGAACATGATTGAGCGAATCAGAAATGCGTGTGCTAAAATTCAACCAAACACACTTCTCAGTTGTGTACAATCATTTGAAATGCGTATTAATAAATGCATTGAAGTCGCAGGCCATCATTTTGAACACTTTAGTCGTAGAATCCGTATCTGCTATGGGGGACTTTTTTTTTGCACTAATGTATTTCCCCGCGGTATGATTAAATTTTGACTATGGACATTTTTTCCGTAGAGTGGGTATTTTTGGATCGTCTCAGTTTAAAAAAAACACCCGGTATATTTAAATAAATAAAATATTACAAAATTAACCAAATCGAGAAGTATAGAAATGTCATAGTTTTCCAAAAATTATCTGTAACGACCCATAAATACATGATTGGCCAAAAATTGGCAAGATGACAAATGTTATTAGTGATGGGCCATCATTTTAGTTAAGATATGCAAAAACAATCCATTTATAAACCATCCATACTCAATAATTGTAACACTTTGACTAAAATATAAACCGGAACCCATATCTGAAACAGTGGTTACATAATTTTGCAAATGGTATAACTATAACTATCAACACGCAACAAAATATGTGTTGGCGATCTGAATTTCTATTTCAATTGAAAGTGAAATGTAGAAACCAAAACAATTTATACGATAATTCATTGTCAATCATCGACCACTGCTCAAGGCGAGTACATACTGCGGTTGAATTGTGGTCCAACACGTTTTTTGATTGCCATCGCATATTTCACAGATTTTCATAGACAAACAGTAGGATGATTACAAATATTTCAATTACGATACATTGACGAATACTGTGTTACCAAAACGAACATTACAGCCAATCTATTCAAAATCGAAAGAAATTTCTCTTTAGTCGGTCTGTTACGTATGTTACGTAAAGTGTATGACTGTCCATTTGAATACGTATGTATATATGTACAAAGTGTACGTTGGACTTGGAATAAGCTTTTAAAGTAAAATAAAAATGCTCCAAATTAAAATTAATTAATAAACCCATTTTGTTTTTAATTTTTGAAATTAAATTAAAATGTTGTTATTCGGCTATGCTATTGGTTGTCCATACACACAAAAAAAAACTGTCGTTTAGAAATCCAAAGTGTTAATTTTATTAGTATCGCGTGCGATTGGGTTTTTTCCTGAAGTGCGAGTTACACACCTGTGTGCGTACATACACACGAGATGGGTACTCTCGCACATCTGTAAAGAAAAAAGAAAATACTCGAATACATATCCGCCAAATCGAACAACAACTTTAATAAATTTGCGTTTACTTGTAACATTGGACATGACAATGAACTTATTTAAGAGAATGGCCTAATTATAAATAATCGCATTGAATGGTTATAGTTTTGATCCAATTTGCTTTAAGCCAGTATACTTATGATAAATATGAATCGTGACTCTTGCATATATTTACGTTCTATATTCGCCCTGTGGATGAGAGCATCCATGTTTCGTAAATATTTTGAACGAATCACAAGGCCCATAGAACACTACCACACTATAGGGAGCTTGTCGTAGGAGGCAAAAAAATATGGTTGGATTCCTGGGCTGACGATCCGCATCCGTAAAAAAACAACAAATGTTAAAAAATGTCAACAAACGAAAAAAATCGGATACCTCTGAAACAACAATGACCCCCACTTAAGTACCCGGACACGAGATTGAGGATCTGCACATGAAAAGTGCAGTCACTTAGAAAACCTGGCTCGTTTGACGGCCTTATCACTTTTATGAAAATCGATGACCTAAAAGTGGAGACCATGTGTCTCAAGGCTACATAATTATTACACAGTGGAGATGACCTCGGCAGATTGTGTCGGACTTCCCAGCAGTCGATAATCGAATGTGTAAGCTTCTTTTGCACATGAGCTCAATAACTGAGCACAACGTTAGATTGGTAATTGGTAAATTTTAATGCTAGATCTGGCCGAAATCAGCCTAACTTATGATATAATACAGATCCATACTTCCGATAGGCAGTGACCATTATCTGGACTTCGTACAAGTCAGGGAGGACAGGGGAATTTACAACGCAATTCTCCTGTGAAGGTCTGATAAATGAACAAACGCAACGAAAATATCAAGATCTTGTCAGCAATAGTATTTTGCGATCTAATTACCAATCTGAAGAAGTGAATAGTGTCTGGGAAGTATTGAAAACATCGGTTGTTTTGCTCGGTTGAAGAAATAAAGAAGTTCAGGCTTGGATGACAGCTAAATGCATTTTTAGACAGAAGAAGTGCGAATGGTGGAAGGCCAAGGTCTTAAGAGTACAACAACTCAGCAATAAGCACAATTCGCGTGGTTTCTTTAAAGGAGTCACTGAATGGTACATACCTTAAGATCTCGGTTAACTGCCATTCGAGACCAGAATTAAAATCTCTGTGTTAACGTCGATGCAGTACTCGATACACGGTGTGAACATTTTTCTGTCCTACTTAATGTTCCACATGTATCACAAGCTGTATTTGAATACCCTCAAATACGGACGACGGAAATGTTCATTAAGGATCCGTTCTATGAGGAATTCACCATGGCCATTCAGAGATTTAAGAAAAATCGTTCACGAGGGGTTGAGTTTATTAATTCAAAGCTCTTTATATTCTGAAGGCTAACTTTGTGGAACTGTATTGGTATGGTAAAATGAAGTTATGCCTGACGAATAGAAAGTGTCCGCGTTATTCCCATTATTCAATAAGGGTGATCGCTTGAAGTGCTAGAATTATCGCGTTCTGGCTCTCGTTTGCAGTGCATACAAGTTGTCATACATTATCTTGGGAAGAATTACTCCTCTGGCGGAGGAAATTTTCGGTGTCTATACATATATCGTGCATCAAATCAAAGGACAGCGAGTACGTTGGCTTGGTTACCTTCTGCGTGCTGATCTAAACCAATTAATACAGTTAATTTGAAGGGCGAGCCGCCTTTCGGTTGGCGAAGATATCGGAGTATTGGGTGATCGGGCATCTTCTAATTGCTTGCAACAGTATGAAGAGCTGGCTCGTGATCGAAACCGATAGTGGCATGTAAAAAGCATGTCGTGGCATGCCGTGAGAAGGAGGAAGAGAGTTGAATTTATTCCATTCCATATTATAACCTTTTTCCTATTATGATGTCCCCAAAGGATCACCCAAATTTGTAGCAACCCAAGCAACCGTCTTAACACACCATCAATTTTGGTGGGTTAACTTCTAAAACTTCTAATGAAATTTCAAGATCACCACCGTAATGGAAGGCGACTGTATACCGACTAAAGTAGATTCCATAAACCTTTTGTATGTGGTATTCACTGATCGGAATGATGTTGCGGAGCAGAGCCTCCATGTGAAGTGGAGTCAACGATATGTTATATGGACGGATCAAAGATTGACGGAGGACAGGAATGGGTATTTTTAGACACGACCTGGCCATATCCAAGTCTCTAGTAGTGAACGTTGTATTCTAAGCAGAAATGCATTCGCTATAACTCTGCGCAAAGGCTGGTTTAATCAAGACCTAGTGCAAGGATTTTAATTCTATCTAACAACCAAGCAACCTTATAGGCACTCAAGTCAAACACCTACGAGTCAGAGGTGGTTTTCTCGATTTCTTTTACTCGACAAACCAGAAATAAGAAAACTATTATGTGGGTGCCGGGGTATACTGGAACTGTGGGAAATGAAGCCTCTGATGGCCTGGTTCATCTCGATGTGACACTAAGGTCGTGATTCACAACATTGGGGCAGAACAATTAATCCTATTGAACTGATGTCAACATTAGTGAATAATATTGACGATTTCATTCAGACCCTAAACATAAACTAGAAAACTAGAGTATATAGGGAACATACTACTTTTGATACTGGCGTTTCCAATATTTTTCAGAATTCCAACAGTTTCATTACTATACTGGTCTTCGGTACGTCGGTTGTAGCTCAATGGTTAAAAGAGTTTCTCATCACGCCGCAGTCTCGAGTTCGATTCTCGCTATTGACAAAAAATTAAGATGCACCGGAAGACAATAAAAATCGTTGAGCTTACCAAATACGTATTAATGGTTCGTGAGGTACCAAATACGTATTAATGGTTTCTAGTTAATATGCGGTTATAGAGTTGTTTACTTTGTTACAGTTTAACAGTTTCGTTTAATATGAAGTGGACAGATCTATAGATTTTCAACAATTTTTTAACATTGTTATATTGTTTTATCCTTCATGTGATAGTGCAACATGGTTTTGTTGAAGTTGTGATAAATGATGCTGGGTGCTGTAATCGTGACAGCGAATGATGAATGGTGGGAGTTAAACTTTGAACTCCACAGAGTGGCATTGATTGACAGCTAGGCGCTGAATCAACCAGCCGATGAAGACGTTTGTCTTGAAATGTAAGGCATCTTTTGTATGTGATCTGTAATGTTCGTTTCGCTAGGCCGGTTTCGATCTGATGACGTCATTGATTCGTTGAGTGATCGAAAAGATCAAATCCATCTCATCAGGCATATGCGACCGGACTTGATGTATGTTGCATTTCGTTTTCTATATATACTGTGAGGCTATGTTGTAACAGTTCTAGCGAATTTACAGAATTTGACTCGAAATCTTTTTTCGATTATTTTTGAGAATATTAAGTGACTATTCGTCGTATTTGTGAACGCCACAGTTTCAATGTTTGTATTAGCCATCAACAATAATACTGAATGGCCATTTGAAGATGAGATTGGTTTATTTTAACCATGGCTCGTTTGGTGTGATATTTATCTCGGCGGCTTTAAGTTTGAATATTTAGATTAGAATTTTAACTAGCGCTCATGTAATCAATGCAAGAGCCCTGAGAAAATTGGAATGAAATATTAGTCATAGTGTTTGTTTCTATATTTGCAATCATATTTACTTAGAACCATCTGCACATTGCATAGCTCCATGACATCCTATAGTACTGACATGGAGGATGGGTTGGCCCATGAATTCTGCACTCCAATATAGGGGGTCATAGATGTGTTCATTCTCACCACCGATCGTAATCTTATGGTGAAGAATCCCTTTACCATCCTGCCCCTATCGGGATTCGAACCCGGTACCTCCCGCTCCAACTGCCGCAGCTTTAACCACTGCACCACCTGGGCGGTGAAAAAAATAGTTCGAATCATTATTTTCGCGTGAAACAAATTTGTAGAGTTTATGCGCGCCATCTTTGGTGCATTGAACTAACTATATTTTTTGCACTAATGAACTGAGTACTGCTTAGTGAAAACAGAAATGAATTTTTTTCTTTCTGAGTTCACTTTGGTAAAATCGTATGGAAATTTTACGCGAAATCGATCTGAGTACTAGCCTTTAATATATAATCATTAAGTTGGCATATTGGCGCGTCTAAACAGAGAGACGTTGAGATAATATTTAAAAACGAATAAATATAATTAATTACTTGATAAATAAAGCAGATAATATAGAAAATCTATGCCAGCCAGTTAAAGTGACAACAACTTAATAATAACATAAAACCACAAATTAAGTGGTCACGTAATAAAAAGTTGAAAAAGAAATGACCAAAAAGTCGTTAAACCAAAACAATTCAAAACCGATTTTAGACAAATCTCTTTAAGAAAATATTTAAGAATTATGCAATCCGCCTTTAAAAAAATTTCAATGGGCAGTTAACAATGTCTAGTACAATTGTAAGTTGAATTTATTGGTTGATATAGGGAATTTAATGTTTGCGGATGGAAAATAAAAAACATGAATTAATGAAAAGTTTACTTTCACTTTATGTGAAAAGTGTCGACGATTTTCTTTTGAACAATTTTATTAGTTCCGAATACAATAATTCTCACATGCATTATAAAATCCATTGTACATAATATAGTTTCGTGTATATAACTTGAACTTGAAGTTGAAGAATAGATCAGTTTTCCGTGTTAGTAACATGGCATTGGCATGCACACGTTAGCTATAACTATTTATAGCTAACAGGTCGATGTCCTTTCGTACAATTTTCTATATAAATTGTTGTATTACTTGTACAGTATTGTTGTTGGGTTGGCATCACTTAGATTACAGACAATCATAGTGGATTTTTTAATCTCAATTGTTTTGGTTGCTGGAATTCAGTTAGGACCTGCATAATAACGTTAGAGGACAGACGTTGGTATTCTCAGAAATAAAAGAGGTTCCGTTTGTGGTCTATGGGTTATGCTGATGTTTTGAGCAAGATTTGTATCAGAAAAAAGTCGATTAACCAAGTTTCAATACAACAATTGAACAGATGATCTGCTGGACCTATAAAATTTGGCTAATCGATGGTGAATATTGCTCCTCGTTCTTTTTTAAAGTCTTTTGTTGTGCGAACCATATACACTCGGCTTACCCAATTGATGAAGAATAAAATAAAACTACAAACGTATTATGTGTCCCATTTCCGATGCAGAACTTTACGAAATCGGTTGAAGATAAAACAGTGTCACTATTACTTCAGGAATCACATAGGTCGCAAAAAATGAACTATGTGTTTGATACTACATGCTGATAGATGAAGATGAAACATACGAGTTTACTAAACCAAAAAAACTCTTTTGGCTGAATGTTCTAGCAAAATATATGTAAGTTTCTTTCCAAAAATGTATCAATCTTTGGGTCTGCTCAGGCCGATATTCTTGATACTATTCCAAAAACGAATCACCTCTTCATCGACACCCTCTTCTTTAATGAAAGCTTATTCAATTCGAAGAGCTTTTTGTGGTTGGTTGATATTACCACTTCTTTAACGAATGTTAAGTTATGAAACATCTGGTTGATGAACTGGCGATCATTGGAAGAGTTTTACGAATTTCGATGTCCGGTGGTTTTTGATTCCATACTATGAAACTGTTCGTTTTAAACATTATTTTTGGACGATGCCTCTATTTCCTCTTCATGTTTACATATTATTAGACCAAAAGACATCTACTATACAAGTCTTATTATATTTGTTGTATTTGCTTAACGATTGATAACACCAGTAATATTGATGATGATTATTCGTCCGATTAATGAGACTATACAGTCGATATCGTCCACAAAATCAGACTGCTGGATAAAAATGAAAAAATGTACACGAAAAATTAGGATTTCGCACTCGACGCTACTTAATTTGCTGCTATATTCACGATATGCTCCAGATTATGTTCCAACCACATTTTGTGATCGCTAAAACTTATTAAAAACATACAACCCTCGTATATTTTTGAAATACTATAACTATATACTTATTGACGGAAAACTAACCTTGATGTTTACCACGAGAACTTTGCCCAACAATGCACCTGAGAGAATTGCTGTCTTGATTCTAACCTTTTTCAATAAAGGAGGGAATTACTTAATAGTTTGCCAAACAATCAAATTTGTATCCAATGGCTTAAAGTTCTTAAACCGCCCTTCACCGTGTCTATACTGAGACCGTTCGAGCCATATATACATAGTTTGTCTGTGCACACAATTTGTAGGGTAACGAATGATTTAACAACAAACTCTCTTAAACACTAGCTACAACCACAAGGTTATAACAAAACAAATCTTGAGTAAATATATATCAGTTGGTGACGACGAAGAAGCCAATCGGTGACGTGGTCCTTTGATGGAGTGGTTAATTCATAAACAAACCATGTTATCGTTATAAAGTAACCGTAAGTTATCGATTTGGCTAGAGGACTGAACTAAGTTAGGAGATTAAAAGCAAATTTCGAAACAACTGGGAAAGTTTCTTCTCGAATACAAATGGCATAACTATGAACAAAAGAAACAAAAGCTTTATCAACATATCAGTGATTAATTGAGGAGCATCTTTAGACTATACAACTACAAAGTATAATACTAGATAATGTCTTTACTATAGGTAATAGTGTTCATGGAAAATATTTTGGACATTCAAACTTCTATTAAATCCAAGTAAGAAAGGAAAAGTATTGGAGCAAAGGATAAAGGACGACCCAGTAGTCACACTAACAGGGCATCATGTATTTATCATAGATAAAACAGGATATGAAACATTTCATCCAAATCAGTTTTTTTATTGCTAATAACGATAGCAGCAAGGCTATTAATGCAACATTGATGCAATTGGCAATGAATGAAAAGAATAACTATATGCAATAGCAGCAGGATCCTGAAAAGAGATTTTTACGTAGATAATCTATTAACTGGGGGTGGCAGAGTTCAAAAGTCATAACTATATCCAACAACAAATATCAAGACTAGCAGTAAGCGGCGGATTTCCACTTCACAAAAGGGGTGTCAAATTCAGCAGAGTTTTTAACTAATGTTCCAAAGCATATACAAGCAAAGGGAATGATCAATTTAAAAATCAACGACATAATAAAACCACGAGGGATCTTTTATAATTCTGAAGCAGACACTTTTGAATTTGACGAAGAAGTGACAAAATGTTTACTGTTATACAATTCATCAATACTATTTGATGCTGTTTGCTGGCTATCACCAATAACGATAGCAGCAAAGCTGTTAATGCAAGAGGCCTGGCGAGCTTAAATGACTGGGATGATAAAGTATCACCGCAGCAATAGAACAAAAATGGAAATAATTCAAGACCGAATTGGGCGAATTAGGTCGAAAAAATCAGAGTCGTCCCAATAAAGAAAATACTAACAGTTCCAAAATTGGAACTAAGTGCAGTGCACTTGCTATCCAGGCTTCTGAGTTGTATCCAAAACACTATGAACTACCAAGATTAAGAAATATTCGCTTCCAAGATGAAAAAATATTCGGACTCTACAATAACTATGAGTTGGATATTAGGCGACGTCAAAAAGTTAAAAATCTTTTTGGCTAATCGAGTATCTCAGATTAGAGATAATGGACCTCGGGTTTCGTGGAATTACTTACCAACCGATATAAACCTAGCTAATTTTGCAACAAGAGGAACAGCAGCGCATACAATTACCACATAAAACTCGATATGGACGGGGCCATCCTTCTTACATGCAAACTAAGACAAATGGCTATCGACACCATTGTACGAGTGCTGTCAACCACAATCCGACATTGGTACAAACAATACTGAAGACATCACTTGTCTCACAACAGTCGCTCAGTTAAAATTTAATTGTTTAACATTGCCACAGAGTTAAACCATTATTAAGTACCCAGAACCTGGTTTTCTCGGAATCAGGGACTAAATCACCATGAGGTTGCTACCTCCCTAATCTGAAACAGATTCATACAATTCAAGCGATTTCGAAGCTATCGATATTATAATACTCCAAAGTGGTATATGGCAATCAGTCTTAAAAAATGTTTAAAACAATTGAGGAAGTATCTTCGACATACTCGTAGTTGTTATGATTGCATACAGTCCAAATAAACATACGAAGATACCCGACATTATCAAGGTCATCAGTTGATCCTCAAATAGGAATCATGATCCAAAGCAATCGAGATCCAGTATTTGGGGAGAATATGAAGGACGAGACCACAAGAAGTGCTCAAACATTTTGTCATTGTTCAGAATGTAACTATTCAGGGAAAATGTCTCGTGATAATACCCATCAAGTTCCTCAAAGTGCGTCTACCAGAATTCAAGAAGGAGTGGGATTGTTCCGTTTCTTCTGATGCAGACCTTCAAAGTGATAGTCGATATATCTCTCTTAAGAGATAATAACGTCACTCTTAGTGCGGGCAATTTATCAGCCAATTTGTTTTCTTGCATACTCATGAAACTAATGTATAAGAAGTTAACCCGAAAAAACCTTTTAATCTCGAAAACTCTTTTTACTGAGATATGTGACTTTGGTAAAATATATCTACACCCGAAAAAAATGTAGTGTCTTAGAGGTGTCAATATAGTTACAGTACTTTGTAATTTTTACCGTTAGGTTAGGTTAAGTAGAGTGGCTGTTATAGCCCACTTAGATCGACGACGGTCCGTTGTGATACCACAGGATCTTACTTCCCTATTACACTTAAGAGAACCAGTTTAAGCTACTTATGTAGCGTGAAAAGTATCATACCTTACAGTTTTCGAGATTTAACAATTTCGAGTCCATTAACAATGTACCCAAATATTCATGTCTTTTGTATGCCAAAGCCGGACAAGAGCATACTACTTCTGCAAAAGTCATTAGCCTCCTCGTATGTCCTCCAAGTAGGCAGTGTCCTGTGAGTATCCCACTGATCGTTTTTAGTTCACGTATTCGTAGCAAGATCAGTGTCTTTGAACGGTTCTAGTCCAGCTTTGGACAGATTTGCCTTGATACCGAAGATGAGAGGGTGTTCGTCCATCTTTCATTCGTTGAGGCTATACTGCTTCATTTTTAAGCTCAGCCTTAAATGCCGTAATGGGCCACCCCAACATTGTCCTTTCCGGTAGCAGTTGGAGAGTTGTACCATGTCTTGCTAGTTCGTCCGCCCTGCAGTTCCCCAGCGGCCACCCAACGCCACTCTAGACGTCAGCGAAACAGAATCCTACGACTTGATTGCCGCCTGATTGTTCACATAATTATTACCATTAACCATATAGAATACTAATTAAAAATACAATTGATCTTCTTATGAATTTTACAGAAACGATATGACAGATGTCTCCCTTAATCTCTCTATAGTTATAGCTCAGTCCATCATTTAAGAACGTAGATCCAGAAGCCCATTAATAAATCACGGAGATCTATGATTAATACTATACACGTTGGGTTATCCCAAAATTCTTTCCCAAAAAATAAATAAAAATCATATGGCAACACTAATACAATAAATACCCGCTTACACAAATGTGAAGTAACCCAGTTTGATGGGTTTCTGGAGCTATAACTATATGCCACTTGAGGAAGACATCTGAAAGGTTTTTTCGGACTAACTTCTTATCCATATCTAACTATGGGTATCAAATTAAGGCTAACTTAATTCAGACTGCCATCTGCTAGGTGATTTCAACTGGATTCTTACAAACTGTTTAAGATATACTTAATCCTATAAAAGATATAGCAGTTCAGAATGGCGAAACATACTGACTACTGGCGATTCTTCCGAATAACCTTTGATCTTTCACTTTACTATTCAAAACATACTTTTAATGAATCTTCTGCCAAAATACATGTACATATATACCTTGAAATTACATAATAATAATAATGTTCGTTCGTGACATTAACTTTCACTCACTTCGAACAGGTCGAGTATATACAATACAAAACAATAAATCGATACTTTGATATATTGTCATGATCTAATAAATTAGCTATTCTCGATGTTATCGCATAGTATCATAATATGTATGTATGTTCAATTGAATATAAAAATAAATAAGAAATAAATAATAATAATATGTATAATAATAAAAACAAAGCGAAAAAAATTAAGCGAAAGTAAAAAAATAAAACTTTAAAAAATAAAAGTGGTGTTGGAGAAATTATGTACGGTGGTATGATGACCCCACCATTTTCTTATACTTACCAAAAAATTATAAATTTCCCCTTCAACACGTTCCACTTTATAGACAACGATCGAGATTACCAAACTCATCATGTGAACGAATTGTTTTGTGTGTGTGGGGAGGTAGAAAAAAAATTGTTGTTTGACTATCGGCTCCCTATATATAATAGCTATGGTTTTGATAAAAAATTCGTCAGACAGTTACCATTAATTCCTCAACAAGGAATATAAGTTTATATTAATTAACAAGTCATCCATTGTCGGGAAACATGAGGACCCGGTGGAGTCTTGTGGTTAGTTCACGCATATAAATATTTTTACATAGTGATAAGTGATATACTCTCGTATGTATACAAGTGAAAAAATTTTACCAACATGGATTATTTAAATCGCGATCGAATTATTGTTGGTGGAATTTCGGCATTTTGATATACATGTCAAGTGAAATTATATATACATACATATATCTTAAAGAAAGTGTCAATTTTGTGTGCAATACATTTAATTGGATAAATATAAATTTTAAATAACCGTGACATTGTGATAAACACAAAACGCGATATTTTATTAGTTAATTAACACGAGCGTGTTAAATCTCGTGACAATGAATTAATTTAATACTCGAAAGAAATGGACCATCACGTTTAGGCATTTTCTAAATTATACAATACAATATTGTACTCGTCGATCATGGTCTCTCGCAAGTGATCTCATATAATGTATAACGAAAGTGAAAATTATTTATAATTACGCGAAAATAATTCGCGTATACCTTTCTAAATATACAAGAATACTATCAATGTAATAATTTTCGACTCGATTGAGCCCACATGTAACATAATAATATATGTCGTCATTTTAAGTACTAGTGAAAGTATATATATAAAATCTCAACTATTTCATAATAGAATAAAATAAGTAATATACGCAGTTAGAATTGACTTGAGATGTAATACTTAAGATCGTCGATCATTAAATGTCATTTTTCGACTGATTTAATACGATGATCGAGCAGAATTCTCATTTCAATTACTTTCACTATATATACAATGTTTTCGTTTAAAATACCATAGATCATCAATTTATAATAACAAGATGATCACGATCAAGGACAAGATGTTTTACTTTCTATTTATGAGTAACTGTATATATAAAGAGTTGCATAACGTTCGTGTATATCCGGGAAATTTTTTTTATTTTTGTTTTTTTGTAGTTTAAGATCAAATCATTAAAATATGTATCTGCATATAATAACGATCGAGTTGGGTAATTCACAACACCCGTGTAATTTTTAACACAAATTCTTTTTTTTTGTTTTTTGTATCATCATCATATATAAAACAATAGAATAATCTTTTGACGGAAATTGTTGGTTGGTCTGCGGATGGGAAGTATGATAATTTTAGTGAGGAAATCAACAATTCTCAGCACTGTTATGAAGTTAGGCATTATTTATATGTAAAACGAAAATATTACAAAATAATTATTTTAATCAGATTTGTACCAAATAGTAAACACTTTCACCGTTGCCATAATAAACTACTGTGTTTGCGCGTTCTTAATAAGGAGCGACAGTTATTTTACATTTCTTAATCTTACATAACGATATTTTAATTTATTATATTAATTAATAATTTCATTTTGTTTCGTTTTATTTATGTTTGGTTGAAAAATAAATCTTGACAAAATAGATTACCATAAGAAATGTAACTTTCTTTCAAAGTCGATGAAATGGAAATTTCTATATACGGACTCTCTTATTGATCTTGTATTTATCAAGTAATTGTTAATTATTATTAATTCAATTATAACTTATCAATATATTTATATTATATTTGTTAATCACGAGTTCAAAATGGAAATTAATTTGAACACATAAATAATTATTTAGGGCCAATGTTATAGATGTACGCTCTCCATTCTTACAGTGCAAGGTTATGTTATTGCAAAAATAAAAATTTCACTTTTTTTCATTCTTAGATAATTGTTTATACATTTATAATTAAAAATATCTTATGTTTGTCCATAATTTCACAGATTGCTCTCGGTGTGATTGCCCATATAGCATTGGTTTCAACCAAAGCTGTATTCGATCAAACACCAGCCGAATCACAAGTGAATAATGTACAAGTAGCACAACAACGATATGATTTTGGTCCATCAGCTGGAGGACATGACGATCATCACCATCACCATGAAGAGCATCATGATCCGGGATACTGGAAAAAGAAATTGACATGGAAAGAAGGATGGAAAAAAATCTGGAAGCCAGGTAAGAAACAAATTTGGAAACCAGCATGGAAAAAAATCTGGAAACCAATTTGGGTGCCAACACAAAAAGCCGTATGGAAAGATATACAAGTACCAGCATGGAAACAAATATGGAAACCGATTTGGAAAGAAATACAAGTGCCAGTGTGGAAGGAAATTCAAGTACCGGATTGGAAGAAAATCTGGAAACCCATATGGGTTCCAACTAAAGTGCCGGCATGGAAAGAAATTCAAGTTCCAGACTGGAAAAAAATAAATGTACCAGTGTGGAAAGAAATTCAAGTGCCTGCGTGGAAAGAAATTCAAGTGCCAGCGTGGAAACAGCTTTGGGTGCCCGAATGGGTCAAGGTTGGTATTCCAGGCGAAAAATATTTGGGTAAGGACCATAGCGGATGGGAGTACACTAGTCATGATTTATGGAAAAAGAAATTAATTTGGAAGCCCGTTTGGAAAAAATACTGGAAAACGGAAAAGAAACAAATATGGGTGCCAAGTAAAAAACTCGAATGGAAAATTGAATGGAAACAAATTTGGCGCACAGAAAAGAAACAAATTTGGGTCGATGACAAAAAATTGGCATGGAAAGAGGCGTGGAAACAAATATGGCGTCCCGATAAAAAACTAACTTGGGTACCAGACAAAAAACTCGAATGGGTAGCCGCATGGAAACAAATTTGGAAAACATCACAAAAACAAGTCTGGATACCAGACAAAAAATTAGAATGGAAAGAAGATTGGAAACAAATTTGGGTACCAGATTGGAAAGAAATTTGGTTGCCAGCATGGAAAAAAATCTGGAAACCTGTATGGATTTCGGAATGGTTCCCAAGTCCCGATCATCATGATCATCATCATCCCGAACCAGCTCACGGTTGGGATCGTAAGGACGATGCGAGCAAAGTTGTATGGAAACGAAGTGACAATACACAACCGCAACAAGGCGTAGTTGGTCCTGTACAAAATCAGCAACAACCAATCACACCAGCGGTTAACCAGGCGGCTGTTTCAAATTACAAATCGCCATGGTAATTCTCAATTCCAAGTCATATAAATATATATTAATTTTAGTTAAGTAAACCATTGAGTCAATTACAATACTTTATGTAAATATTAAACATTCCTCTTATCATCAATCATCTCATCAAAAATCATCATTCATCGAATATGAAAAGAAATTGATAATAATTTCTTATCATTCATCATCATATTGATTATCAATGATAAGCACATAATTCCATATCATCAATGTGTGCCTCATTTCCATTCCATCGATCATTGATCATTTCTATACCAACTCACATTTGTTTTTTAATTATATATTGTTGTGTTTATTATAATTATTATTATTATTACGTTTTTTAAATTAATTAATTAAATGACTTATATTATATATTGTAATGTATATATAAGTAAATTTGTTATAATTTTTTTTATGAAAAAAAAATCGAAAAAATACTTTAAAAAAAAGGCAGGTCAAAATATGTATTTTATTTTGTCTAATATTTATTTTAATTTTTAATTTAATGTTCAAAAATTAAAATAAATTATTATTTAAGAAATGAAAATGTTAAATTGTTACAGAAATATAGAAAATTTATTAAGAAAAAAATTGTTATTTAATTATTCCTATAATGGCCTTATATTTTTCGGGAAATCGTGATATCTTTCAATTTGGACTACGACATGTATTTTGTTTCTCCGAATAGAGCAAATGTGACCGACCAGATAGCGTAGTGGTTAAAGCTGAGGCAATTGTCCCGATAGCAGCATGGTGCAAACGGAATTTTTTAGCATCTGATTACGATCGGTGGTGTTAATTGTAGGACTAACCCATCTTCCATGTCAGTACAATAGGCTGACATGGAGTTATGGAATGTGCAGATGGTTCTAAGTAAATCGAACCTATAGCCGTACGTCCTCGATTTGGATATGACATGACGTTAAGTAGGACGTAAATAAGCAAACCGCAAAAGTTAGTTAGTTCTTAAATTGAACTACTACATAACCAAAATATGAGCGTCCAGTTATATAGGTTTGATTAATTTCCGTTGCATTTTAACGTTCATATATCAATCGAACGATTCTATACTTTGCACGAACTAGAAGATTTCGAACCATCTAACGTACTATTTTAGTCTTCATTATACTAAAGTCTTCATTATACTTATATTGTATGAACGCGGATAGAAGAAATAAAATCCGAGAGTAGAGATATATCTCTATCCGACGATTTTATTTTTTTCCGATTGTATGAACAAATTTTCTATCTTCCGTTTATAGCAGTTTTACAGCAGTTTTTATGCACTATTTCAATATTTTTGACGTTTGTGATTTTAAATATTTGAATATTTGTGATTTTTGATAAATATTCAAAGCGAATAGTTTTGCGAATATAAAATTCAAGTTTAGTGTTCATTATTGAATAAAATTAAATTAAAATCATATATTTTCATTTAAATTTTATTATTGTTAATGCAAAATGTAAGTACGAATTACTATAAACAGAATACAATAAAAGGATAATGTAATATATTAATAGAGTTTTGATTTAAATTTTGTTTATAGATGGAATCTTCGTCATCATCATCTACATCGGATTCGGAAATATTGGAAGCTCGAGATATAAGTATGGTGGGAGGAATTCGACGGCCAAAAATCTATAAGGATTATAATATTTTTATTCTGATGAGGAATTTCGAAAACGATATAGATTTCAAAAGTCGACGTTTTTCTATATATCCGAATTGATACTGCATCAGCTTTTTTATTATTAATGATTGTTTTATAATTTTAAATGATTAAAAATAAATTATTGTATTCCTGTCTGCTCATCCGTTTAATACGTGCAATATTATTATTTAACTCCATTATTTCATATGTCTTTAATCACAAATTATATAAATATTTAATAATCACTAAATGTTTAACTGCTGAACACAATTTAAAACGTCAAAATTTAAAAAAACACAACAACAACAATTTCTATCTTCGGTTATAACCACCGAAAAGAGAAGATAGAAACAGACGATATAACTCTACTCATGGATTTATTTTTGTGTTCATACAATGCAAACGACGATATATCCGAGGTTATATCGTTTATCCGCGTTCATACAATCGGGCCTAATTTCCTTTTTATAATAAACACTCTAATACACGCAAGAATGTTATGTTGAGCACTCGAATTGTTTAGTGATCCATCAAGATTTGGTCGCCTCCTACATCAATGTCAATAAATTTGTGGTGATATTTTAAAGGTCTTATCTTAAGTTCGAAATATTTACGATGCTCCCATCTACAGGACTAATCGAGGTACTCGATACGTGGCATGAATATTTTTCTGACCTACTTAATGCAGCATATGTGTAACGACCAGCTATATTTGAATACCCTCAAATACAGGCTGCAGAGATATTCATTAAAAATCCATCCTATGTGAAATTCACTAAAGCCATGCAAAGATTAACGAAAAATCGTCCACCTAGAGTTGATTGCATTAATACAGAACCCTTGAGATTCTGGGTGATAAGTTTGTCGAACTGCCTTTTTGACTTTATTTGATAAATATATGGCGATATTAATCTATACCGGAAGGGCCTTGAGTGTGGAAGGTGGTCGCGTCATGCCCAATCATCAAAAAGGATGATCGTTTAAAAATGCGAAAATTATCGCAGTATAGCTACAGTCGTACATTATCTTGGGAAGAATTACTCCTCTGGCTGAAAAAATTATCGGTGATTACCAAAGGGGGATTCCGTTCAAATCGGTCACTTACTGATCAAGTTTTTTCACTACTGTTGATTATCTCCATGTATTATGAACCATCTTGTGTTTTCAACAATATGAAGAGCTGACTCATAACCGATGGAGTCCGATTTTTAAAAATGTACGGACCAACAATAAGTTCAAAAAACGCATAAATATAAACAGTTCAAAAAACGCATGAAACAGGATGAAAAGATAAATGGATAAATATCAAATTCTGTTCAACATCAGTTTGTATTACATTTTCTTGACTAGATAAACGCAATTTATCTTTTGAAAAAATTGTATAATAAAATATGGTATTTTACCATAAATTGAATATGTAATTTATGAATCAAAATATTAATACAATTAATAGTGATTAATCTTAAGTTAATTGTGAGAAATAATTCAATTCAATATTAATCCTGTTTGTGCAAATCATCAACGATAAAAAAGATATCATTTTTATAATTGTTACTTATATTTTATTAAATTTATTGATTCTGAATTAAAAAAAAAATTAATTAATTAAAAGGGGGAAACTATGGTGACATCTGTAAGAATTAGTATTACACTGGAAAATTCGTATTGTGTGTTACCCTGTTATTTATTATTCACTAAATTAAATTTTCCTATGTCAATTAATACAATATCGTTGATATCTCACAAAATGATTATTTAGAAATAAAAGTTAATATACTCTAATATTTGATAAATTACTAATTCGTAGGTTTTGCGACAGTCTGTCAGTATCTTTAAGATATGCATACATTTATATATGCTTACATTTTTGATGTTGATTCTTTCAGTGTAGTAATGTATTTGTAAATTTGAAATTACATATTATTGTTCATGAAATATTTTATTATATTTAAAGTTACAGTGGCATATTGATCTATATTTAAACGTTATGTATTTTTCCGCTAGAGTAAACAAATCAATTTTACTTCACTTCTCCGTAATATGGCTACTGGGTATTTATGTATTTTGTGTTTTGTACTGTCAAAATAGTAAATCTAAATACTAGTAGAGTAGTACCGTAGTACACTTTTAGGTTGTGGTCACCTAGTTACTTAAGTCAGTGTTGATCATATTTTCGATTGCCACATGTTACTGCTTGTTCTCGCTAACAAATTAATACTTAAAATACACATATATAATGGCAAAAAATAAAGAAGACTTTTGGACAACATCCGATAATATCGAAGATATAGAAGGTAACCAACCTTACGGAATTATATCAATGATTGAATATGGAATGTCTGAGAATGATACACCTGCAGCTGATAAAACTGATGATTTTCAATTTGGTTATGGCCGTGGTATACCAACTCGTGCAGCATACTCAGAACTAGCAGCTGATATTCGTCAATATAATGTTAGCAAAAATAAAATGGGACAACTTTTAACTACGGAAGATGTTCTTCAACTTAACTTACACGACGAAGATATAATTGATACTGGACCAGAAACTATTGCTATGTTACGGAGCGCTGGAATTAATAAATACGATGATTCGAAATTCGCTAGCTACCGAAATGAGGATAGTAATAAAATTTTAAGTAAGCCAATCGTAAATGGAAAAAGTTTTCCAATTCTATTAGATGATTCGTTCCATAAGTTTAATATAAAAACAAAAAATATAAAAACATCTGATGATGATAATGAAGCAGGTTGCAGTAGTAACCATAGTGATTCAGTAGTATTAAATAATGGGAATGATAGTGTAAACAACGATAGTCAATGTAAAGATAAAAATTCGAATAATATTGCTCCATCATATATCGCTTTTGGCAGCGTTCTTTGTCCAAATACAAACGAACAACATAATCATAGGTATAGGCAACCAACAATAGGAGTAGATCGAGAAAAATTTATAAAGCCAGTTGAGGTTTATTTCGAGAAAAAAACGAAACATATTAAGAAAAAAAAATCCTCAAATTCGAGTCCAAGCAAATAATGGAAATATGTCTGAGATTAAAATTAATTTACTTTTGTTGACTGTTTAAGTAATTTTATATTTAATAATAAATGATTTATAATAAATCCGATGGGGTTTTTGATTAATTGAATTTTTGTTCTTTCAAAAAGTATTCGTAAGGGTGATAAAGGTAACCACACACGAATGGAATACATCTAATTTTAACAGTGTAAAATTTATTAGATTTGACGTTTGGACGTAAATAGTAAAATGACAGAAATTGACGAGTTTGATGTAAATAAAATATGTCGAATTTGTTTAAAAGAAACAACTTTAAAACATTCGATCTGTTTGCTCTATAATGACTCAATTAAATTTATTGAAATGCTTGAATATTTGATTGGAAATGAAATCTATAATAATCGTGACTGTCGTTTGAAAGTATCCAATATTTGTGATGAATGTTCGGCTCAACTAATATTATCCTACGAATTTAAACAGCAATGCTTGAAAAGTAATGAAATAATAAGCAAATTGTGTTCGGACTTTAAATCATCAGTCATTGTTATTAATGACGAGTCCAACAGCAATGAGCAATCAGACGTTGAAGTTTGTAGTGATCACGAATCGATATACAATGATTTCGATAACACAATAGTTGTGGACGAGGAACTAGATAAAGCTAATGAAACAACTGGAAATGACAATAATAAATTGAATCGTCCGAACGGAAATAAATCCGGCATTCGACATTGTTTAAAGTGTAACTTAGAATTTTCAAATTTTAAATCATACAGCATTCACCATCGAAAATCGCACAAACCACAGGTATTATGTCCATTATGTGGTAAATTGGTTGCTAAACATGGGTTGGCTAAACATTTAGCGTCTACAGCGCACAACAATAACAAGGAACATCTATGTACAGAATGTGGAAAAAGTTTTACGCTGATTGAAAATTTGGAAAAACACCGTCGGATACATACAGGAGATAAACGTTACATTTGTGAACACTGTAACATGAAATTTATCCACTGGAATAGTAAACGTAGTCATATTCGTTCATTTCACACGGGAGAAAAGAAGTACGAGTGCAATATCTGCGGCAGTAGATTTGCCCAGAGCAGTAATTTATTCCGACACATTCGATCACATACCGGCGAAATGCCACATGAATGCTCAGTGTGTCATAAAAAATTTAAAACATCATCGGAATTAAAAAATCATCTTGTAGTGCATACAAAAGAACGCAATCAGATATGTAATATATGCAATAAAGCGTTTGGGACAAAAAAATCACTGTCATCTCACATTAAAATTCATACAGGCGAAAGGAATTATGTATGTACAGTGTGTAATCGGGCATTTACACAGGCCCATGTGTTACGATCCCATTTAAAAACTCATCCAAATTGTCCAATACCACCTGCAGGCGCAGTACTTTCCCAAAAAGCTCTTAACAAATCACCGAATTTACTTATAACAAAAGACGCAACAAACTAAAAATTGTTGCAATACCAATAAAATCTTTTGCTCAATTAAATTTTAATCTTTTTATTTTCTAAATCATTTTTTGTTTAAATTGTAAGCCGCCTTTCTACCAAGTGCATCAATCGCAATCTTATTGCCAGAGTAAACTATTAAAAAAACAAAATCATTAAACAATGTTCCGTAACACATTAAAGAAGTATATACCTAAAAATTGATAGTTCTGGCATTCCAGGTTCTGGGCCTTTTGTAAATCCTGAAAGTGAAATTTACAACAAAGTTTTAAGGTTATGTTTCAAAACAATGCAATATTATAATATTACCTAAATATAATACGGTTGGAATGAATCCCCAATGGAAAACTGTTTTGGTAGCGTTAAAAACTAGTTCTAATCTTTCTTTTGCATCAGCAGACAATGCCATTTTTGATTTAAATAATTTGTGAAATTGAAATTCAGATTGTGCGAGAACTTAACAAAATATATGTAAATGGTCGATTTCGTGTTTGTGGTTCTTAAACTTTCAAGTCCCAATAAACCGAATATGGAAGTCGCAATCTTAAACCATTTCATAGCAGTGACGACTAATGTCAAAATCAACTTTTGTTACCGTCTCTTCCTTCTCCTCGTCCATACAGTTACTGCAAAAGCCATTAGCTGCTAGATCTAGTCTCCTCACATGTTCGCCAAGCAGACAGTGTCCTGTGAGTATCTCCACGATTGGTGTTAGATCTCGTCTTCGTAGGGAGATTGGCGTCTTTGAGCGTTTCAAGTTCAGCTTTGGCCAAACTTGCCTTGCTAGTGGCTACACTACATGAGAATAAGATGGGCTAGTTGATACACTAAATGAGAATAAAAGGTGGGTCGCGCTCACCCCATTCATAAGTACAGGTCTTACTACTAGCCTTGTTTACTCTTTCCAAAATGTTCAGTTCCGAGTTAACCATCCTACACCCAAGCATGTGATTGATTAACCCACTTACAGGGTAATCCATCCCTATGAATGACAATACCTCAACAATTGCCCCCGTATTTACATTATTAAAGGCGCCCTCAATATCAAGGAAGGCCTTCATACAAAACTCTTACGAGAATATTGATTTCTCAATTTATACTATTAATTGTATACTTCCCTTTACAGTAAACATGCTGAGACTGGGTATAGTCACTAGGCTTTATTTTTGAACGTATATAGATATCTATCAGCCTTAACAAGATTTTCAGTAGAAAGAATGATGGAGTTTTGGATCTTAAGTCCTTTTGGTAGCCATGTGAGCATTTACCCGCGTTCGGAATAAAGATCACTCTGACTTCTGCCCACACCCGCGGAATACAGATCATTTTTAAACACACTTTAAAGATTACTTCCAGCCAGGGAAGAGTAATCAATGAGTTGTTCTGAATTACCGCTGGAATAATTCGGTCAGGACCAGCCATAGGGTTTGAAACCTTCAAGTGCCCATAGGATCCGTCTTTTTGTTACGATATCTTCTATGCACAGTGAGTATGTAGTTCTCGATGAGTTCTAGTATCTGTCGCTTTCTGGAAGTATGACATTTAGCATAACACTAAGTTGAGCCTACTTTCCTAGTTCACTCGCCGCTACCGCAGGCTAGTGTCTGTAGATTCCATTGAAGTCGCCGGTGTCTCCTGTATCTCCTCTCACGAACTTGGTTCCTCGATGCTGGTAGCCCTCTCGTCCTTAGAGTGCGCCAAGTCATCTTCGTTTAACAACAGGCGATTGTCCACCACCTCTCAAAGCCTAGTCACCTCGGAGAGCTTAATTGGTTGGGCTGTCTCTCCTTTTGGTTAAACTGTTTCTTGTGTGAACAGGCTGCCGTCCTCACCAGATTACAGCGTCGTATTTTTTGTAGACTGTGAGAGTAATCGACCCGAAGTCGAACCAAAGTCGATTACTCCAGTAGTTGCGGCAAGAACGCCAGAGACTCCTTATTGATTACCATAGTAGATAATATGGAGCTCCCCTGGCATTCTCTTGACTCACAATCTTCCAATTTACTGTCGGAAGATTAGGGTCGGAAGATTAGAGTCGGAAGATTAGGGTTATTGTCTACAGGATCTTTTCTGGGCTAACCGGTTCGGTTGGTAACCAGACGCACGCCCTTGGTCTGCTAGAAATTACTTCTTTGCTTATAGCTACTAGCTTCGCGTCTTTCCGCATCTCCCCTACTTCCGCTACGCCTCCTTGTATAGATCAACAGATCTGGGAAAATAGTACGCTGTTAGCTTAATTTGCCCTTAATACCATACCGTTTCTCTGCAGAAAACGGAGTTTAGTGCTTTATTATACACAAATTTCCTTTTTCTATGATGAGACTTCCGCCTTCATGACTCCTCTCAATGATAGCTAGCATCAAAACAGGCACTTTCACAATATCGCTGAGATTGTTTCGGTATAACCTTGTGAGGAGTTTCCTTTATCGCTTGCAGTTTCACCCGTTTGCCTCATGCTGGGTCCGCTGTCTTTTCGACACATGTTCTTTCTCCTAGCTGTCGCTGCCGACCGTTTTTGGCCCATACCACGGATTCTCTTTGCTCAGTCGTGAGCTGCCCCTCAGGGGTTGTATTTATTCCTTTAGCGCTGCTTTGAAAGAGGACGTTAATCGACCCTCCTTCAGCAACGCTATATTTCCGCTGGGTACCACACCACTTGTCCCTGGTTTTGGTGCCCTACTTTTTACAAACAAAACAAATACATGTAATGAAAAAAATGACAAACAGATACATACTTTTTTAAATTATGCTACCAAATTACTTTATGTTACTTTGAATTGTTTGGTTATAATTGACGTCATTGCATAATTTTTATTTTTTTTGATCAAAAATATTGTTACGATTTCGCCGAGTGGTTATTCTAATAATTTATCCGGTTCGATCACTGGATTGTGAATATTTAACTCGCAAAGATTAAATTTCAATTAAATTTATTTCCCACAAATATTACACAAATATTTCACAAATAATTCACTAATATTTATTTTCACTATTATTTTACACAATATTTATCACTACTATTATTTAACACTTCACTTTTTATCACTTCCCGATATTAACACTTCGAAATTCAAAATTGAACTGTTTTGCAACTCAAATGTCTACACGTATCTATACGACACAAATACTTGTAGAATATTCCATTATTTTTCTCTCCACACTTCGCGAATGTTCTTCTCGCACCTTGTTTGCTCCGCCTATCTCATTATTTCCTTCTACTTTGTTCGTTTATGTAAACATTTGGTTACAGGGCAATCCCCACTATTATAATTTTCCTTTTAATTATCACAGGTGACATCTGTGATTCGTGACACTACCCTCCGCCCAAACCTGTTCGTCCCGAACAGGATCTAGACCTCTTCCTCTATAGAACGCCAGTCGTTCCAGGTGTACAACCTTGGGTTTTCCTCGTACTCCTCTTTGGATCCTATAGATCACATCATTTATTCTTGTTATGACCTTGTACGGTCCCTCCCATCCATGTTGTAATTTCTGCGATAACCCTTTCTTTCGTTGTGGGTTGTGAAGCCATACCAATTGACCCTCGTCAAATCCTTTATTGTTCGCTCGTACATCATACCGAGCCTTTGTTTTATCACTTGACAATTTGATTTTCTCTCTGACAAATCCGTGTATGTTGTTGATCTCCTCTTTCAAGTTGTCCACATATGCTTGTCCACATTTGGCTGATGATGGAACCGCTCCGAATTTGAGATCGCCTGGTAGTCTTAAATTGTTGCCAAAAAGTATTGTCGCTGGTGTTACTCCTGTTGTGTTATGCACCGCCGATCGATAAGCCATTAAGAACAATGGAATACCTTGATCCCAATTCCGCTGGTTTTTATCCACTGTTTTGGCTATAAACTCCTCCAATGTGGCATTGAAACGCTCCACCATGCCATCAGATTGTGGGTGGAAAGGTGTTGTTCGCGTTTTATTAATTCCCAGTAACTGGCACATCTCCTGGAAGACAACCGATTCAAAATTCCGCCCTTGGTCGGAATGCAGTTCCATTGGTACCCCAAAACGGCTTATCCAATTGTATACCACTGCATTGGCGATTGTGGTTGTTTCCTGATTTGGAATCGGGTATACCTCTGGCCACTTACTGAAGTAGTCCATTACTACCAAAACATATTTGTTGCCACTATCGCTGGTTGGAAATGGTCCTGCAACATCTATGGCAATCCTCTCAAATGGTGCTCCCACATTATATTGTTGCATCGCTCCACGGCTCTTCTTTGCCGGTCCTTTCACGGCCATACATTGGTCACACTTTTGACACCATTCAGCCACTGCCTGTCTACATCCTGCCCAGTAGAATCTTTCACGTACCTTAGCTAACGTTTTGTTGATTCCTAGGTGACCTCCGCTTGTTCCTCCGTGGTATTCCTCCAATATTTCCGCCATCCTGATCTTCGGTACCACCACTAGCGATTGCTTTGTTTTGCCATCGGATCTTTCCCATGTTCGTTTTAAGCATCCGTCTTCCATGGTTAAACTATCCCATTGGGCCCAATAAGCCTTGATAGTTGGGCCTTTATCCGCAATATCACTCCATGTGGGACGATGTTCTTCCTCCATGAATTTGATAATTACTGCCAAATCTGGATCCTCCCGTTGCTCTTTGGAGATAACATCGTTGGTCCATTCATCAGCTGGCAACACTTTCATTAGTCTGATATCGACGATGTTTTCCTTGTTTTCCACCCGTCCGCAATGTTTACAATCCACTCTACATGGTCGTCTTGACAACGCATCCGCATTTCCATGAGCGCTTCCTTTCCTATGTTGGATTTCGTAGACAAAACTACCCAATCGCTCAATCCACCTTGCTACTTGTCCTTCGGGATTTTTAAATTGAAGTAGCCATGTCAAGGCGCCATGATCCGTTCTTAATAGAAATGATTGGCCATAGAGGTACTTCCGGAAATGTTCCACACATTTCACTATGGCCAACAATTCTCTTCTTGTTACACAGTAGTTCCGTTCTGGCTTCGATAAGATCTTTGAATAATATGCGATGACACGTTCCTGTCCATCGATTTCCTGTGACAACACTCCTCCCAAGCCATAATTGCTTGCATCCGTATCCAAAATAAAACGTTTATTCGGAACCGGATACGAAAGCAATGGTGCTGTACATAATCGCTGCTTCAGTTCATTGAACGCTTCCTCGTGTTCATCACTCCATTGGAACGGCTTGTTCTTCTGTGTCAGCTCGTGTAAATTCCTTGCGATGTTGGCAAATCCTGGCACAAATCGTCGATAATATGTGCATAGTCCGATGAAACTCCTTAGTTCATGTAAATTCTGCGGTCTTGGCCAATCCTTTACGGCGGAGATCTTGTCTTCATCTGTATGAATGCCGCTTGTTGTTATTTTGTGTCCCAAATATTTGACTTCATCCCGGAACAATACACATTTCTTCGGACTTAACTTCAATCCAGCTGCTTGGATTCTTTCGAATACTTCCTCTAGATTACGTAGGTGCTCGTTAAAGTCCTTCCCCATAACGATGATGTCGTCCAAATAAACCAGGCATGTTTTCCAGTGGAGTCCTTTTAGTACGCGTTCCATTAGCCGTTCGAAAGTCGCAGGGGCGTTACAAAGTCCAAATGGCATGACATTGAATTGCCATAATCCATTGCCCACACTGAACGCTGTCTTTTCCTTATCTTCGTCTGCGACCTCTACTTGCCAATAACCGCTCTGCAGATCCAATGTTGAAAACATCCGTGCTCCTGCCAATGTATCCAGTGTGTCGTCGATCCTTGGTAACGGGTAACTATCCTTTTTGGTAACTGTGTTGAGCTTCCGATAATCAACGCAGAATCTCATGCTTCCATCCTTCTTTTCCACCAATACTACGGGTGAACTCCATGGACTCGTTGACTGCTCAATTACTCCCGATGTTTGCATATCAGTTACCATCTTATCCACTTCTGCTTGTTTAGCCAATGGTAACCTTCTTGGCGCTTGTCGAATTGGTGTTGATGTTCCTGTGTCGATCCGGTGTTTAACCATATTTGTTCTGCCATTATCTTCCGGTGCACCACAGAAAATGGACATATATTTTTGAAGCAACTCCTTTGCTGCTTGTTTTTCCTCAGATGTTAATTGTTCCGTCCATTTCTGTGTTAGTTCCTCCGTTAATTTCCGTTGTCGTTGGTCCTTGGCCTTTACACACGGATTCGCCTCCTCGCATTTTATAATGGTGGATACTTCCTCTCCTCGGCCGATGATAGTTCCCTTTTTAATTGTTTTTGTCACATCCGATAAATTAAGAGCCCTTATCGGAACTCTAAAGTCACAATCCGGTTTAACCAAAGCTTTTCCGATGATAATTTCTTTGGTTTGTAGCTCGTCCCTGTTGGCTTCCACAACCCACAACCCTTGTGTTCCAGGACCTCCATCCAATTTCCCCCAAACAACCGTTTCCGAGTGTGGTGGTAGCTTCATCCGATGATCCAATGTTATCCTCCTTACGACTGGCTCCTTCCCGTTGTTTAGTTGCAAAGGCAGTTCGACATTACCGTAGCTTAATGTTCCCCGTCCGACATCCAATACGAATCCATTTCGCTTCATGAAGTCCATTCCCAGGATGACCTCATCCACAATATCCGCAACCAGAACTTCATGTCGAAAACTGTTGTTCCCGATTCGAATTGTAACCTCCTTCTTTCCTTTGATAGCCGCACTGTCACCTGTCGCCGTTTGTAACTTGAACCCTTTCATCGTCCGAACTCCATTCGTGATGAAATCTGGCCGCACAATCGTTCTCGTTGCTCCCGTGTCCAAAGTTATTATACTGGATCGTCCCTCTACTTCGCCTTTCACCATCAAGCTATCACCACCTTTTGCCAATCTGGAAATGGGGATGAAGGTTATGGAGCATTTGGTTGTGGGAGTCAGCTTTTGCTCCTCAAAGCTGACTCTTACTCGTTTAACGCCTTCGTTGTTGTTTGGCGTTCCTCCACGGCTGCTGCTTTTCTTTGCTCCGGTGGCCGTCGGTACATCGGCGATGGTGTTCTCGCCCGTTTGCGCTTTATCTCCCAGCATTCCCGCGAGATGTGTCCTATTTTATCACAAACCCAACATCTGATTTTACTAGTCCCATCCCGGAATCTCGTAGTCCGCCAGTTATCTGCTGGTTTGATGTTATTTCCCTGCTTGTGACTGATTGCTGGTTCCACTTCCACACGACGTACCTTGACTGCTGGTTTGATGATGTTGTTTGCAGTCTCGTTGGTTAATGCACACGCGATGGTTTCCGCGAACGATGATTTTGGAGACAATACAACAGCACGTCTCGTATCCGGATCCCGTATACCATCGGTAAAAGCGTCGATCTTGATCCGCTCTGTGTATTCTCCTGCCATGTTGTAGTGGGCGAGGTGCACTAACCGCTCTATATCAGCCGCATACTCCTGAAGCGTCTCTCCAACCCGCTGACATCGTCCCTTCAACTCCATACGATGTAGCTCCCGTCGATGATCTCCTCCATATTTGCGCTCCAAGGCCAACATTATTTTTCCGTAGTCTTCCCGTTCGTATTCCGGCACAATTTGTAGGAGCTCCGCAGCACTACCTTTTAGCGCCACAATTAATGCTGCTACCCGATCCTCTTCACACCAACCGTTCCTTGTGGCCGCCATTTCAAACTGGAGTTTGAAGATGTTGAATGGTGTGGTTCCGTCAAATGTTGGTGGCTTCAATTTAATCGAGCTGGTTGGTCGAGTAACTTGAGCGCTGCCGTTGGTTTTCAGATCCGTTAGCTCCTTTTCAAGTTTCTGGAATCGTTGATCGGTCACCTCGATTTGTTCATCTAATTTGTGATCCATTTCCATTTTAACCGTGTCCATTTTGGAGTTAAATGTCGTAGCCATTTCTCGAAACTTCTCGTTGACAGTTTCCTCTTGTTGTTTTAGTCTGTCCAGAACGAGTTCTCGATCTTGCCGTTGTTCAGCTCTCATGCTTTCCTGTTCAGCCAACAATCTTTCTTGATCGACTCGCATTTGTTCCTTTAAACTTTCTTGTCCGCTTGTAATATCGGTTTTGAGCCCACCGATCATCTGCTGCATTTGTTGCATAGCAGCCATTAGTTGCCCCATGTCGAAACCTCCAGATGTTGTTGGAGTAGTTTCTTTAACGATGACATTCTGCACTTCTGTTCTGGTCGTTGATTCCGTTGTGACTTCAACGGCTTGTATTTCGGTTGAATCCGGTGCCCCAAAATTAAATTCATGTTGATCTGGGTCAACATTTTCATCCAACAAAGCTGTACGGAGTCTCAACTGCAACTCATTTCGGTTGCCCGCTGTTGGTAGATTCCGTAGCCCCAACTCCTTCTTCAAATCTGCCACTTTTAAGTCCAATAATTTCATTTTGGATATTCACAATCCCACCGCTGTCACCAATTGTTACGATTTCGCCGAGTGGTTATTCTAATAATTTATCCGGTTCGATCACTGGATTGTGAATATTTAACTCGCAAAGATTAAATTTCAATTAAATTTATTTCCCACAAATATTACACAAATATTTCACAAATAATTCACTAATATTTATTTTCACTATTATTTTACACAATATTTATCACTACTATTATTTAACACTTCACTTTTTATCACTTCCCGATATTAACACTTCGAAATTCAAAATTGAACTGTTTTGCAACTCAAATGTCTACACGTATCTATACGACACAAATACTTGTAGAATATTCCATTATTTTTCTCTCCACACTTCGCGAATGTTCTTCTCGCACCTTGTTTGCTCCGCCTATCTCATTATTTCCTTCTACTTTGTTCGTTTATGTAAACATTTGGTTACAGGGCAATCCCCACTATTATAATTTTCCTTTTAATTATCACAGGTGACATCTGTGATTCGTGACAATATAATCTAATTCATAAAAGTTAAAAAAAAAACAATATTTTGAAGCTCAATATTTTGAGGTGTGTAAAGTGCCTAACTCAAATCGGTTGATTGGGTAACAAAATCATTAATGGTATAAAAATCAAGAGGGGAAGTTATTTTCAGTGCGCATGGTCGTTTGTTTAAAATTTGACAACTACAAATAATTGAATGAATTAAAAATTCTTTTATTACAGACCATTCGCCTGTAGTGTTTGTGTAAGTGATTTGTGCTAATTACATTAATATTTTGTTTATATATAAAGAGTAATTTTATCACATTTATCCAGTCCAAGATCAATTCTTAACACGAAAATATTATTTGATTGATAATACATTGATAAAATTACTGTAATTAGATTTTACTTGTTCTCAAAAATTTTTCTTTAATTGAGGTTATGTAACCTAGGCAGTCGGAGACAATTTCTAAAATTTTTTGTTCATTCAAAGCTATTTAAGTTCAAGTTTTTCTTGTGCTGTGTTTTTATTATTTTGTGTTATAAGAAAAATTTTTGTGACAAAGAAAATTGTTAATCGTTTTATATTAAAGTGAAATTTTTATTTTATTTATAATCACAGTGTCCCAGCGACATATTCAACATCTTCAAAATATTGTCGGGATAAATCATGAGGGTTAGTCAGATTACAAATTACGCCCTTCGGTTGAATTACAAACAGGTATGTAAACTATTTAATATTTTAGTAATTAAGATTATTCGTTACTAAATTGCGTTGTATGGAATTATTATCACTACTCACTGTAATAGAAACTAAAAGCGATTTTAACTGGTTTTCTCAATTCTTAGTATTATTCGTCATCTTTGTGTTAATTTGATTATAAAACTTTCAAAATATTTTTCAATCCAACAATGCAGTATAATCACGAAAAGTAAAGTGGAATTTGTATATTGAACCTTGAAATCATTTGTTCGTCGACAGTGGTGCATTGTCTTGCGTACCTGCGAACGATTATTTATTTCTTATTTAAAATATGTTTTCGACATTAGACCTTCATTTCTTTGTTAAAATGTAGACAGACTAGATAAGTAGATAACTTTATTTATTTATTAACTCGGAAGTAATTAACGGAAGGCATATGAAAATTGAATACAAAACATCATCGATAAATAATAAGAAGGTGAAAGTAATATAATCCATATACAGTTCGCCATCTAAGTATATTTCTTATCTACATATGTAGGTTTTGCATTACTGAAATAATATGGTTCACTGTATAAAATATGTAATGCCGGTAGTCTCAATAACTGCCAAATGTTAGATGATTCTTGGCTGAAACACAATTTTCTTAGAGCTATGTCATATACATATATTATGTAAATGATTAAAAAGCAGGGTGTTGCCTGATCCTTCTACTTAGTTAAGTTCCTCTTAATCTGTGTACACATAAATGTTCTATAGATTTTAATTTCAATTAATTTACTTAAGGATTACATCCTCGAATAATTAAGCGAGTTTACTATTGTCTAATGTAAATACGAAAATATTTAAATGTTATATATCGATTTTCGAAGCACAAATAAAATCTAAGTTATGATAATTACATAATACTATTGATAAAAAATAATTAACGTGCGATTAATAAAATTAATAGAAGACAATGGCTTTTCTTTATCCAATTCAAACACAATTTTAATTTTATAAATGACGACTAAAAATTACTGGATGTATAGGATTATACTTGTTAAATATCTTATTACGCTACCGACCAAATGACACATTGGTTAAAGCTGCGACTTGAATCCCGATAGGGGCAGGATGCGAAAGGAATTTTTTACCATCTGGATTACGATTAGTGGTGAGAATGAACACATCTATAACACTCTGTTGGAGTGCAGAATTTATGGACCAATCCATCTTTCATGTCAGTACTATAGCCGTAGGTCTTCGATTTAGCTGTAATGACGTAAGGTAGGACGTAAATAAGCGAACTGCGAAAGAATTGGGAGAGTCTTTAGCCCCAAAACAATTTGCAAAGATTAAAACAGACAGATATCTTATTGTTAGGCATTTAGAACTTAATGATCTTAATATTGTATCAGACAAATCAAAATTAGATCATGTTAGTTTCAAATTTTATTTAACAAAAAGTTTATTACCATTTCCCTAATTTAATTTGTATCAATGTCATTATTTGCATCTGATTTACTAATATATCTTTATCTATGCCATTCAAACCGGTATGAAATGAATTTCTTTCAAATGAATGACCTATAGTAATACTTAACCCTGTAAAGTTATATTACACATGTAGTGTACACATGCTGTAAATCAATCGTAGCGAAATCATTGCCACAGAGATAACACGATCAACAAAGTAAAGTACACATTTCAATAGTGTCTTGATCTCTATTATAATTACTGATTAGGTTGTGAATTAATATAACGTGACCTCATTAAAGGTCTGTCAAAGAAAGACTATTTTATTACTATTGTTAATATGTATAAAGATTTTATGTAAATTATGACGGATCTAAACTATCGCTGAGCGATTTGAAAGTCAAATATAATTTTGTACAAAAAATTATGATAAGTAGTTTTCTTAGTGGGTCTTAATAATTAACTTCCGTCGTCCGTTACTTGTCTTATCATTTTTTAAATTATAATCATTTAGTACATATTAGGTTTATGTCGTATTCAGATTTCGTATTTCGTAGCAATAATTTAAACAAATAATTTCGCCATATAATTTCGATTTCGATGTGGTGGCTGTTGCCTGTTGTTGATTTGAAACGCAATAACCAAAAAATGTCAGTTAAAAATAACTCACGCTTTGTTATAAATATATACGACAAATAATTTAAGATACACCAATCATCTTAAAGATACAATTGGGAACGATGATAACAAATATAATATAATTTAAGAAAATTTCTAAAATGTATATTGATGACGCTCGCAACCAGTTATTGTTTAATAGTTAAATCGTTTTGTTTTTATATGGAGCTGCTGACCTACACGAACATGACGTAGTTTAAAAATCTTATTTTACTAAGTTCTACGTATTATGATGACGGTAAAATTTCAAACGTGACTCATTGTTGTAAACTGTTTAATAAAGGGAGATTTCCAATAAATGTAATCTACTTTTAATGTATGTTTTTAATAATCGCTTAACTTGCATACCAAATTTGATCGTTATTGGTTTTTCATGTTAATTATAATTCTATTTGTTCTGGTTATATAATCAAAATCGTTTTGTAGATTTAATTGTATTTTTATGTATTACTGATTGTTAGTAATAACTAATTACTGAATTAATTTTCCAAATTACAAAATATTAAAATTTATCGAGAATTTTTGGAGCCCAATTCTCGTGGTTCGCTTATTTACGCCATTACAATCAATCGAAGTTGTACGACTATCTTTCGAACATAGGTCGTAGATATCTTAATTCACACCATCAGATGGAAAACTTTTTGCATCCTGTTCCTATCGAGATTCGAACAGGTATTGTCCGAATCTCGATAGGAACAGGATGCAAAAAGTTTTTCCTCTCGTTTCGATTTACGTAGAACCACCTGCACATTGCATAGATCCATGCCACCCTACAGTAGTGACATAGATGGGTTGGCCCATGAATTCTGCACTTCAACAGGAGGTCATAGTGTTTATTTATACTACCGATCGTAATCAAATGGAGAACTTTTTCCTATCGAGATTCGAATGGTGCTTCCCACTCCAATTGCGTTTAACCACTGCGTCATTTGGTCGGTGAGGATTTTTTAAATACATATATGTATTATGCTATTTGGTCTTGCATTTGTAACTTTTTCATCACCCTGTGCTTCTACAATACATTATTAGTTAATAATACCGACAACTTGTGTTTTCTATAAAAAAGATGGTTATTTCGTTAGGTCGGCTTCGATCATCGAATGATTCAAAATAAAAATATGTTTAGTGTTAAGATAAGAAATGTTACAGAATGATACGAACTTTTATGACAATTATTAGACCATCATTGAGAAAGATGGCGTGTTTTGACCTAAACTATAGTTATCTCAATCTACCAAAGATGGCGCACATAAACTCAAATTTGTTTCACGCGAAAATAATGATCCGAACCATTTTTACCATGTGAAATTTGAACATTTGAACTCTCAAAAAAAAATTCATTTCTATTTTACGTGAAAATAAATAAATTTTTGGAGACCGCGGTAAAATTTAATTTCACTTTGACCTAAGTACTAGCCTTATTTAGTAAAGCTTTTTGATTTGATCATGGACAGCACAAATAAATTATATGTATACCATGATATTTTGACCCCGCCTTGTTTTTATCCCCATTCGATAGCCACCAAAAACAATGATGTTTCTAAATGAACAACGATAATAATATTAAACAATACGAGTAAATGTATGACCCGATTTATGATAGACAATAATCAGAGTGCGTTTAAGTTTACTTAAATCTTGGTTGTAACCTAATTAGTTCGTTAATTAAAATTATCAAGACCTCATTTGTACTTGAACTCTAAATGTTTTATACGAATTGAATTGACTAAGAAATAAATCATCCCGTTATTGAATAAATAAACAAAATAAATTTAAAATCTTTATACTCAAATAAATAAATAAGATATATGCGTCTCGGACGACCGTTAATCTTTAGTGTACACACTTATTCTACAAAACATTATTCACCTTTGAAGCTTAGTGATAACATTTGTGTGGCTTGATGTCTACAAATTTAACTGATTATTTAGTTTTGAATTACAATTATTTAGTGCTAGACGACTCCAGTCATTACTGAAAAGATAAGAATTTTGTTAAGTGTTATACTTTGTAATTTATAGAATTATTTTACTTAAGCTATTTTATTAATAAATTTTTCTTTTATTTCTAGATGACGTCCGAGGTGGCACATCAATCAGGTGATCGTGCAATCGCTCGTTCTGCAGCAATTTTAGCAGCTTTTGGAATTGCTCTATCGTCATTCAGTCTAAAGCAAATGCTAAATAAACCAGCAGTGGTTATTAAGCGCTACTAAAGATACCAAATATTTTGTTTTTTATGATTTTAGCAATTTATTATTTATTGCAATGAATACTGTTAAATAAAAAATATTAAATTATTGTTATCAAAATTGTGCGAATTTATATTTGTAAAGTAATGCAAACGCCTTTCTTTATTAAATTAAAATTGTTTCTATTGTACAATATAAAAGTCATAAAGGTTATTTTTGTTATAGCAAAGTAGCATTATTATTTTAGTTTATTATAAATTAGTAAATTATTTATTAATTTATCAATATTTTAGCACAAATATTTTACCATCTCGACGGACATCCATCCTAAAGTGATATAACTAATTATAAATTTATATGATTTACTAAATGATAGAGCAGAAATTAAAACAAAATAATTTACTAATTTAACTGTAATATTGTGTATTCTCTAAGTCTACGAGTTAATAGAAAAATAAGATAAAATTGTTTAAAAGAATTTTGAAAGAACTAGTAAAAGCTGAATCCAGAAAAATATATTTATTTGCAAAATGACTGATAGTAAGAGAATGTGTTTTATTGTACTTGAAAAATGCGAAGATGATACACTTTTTTGTAAGTATTAATTGAATAAAATCTACGACCAAAAAAGGGAACAGAATGATGTACTTTGCGATCGCTCATGATGTCAAAGTGGCAAGTAGTACATTATTTCCTCATAAAAACATCCATTTGGAAACCTGGACACATCTACGTAAAACATCCCGATGTCAAGTTGACCATGTTTTGATTTCATAAGAGCGGGCTCGGGTAGTCCAAGACGTGAGATCTTATCGGTCGTCATCAAAATTCGTAGGCAGTCACCATTATCACAAGTCAAGGAGGACACGGGAATATACAACGCGATTCTACTGTGAACGTTTGATAAATGATGAAACGCAACGAAAATATCAAGACTGACAGCAATAGAATTTTGCGATCTTATTGCCAATATGAAGTAGTGAACAATTTCTGGAAAATATTGAAAACCTCGATTGTCGTTGCTGCCCAGCACATTCTCGGTATAGTGAAAACTATGCCCAAAAATGATTGGTTTGATGAGGAGTGTCGTCTGGATGTTGAGCAACGAAATATAGCCTACAAGCAGATTCGGATTACAAATGCAAGGAAGAAATAAAACAGTTCTTGCTTGGAGGACACCTAAACGCATTTGTAGACAGAAGAAGCGCGAATGGTGGAAGACTAAGGTCTTAAGAGTACATCAGGATGGAAACCTCTGTGTTAACGTCGATGTGGTACTCGATACTTGGCTTTCAATTTTTCTGCCCTACTTATGCCTACATATATCACAAGCTGTATTTGAAAACCCTCAAACATAGACTGCAGAGATAAACTATGAATTGTATTATGTATACTTACTTGGATCAACAATTCATTGCTAACTAATTATTGTCGCATATACTGTGAAGTGGATTTGATGTATTTGTGTTTGATTAGTCCGTCTTTTCTTTTATAGTAACGTGTACTTAGAAAAACAATCATAATAATGTATGGCTTAATACTCGTTATTCAGATGGCTGAATAATGTATGGCTTAATACCTTACGAACCGTTTATAGAAATTATTGCATATTATAGGTGAGCCCAACGAATTCTTTTATGTCATCCGGCGCATTTAAATTGCTGGTCAACGGAGATAATCGAACTCAAGACCGCGTCGTGATGAGAATTTCTCTTAACTAATGGCGACAGAAAACCATTCATTGAGTTTTTAAAAACAGTCTACGTTTATTTATGTAAAAGCTAGAATTTTACTGTCTAGATAGAAAATTGTATCCATTCATCCTAAACGTCTTGTTTTCACGCTCTCAAGTCTCACTAACAATGTATCACATTCATACAGTTTTTAGCCATATAGGTAAGTCCGCAGCATATCGCTCTTGGCGTATATGATTTGAATATCTCACTTATTCTCAAACATTCATTGGATCTTACCATGCGCTCTGCCATTCAGGATTATTATTCAAAACCGCTTCAATCAGTCTTAATATCTTCCTCCATTGCTATCGTCCTCTCCACTGGGTTAAGAAATCTATATCTCGTCGTTGTTGAAAATTTGTGAATGGGTGTATGATTTAATGAATGGACAGAAATTACTTGTGTTTGGAAAGTATTACAAATTGGAGGAAGAGGTGGATATTGGACTTTCGCAAGGTTGAAAAATTTCACCAACTCTCGTCAACCTGTTTACGCGCTCGATTCATGGATTAAACTCAGAAGACCAAGTCATTCTGCAACGTCCAATTTCAAAAGGTCCAAACATTGAAACAGCATGTGATCGAGCTCAGGAATTGTGGATCAGGTTATCAACAGTTTGGCTGATTTAAATCTACGTGTGAATACGAGAAAATTTTGTATGGCTTTTCGAACGAAACAAAGAATTAATGTGCAAGTTGATTAGGTATTTAGGGATCTGGATCAACAATGACGGGAGAAGGAGGGTTATTTACTATCCGACTCTCTGACTGATGTAGAATAAATAGTAAGGGAGAAGGTACTGAGGGCAATGTTTATGTGTATAAATCAATCTATAGATTAAAGGCCGAAATGTTTGAATGAGAATCTAAATGAATATGATTTTATGGATGCTAGAGATGTGTACTTCGTATGTTCCAGGTGAATCTATGGAGGAGTGAATTTGTGCAAAAATGTAAAAAATGAAGAATGGGGCAAAATGGTTCATTTTATTTGGAGGTAGTGCTAATAATAAATTTAAAAAAAAACTTTTACTGTTAATAAACACTGGTTAATGGTAGAAAAATCATTAAACACAATATAATAAACACAATACTAACATTGAGTAAATATTGGCGATATAAATATATTTATGTTAATAATAAGTGCATACTTACTAAAACTACATTACATATTGATCTATTTAGAAAGACAATTCATTAAACAGTATATACTCAAAGTTATTTGAATGTTAATTTATGCCAATGGTATCTCCAAATTCTCGAAATTCAAAATAACGATCCATAAATGATCAAACGTTTAGTTACCACTTATGAAATCAAATGCCCCTTTATCTTAATATCAGTAGATACCAGATATTTCGTTTTAGAATTTCATAATGAGACCAAGGGAAGCAAAATATTGATTCAGTGGGAATATTATATCTTAATCACACAGTTATCATTTCCATATGCAAGCATGTTATTCGTTTGAATCAAGTACGTGAATTTCGTTCATTATGATAATTGTAGTGGAGTATAACAGACGTTGAGTCTTTTTTGGATTAAGTAATATTGGAAATCTTCCTGTAATCTAACAAGTTTCGCTCTGATGACGTTATTGAATATGTTTGATTAAAAAAATATCAATCCATCTCATTAAGCACGTGATGGTTACTGTGCTTGATGTTTGTACTGTGAGATTATAAATACTGATTCGTTTATATTATCAATCGAATTACATATTACTTCTCCAAATCGTATTTGTTTTATTTCCATACTCTAATGCAACGTGACGATTAGTGTCGATCTAAAATCTATGGTATAAAGGCCGGAATCGGCACTAACCGCGTAGCTGAGAAAGCATTTAAACGTATTTTGGTACACACTTTGTAGTAGATTACACACAATCGCTTTTTATGTCATCCGAAACATGTTAAATTTTTGGTCAACGTAGAGAATCGATTCAAGAACGTGGCGTAATGAGAAACTTCCTTAATCATTAAGCTAAAACCGACAGCCAGTGTCACAATAATCTAAGTATAAATTCGATTGGATGTGAATGGCACAACTTTTAAAAGAAAGATAAAGTAAGTAAAAGTTTTAAACTGAGATAGCGCTTCATTCAAGCCAATAAATTGTGACTGGTAACTAGTTCGTAATATTTATGATATTGGTAAAGCAAATTTTATAATTTTCGTTTCGTTTTATTTGGGTGCAGGGCGGACTTTTAAACTATCCTAGCTCCTTGTAACTGTCAGAGCTCCTGCACCCAACGCGCGATCCTTCAAGTAAAGGTTGATAGCTGCCGTAAACTTGGGCATTTTATATTTCAACGGAAACTGAAAACCGAACAACGAAATCCACTTCTTAGATGTTCGATGAATAAATTCGTACTTTGCATCTTCAGTTTCATCTTCGGCAGCTTCAGCGTAAACCTATGCGCATTAACCGTTCCTTGTGTTATCCGCCCTGGCGTAACTAATGGTGGTATTATCTCCTTTAATTCTGCAGAACATTTACCATTTATTAATCTATATATTATTAATCCATTTATTATATATTTATCAGACCTATAAGAAATTCGTTTTTGTTTTCGTAGTAATCGGTAAGGTAAGTGCAGACTGATACGATGTTTGTTGTTTGTTTTTATCTCAACAATCTGTTTCGGGGCTCGAGGCACTTCCAACTCTTTCGCGGTTCGCTTATTTACGTCCTAACCTTACGACATTACAGCCAAATCGAGGACGTACGGCTATAGGTCCGATTAACGTAGAACCATCTGCACATTGCATAGCTCCATGACAGCCTATAGTACTGACATGGAAGATGGGTTGGATCATGAATTCTGCACTCCAACAGATGCCCATAGATGTGATCATTCTCACCACCGATCGTAATCGTATGGTGAAAAATCACCTTTGCATCCTGCCCCTATCGGGACTCGAGAATCCGGTACCTACCGCTCCAACTGCCGCAGCTTTTACAACTGCGTCACCTGGGTGGACTGATACGATCGCGTGCCTGTTCATGTGAATCTATTATATAATCAAATTATGAAATTTTTTATGATGTCGTGGCCTCGTTTTTAAGTGAATGTTCTTTTAGTTCTTGAACGTAGATCATTATCGATCGTAAAGTAAATTTTCTTTCCCTGTTTTCGATGGTAGTTTCATGCTGAGGGTAGGGACAACTTTGAACCTGTTTTGACAGGTTTTGTTTTGAAAGGGAATGTTTTGACGCCATTTTGGAGTCCTTAAAGAGAATTGAATAAAGCTTTGACGAACATCGTTATTTACCAGTTTGGTGTGCAAATATTAATTTGTTTAAGGAGTTGTTCCAAATATAGTAACAGTGGAAATGTTGTTCAAGTACACAATACAGGACTCAAGAGTCAAAAGAGAATATGCCTCCGTTCTGCCTGAGTTCTACATTTTGCTTTATTTTACTGGTTAAGTTATGAAAATAAAGTCAACATTTAGGATAAGGAAACTTTGCCCTTTAATTTTACTAACAAAAAAATTCTTGAAAGAGTAAATGCATTCATTTCAATTATATAATAAGAAACATAAGAAAAAGATTTACATGCTACAGTTTGTTATATTTTTCATTTATCTCTAAAGAGTTAAAAGCTTAAAAACATAATTTTCAAATACGTGTCACTCAAACTTTTTTCGAAACAAAGTGTCAAATTAATATTTTAAATTGAATCTAACTTCATAGCTGTAAACGTCACTATGTTTTTAATTTTTTGTTGAGGTTATGAATTGAATTTGTCAATCTGTCATTGCAAAAAGAACAATAAAATTTAATACTAGAATATTTCTATTAACCGTGGCATATTTTAATAATAATTTATAATTAAATGATCGATAAATGTTCGCAATTTAATATAGTTTTTATGAACGTGGAGAATAATTTGTTATTAAATTAATTCTAGAAATATAAAAGATAGTTTCAAAATGGGGATTAATGTAAGTCGTCAGGCTGAGTTGTCAGAAAATGAATATTTGAAAAAATTTGTGGGTAAAGAACATATACCTATCGAAGATGAAGAATTTTGGATGAATCTGTTGAAATATCATATAGCTCCGCCAACTAATAGCCAAGAACAGCTAAGCTTGGATTCTCGTTTAGAAATCTTGTGTCAACAATTTATTTCACATAATTTATCGACTGGAAACTTTGGATCTTTAATACGAATTTTTTTGGATAAAGTGTCCGAATTACTTGAGCTATCGGATCAAGAAAGTAATATACATATTTGGCAGGCATACAATGCCTTGTTTATCATACGAACATTGGTAAAATATATGATAGAAACAGGATCAGAATTCCAATTGTTACAACATTTCGAAGCAATTCCAATTGAAACCGAAAAGAATAAGCCTGATAAATCTGCAACCAAAATTGAAATTGATAGTACCATATCAAATACATCTGACTCCATAAGTAAGTCGGTTGTGAATAAAATTGTTGATGGTACAAAGTTTGAATCTTTTTTTGATGCCATCGTTAATATTATAGTAGTAATCCCTGTTAAGTAAGTATATTTGATTGGAATATTTGTGACTTAGTATTTGTACTTATCTAGTTTTTTATGATTTCAGAGAGTTTACGTATCACCTTCATTTAGAAGCAGTAAACTCAATTATTATACTTTTGTCTATAAATTTATATTCACAACAACCAACTGAAAAGTCGACTATATTCAAGTAAGTAAAATGTTAAAAAATTATTTTTGAATTGAATATTTCAATACTTGAATTTAACTTTCAGAACGATTTACAAAAATCAAAATGCGAACACTCTCATGAGCGCTCTACTACATTTTATCAGCCGCATGACCCAGGTACCCGCCACTATGTTTGGTATGACATCAGGTGGATCTTTTGTATTCGGTATTGCTGAATCGTTATGGTCAATATTAACGTTTCGTAAGCAAATCGAAGTGCTAGAAGCATCTACCGAATTAACAACCGCACTTAAAGAGCACTATCCGCTAGCAAATCAAAGTTTATTACTAATATTAATATTAACAAATCATTGGACGGCGTCTAATCAAAATTTATATCGTACCAGTTTATTTGGATGTGCTGATTCCCAGGATTCGCCAAAAGAAGTTTTAACATTTCGCATTGATTTTTCTTCTCTATATAATACACTTTGTCGGATAGTTACGATTGACCAAGCTACACTCTTACTATATCTATTGTTGCATAGGAATCAGCGATTCTATAAATACGTTATGGCTCAGGATAATTTACAGCAACTTGTTATTCCTATACTACAAATACTATATAACGCACCGCATAGTACATCACATCATATTTATATGTCGCTAATAGTTTTATTAATTTTAAGCGAAGACGATGGTTTTAACAAGAATGTCCATCAAATTGTATGTTTACTGGGTTGTGGTTTTTATATAAAAAATTCATTTTATTCATTTAAATTTTAGATGTTGAAAAATATTCATTGGTACACAGAACGTTCAATCACAGAAATATCATTAGGTGGCCTATTAATTCTTGTAGTTATTCGTACGATACAGTATAATATGCTTAAAATGCGAGACAAGTATTTGCATACGAATTGTTTAGCCGCCTTAGCCAATATGTCCGGACAATTTCGTTCACTTCATCCATATGTAGCACAAAGATTAGTTAGCCTATTTGAAACATTAGCCAAGAAACATACCCGATTAGATCAACAGTTAAAGCAACCGGCTGTCAATAATGGTGATGTAAATTTAGTGGTAAATCCACCTAATAATCCAGACGATATGGTAAGTAGACGATTAAGAAGTGAGAAATCTCAGTAAGATTTCTTTTCGTAAATCGAACATGTTTTGTATTATCTCTAGTTACAGGATTTATCGGTGCTTGAAGAAGTTTTACGAATGGTTTTAGAAATTTTAAATTCTTGTTTATCACATCAATTGGTCTACTGTCCAAATTTAGTGTATACACTGCTATATAAAAGAAATGTATTCGAAAATTTTCGTAGTCATGCAGCATTCCAGGATATAATACAAAATATTGATATGGTTGTGGGATTTTTTTCATCACGACTACAGCGGGTACAAGAACAAAATGGTGAATTAGGCGTAAACGAAGTATTAGAGGTTATTTCAAAGGGGGCAAGCCAATGGTCTAATGATCGATTAAGAGTAAGAATCAAATAAAAATTATTGAATAAATATTCTAAATTTGTATACATTTTTCAGAAATTTCCTGATTTAAAATTCAAGTATGTCGAAGAGGATGCCCCAGAAGAATTTTTCATCCCATATGTTTGGTCCTTAGTTGGTAAATATGGATGTGTCCATTTTAACTCCGAGATTGTGAGAAATGTTACCGTTGAACTAAACTGCTAACAAATCAGTTTAAACATTTAGTAAAACGATATTTTATTTTATTTTTTATTTTAATCAAATTGTTATATGAAAACTAAACATATTAAAAAAAAATCGATAATAATTTAATCTATGACAACATACAAAGAATATCTAATTATTTAACAATAACTTATATAAAGATAAACTATTAACTAGAATATTACAATTATTTGGGTTTTATATTCTTGTTACTAAAAAACAGTGGAAGTCTACATTTCAATCGACCCATTTTATTTTAATGCATCCCACCGATCTTTCGGTATTCGAAGAGGTCGCCTCTGTAGACTATATGGTTAAGCGATACAGATGTTTTTGATTAATTACTTGCAAAACGCTGCTTAAATCTTGTAGGGAAAATTTCTAAGACAGATTTCCTTCTTGCAAAATAAAGTTCAAAGTTTGCAAAATCTTAGATTAACATTCGACTTCTGGTAAAAATCTAGTGATTAACTCCAGCAATTTACTTGCAAGCTGAAGAACTCTATCACGCTAGGAGTTGATTTCTCTAGGGAAAACAAGGTTTTCCTTCGAGATTTGTCATCAAATATATTTGAATTAAACAGGTTCGTTAACTGTTTTGCATTTCATCCTAATGTAAACAACTCAATCTCGGCCATTTATGCCTGATGACTCACGGATGTCAACACGATATTAGTATCAGCATATATACCTATTCATTTCTTGATATTTCGTTGCGTTTGATTATTTTATCACAAGAATGTAAAGTATCGACTTGCTCGATAAATATTAAACCTTTACTTCATACTTTCATTTTTTTCTTTTTATTTTCAATCTATAACAGAATGATGTAAGCAATACGGTACTGTTACCTTTAATGTTTTAAATCCAACTTAGGTCTCATTACCCGAGACAGAACAGCAACCAATTTGCCGAAGTTCAAATCAAAGTCTTATAAATTAATCAGTTAATAAATAAGGCGAATAATTGAAACAGAGATATATAGTATATAGTCTTTATAGTCTATAATTAGAGCTAATGTGGTTGATTTGGAATCCGTGTTCAGTAAAAATGCAACAAGAATGAAATGCTTATACAGTTATATATGGGTGAAGCGATTTAAATTGAGCTCTCATTATGTACCTTTATAACATAATATAAAGGTACATAATACAACAACTCAGGGTATTCCTACCGTTAAGACATATCACAGTCATAAAAAACCAAATAACTTATAAAAACGGAGGATAGTAACAGAAACAGTTGGCTGAACCAGTAAATAAGCACTGAGATAGTTGCTCGAAAACAGTATTTTTCAAAAGAAGTAGCCAGGTCTAAAAAAATCTTTAAACCCCACTAGGGTTTAAAAACTCGAAAAATCTACTTTACATAAACTTTTTACATATGCTGAATCTCGGAATAAATGCTACACCAAATTAATTTCTAATTCTAGTTCTTGGACAGGATCAAGTGTTCCTTTTTGAATAATTAGTTTTCTTCCTATCGTTTGAGATCAAATCGAACCGTCTGCTAAATATATGTCTTGCGTAAACTTGATGAATTGATACTGGAAACTTAAAGACGCCAGTTATTGAGCGGTTTAGAGGTGTCCATCAGTTACTAGGGATTATGAAGATTAATACCAAAGACAATTATCAATGCTATACATTTAGTACAGTTTTTATAAATTTAAGTTGTTTCAACGTTAACATCACCGGTTGTAACGAGAGAGTTACAAAAGATCTTTGGCATGAAAAGGTTTTGACTCTAAAATCGATGGTTGCCACAAGCAAAATATATATTGTGCAAAAAACGTATGACTTATTTGATTATAACTATTACCTAAGTTATTTGATACTCTGTGTAATTTTGAATGATTACGCTGACCACGTACGTGAACACTAATACTATAGTTCGTACTTCGAAAGATCTATTTTAGGTCAGTAACGGCATCTAACCCCTTTGATGGGGGCATCCATGTTTCGTTAATATTTCGAACGCCATGTAAGTCGCGACTTAATATGTGTACATGCCAACCTTAGGATAAAGACTGATTTTACAACCATTTGGATAGTCTGATGGGCTCTTTACCTGAGCACGATGTAAGATTGGTGACTTTAATGCTAGAGCTGGAAGAAATCAGACCGACTAATGTAATAATATAGGTTTGTACTCCCGACACGAAACTGCGGCCGAAAATAAGGAAAGATTGATGTACTTTGCGATCGTTCATTTTCTCAAAGTGGCTAGTACATTCTTTCCTCATAGAAACATCCATTTGGAAACATGGACACATCCACGTACACCATCCCGAATAAGCCAAATTGGCCATGTGATCTTATCGGTCGTCAAAAAAATTCGTAGGCAGTGATAACTGCAAAGCTACGATGGAATTTTTCGTACAAGTCAGAAAGGAGAGGACAATATATTCTCCTGTGAAAGTCTGGTAAATGAAGAAATGCAACGAAAATATCAAGATCTTGTCAGCAATAACATTTTGTGATCTAATTACCAAAATGAAGATGTGAACAGTGTCTGGGAAGTATTGAAAACCTTGGTTGTTGATGTTGCCCAGCACATTCTTGTTATAGTGAAAACTAAGCCCAAAACTGATTGGTTTGATGAGGAGTGTCGTCTTGCTGTTGAACAACGAAATATAGCCCACAATAAAGCGCAGACTCGGTTTACAATAACAATAAGAAACCAAGCAGTTCTTGCTAGGAGGACAGCTAAACGAATTTGTAGACAGAAGAAGCGGTGACAGACTAAGGTCTTAAGAGTACAACAACTCAGCAGTGAGCGCTCGTAAGCAAATCGAAGTGCTAGAAGCATCTACCGAATTACCAACCGCACTTAAAGAGCACTATCCGCTAGCAAATCAAAGTTTATTACTAATATTAATATTAACAAATCATTGGACGGCGTCTAATCAAAATTTATATCGTACCAGTTTATTTGGATGTGCTGATTCCCAGGATTCGCCAAAAGAAGTTTTAACATTTCGCATTGATTTTTCTTCTCTATATAATACACTTTGTCGGATAGTTACGATTGACCAAGCTACACTCTTACTATATCTATTGTTGCATAGGAATCAGCGATTCTATAAATACGTTATGGCTCAGGATAATTTACAGCAACTTGTTATTCCTATACTACAAATACTATATAACGCACCGCATAGTACATCACATCATATTTATATGTCGCTAATAGTTTTATTAATTTTAAGCGAAGACGATGGTTTTAACAAGAATGTCCATCAAATTGTATGTTTACTGGGTTGTGGTTTTTATATAAAAAATTCATTTTATTCATTTAAATTTTAGATGTTGAAAAATATTCATTGGTACACAGAACGTTCAATCACAGAAATATCATTAGGTGGCCTATTAATTCTTGTAGTTATTCGTACGATACAGTATAATATGCTTAAAATGCGAGACAAGTATTTGCATACGAATTGTTTAGCCGCCTTAGCCAATATGTCCGGACAATTTCGTTCACTTCATCCATATGTAGCACAAAGATTAGTTAGCCTATTTGAAACATTAGCCAAGAAACATACCCGATTAGATCAACAGTTAAAGCAACCGGCTGTCAATAATGGTGATGTAAATTTAGTGGTAAATCCACCTAATAATCCAGACGATATGGTAAGTAGACGATTAAGAAGTGAGAAATCTCAGTAAGATTTCTTTTCGTAAATCGAACATGTTTTGTATTATCTCTAGTTACAGGATTTATCGGTGCTTGAAGAAGTTTTACGAATGGTTTTAGAAATTTTAAATTCTTGTTTATCACATCAATTGGTCTACTGTCCAAATTTAGTGTATACACTGCTATATAAAAGAAATGTATTCGAAAATTTTCGTAGTCATGCAGCATTCCAGGATATAATACAAAATATTGATATGGTTGTGGGATTTTTTTCATCACGACTACAGCGGGTACAAGAACAAAATGGTGAATTAGGCGTAAACGAAGTATTAGAGGTTATTTCAAAGGGGGCAAGCCAATGGTCTAATGATCGATTAAGAGTAAGAATCAAATAAAAATTATTGAATAAATATTCTAAATTTGTATACATTTTTCAGAAATTTCCTGATTTAAAATTCAAGTATGTCGAAGAGGATGCCCCAGAAGAATTTTTCATCCCATATGTTTGGTCCTTAGTTGGTAAATATGGATGTGTCCATTTTAACTCCGAGATTGTGAGAAATGTTACCGTTGAACTAAACTGCTAACAAATCAGTTTAAACATTTAGTAAAACGATATTTTATTTTATTTTTTATTTTAATCAAATTGTTATATGAAAACTAAACATATTAAAAAAAAATCGATAATAATTTAATCTATGACAACATACAAAGAATATCTAATTATTTAACAATAACTTATATAAAGATAAACTATTAACTAGAATATTACAATTATTTGGGTTTTATATTCTTGTTACTAAAAAACAGTGGAAGTCTACATTTCAATCGACCCATTTTATTTTAATGCATCCCACCGATCTTTCGGTATTCGAAGAGGTCGCCTCTGTAGACTATATGGTTAAGCGATACAGATGTTTTTGATTAATTACTTGCAAAACGCTGCTTAAATCTTGTAGGGAAAATTTCTAAGACAGATTTCCTTCTTGCAAAATAAAGTTCAAAGTTTGCAAAATCTTAGATTAACATTCGACTTCTGGTAAAAATCTAGTGATTAACTCCAGCAATTTACTTGCAAGCTGAAGAACTCTATCACGCTAGGAGTTGATTTCTCTAGGGAAAACAAGGTTTTCCTTCGAGATTTGTCATCAAATATATTTGAATTAAACAGGTTCGTTAACTGTTTTGCATTTCATCCTAATGTAAACAACTCAATCTCGGCCATTTATGCCTGATGACTCACGGATGTCAACACGATATTAGTATCAGCATATATACCTATTCATTTCTTGATATTTCGTTGCGTTTGATTATTTTATCACAAGAATGTAAAGTATCGACTTGCTCGATAAATATTAAACCTTTACTTCATACTTTCATTTTTTTCTTTTTATTTTCAATCTATAACAGAATGATGTAAGCAATACGGTACTGTTACCTTTAATGTTTTAAATCCAACTTAGGTCTCATTACCCGAGACAGAACAGCAACCAATTTGCCGAAGTTCAAATCAAAGTCTTATAAATTAATCAGTTAATAAATAAGGCGAATAATTGAAACAGAGATATATAGTATATAGTCTTTATAGTCTATAATTAGAGCTAATGTGGTTGATTTGGAATCCGTGTTCAGTAAAAATGCAACAAGAATGAAATGCTTATACAGTTATATATGGGTGAAGCGATTTAAATTGAGCTCTCATTATGTACCTTTATAACATAATATAAAGGTACATAATACAACAACTCAGGGTATTCCTACCGTTAAGACATATCACAGTCATAAAAAACCAAATAACTTATAAAAACGGAGGATAGTAACAGAAACAGTTGGCTGAACCAGTAAATAAGCACTGAGATAGTTGCTCGAAAACAGTATTTTTCAAAAGAAGTAGCCAGGTCTAAAAAAATCTTTAAACCCCACTAGGGTTTAAAAACTCGAAAAATCTACTTTACATAAACTTTTTACATATGCTGAATCTCGGAATAAATGCTACACCAAATTAATTTCTAATTCTAGTTCTTGGACAGGATCAAGTGTTCCTTTTTGAATAATTAGTTTTCTTCCTATCGTTTGAGATCAAATCGAACCGTCTGCTAAATATATGTCTTGCGTAAACTTGATGAATTGATACTGGAAACTTAAAGACGCCAGTTATTGAGCGGTTTAGAGGTGTCCATCAGTTACTAGGGATTATGAAGATTAATACCAAAGACAATTATCAATGCTATACATTTAGTACAGTTTTTATAAATTTAAGTTGTTTCAACGTTAACATCACCGGTTGTAACGAGAGAGTTACAAAAGATCTTTGGCATGAAAAGGTTTTGACTCTAAAATCGATGGTTGCCACAAGCAAAATATATATTGTGCAAAAAACGTATGACTTATTTGATTATAACTATTACCTAAGTTATTTGATACTCTGTGTAATTTTGAATGATTACGCTGACCACGTACGTGAACACTAATACTATAGTTCGTACTTCGAAAGATCTATTTTAGGTCAGTAACGGCATCTAACCCCTTTGATGGGGGCATCCATGTTTCGTTAATATTTCGAACGCCATGTAAGTCGCGACTTAATATGTGTACATGCCAACCTTAGGATAAAGACTGATTTTACAACCATTTGGATAGTCTGATGGGCTCTTTACCTGAGCACGATGTAAGATTGGTGACTTTAATGCTAGAGCTGGAAGAAATCAGACCGACTAATGTAATAATATAGGTTTGTACTCCCGACACGAAACTGCGGCCGAAAATAAGGAAAGATTGATGTACTTTGCGATCGTTCATTTTCTCAAAGTGGCTAGTACATTCTTTCCTCATAGAAACATCCATTTGGAAACATGGACACATCCACGTACACCATCCCGAATAAGCCAAATTGGCCATGTGATCTTATCGGTCGTCAAAAAAATTCGTAGGCAGTGATAACTGCAAAGCTACGATGGAATTTTTCGTACAAGTCAGAAAGGAGAGGACAATATATTCTCCTGTGAAAGTCTGGTAAATGAAGAAATGCAACGAAAATATCAAGATCTTGTCAGCAATAACATTTTGTGATCTAATTACCAAAATGAAGATGTGAACAGTGTCTGGGAAGTATTGAAAACCTTGGTTGTTGATGTTGCCCAGCACATTCTTGTTATAGTGAAAACTAAGCCCAAAACTGATTGGTTTGATGAGGAGTGTCGTCTTGCTGTTGAACAACGAAATATAGCCCACAATAAAGCGCAGACTCGGTTTACAATAACAATAAGAAACCAAGCAGTTCTTGCTAGGAGGACAGCTAAACGAATTTGTAGACAGAAGAAGCGGTGACAGACTAAGGTCTTAAGAGTACAACAACTCAGCAGTGAGCGCTCGTAAGCAAATCGAAGTGCTAGAAGCATCTACCGAATTACCAACCGCACTTAAAGAGCACTATCCGCTAGCAAATCAAAGTTTATTACTAATATTAATATTAACAAATCATTGGACGGCGTCTAATCAAAATTTATATCGTACCAGTTTATTTGGATGTGCTGATTCCCAGGATTCGCCAAAAGAAGTTTTAACATTTCGCATTGATTTTTCTTCTCTATATAATACACTTTGTCGGATAGTTACGATTGACCAAGCTACACTCTTACTATATCTATTGTTGCATAGGAATCAGCGATTCTATAAATACGTTATGGCTCAGGATAATTTACAGCAACTTGTTATTCCTATACTACAAATACTATATAACGCACCGCATAGTACATCACATCATATTTATATGTCGCTAATAGTTTTATTAATTTTAAGCGAAGACGATGGTTTTAACAAGAATGTCCATCAAATTGTATGTTTACTGGGTTGTGGTTTTTATATAAAAAATTCATTTTATTCATTTAAATTTTAGATGTTGAAAAATATTCATTGGTACACAGAACGTTCAATCACAGAAATATCATTAGGTGGCCTATTAATTCTTGTAGTTATTCGTACGATACAGTATAATATGCTTAAAATGCGAGACAAGTATTTGCATACGAATTGTTTAGCCGCCTTAGCCAATATGTCCGGACAATTTCGTTCACTTCATCCATATGTAGCACAAAGATTAGTTAGCCTATTTGAAACATTAGCCAAGAAACATACCCGATTAGATCAACAGTTAAAGCAACCGGCTGTCAATAATGGTGATGTAAATTTAGTGGTAAATCCACCTAATAATCCAGACGATATGGTAAGTAGACGATTAAGAAGTGAGAAATCTCAGTAAGATTTCTTTTCGTAAATCGAACATGTTTTGTATTATCTCTAGTTACAGGATTTATCGGTGCTTGAAGAAGTTTTACGAATGGTTTTAGAAATTTTAAATTCTTGTTTATCACATCAATTGGTCTACTGTCCAAATTTAGTGTATACACTGCTATATAAAAGAAATGTATTCGAAAATTTTCGTAGTCATGCAGCATTCCAGGATATAATACAAAATATTGATATGGTTGTGGGATTTTTTTCATCACGACTACAGCGGGTACAAGAACAAAATGGTGAATTAGGCGTAAACGAAGTATTAGAGGTTATTTCAAAGGGGGCAAGCCAATGGTCTAATGATCGATTAAGAGTAAGAATCAAATAAAAATTATTGAATAAATATTCTAAATTTGTATACATTTTTCAGAAATTTCCTGATTTAAAATTCAAGTATGTCGAAGAGGATGCCCCAGAAGAATTTTTCATCCCATATGTTTGGTCCTTAGTTGGTAAATATGGATGTGTCCATTTTAACTCCGAGAGTGTGAGAAATGTTACCGTTGAACTAAACTGCTAACAAATCAGTTTAAACATTTAGTAAAACGATATTTTATTTTATTTTTTATTTTAATCAAATTGTTATATGAAAACTAAACATATTAAAAAAAAATCGATAATAATTTAATCTATGACAACATACAAAGAATATCTAATTATTTAACAATAACTTATATAAAGATAAACTATTAACTAGAATATTACAATTATTTGGGTTTTATATTCTTGTTACTAAAAAACAGTGGAAGTCTACATTTCAATCGACCCATTTTATTTTAATGCATCCCACCGATCTTTCGGTATTCGAAGAGGTCGCCTCTGTAGACTATATGGTTAAGCGATACAGATGTTTTTGATTAATTACTTGCAAAACGCTGCTTAAATCTTGTAGGGAAAATTTCTAAGACAGATTTCCTTCTTGCAAAATAAAGTTCAAAGTTTGCAAAATCTTAGATTAACATTCGACTTCTGGTAAAAATCTAGTGATTAACTCCAGCAATTTACTTGCAAGCTGAAGAACTCTATCACGCTAGGAGTTGATTTCTCTAGGGAAAACAAGGTTTTCCTTCGAGATTTGTCATCAAATATATTTGAATTAAACAGGTTCGTTAACTGTTTTGCATTTCATCCTAATGTAAACAACTCAATCTCGGCCATTTATGCCTGATGACTCACGGATGTCAACACGATATTAGTATCAGCATATATACCTATTCATTTCTTGATATTTCGTTGCGTTTGATTATTTTATCACAAGAATGTAAAGTATCGACTTGCTCGATAAATATTAAACCTTTACTTCATACTTTCATTTTTTTCTTTTTATTTTCAATCTATAACAGAATGATGTAAGCAATACGGTACTGTTACCTTTAATGTTTTAAATCCAACTTAGGTCTCATTACCCGAGACAGAACAGCAACCAATTTGCCGAAGTTCAAATCAAAGTCTTATAAATTAATCAGTTAATAAATAAGGCGCCTAATGAAAAGAGGCGAATAATTGAAACAGAGATATATAGTATATAGTCTTTATAGTCTATAATTAGAGCTAATGTGGTTGATTTGGAATCCGTGTTCAGTAAAAATGCAACAAGAATGAAATGCTTATACAGTTATATATGGGTGAAGCGATTTAAATTGAGCTCTCATTATGTACCTTTATAACATAATATAAAGGTACATAATACAACAACTCAGGGTATTCCTACCGTTAAGACATATCACAGTCATAAAAAACCAAATAACTTATAAAAACGGAGGATAGTAACAGAAACAGTTGGCTGAACCAGTAAATAAGCACTGAGATAGTTGCTCGAAAACAGTATTTTTCAAAAGAAGTAGCCAGGTCTAAAAAAATCTTTAAACCCCACTAGGGTTTAAAAACTCGAAAAATCTACTTTACATAAACTTTTTACATATGCTGAATCTCGGAATAAATGCTACACCAAATTAATTTCTAATTCTAGTTCTTGGACAGGATCAAGTGTTCCTTTTTGAATAATTAGCTTTCTTCCTATCGTTTGAGATCAAATCGAACCGTCTGCTAAATATATGTCTTGCGTAAACTTGATGAATTGATACTGGAAACTTAAAGACGCCAGTTATTGAGCGGTTTAGAGGTGTCCATCAGTTACTAGGGATTATGAAGATTAATACCAAAGACAATTATCAATGCTATACATTTAGTACAGTTTTTATAAATTTAAGTTGTTTCAACGTTAACATCACCGGTTGTAACGAGAGAGTTACAAAAGATCTTTGGCATGAAAAGGTTTTGACTCTAAAATCGATGGTTGCCACAAGCAAAATATATATTGTGCAAAAAACGTATGACTTATTTGATTATAACTATTACCTAAGTTATTTGATACTCTGTGTAATTTTGAATGATTACGCTGACCACGTACGTGAACACTAATACTATAGTTCGTACTTCGAAAGATCTATTTTAGGTCAGTAACGGCATCTAACCCCTTTGATGGGGGCATCCATGTTTCGTTAATATTTCGAACGCCATGTAAGTCGCGACTTAATATGTGTACATGCCAACCTTAGGATAAAGACTGATTTTACAACCATTTGGATAGTCTGATGGGCTCTTTACCTGAGCACGATGTAAGATTGGTGACTTTAATGCTAGAGCTGGAAGAAATCAGACCGACTAATGTAATAATATAGGTTTGTACTCCCGACACGAAACTGCGGCCGAAAATAAGGAAAGATTGATGTACTTTGCGATCGTTCATTTTCTCAAAGTGGCTAGTACATTCTTTCCTCATAGAAACATCCATTTGGAAACATGGACACATCCACGTACACCATCCCGAATAAGCCAAATTGGCCATGTGATCTTATCGGTCGTCAAAAAAATTCGTAGGCAGTGATAACTGCAAAGCTACGATGGAATTTTTCGTACAAGTCAGAAAGGAGAGGACAATATATTCTCCTGTGAAAGTCTGGTAAATGAAGAAATGCAACGAAAATATCAAGATCTTGTCAGCAATAACATTTTGTGATCTAATTACCAAAATGAAGATGTGAACAGTGTCTGGGAAGTATTGAAAACCTTGGTTGTTGATGTTGCCCAGCACATTCTTGTTATAGTGAAAACTAAGCCCAAAACTGATTGGTTTGATGAGGAGTGTCGTCTTGCTGTTGAACAACGAAATATAGCCCACAATAAAGCGCAGACTCGGTTTACAATAACAATAAGAAACCAAGCAGTTCTTGCTAGGAGGACAGCTAAACGAATTTGTAGACAGAAGAAGCGGTGACAGACTAAGGTCTTAAGAGTACAACAACTCAGCAGTGAGCGCAATTCGCGTGGTTTCTTTAAAGGAATTACCAAATTCCACCATACCTTGAGACCTCGGTCAACTGCCAATCGGAACCAGGATGGAAACCTCTGTGAAAACGTCGATGCAGTCAGTACTCGATACATGGAAATTATCGGTGACTACCAAGGAGGATCAGTCACCGATCAAGTTTTCTCGCTACGGGTGAACAGCCAAGTACTACGAAATATCTCGCGATGTACACCAGGTATTCCTAGATTTCAAACAAGCCTTTAACTCTATCAATCTTGAGATACTATGGAATGCGCTTCAATATTTAGGAATACCAAACAAATACGTACATCTGTGTAAACTGATTGTAACGCAATTATTATGATGTGTTAAAGTTGAGAACAGGCCGAGAAATTTTGCAATTACTTTTGGTGTTCGACAAGAAAAAGCGCTGTCCTCGATATTTTGCAATCCCATGTTGGAATACATTCTTCATAAAAGTGAAACAACTCAAGATATCAGAAATATATCAGGAATTTGCATTGAATTCCTGATCTCGTGATTGAGTTCTGTTCAATCACGAAATCAGAAATTTAATGCGAATTCCTGATATCGTGCATGAAATCAAAGAACTCTTGGTTCGGCCACGTTCTGCGTGCTAATCCGAACAGATTGATACAGCGATCTTCGTTACAGCCGCCTTTCCGTAGGTGAAGAGGTCGCTGTCGGCGATGACTCCACGGCGTAGAGAGCGATCTGGCTTCTTAATTTTCAATTAATATCGGGAGAAACGTTGCAATTTTTAATATGGTTAAAAGAAAATGGAATTTACGAAACAATCGTAATGAATATAAATTATTTCGCATATTTTGATTTTACATATATTTATTTTAAGTGTTCTAATAATTTACATCATTTTAACGAATTTATTTTTTCTTATCGTCAATTTTTTTAATTTCAATTTCTTCCGTTGCTGGATTAGCATTTCTGAAATTTGGAAATTGTTCCCATGGAGCTGATAGATCAAATTTTCTGAATTCTTGCGCCAATTCTAATGGTTCACATACAACACGTTTTTTCTCATCGTCGTATCGAAGCTAAAAATAAAATCTTATAAGATAACAAAAATAAATAGAACGATATAAATTACTTCAACATATCCTGATAGTGGGAAATCGCGACGTTGTGGATGTCCCTCAAATCCATAATCGGTTAAGATTCGACGCAAGTCTGGATGGTTGGCAAAAAATACGCCATACATATCCCAAATTTCTCGTTCATACCAGTTGGCAGCTGAATAAACATCGTTACATGAATCAATTGGTGTTAATTCATCAGTATAAGTTTTAACGCGAATTCTTGAATTGAACCGTAAAGATAGTATGTTATAAATCACTTCAAATCGATATTGTCGACATGGAACGTCCATTCCAGCAATATCGGCTAAATTTGAAAATTGGCAATTATGGTGATCTTTTAAGAATTGTAAAACTGGAACAACACCATCTGGAGCAATTAAGATTTCTAATTCATCGCCAGAAGTTAATTGCACTTTTTGTACATATTTTGGCATACATTCGGCCACATATTTTCCAAAATCGGTTAAATTTGCTCTTTGTGCCGCATCAAATTTACGCACAGTAGCTAAAAATAAAAAATTATATATTCTATATAACACTAACAAGGTTGCTTATTTAATTGTATCTTTACGCCTTTTTTCTTCTTGTGGTGCTGCTGGTTCAGTACTCTTGAAACGAGTAAGGTTGGATAAAACTCCGTGTTGTTGTACGCCTGCAAATGATTTCCATTGCAATTAATGAACAATTATATTGATTTAATTAATTTACCTTTATTCAATATGCCATTTCGAACTAACGTGATGGTTCGTAAAAGGGATGCCATTTGATAAAGGTGGCAATTTATTAACCCGAAATCCTAAAAATTAAAATCTTCTAATTTTTTTGACAGCACCAACTTTTATGTAATTTTCACGTAGAAGGATTCCAATATATGAGGTATTGCGAAACGATCAGTTTTATTTTAAACTGTAGTATACTTTTAATTATTTTCGTTTATTTGAATCTAATTACTGATTGAATCATTTTGTAAATGAAAAGTATTAATTAAATTTTTTATTTTCAATGAAAACAAAACCATTTATAAAAAAAGTGTAGTATTGAATGTACTCATTTTTAACCCTTCAATCAAATAAATTACGTTTCGTCCATTTTGTTTTCGTATTTTTAGTAATGCTTATCTAATGTAACGTCCATCATAAGTTCAAGGGCTATAAGAAATTTCTTTTAAGTTTTTCTTTTTATTATTTTAGTTTTTTACAAGTAAAAGAAGTATAAAAAATGTATTTATTTTGTTTTTTAAATATCTAATAAAATGATAAATATATGCAAATATAAACAATAGTAAAGTGTTTTTGAATAGGGAATAAAAGTTTGTGCGTGAAAAATAAGTAAATAAAATACACACAAGTATTGAAGTTAAAAAAAAAAAATTATACAATATTTTATATTGTTATATTTAATAAATGACGTCATAATTTAATTCAAGGTCCCTATTTTCTTTGGTAAATGTGTTTTTCTGTTATTTTCAATAAAAATAAGCGATTTTTCATAATAATAATTGTGATTATATAGTTGAAAAAAAATTATGTCAGTACAACAATTTTGTTTGCGTTGGAATAATCACCAACCCAATTTTATATCAGTCTTTTCAACACTTCTGCACAATGAAACGCTTGTTGATGTAACCCTTGCTGCAGAAGGTAGACAACTCCAAGCTCATAAAGTTGTGTTATCCGCGTGTAGTTCATATTTTCAAGTAAGTAAATTTATATTTTAATTGTAGTTTTATTGTTAAATTATATAATTAATTGAAATATGATTTGCCAAAACGAAATATTTTCCGATTTCTATAAACACATATCAAACATGGCGGCAAAAAAAAAAATAAAAAAAAAGAAAAATTTAGTTGTTCGAAAAAAAATTTCAACTTTTTCAATTTTATTAATTTGTTGTTGTTGTACATCTTTTGTAGACACTTTTTACAACAAATCCATGTCAACATCCAATTGTTATATTAAAAGATGTACAATATATTCATTTAAAAACTATGGTAGATTTTATGTATTATGGTGAAGTAAATGTATCACAGGAACAATTACCACATATATTAAAAACAGCTGAAATGCTTAAAATTAAAGGTTTAGCTGAAATGCCCGATGCAACTTCATTAACAAAATCCGAAAGTAAATCATCATCATCCGATCATATAGAACAAATCACTGGTGGCACCGTTGGTAATGAATCAATTTGGGGTAGTACAGAATCTCAGCAGTTTCATCACCAGCAACAAAGGCGTACACCGTCACCTGCCTCGTTATCACCGTCTACAAGACGAAAACGTCTACGAAAATCGTCAACAGGTAATATATATTAAAGATAATATTTTAAAAATAGTTTTAATATTAAAAATCTAAAGGTTTTGGTACCTTATCAACAGAACGAACATCCGAAGAACAAAGTAGTATTGACGGTGGATCAAATTTAAATATTGGTCAAATGGATCCAATGACAACATTTGTACCCAGCTCTGGGAATATTTCATCAAATATAAACAGTACGAGAATATTAAAGGAAACCTCAAGTACAGAAACTGAACACCCACATCAAGAATCATCTCAGGAAAGCGTTGAAGAGTCAATGCATCATAGCTCGTCCGCAGTTATGGTTAGTACATATTTAGCGATCAAAAAAATATATTAAAAAAACAAATCTACTTTCACTTTTTTTAATATTGTTATAATTTTAGAAAACTGATGATGATATGGGGAATGTAACACACTCAATGCCAATAGATATAGCCGGGTCTACATCAAATACTGGTCAACAACAACAGCAGCAACAGCAACAACAACAGCCACCAGTTAGTTGTCCTCAGCCACAACCAGGTAAAATGAATGTTTTATTAATGCTTTTAGTTAGTATTAAATTTGTTGTATGCATTTCATAATTAGAATTTTTAAAACATAATCTAAATCATGCAGTGAAGATGTTATTTCAGCTGCAACCCGATAATTTAAAACCTAAAACCAATTTATATAAATAAATATAATTTTTAACTTCTGTGAACAATTTGATAATATATAGTGTGTATACCAATATGTTTCTCAACCATAACTATAATCACGCGTCAGTGAGACCCGAGTATTTATTGGAATTTTATTATGTACTATCAATATAATTATTCATTCATATAATTTTTATGTTTCGTTTTGGTAGTTTCATGCGCTGTTTGCAACTAAGTTAGAATCTAGGACAAAAGATAAAATACTTTTATTTTACATTTATTTGAGTTAGGATCTGATTATTTGAAATAGGTAAAATAAAAACTTTTAAGTTCTATCATGTTGTCACTAACATTTATTCAAAATACAATATGTTTCTTTAACCTCTGATTAAAATAAAAATATTATGTGTGTATAATAATAAAATTATATAATTACAAGTGTCATCGTTTGTCGATAGTTATTCAATGGTTTATTTAAGTAGTATAAATTAATTATAATCTTGAGAGGTTAGCAAACATATAAACCTACAGAGAAAAAGTACAATTTCATAGCTAACTCGTTAAGTTTTATAAAGATTAGTGTGAAAAATACGCCCTTTCAAATACTTTTGTCTTTTACTCTTACAAACACTATTCATTAGTTGTAAACGATATGTTGGTTGAGAAACGATGGTGTATACGGTAAGTATTGAGGCATTTTTCAGTGCTGGTTATAACCATTTATATTTTATTGTGTACTTTTATTCTAGCTTTTAAAATGATGAGTTCTTCTTTAAATGCTCTACCCGCTTTTGTTGGGGTTTTATGTTTATAAAATTGTATTATTTGATAATATAAAATTTAATTTAACCAGCACTGTTTATCGTTGTTAAAGAAGTTAAAAAAAAAAAATAAGTTAAACATTATTATTTAAGAAATTTTAAAATAAACCGCCAGAGAAATTGTTCTATTGCAATCTTGGGGGAACAAGGTAGAAAAAAGTCGGGGAGAGCTTTTTTTTTTTTTAAATTAATTTAGTTTGTTGTTTTATTCCTCGAAATCTTTCGTGGGCATATTAAAACTCGAAAACGGTGATTTTTATTATTTTAGTTATTTTCTTCACTGCAAAAATATTGTTAGAAATAAAAAAACTTATATATGTATATATATAATTAGAAAATCAATTTGTGTTGTTTAGATGAAAGAGTGAACAAAAATATAGTTTTGTTCTTGAATATTTTGAAAAATTTAGAGTTTTTTTGTAATTTAATTTTGTATTTTATTATTTTTTGAGAAAAACAAACAAAAATAATCAAAGCTCTCCTTCCTCTTCTTCTCCCAGGTGTGCAATGGACATTAATTGATTCAAACTATCCAAGATTTTATCAGCCGGGTTTGGGAATGCAAACGCCGACTGGGCAAAATAATACGGATTCACATCAGAACAACAGTAATAACCATAATAATAATAATAATAGCAATAGTAATAATACAAATACAAATAATAATAATAGTAATAACAATCCTAATGCTGGAAATAGTACTCATCCTAATTCTACAAATGATGAAAACACCGGAGTTCAAACATTACAATATCAACAAAATCCAGCATATTCACCACAAATAATATCAGTGAATCCAAATAATCTAATGAATAGCTATCAGTCCAGTTTATCAACCCCGACATCACCATCACAAGAAAATGATTCAATGGTACAGTCGGTATATAGTCAAGGACCAACACCGGCTCAATCACCAATCCAACAAATAGGAAATCAAGGCAGTAATAGTAGTGGTTCTCAAATGCCAGTAAAAAGAAAACGAAGTGTTAATCCACAAGGTGATGAAAATTTTATACGTGCTCTTGAAGCAGTTCGTTATGGAGGGATTGGTTTTTGTAAAGCAGCAAGATTGTATGGTGTCAATAATCGTACACTTTGGTTAGAATATAAAAAACGTGGCTATCCGATCAGTCGTCCTAGTATTAAGAGTAGAATAAAATTAGAGCCAAATATGACTCCACCGCCACCTACAACACCAAATAATGAAGAAAATACAATGGAAAATTATGATCAATTAACACCCACAGCTATAAATATGGCAACCGTGCCATCATCTACTGAACCAACTACACCATTAATGTGTCCTCCACATGCTCATCCAATGGGTGTGATGAGTTTCCTTGATACGCGCCATGTTGAATTTCCAACAGCAATACATCCAATGTCACGTCAAAGATATGCTGATCCATCAGTAAATGTAAATCCCACAGCAATGAATTTACAAGGATTAAATTTTAATTCCATGTAATAACAAATGATAACTTTTATTGTTTTGCCTGTGTAAAGAAACCCTCCGTAACAAAAAAAAAATACTACACCTCATGCATTGTCTTTTATTTTTTACTATAGATGTCGAACATTCGACTAAAAAGTAAAAATAAAAATTTTAAACTGTCGACCAAATGTTGTCGTCGTATCGTGTACACTTAAAAAACATTATATTTTAATATTTTTTTATATAAATAAATAACATTAAAATACATAATTGCATATAATACCTATATACATTTTCATCTGTACAAATTTGCATATAAAATGTCTCTTGTTAAAATGTAGTAGCAGAACTAAAAAAAAAATAAAAACCAAAATATACATTTTTTAGAGAAATGTATTTGCCATAAACTTCATTTGAGAAACATTTAAGGAAGCTAAATACATATAAAAGAAAAAATATAAGACGTTAATTAACATTTAAGATTTTTTAGTATAAATTTGTTAATTACTACAATTTTAACATTTTATGTATAAATTTAGAATAATTTTTATTTATTATATTTTGTTATTAAAAAATATATTTTATTAGTTTATATTACATATTATAATAAACATACAATATAATTATGAATAATATACTAAGTACATTTAACATTTTTTGGCATAATTTTAATTCTTGTCACACAAAATTGAATCTTTTACATATTGTGTGTAAAAACTTAATTAGCATATCATCTTTGATTATTTTAAGTTTTTTTTTTAATTAAGGATCCCCAATTGATTATTTTGTACAAAACATTAAATAATAATAACTGTTGTTTATCTTTGATTTTAATCATATATCATTATTATTATTATTTTTTTAAAAATCTTATTTAATGAACTATGTGAACAATAAGTTATAAGAAATTAATTAAGAATAACATAAAACGATACACACTATTGATTATATAGTTAATAAAAATAATAATAATTGTAATATATCTTTATTTAAATATAAAAAAGAAATATTATAAAACATAAAATTGTTTGGTTGTGTAAAATATACGAATATTTTATGGTCATTATTGTTGTCAAAATTATTACAAAAATAGTAAAATCGTTTGTATATGTTTTCAGATAAACATCCGATGGGAAGTAAACGTGGTCGTTTCTTAATACGACAACCTCGTATAAAGAAAGATAGTGATTTATTGGAGCATCATCATTCATCGCCCGATATTGACGAGTCACATCATTCTCACGGATCATTTCATCATCATTTACTAAGTGGTGGATACAGTAGTGTTTTAACCGTACCACCAAAAATTGAAAGACATTCTTCTGAACCAGGGCCACAATTAAGTTCTTTATCGCCATTATCCTCTACTTCTGGAACAATAGCAACATCATCCTTTATATCTGGTACATCACCGCATTTATTAAATGTACCTACACCATCATATCTCGTTAAACAACATTCGCATCCTTTGTTACCGAGCCAATCGCATTCACCACCAACAACAACATTATCATTACAACGGCAGCTCTCTCATCCAATTACACAAACTGCTTCTCTACTTTCACCATCAGTATCTTTACACACTCAATTACCTACGGACTCGATTATAACTAGTGGGCTTCATTCATCATTATCCCATTATGGTGGGATAACAGCAATCAAAACTGAAGATATGATGGGAAGTGGTAGCAGTGGTCTATCATCGAAAACAGCTAGTCCTACTGTCGTAGTTGTTACAGATCCGCTATCTAATATAACATCAGAGACGACTATACCATCAATACGTATTAAAACAGAAGAATTACAAAGATCCATTTCTTCACCTCTGGTACGTGTATTATTTTCTATAATTTACTCTAGTGTTTTTTGCAAACTCAATACAATTTTTTTATTATAATTATTTTTAGACAATAACACGTGAATTGTCTATTGAAAATGCTCGTTCGAGTCATTGTCCAGTTGTTCGACTTGGTCCAGCCTTGGGATGTAATTTTTGCTGGAATACAATTGATGCACATGGCCGTATATTAAGACGTAAGACAAAGTATCATTGTCCAGAATGTCAAACGAATTTGTGTATTGTGCCCTGTTTTCAAGAATTTCATGAACGGCAATCTACCGATAATAACAATATTACAAGCGGGAGTGGTGGTGTAGGAGGAGGAGGCGGTAATATAAATAATAGTGGAAACTCTAGTAGCAATGCAGGTAGTTTAAATACAAGTGGTACAAATAACGATTCAAAAACAACTTTAAGGCATTATCCTAAAACCGGGTCATTGTAAATTTGAATTTAATTTAGTAACTTTTGTGTAATTAGGAAGAAAATGATTTTAAGTAAAATTTATATAAATAAATAATTAAATTAATTATTTGTGTGTACTAAGAAATGTTGTTATTAAATGTAAAAAAAAACGTAAGGTTTTAATCAATACACAAAATAAAATATATAATATATATTTTCTTATCAAATATTATAAAAAAAAAAATATTTTGGAAAAAATTGTACTTTTATTAATGGCTGAATTTACAACTGTCTTTTAAATTTGTTTTGTATTATTTCTTCGTAAAATCAATTGTTTATATTTTCAAAAATTAAATTTAAAATGTAATTTAAATTTGCATACTTTTGAACAAAAGTAGAAAGTATTCTAATTGAAAAATTAATTTTTTTGTTTTTAATGTTAGCGTGTTTGGTATCATAAACACAATACATTTTATTCAACGGAAGTAATACATAAATATTTGGTTGAATTTAAAACCCCACAATTGGAGTTTTTTCTTTAAAGTTGTTTAATTTATTCAAAATAAATAATAAACTTGTATGAAGTATTTGAATTCTTCCAATGTTATGGAAATTATTTTGAAACTATTTAAAAATTGTACCTGATATTAGAAACATTAAAATTATTTTTGAGAAAATGCAAATAAATAAAAATTGTATGTGAGGTATTAAAAACTCAAATTCTTTTTTAATGTTTTTAATTTATTAAATGTTTTATTTTTTAACGTGTATAAGGATTCTATGGTTAATTTGGACACCTTCATTGCGACAGTACAACCATAGCATATTGCCTAACGAGTGTACTATACTAGGGCTGATTCAGATACTCCACGAAATGGTTATAATTGATTGGTATTGGGTATCAGGTGCCAAAAATTGGTGGGCATTTCAATATGTAGATAATTTTGGAAAATCATTTGAATAAGAGAGAGCTTTTAAGAAGTCGCTACGATCGGTCAAAATTCACCAAAAACATACGTTTGTAATTAATTCGGCAAAATAAAAAATTCTGTTCCAAACAATGTACGCAATAGAATTTTTTTTTTATTAGTAGAGCTTGTTTCTTCCATATTCATAAATTTATGGAAACGAATGCTAATTTGAGTTGAAGAATGCAGAATTTGTATAGTCTGAAAAGATCCAAAAATTAGAAAATTGGAGTGTTGCGATAAAATAAGACTATTAATAATCTAAAAATGTTTTGTATCATCGTAAACAGACATTTACCTGTATTGTTCCATCATCTTGAATAGTATTCATATATATTAGTAAAGTATGTTAAATGATAATCCCAATTATGTTACATTGCAAATACAAATCTTAAAATATTTTGCAATTGCGGATAAGCTGAAATTGTACCACGGGATCAGACCCGTTGTCAAACATAGATGTGAAAGTTGGATCTTGACGGATGAGTACGAAAGATGGCTTCTTAATGCGAGAGCCGAATCATATATTGTCCAAAACGCGACGTTGATGGCAAATACCGAGCTCATTTCAATCACGAGATCAGGCATTTAATGCAAATTCCTGATATCGTACGTGAAATCAAAGAACAGCGAGTACACTGTTTCGGTCATGTCCTGTGTACTGATCCGAACCGAATGCTACAGCGATTTTTGAAGGGAAACCCGCCTTTCGGAAAGTGGAGAGGTCGCTGTCGGGAGGATGGCTCCACGGCTGAGAGCGATCTGGAATCTTCTAGTTGCTTGCAACTGTATGAAGAGCTCGCTCGTGATCGAAACCGATGGAGTCAGATTGTTTACACGGTATGGACCAATAATAGCCTGTAAAACACGAGGAAAAAAGACGTTACTTTGAGGTAGTCTGTTACATACTAAAATAAGTTTATTATTCTAGTTAGTTTTTTTTAAACAAATAAAGTTTTGATGTTTTAAGTTAAATAGTTTATGCTCTTTATTGTATTATAACACCATTACATCTTACACAATGTGGCCATAACAAAAGAAATATTAAATAAATATATATTTATATAAAAATTGTCGTTCAACAATTAGCTATCAAATGAATTTTCCGAATCTGTTGTATCGCAATCAACCTCAACTACAATATTTTTTTCCTTAACTGAATTCGACATTGGAGAGTTTTCCACTGACATACGTTTTACATATCGTGAAAATGTTGTTTTGGGTATGTTAAATAACGCAGCAGCTCGAGTTTGTAACATACCATTTTTATACGCATCATAAGCTTGATTTATATTCTCTTGAGTTGTTGCTCGCAAACGATTTTGCAACAGACAGTCTTGTGGTAATTTACCTTCCATGCATAATTTCTTCTTTGCCCGATATAAAGTTGAAATTGATACTTTATATTTTTTATATAAATCTCTTAAGCTCAGGTTTCCATTCTGTAGTTCTTGTATAGCTTTATATTTATTTATGTTTGTTATTGTCCGTTCGTCGTTCATTAAAGTTTTTGCATGACGCCAAAGTATCGTAGCTGGAATATTGTATAATTTGGCAGCCTTCTTATAGGTCATTGAATCTTTAATAATGGCATTCATTGCTTCATTGAGATGTTTGTATTTATTATAATACCGGTTTTCTCTGATCCTCATTAGCATACTACTTTGCCTTGCTCGAAAATATAAAGTTGATTTTGGTATCTTATATTTCTGAGAAATATCGTTAAGTTTTCCTCCATTATTTATTTCTTCGATAGCTTTATCAAATTCTAATTGTCTACGATCCATATTATCACTGCACACAGGAAAATCAGAATAATCTTCATGGGATTTAATAGTTTTATAATTTTCATCGAAATGTCCATCAACATTTGGTGGTTGAACAAGCGGACTATCATTGTTTTCATCATTATCAATAAGACGCCCAAAACTTTTTAATGAAAATAAATTACATATATCCAAAAACGTATTTAAATCATTTGTACTAATTTCGATTTCACCCATATAAATAAAATTTATGATTAAATTAATAGAACAGTAATTAAAATCTGGTACGTGAATAATTATTTCATCGTCAGGATTGGGAAGTTCCTTAAATATTTTATAAAAGTAATCACTTGCTGAAGCTAAAATAATTTTGTGGGCTTGAATAATTGCCGTAGAATCATTTGGTATTATTTTTACATCATAATTACTATTTTCACTAATAAATTGAAATAAATGTTCATTGTAATTTAAGGATTTAAAATTATTCATTTTCTTTTACTACACAACAGATTGTGACATACAGAGACAAACATTTAGTTTTATTTTATTTCTAAAATCACGGCTGCCATCTGCAATTTGGTTGCGTACAAATCTTATAGTTCAGTGGACGCTGAACTGTAATTAAACAAAAGTGCAGGTAAATTTCAAATTAAAAGTGTTGTTGCTTGTTGTTCGAATCCATTTTTAGTACATAATTATTTTCACAATACATTATTAAGTTTAGTTATATAAAAGTTTATTTGTTGTTGTTAATTATTTAATTAATCAGGTATGTATATACGAATTTAAATATCGAAAGAATGTATGTAGACATTTTTGGTTAAAAATGTGCATATGGCGGCATATTTAACTGTAATAAATATTAAAAATTTTTCCGAAGTTTTTTGGCTTGGTTTCGTTTCGAATAAAACTTTTACTGATTATTGAAGATTTTCTTTATATTCAACGTGGCTTTACATTTCTAGTAATGTGTATAAACGTGGATCCGCATTTATGATGTGGACACAATGTTCATTTGCTAAATATCATATTCACACGTTGACCTTCAATGTATGTATTTTGTAATTTTGCTGTAAGTTCGTTATGATAAATACAAACATCTTCCACATTTGCACGTATTATACGTCCTGTAGAGTACATTATCCTGATGATAATTTAACTACGAACTGGTAGATTGTTCGTACATGTATGCTGTCACTGTTCATGTAAATTCTTCACTTTTCATGTAAATAAATTTTTCAATTAGGTATGTCTAAAACTAAAGTAAAGTTTTTGTCTTGTTCAGTAAAAAGCCTGAATTATCCAGTTCAGTCTAAGAAACGTTGTATTTACTATTAGTCTGTTTCGAATCGACTAACCGCTAGTACCCGCTAGTAGTCCGGTTCTTATCTTTGCTTAATTGACCATAGTAAATTAAGCAAAGATGAGAACCGAACTACCAACGGTTTCTAGCGGGTATAAGCGGTTGGTCGATTGGAAAGCAGTCTGTGTTGCTCTGACTCCGAATCGGCTTAAAATAATAACCCATCGATCGTATACACATTTTCCTCATCCGATCGGAGTATTTAGTTTGATCATTCTTTACTTTTTTGGATTGTATTATTAACACCCAATCAATGAAAATAACTTTTTAAGAATTGATTTTTATACAACAGACGGATAAATTTAATTTATCCGGTTAGTGTATTTTTTTTTATATTTTCGGATAAATGTATTTGCGCCCATATAGGATTAAACAAAATTATTGATCTGCTGTTGAAGCACACACAAAAAAGGTTTTATTTAGACCATTCGGAGTTAAAGAAGTGGTCAGAATCGATTAACTCGATATAATTTGTTAACATCTTAAATTTCATTTATATTAAATTAAATTATAGTATTATGTTAAAAATGAAAAAAATAATTGGTAAGTTCCACCATATATGTATATTTTGATACATGCGATCCATTTTTTGAACTGGTTCACGCCATACTCAAATAAGGTCAGGTTGCGTTGTTAAAACCTCGTCTGTTCATGAACATATTTAAAATAAGTAATTATATAAATATATTTTATTAAATAAACTAAAAATATAATAATCCGATTAAGTTTTTATCCCGTAGGTTTGATAGTATGTAAGTAGAATTTGGTAGAATCAACCTTAACCCTTCTGCTGGGGCTTTCTATTTGCTAAAATGTATCGCATGTCAGAAGTCAATTGGTCAGCACGAAAAATCATATCCTCGAAAAATATTCTTAAAAAATAATTATGTTTTGTAGTCACATCTACTCAGGATGAACAATTTTATTTAACTACGAATCATTGTGTTTAAAAACTATGAAACCTCTCGTGATGAGTATCAGGTACTCCTAGTACTTAGACAAACCTGCGAAACAATCAATCGAGAGAGTCTATAGTATGTGTTTGAATAAGAAAATATCAATACCATATAAATTACATATTTGTACATCGCTGATAGTTATGCATAACTTATATAACTTCATACCGTCTATAACTTTTAAGCCACAATGATATGTCAAAGTTGAGAACTTTTGCTATTAATTGTGCTATAAGACAGGCAGATGCGTTGTTAAAAATACATTTTATATCTCATATAACATTTTAGAAATGTGTTATCAAGAAAGTTTATTCCAGCGATCCAAAAAAATTCTTGGGAATGCATATCATATCTGTTTGGTTGAATTAGGTGTCAATACACAGACAAAACTACTTTACCCCGCAAATGAGTCTTCAGCTTCGGTTGTCAAAATCAACGAGTCTCAAACTAAATATATAATTTCTAGTTTTGCTGACAACACTTAATTGACTTTGGTAATGGAAACCATCCGATTGAGGAGTGAAGAGGTGTAATTAATAATATTAATTTGGTAGATGATATAAAGGTTTATAACTTCTCAAATTGAAATATTTTGCAAATCTAGCTAAGATAAAATTATACAGAGTGGTAATTAGAACAATTGTCATCGATGGATGTGAGATTTGGCCGTTGATGGTTTAGTTCGAAGATAGATTCTATTCAGGGGAAAAATGATGTGATGTATGCTGAAAAAGCTAGGATGATGGGATATACTGAGTTTGTTTCAATCACAATATTGAGAATTAAAGCAAATTCCTAATATCGTACATAAAAAAAAGTACGATGGGTCCGGAAGGAATATTGTTGCGATTTCTTAAAGGACCTTTTAGTATTCGGAGAGATCGCTGTCGGCTATATAATGGCTCTGCGGAGTAGAGGGTGATCTGGCATCTCTGGTACTTTACAGTAGACAGAGATTGAAACCGACATAGTATTCTTGTTGACACGTAACCAAAGTTGGCTAGCAAAGGCTGGTAAACTCTAAATTTTCAATCTGCTGTAATTCTCGTTAGAGAATATATAATTTATATAATTTCACTTCAAATTTTGATTGGTATGAGTTAAAATGGCTTGCAGAACTATGTGAATTTACTTATTGAATTTATTTTTGCTGTATATTATTTAATTTCTCCTTTATCGAAAATTTAATGTTTAGGATTGCAAAAACAGCAATATTTCCTACCTCCGATAGGTATTTGTTATGTATTCGACATTATTTGCGGTATTACGTTGTTATTAAGTTGAAACCAATAAAACCGGCGTAAGCTACCACCTAATCTGCAAACATTTATTTTTTCTATCGACCAAGAAAGAGATCATTCTTTTAGACACGAAATGTGGTCTCAATACCTGTGGTCAAAATTTTATTGATAAACAATAAATTTTCTATCTTAAGTACGACAAAATAATATTAAGGAATGTCTGAGACTGAATTTATCTGGGTGGATGATTCTATTAAAATAATTATTATGATTTTGATTTGAACATTTGAGATGACTAGTTTGGATTTGGAAATAACTATCATTGGTCGATTAGTATTTGGGCCCGAAGCTTTTTAACACATTATATAACTCCATTCCATCCTTCTGTATTGTATTAATTGGAAAATAGGTTGGTTACTGTAGGATAATATAAATTACTTTCATTTTAATATTATTTCTTCATATTTGCAAATAAAAGAATGCTAATTTGTTTCATTTCATTTAATATTCCACTTTTTTTGTAATACATTCAGATTTATAAGGTATTTTATGAAACTCTCTTTCCTTAAATATTTTGACACGTTATGTTTCGAAAACATTAGGTAATTAATTTTGGTTGACTGATAAAGTACAAAAAACGAAGTTGTTAAGAAAATTGTATGAAAGAAAGTTTACACTTATTGGAATGCAAATCTCACGGGCCGGCCTAAAGACTGACATTCAGTTCTGCAATCTACTGTTTTGTAATGGTCAAAGAGAATTAAATCTCTAGCGTCCTTGTCAGCAAAGGTGTTAGGCAGGTATTATTATTTAAACTTTTGAAAATATTAAAAAGCAAAAAGTGAATCCGCTAATATTAAAAGTCAAATGTAAAATAGAGAATCCAATAAAAAAATTAAAGTTTGTAATATAAAATTCCCTGGTCTCTTGTTGGAACCACTCTAATAATAATAGAAATGCTAATTAAAACAATGATAATTTATCAATTACATACGTTAAAAGCTGTAATAACCGCAAATTAAAAAATTAACTGTTTTAAGTGAATGGCTTATGTTACAAGTTATATAGCAAAACAACCAGTTATGCTTTGCATAATTAACAATCCTTCTACTAAATAATCGATGGCTTAAAGGTTGTAAACCGTGTCTAAACTGAGACCTCACGAACCATTTATAAGTGGTCACATTTGTAGGTGGCACAACGAATGCTTTTACACACAATCGGTTTTTATGTTCGCTGCATGTTAATTCTTGGTCAATGGCGAGAGTCAAATTCGAGACCGCAGTGTGATGATTAACTCACTAAACCATTAAACTACAACCGGCGAAATCTTTTTCTACTATAGAAGTAATTTGAAAATAAAAATAACAGATACAATTTTATTTTAATTAACTTTATTATATCGAAAAATTTACACACGTTTTTTTTAAATCATAATATTTTTTTCTACATGTTAATAGATTTATTTTATTACAGTTTCGATCAATTTAAATAAAATAATATTGTCGCACCTATATTATTTATGTCTCCCATTTCAAATTAATTAAATATCTATAAAAAAGCAAAATCTATTAATTAGAAAAACTATTATGATTTCAATTTACATATATAGATAAGAACAAAAATATTCTTTTTAAATTAAATAATAAATATGTAATAATAAATAAAATAATTGAAACTCGTCGGACAAATAAATATATAATATATGAAAACTATAATTTATCACAGTTATTATAAATAAAAATTTCGAATTTACATATAACGTATTAAATATTGTTTTTTAGATAAATTATTTTCAATAATATGTAGTACAGTTTACTTAAATTTAACTTGAATTAAATATAACATATAAATAACAAAAATAAGTGAAATAGTTTTATTTCTTTGGTTTAGATTTTTTATCATCTTTACTTTTAAAAAGATTTTTTGCTTTATACCAAATTCTGAAGAAATATTCATCTTTTCGTAATAATTTAGCTCGAGCATATGATTTAATATCAGCATCCATATTATGATCTCTCATCCATGAGGATGTATTTTCTGTGCTGTATCCAGTATGATCGTTTTCAGTTCGTGGTTCGTCTTCTGTTTCATCGCCTTTTTAAGTTAAAAATAAACGGTAATTATTAACAAATTAAATTGATATATGAAATTAAAAATAATATATTTAAAAACATACCGAAATATGGTAGAACCTTATATGGTTCATCTGATTCTAGTGGTTCACTTAAACCAATTTCATTTCTGGCAAAGATTCGAATTAAATATTTGTGATCTTCTTGTAAGTCCCTAATTTGATATTTCTGTTTATCTGCTGTAACACGACCAACCTCAATCCACATAGTCTTTTTCATATCACGTATAGCAATGTTGTATCCTTCTAATGGCGCACCTCCATCGTATTCAGGAATACCCCATTCTATTAGACTAGTATTGCAACCAGTCGCTCGAATTTCAAGTGGACCAGTTGGTGGTGATGGAACAGCTAAAAAAATAATTTGATTTAATAGATTTAAAATGGTATTAGAATTTCTAATAAATTTGAAATAAATCTACTTACTTGCATGTGTTTTTAATACTAGTTTTTCTAGAATTGCCGGCGGACTTAAACCTACAGCGTTTTCAGCATAAACTCTAAATGATATTTCTGATTTATCTTTTAAATTGTCTATACAATATTGTAAGCAATTAGCATCTAATGTAACTAGTTTATTCCATTTGGATGATTTCGATATACGTTTCTCTATTATATATCCTACAAAAATACAAAGTATATTTGTCATAATATCAAATATGTATTTTATTATAATTTAATTTAACCTGTTATCTCAGAGCCACCATTGCTTGTCGGTGTCTCCCATTTTAGTGTTACACTTCTGCTTGTAATTTCAAGAGCGATTAAATTAAGTGGAATTGAAGGAGGAGCTGAATCAAAATAAATAAGGATTTAAAAATAGTATAAAAGATTTATAAATTAAATTTAAGATTGTTTATAGCATTAAAGCAAATAATAGCCAACTTACAATAAATGATTTTTTGTTTTCTTTCTATAAAAGCATTTTAATTTGTTAGAAGAGCAAGAAGCAGTATTTATTATTTTAAAAAATAAAATGTATATTATTTTGTACTTACTTATATTTTGGCCCATTGTAAATTCACCCTCTGAGACTAGTGGTAAACTTGTTCCGGCCTCGTTACGGGCATAGATTCGGAAATCGTATGCACAGTCTTTTATTACATTTTTAATTTCAATATTTGTTTGTTTTCCAACAGAATTGCCATATACTATCCAAGCGGTTTTTGTGGATTCTTTAATTTCAATAATATATTCTATAATTTCGCTACCACCGTCAAATTCTGGTGGATTCCAAACTAAAGTAAATGATGTATTACTCATTCCAGTAAATTCAACAGGGCCAATTGGTGGTGATGGTATTTCTATAAGAATATAATTTAAAATCTAATAAGTAAAAAAAATTAGTTTTTAATAAGCATATCGTACCTATTGGCTTCCTTATTATAACCGGTTCACTATCCAATGGTAATGAATCACCAATTGGATTCGATGCAATAACTCTAAATTGATAAAGTGCATTATTCAATAATTTTTGAATACTATATGATCTAATGTCTCTGTCCACATCAGCTACTTTCATCCACACGCCCTTCTGTTGTTCACATTTCTGAATAGTATATTTAGTAATTTCTAATCCACCATCGTCAATTGAAGGTTTCCATTCTATTGTTATAGCATCCTTTTTAATATCTTTAACAATAATTGGTCCTTCAGGTCTACTTGGAACATCTATAAATATTCAATAAAATAATAAATAAATAATTTTATTTATATATAATAGTCATTATGCATTTCTTACCAATAACTTTAAGGCTAAGATCGACTGTATAAATACCAGATGTATTTTTAGCTTCAATCGTATATTTAGATGTATCTTCTCTAGTAATAGATTTCATTTCTAATATGCTAACATTTTTGTCGTACGTATGAGTAATTCTTTCTGATGTTACAATTTTAGTAGTTTGTTTATACCATGTAATTGTTGGTTCGGGGAAACCATTAATTCTTGCATCAATTTTCCATTCTGAATTTGTTGTAAGGGTCTGGTTTATAAGATTATCATCTATCGTTATTGTAGGTTTTTCTTGAATAAGTACAAAGCATGATGTATCTGCCCTTCCTAACTCATTTTGAGCACTACATGTATATTTAGCTGATGTATTTTCGTCTGTGTTTTCAATAATTAATTTGGCTGTTCTATTCTCATATACCATATTTGTTGTTGTTATTTCTAAGCCATCTTTAAACCATTGTATCTTAGGAGGTGGTGTACCTCCGATAATACAACTTAAGGTGATTTTCTTATTAGGACTAGTTACAATATCAGATAATGGTTCTTGTATTGTTGGTGGTTCTTTAATAGCTTGTGCAGCAGCTTTGTAGTATGGAGAATTAGGTGATGGTTCACTTTTACCAACTGCATTAACAGCTATTACACGGAAGCTATACTCTGAATTTTTCGTCAATTTATGTACTGTATATGTTGTATCTGTGATGCCATCAAATGTAATCCATCTAAAATTTATTAATAAATATTTAATATGTGTTAAAGTTTTTTATGCATATATAAATTTACTTTTTCGTTATTTTTTCTGTATATTCTAAAATATATTCAATAATAACTGAGTTGCCATCGTCTTCCGGCACTTTCCAATAAATGGTTAAGGAATCGTCTGCAGTGTCAATTAGTTCTGGAGTTCCAGGTGGTGATGGACGTTCTAAATGTGATAAAATATGTATATTAATAAATATATTAATGTTTTGAATATAAAGTATATGGTATAATACTGACTCATAATGATTAATGTAAGCTCTGCTTCAGCTTCTCCATAATCATTTTTGATTTTAACAGTGAATTCTCCTTCATCGGAATCAACTACTTTTTTGATTGTAAGACTTGCAGACTGTTCATCAGTTGTAAAGTTTACTTTTGGCGCCTTCTTTATTAATTTACCTTTAGTATACCACTCAACTTCTGGCTTAGGCGAAGCATTAAATTTAATGTTAAATGTAACATCTTCTCCTTGTTTGATTTTATACTCTTTGATTTCATTGGTAATACTGGGTGGAATTTTTAGTTCTGAAAAAAAAAAAAAATTATTTCTAAACTGAATTTCTTATTTTTTACTTTATATTACCTTCAACTTTCAAAATAGTAGATGATTTGACATTATATGCAATGCAGCAATAATCGGTTGCATCGTCATCTTGTGCATTTTTAACAACAAGTGTTTTAATTGTTTTCTCGCTAGTAATTATATATTTAGAAGATGGTTTAATTTCTTTTCCGTTTTTGTACCATACAACATCTATATTAGGTTGCGATAATTCAACGGTAAATACTGCATCATGGTTCTTCGTAATTAATGTAACTTCTGGCAATTTTCTAATAAATTCAACAGCAGGTTCTTCTACTGTTAATGTACCGGTACTAATTTGTTCGCCTACTTCACACGCATATACACCAGCATCTTCCATAATTGATTTATATATTTTTAATTTTTGACGTTTACCATCAATGCTTAATTGTATATGATCTGATAATTGTATTTCTTCTCCGTCTTTTAACCATTTTACCCATGCATCTCCTTTTGATAATTCAATTTCAAATGTGGCTTTTTCTCCCTTAGCGATCGTTAAATCTTTCATAGGAGTAATAATTTCTGGTGGCAGTTCCATTATCGTTAGTTCAGCTGAACAATCTTGATCTTGTAAAACACACGTATATTCGCCTTCATCGTCGATAGAAGTTTCTTTTATAATAAGTCTTCGTACATTGCCATCCTTTATAATTTTAACATTTTTATCTGTGGTATCTACTTCTATTCCATCCTTAAACCAAGTAACATCAGCTGTTTGTGAAGAGATTTCAACTTCAAGTATAGCAATTTCTTTTTCTTTAGCATCGTAATCTTGTAGCACACGAATAAATTCTGGCTTTCTTTCTAATACTTCTACTTTAGTATCAGTAGTTTGATCTTTTACAGTACATTTATAGTCACCAGCATCTTTTAGTGTGGTATTCTTAATAATAAGTTTGTGAACTCTTCCTTCTTGGCTGATAATTTTGTGATCCATTCCAGTTATTTCCTTACTGTTATGATACCACTTAGTTGATACAGTATGTGATGTTTCGCATTCCAAAGTAAGTAATTGTGTTTCTTCAATTGTAAATGATGTTTTGAGTTTTCTTGTAAATTTAACCTTATCAACTTCAACAGATACTTTAGCACCATGAGATGCTTTACCAATTGGATTACTAGCAATACATTTATAATCACCAGAATCTTCTTCGGAATCTGCCTTTTTAATCATTAATTCGATGTTTTCACCATCATAACCTAATTTTACTTTATCTGATGGTAAGAGTGGTATATTATTCCGTAGCCAAATTACTTCAGGTACGGGATTTCCAGTGACTCTAGCGAAAAGTTTGATTGTCCCATTTTGTGGTACCGTTAGTTCTTGGAATCTTTCAATAAATAATGGTGGTTCAGGATTACCGCTTCCCAGTTCTAATTAAAAATTAAATAAAATTAGTTTGAATAACTTTTACTGTAATATTTACATATTTACCTTCAACAGTTAAATATGCTGTTGTTTCTACGCTACCAACTGAATTAGTAGCTTTCACTTTGTACTCTCCAGTGTCACTAATGGTTGATGAAATGATTGTTAATGTATGAATGTCCTTTTCTGTTTTGATTGTTCCTTTTGCAGGTTTATCATTTTTAAACCAGGTTATTTTTGGTGTTGGATTACCAACTATTTGTGTACTTAGAACTATGCTTTCGCTCTCTCGAATGATAATATTTCGTAATGGTTCAAGGACCTGAGGGGCCTCTTTATCACCTGTTTTCACTTTTAGAATAATTGGTAACTTAGACTCACCTTCACGGTTTTTGGCTACGACTTCATAGATTCCTTCTTGTTGTTTTTTAACTTTAGTAATTTGTACAACGCTACAGTACATATGCATATCAGATTCGGTAACTATCTTAACATTCTTTTCAGATGTAATTTCCTTGCCATTATAGAACCACGTTATTTCTGGTTCTGGAACTGCAACTAGTCTACATTCTAATATCACATTTGTTCCTTCATCTACATACTGAGCTTTCGGTTTTCTCGAGAATGTTGGTGGTATGCCTTCGAGAATATCAGCAAGACTTGACTCGCGTGATAAACTTCTTCTTGATAAACCTGTCATATCTGAACCATGATCTGAAAGTGGCGATTCAACAACTAGTTCGGTTGTACTTGAAGCGAAACCGGCTGCATTTTTAGCCACACAAGTGAATGTACCAGCATCTTCTGGGAAAACCTCACGAATAATAAGTGTTGCAACATTATCATCGTCGTAATACATTTGAAAATCTTGTGATGGTTTTATAATTGCCGTTTGTCTGAACCATGTAATTTGCGGTCTAGGTGTACCTTCAACTTTGCATTCGAATTGAACTGTATAGCCATCTGGTGTATGTTGTGGTTGTAGTTTTTCAACAAATTTAGGTGCTATACTACGATCATCTGGACCTGGTTCTAGAAAATTAAAGGCAAATATGAATAAATAATTTAAAAATGTATTATAAAGTAAATTAAATATATATATATATATATATATATATATATATATATATATATATATATATATATATATATATATATATATATATATATATATCGTTATTCTAATACATACTTTCAAAAACTGGAAGTTTATCAATTTTTTCATTGAGTTTCTTTTGAACGTAAAGTGTATAGTTTTGTTCATCCATAAGGTATTGCGATGGTACCCAACCTTTCTCAGCTGTTAAATGCTTCCGGACAAACCACCAATCAGCGTTATGTCGTTCTTAATAGTTTACAAGAAAATAATATGCTTAAGTAGTCAAATTTTAATTTATTTATTAAATTATATTCACCTATTACGTATACTCGTTCTCCTTCTACTAAGCTTATAGTATTTTCATTCTCAGATATATACGTGTAAATTGCAAACATTAACTCGGCATCTCCTTCTTCTAAAAAGTAGTAGTATATATTAATATCTTAATCATATGATTTATGTTATGGCTTAAAACTTACCACCTGCATAAACCTCCGTTTCTTTCGTTATATTTAGACTTGCTTCTTCTGAGATTTCATTTTATAAATAGATATAAAAAAATAAGTTAAGATATGATATATTCTAATACTTTCGTGAAATTTAAAAATGTATTTGATATTTTAGCATATTAGTACTTCTATAGTTTATATAAAATTTATTTTGATTAGGCGAAATTAGTAAAGCATTTACCTGAATTTCTGTTATCGTTAGCAAGCCTCTAAATAATACTAAATTAGCAATTCAAAAAGTTTTATTTTAAATTTTAATTGATATGTGTAACTATGTAAAAAAAATTATTATAAAAACCTTGAAGATAAGATGATGTCATTGGTTTCATTTTTGATTTGAATGTAAGTGAATCTTCATCATAAGCAATTCTATTTTCTGGTAGTTTTCGTGGTCGTCCAATTAATACTTCTTCTTCAATATCTTCAACTTGATATTTCGGTTTTTCTACTATTTCTGATTTTCGTCTTAGTTTGAGTTGTACATTCTCGGCTGGTAGGTCTTCAATTTTATCGAAAAATTCATCAGGCTCATCTACGTCAAACATTGTATCGGAAACCACACTATCATCATCAACAATTTCCTCGATTATTGGTCCATCATCATCGAATTCTTCCATTATTTTAATTGAAGCTTCACCAGCTTGCTCAGAATATGTTAGTGGTTTATTTTTCTTAAGTTTGATTTTACCGGACATTGAAATTTCCTCCTCTGCATACGAATCAAGTTTGATATTAAATTCTTGATCAACGTCTTCTTTAGTTCTTGTCGATTTTGGACGGAACGTAACATTTTCTACATCTGTAACTTCTGGTATATCTTGCCTTGGTTTTTTTCTTGGTTTTAATTTTTTAATTGTCACTTCTTGAGCATGCTCTTCATGTGCTAAAGGCTTAGGTTTCTGTTTTTTCTGAACAACGAACTCTTCCGCTATATCATCATCTTCATCGTCAGGTTGGTCTACGATATAGTCAGTTTCGTCTTCTTCGAATGATTCTGGTTTTCGAATGGTTTCTTCAATATTAGCTTCATCATATGATTTAACATCAACAACTTGTGGTATAGTTTCGGAAGCTTCAACTGTTTCGGTTGGAGCTTTAAATTTAATAGTCAACTGATCTGTCTCTTCAGGTTGTACTGGTTCCATCGGCCGTTTCTTCCTTTTAATTGTTGCGTCGAGTATGTCTTCTTCTACAATTTGTTCAACTTCTTTTACAATTTCTGTAGGTACTTCCACTGTTTTTTCTTCTGAAATTTCGACTGGTTGCTTTGGTTTTTTCGATTTCTTTATTTTAAGCTTCTCTGATACGTCTTCGGTTTTCTCTTCTGGTTTAGAAATAATGAACTCTTCGGATACTTCATTTAATTCTGGCTTTTCAGGTTTTCTAACTGTGAATTCTCCTTTAACTTCATCTTGGTTTGGTTTTTCCGTTTTTGGTTTAATTATAACTTCTTCAATTTCATCTTTAGGTGTTTCTTTTGAGGTTTCCTTTTTCTTAATGGTAGTATTAATGACTTCATCATCTATAGTATGCTTAGCTTCCTCAACAACATCTTCTGGAATTTTAACCGTAGCCTCTTCACTAATATCTTCAGGTTTTTTCGGTACATCAGGTTTTTTCATTTTTAGTTCTTCTGCTATTTCGTTTTGGGTTACTTTCTCTGGTTTAATAACCATACTAACATCATCAGTTGGAGATTCTTCGGGTAGCTTTTTCTTAAATACAGTTTCGATTGGTTTTTCGATTTCCTCCTCTTTTTTCTTCGGTTGCTCATCTTTTTCTTTAGGAAGTTCAGTAATTGGAATATCTTCAGAAATTTCTGTCGATTTCTTCGTTTTCTTTGTTTGTTTTTTCTCTTCAACTGTAAGCTTAGGTTTTTCTTCTGGAGTTTTATTCTCTTCGGCCTTAAGATTTTCCGGTTTTGATGGAGTTTCCTCCTTAAATACAGTATCAATAACTTCTTCTTCAATAAACTGGTCTACCTCTTCAATTTGTTCGAAAGGTACTTCAATTGTTGCTTCATCTGTGAAATCAGTTGGTTGTTTTGGTTTCTTTTTCTTTGTTATATGAAGCTCTTCAGAAACATCTTCACCTTGTACTAGTTTAGGTTTTTCTCGGGTAATGGTAAATTCCTCTTCTATATCTTCAACATTTTCCACAGTCTTTGGTTTTTCAGGTCTTTTCAACGTAACTGCTTCTGTCACATCATCAGATTTTGGTTTTTTCACTTTTGGTTTTAGAATAACTTCCTCTTCTTCTTCTTCAACTTGCTCCGTTTTAACTGGTTTTGGTTTCTTTTTGATGACGGCATCGATCACTTCTTCTTGTTCAATTTTTTCTGTTTCTTGAATTTCTTCTTTTGGAATCTCAATACTCGATTCTTCAGACATTTCGATCGGTTTCTTAGGTTTCTTTTTCTTTGTAATTTTTAATTCTTCCGCGACATCATCTGGTTTGATTTGTTCTCGTTGGATCGTAAATTGTTCTTCCACTTCTTCTACAGGTTGTATTTCTTCTGGTTTTTGCAAAGTAATATCTGAGGTAAATTCTTCAGGTTCATCTGGTTTTTTAGAAATTGGTTTAATGGTTACACTTTCTTCTTCGGTTTCTTCTTTTTTAACGGTTTTATCTTTCTTTTGAACCTTGACATCAAAAACTTGTTCCTCAACAATTTCTTCAGTCTGCTTCTCTAAATCATGAAGAATTTCGATTTGTTTTTCCTCAGATTCTTCAACTATTTTCTTTGGCTTTTTCTTTTTCTTTATTTTCAATTCTTCGGCAGTTACATCTTCATTAATTTGTTCTATTGGAATAGTGAAACTTTCCTCAACATTATCTACTGGTTCGGGTTTTTCGGGAGTTTTAACTGCAAACTCGGCAGTAATTACTTCTTCTTCCGGCTCTTCTTTGGGAGATGAACGAGGTTGCTGCAAAATAACTTCTTCGCTTTCTTCAGGTTCTTTTGTAATAAGTACCTTCTTTTTCCTTTTAACAACCGTATCAATAATGTTTTCTTCTTCAATTTTTTCAGTTTCTTTTAATTCGTCTTGTGGAATTTCAACTGTCACTTCTTCTGTAACTTCATCAGTCGTTTTCTTTTTAGGTTTCTTCTTAAGTTTTAGTTGTTCAGAAACTTCTTCGGGTATTTTTTCTGACTTAATAGTGAAGATTTCTTCAACATTATCTTCGGGTTCAGGTTTTTCAGGCAATTTAAGACTAAAATCAGCTGCTGGTTGTTCTTGTGGTTCTTCCTTTGGTGATGGATGTGGTTGTTGTAAAATAACCTCTTCAGTTTCTTCAGGTTCTCTTATAGTTAAAACTTTCTTTTTTCGTTTAACAACTGTATCAACAACTTCCTCTTCTTCAGTTTTTTCAGTTTCCTCTACTTCATCTTGAGGAATTTCAACTGTAACTTCTTCTGCAACTTCCTCAACCGGTTTCTTTTTAGGTTTCATTTTAAGTTTTAGTTGTTCGATAACTTCTTCTTTTTCAGTTGGTTTTTGTAATGTAACTTGCTCTTCTACATCTTCTAGAGTTTCTGGTATTTTAGGTTTCGGAATTGTTACGTTCGACAAATCTTCGGGTTCCTGTTCAACTGGTTTAATATCCTCTTCAGTAGGTATGTCTTGCTCTTCGGGTTTTTCTGGCTTACTTTTAGGTTTACTGACCTTTTTCTTTGATTTTTTACCTTTTAAATCTAGTTCATATTCCGGTTCATCTTCTTTTGGTTTTTCCTTAGCCTTTTCCTCTGGTTTTTCTTCTACTTTTGGCTTATCAGTTGGTTCTTCGGTTGGTTTAGATATAGGTTTCAATTTGATATTGTCACCTTCTTCTTCTGGTTTTTCTCGTTCAGGAATTCTAAATTTAACATCATCTGGTGGTACTTCTTCGTTTGGTTTAGGCACACCTGGAACAATTGGAATTTGTATGGCTTCTGGTGTTGGTTGTTTTTTCTTTTTTCTGATGTATTTTCCTTTTGGTTTATCTTTATCTTCTGGTACGTCTTCTTCTTCGGTTGATAATTCTGGTGATTTTGTTGTATAATCTGGGAAATCAATTGGTGTTGGTTGAAATTTATCTAATTCAGGATACTCTTTGTCTTGTTTTGGCTCTTTTGGAGATTCTTCTTTTTGTTTTGGTTTAGGTTTTGGTTCAGTTTCTTCTTCAGTTTGTATAGGCTTAACTGGTATTTTCTTAAGTTTAACATTTTCTGGTTCAGTCTCTTCGGGTTTTTTGACTTTACCTTTTCCAAGTTTTAGCGTATGTTCATCTGGTATTTCTTCAAGTTTTTCTTTTGTTGGTCGTTTATATTTTTCATGTTCTGGAGCTTCATCTGAACTACTTTCATATTTTTCATATTTTTCTAATTCAACCTTTTCCAGATCATCTTTTATTTTCTTTATTCCTTTGAACTTTTTCTTTTTGAATTTTAATTTTTCATCTTCTTCTTCTTCAGTCCTAGTTATTTCGCTTTTCTGTATAACAGCATTTATTTCAGAGAGCTTTGGATACATTGGTAGTGGAGGATATTTAATCATTTCCATTCTACTTCTTAGAAGAACTTTAGGAATGCTCATATCTTCTTCTTCAGAAGGTTCCATTGTTTTTGGTTTACGTAATTTTAATTTGTATGCTTTAGGTTCTTCTTCAATTTTAAGTTTAGTTGGCTTTTGATCTTTTCGAATGATTTTTATTGGTTCCAACTTCGTTAAGTCTAATTTTTCTCTAGCAGGTTTATCGAGGTCAATTTTTTCATATTTTTCAAGCTCAGTTTTGGAAATTTCCATATCAAGAAGTTTTTGGATAATATCATCTTGATCGTCTTTCTTTTTCTTTTTAAGTACTTTCTTCTTTTTGGGTTTTCGTATCCCTTCTTTATCTTCCGTTGGCCCTTCTTCTATTATTTCATTTCCTTCTGAATGCTCTTCAGATACAGGCTCTTCTATATTTGGAGTTTCTTCTGGTTGTGCTATAATTATTTGAAAAAAAATGTGGTTGGTAAAATAAAAATATATTTCATATTTCAAAAATAAATTATTATTTTAATTAAGAGGTCTGCTAAAATTTTCCACCGAATCGAATAATGTGGAAACTTACGTTCTTCATCAAGTGGTTTGTGTTCTGGTATAGTGTGTTTTTTAAGAGTTTTGTGTTTGTGTTCAAGTTCATTTGTTTCTGGAATATAAATTAAAATATTTTTAGTTTCAAAGCCTAGAGGAAAATAATTAAATCTAAGGAAACCTGGTGCTTCTTCTAATTTCTTTGGTTCAATGTCTTTTTTCGTTTTCTTTGGTAATTTGAATATTTCTTCTGGTTTTTCTTCTTCTAATGGTTTTTCAGGTTCAGTTGTTTTCTTCTTTATTTTTTTCAATTTAGTTTGCGGTTTTTCTGGTTCTTCTATTTGTTCAATGGGTTTAACAACAACGTCCGATACTTTTGGTTTTTCTGGTATAGCATGTTCTTCTTCAGACAATTCCTCTTCTTTTGGAATTTCTTTGATTGGTTTTTCTGGCTCATATTCGAATTTTTCGTATTTTTGTAATTCAGTTTTTGGTATTTCCATTTCTAATAGCTTCTTAATGATTTCTTCTTGCTCATCCGGTTTCTTTTTTATAATTTTTTTCTTTTTGGGTTTCTTTGGCTTTTCGATACCTTCTTCGATTTTATCATCATCTTCTTCTGGAAGACTAGATTCAGTAACAGTAATAGTGGTTGTGGGTGGTTTATCGTCTTCTTGAACTGTGACAATTTCGGTCACTTCCTCTTTATCTCCAGTTTTCTTTTTAATGACACGCTTCTTAGTTACTTGTTGTTTAAGAGTACCATCCTCGGAAGGAGTTTCAGTTATGATCACTTCTTCTGGTAGAAGTTCTGTTTGAGTTATTTCATCACCTGTTAATGGAATTTCAGTTACGGTAATGGTTGTTTCCTCTGGTTTGTTATCCTCCTGAACGGTTACGATTTCTGTAACTTCTTCCTTATCATCATCCTTCTTTTTAACGACTCGTTTTTTGATTATTTGCTTCTTTGTGGTTCCATCTTCTTGTGGAACTTCTTTAACTGTTATTTCTTCGGGTAATTCTTCAGTCCTTGGTTTTTGGCGTTTTTCAGGTTCATAATCAATTTTTTCATATTTTTCTAATGCGGTTTTTTCAATTTCCATTTCAAGAAGTCTTCGTATAATTTCATCTTGTTCATCGGGTTTCTTTTTAATCAGTTTCTTTTTCTTAGGTTTCTTTGGTTTATCTTTAGTTTCAGTTACTTCTTCTGGACCTTCTTCGTCTTCCGGTGTTTCTTCTTCATCGGGAACAATAGATTCGGTTACGGTTACAGTTGTTTTGGATGGCTTATCATCTTCTTGAACAGTTACGATTTCTGTAACTTGTTCTTTATCACCAATTTTCTTCTTTATAACTCGTTTTTTTGTAAGTTGTTGTTTCAGTTTTCCATCTTCAGAAGGAACTTCTTTAACTTCTATTTCTTCAGGAAGTTCTTCAATTTCAATAGGCTCTAGTTTATCATCCTTTTCTACTGGCACTTCAGTGATGGTTACAGTTGTTTCTTCTGGTTTATCATCTTCTTTAATAGACACAATTTCTGTTAATTCTTCTTTGTCACCAGTTTTCTTTTTGATAACACGTTTTTTAGTTATTTGTTTCTTAGTGGTGCCGTCTTCCTGTGGTATTTCCGTAATTTTGATTTCCTCTGGCATTTCTTCAATTTCTATCGGCTTTGGTATATCTTCTTCATCTAATGGAACCTCAGTTACGGTAACAGTAGTTTCTTCTGGTTTGTCGTCTTCTTTAACAGTCACGATTTGAGTAACTTCTTCCTTGTCATCAGTTTTCTTTTTGATTATCCGTTTTTTAATAATCTGTTTCTTTGTAGTTCCGTCATCTTGAGGAATTTCCTTAAGTGTAATCTCTTCTGGTAATTCTTCAATAGTTGGCTTCGATGGTTTACGGCGTTTCTCAGGTTCATAATCAGTTTTTTCATATTTCTCCAATTCGGTTTTTTCTATTTCCATTTCCAGAAGCCGCTTAATAACATCATCTTCTTCGTTTGGTTTCTTTTTAGTTGTTTTCTTTTTCTTTGGTTTCTTAGGTTTATCTGTTTTATCAGCTTCAGTAGGCTCTTCAACTTCTTCTTCTTCAGAGACAATAGGCTCCGTTGCCATCGTGATCGTTTTACTAGGCTTCGTTTCTTCTTCCAATGGAACCTCAGTTACGGTGACCGTAGTAACTTCTGGTTTGTCTTCTTCTTTAACGGATACAATTTCAGTTACTTCTTCTTTATTATCATCCTTCTTTTTAATGACTCGTTTTTTAATTACTTGTTTTTTAGTTGTTCCATCTTCTTGAGGCACTTCTTTAACAATAGTTTCTTCCGGTAATTCTTCAATTATTGGTTTTGATGGCTTTCGACGTTTTTCCGGTTCATAATCTGTTTTTTCGTATTTTTCCAACTCTGTTTTTTCAATTTCCGCTTCAAGAAGTCTCCGTATTATTTCATCTTGTTCGTCAGGTTTCTTTTTAATTATTTTCTTCTTTTTCAATTTCTTTGGTTTATCACCAGTTTCAATTATTTCTTCTGGGCCTTCTTCTTCGACTGGCTCTCCGTCGGAAACTGTAGATTCAGTAACAGTGACAGTAGTTTGATCAGGCTTATCATCTTCTTGAATAGTTACAATTTCTGTAACTTGTTCTTTACCACCAAATTGCTTCTTAATGACTCGTTTCTTGGTTACCTGAAGCTTAGGTGTACCATCTTCAGATGAGATTTCTGTTACTTTTATTTCTTCAGGCAGTTCTTCAATTTTTGTTAGTTCTGGCTTGTCTTCTTCTAACGGGGCTTCAGTGACAGTAACCGTTGTTTTGTCTGGCTGGTCATCTTCTTTAACGGTCACAATTTGAGTGATCTCTTCTTTGTCTCCTATTTTCTTTTTAATGATGCGCTTCTTAATGGTTTGTTTCTTTGTTGTACCATCTTCTTGTGGAGTTTCGGTTATTTTAATTTCTTCAGGAAGCTCTTCAACTTCTTTCAGTGGAGCTTCAGTTATAGTGACCGTTGTTTCTTCTGGTTTGTCATCTTCCTTGACGGTCACGATTTGCGTAACTTCTTCTTTGTCATCAATCTTCTTTTTAATTACACGTTTTTTGATTACCTGTTTCTTTGTGGTACCATCTTCTTGTGGTACTTCTTTAATAGTAGTTTCTTCGGGCAATTCCTCAATAGTTGGTTTAGATGGTTTGCGACGTTTCTCTGGTTCAAAATCGGTTTTCTCGTATTTTTCCAGTTCGGTTTTTTCAATTTCCATTTCTAAAAGTCTCTTGATAACATCATCTTCCTCATCAGGTTTCTTCTTAACTTGTTTCTTCTTTTTCGGTTTCTTTGGTTTGCCAGGTTCAATTGTTTCTTCTGGACCTTCTTCTTCAGGTTGTTCTTCGTCAGGAACGATCGATTCAGTTACAGTAACAGTTGTTTTAGCAGGTTTATCATCCTCTTGAACTGTGATAATTTCTGTAACTTGTTCTTTATCACCCGTTTTCTTTTTAATAACTCGTTTCTTGGTTACTTGTTGTTTTGTTTTACCATCTTCAGATGGAACTTCTTTAACCTCTATTTCTTCAGGCATTTCTTCAATTTCAATTGGTTCAGGTTTATCCTCTTCCAATGGCGTTTCAGTTACTGTAACAGTTGTTTCTTCTGGCTTGTCATCTTCCTTGACGGTCACGATTTGCGTAACTTCTTCTTTGTCATCAATCTTCTTTTTAATTACACGTTTTTTGATTACCTGTTTCTTTGTGGTACCATCTTCTTGTGGTACTTCTTTAATAGTAGTTTCTTCGGGCAATTCCTCAATAGTTGGTTTAGATGGTTTTCGACGTTTCTCAGGTTCAAAATCGGTTTTCTCATATTTTTCCAATTCGGTTTTTTCAATTTCCATTTCTAAAAGTCTCTTGATAACATCATCTTCCTCATCAGGTTTCTTCTTAACTTGTTTCTTCTTTTTCGGTTTCTTTGGTTTGCCAGGTTCAATTGTTTCTTCTGGACCTTCTTCTTCAGGTTGTTCTTCGTCAGGAACGATCGATTCAGTTACAGTAACAGTTGTTTTAGCAGGTTTATCATCCTCTTGAACTGTGATAATTTCTGTAACTTGTTCTTTATCACCCGTTTTCTTTTTAATAACTCGTTTCTTGGTTACTTGTTGTTTTGTTTTACCATCTTCAGATGGAACTTCTTTAACCTCTATTTCTTCAGGCATTTCTTCAATTTCAATTGGTTCAGATTTATCCTCTGCCACTGGAACCTCAGTTACTGTAACAGTTGTTTCTTCTGGTTTGTCATCTTCCTTGACGGTCACAATTTGCGTAACTTCTTCTTTGTCACCAGTTTTCTTTTTGATGATGCGTTTTTTAATAACTTGTTTCTTTATGGTACCATCTTCTTGTGGAATTTCGGTTACTTTAACTTCCTCTGGTATTTCTTCAACTTCGATTGGTTCTACCTTATCTTCTTCTTTCTCTAAGGGAACCTTCTTTTTCTTAGTGACCTTTGTTTTTGGCAATTTGGGAGTTTTTCCAATAATTTCTTTTAGAAGACCACCGAATAAGTTGAAATCTTCGATATTTTGCGGTTCTATTTCATATATATCTTCCTCAATGTCTTTTGGAGCTAGACTCTCAGTTACTGTAACGGTAGTTTCTTCGGGTTTATCATCTTCTTGAACCGTCACAATTTGAGTTACTTCTTCTTTGTCACCCGTTTTCTTTTTAATGGTGCGCTTCTTAATGGTTTGTTTCTTTGTGGTACCATCTTTTTGGGGAATTTCAGTTACTTTTACTTCTTCTGGTAATTCTTCAGTTTTGCTTGGTTTAGACTTTTCTTCTTCTTCTTCTAGTGGCAATTCAGTTACTGTAACAGTTGTTTCTTCTGGCTTGTCATCTTCTTGAACCGTCACAATTTGAGTTATTTCTTCTTTGTCACCCGTTTTCTTTTTAATGGTGCGCTTCTTAACGGTTTGTTTCTTTGTGGTACCATCTTTTTGGGGAATTTCAGTTACTTTTACTTCTTCTGGTAATTCTTCAATTTTGCTGGGTTTAGGCTTTTCTTCTTCTTCTAGCGGCAATTCAGTTACTGTAACAGTTGTTTCTTCTGGCTTGTCATCTTCCTTGACCGTCACGATTTGCGTAACTTCTTCTTTGTCATCAATCTTCTTTTTAATTACACGTTTTTTGATTACCTGTTTCTTTGTGGTACCATCTTCTTGTGATACTTCTTTAATAGTAGTTTCTTCAGGCAATTCCTCAATAGTTGGTTTAGATGGTTTGCGACGTTTCTCTGGTTCAAAATCGGTTTTCTCATATTTTTCCAATTCGGTTTTTTCAATTTCCATTTCTAAAAGTCTCTTGATAACATCATCTTCCTCATCAGGTTTCTTCTTAACTTGTTTCTTCTTTTTCGGTTTCTTTGGTTTGCCAGGTTCAATTGTTTCTTCTGCACCTTCTTCTTCAGGTTGTTCTTCGTCAGGAACGATCGATTCAGTTACAGTAACAGTTGTTTTAGCAGGTTTATCATCCTCTTGAACTGTGATAATTTCTGTAACTTGTTCTTTATCACCCGTTTTCTTTTTAATAACTCGTCTCTTGGTTACTTGTTGTTTTGTTTTACCATCTTCAGATGGAACTTCTTTAACCTCTATTTCTTCAGGCATTTCTTCAATTTCAATTGGTTCAGGTTTATCCTCTTCCAATGGCGTTTCAGTTACTGTAACAGTTGTTTCTTCTGGCTTGTCATCTTCTTGAACCGTCACAATTTGAGTTACTTCTTCTTTGTCACCCGTTTTCTTTTTAATGGTGCGCTTCTTAACGGTTTGTTTCTTTGTGGTACCATCTTTTTGGGGAATTTCAGTTACTTTTACTTCTTCTGGTAATTCTTCAATTTTGCTGGGTTTAGGCTTTTCTTCTTCTTCTAGCGGCAATTCAGTTACTGTAACAGTTGTTTCTTCTGGCTTGTCATCTTCCTTGACCGTCACGATTTGCGTAACTTCTTCTTTGTCATCAATCTTCTTTTTAATTACACGTTTCTTGATTACCTGTTTCTTTGTCGTACCATCTTCTTGAGGTACTTCTTTAATAGTAGTTTCTTCGGGCAATTCCTCAATAGTTGGTTTAGATGGTTTTCGACGTTTCTCAGGTTCAAAATCGGTTTTCTCATATTTTTCCAATTCGGTTTTTTCAATTTCCATTTCTAAAAGTCTCTTGATAACATCATCTTCCTCATCAGGCTTCTTCTTAACTTGTTTCTTCTTTTTCGGTTTCTTTGGTTTGCCAGGTTCCATTGTTTCTTCTGGACCTTCTTCTTCAGGATGTTCTTCGTCAGGAACGATCGATTCAGTTACAGTAACAGTTGTTTTAGCAGGTTTATCACCCTCTTGAACTGTGATAATTTCTGTAACTTGTTCTTTATCACCCGTTTTCTTTTTAATAACTCGTTTCTTGATTACTTGTTGTTTGGTTTTACCATCTTCAGATGGAACTTCTTTAACCTCTATTTCTTCAGGCATTTCTTCAATTTCAATTGGTTCAGGTTTATCCTCTTCAAATGGCGTTTCAGTTACTGTAACAGTTGTTTCTTCTGGTTTGCCATCTTCCTTGACGGTCACGATTTGCGTAACTTCTTCTTTGTCACCAGTTTTCTTTTTGATAGTGCGTTTTTTAGTAATTTGTTTCTTTGTCGAACCATCTTCTTGTGGAATTTCGGTAACTTTAATTTCTTCTGGTATTTCTTCAACTTCGATTGGTTCTACCTTATCTTCTTCTTTCTCTAAAGGAAGCTTCTTTTTCTTAGTGACCTTTGTTTTTGGCAATTTTGGGGTTTTTCCAATAATTTCTTTTAGAAGACCACCGAATAAGTTGAAATCTTCGATATTTTGCGGTTCTATTTCATATATATCTTCCTCAATGTCTTTTGGGGCTAGACTCTCAGTTACGGTAACTGTTGTTTCTTCGGGTTTATCATCCTCTTGAACCGTCACAATTTGAGTTACTTCTTCTTTGTCACCCGTTTTCTTTTTAATGGTGCGCTTCTTAATGGTTTGTTTCTTTATGGTACCATCTTTTTGGGGAATTTCAGTTACTTTTACTTCTTCTGGTAATTCTTCAGTTTTGCTTGGTTTAGGCTTTTCTTCTTCTTCTAGTGGCAATTCAGTTACTGTAACAGTTGTTTCTTCTGGTTTGTCATCTTCTTTGACCGTCACGATTTGCGTAACTTCTTCTTTGTCACCCGTTTTCTTTTTAATTACACGTTTTTTGATTACCTGTTTCTTTGTGGTACCATCTTCTTGTGGTACTTCTTTAATAGTAGTTTCTTCGGGCAATTCCTCAATAGTTGGTTTAGATGGTTTTCGACGTTTCTCAGGTTCAAAATCGGTTTTCTCATATTTTTCCAATTCGGTTCTTTCAATTTCCATTTCTAAAAGTCTCTTGATAACATCATCTTCCTCATCGGGTTTCTTCTTAACTTGTTTCTTCTTTTTCGGTTTCTTTGGTTTATCAACAGTTTCAGGTCCTTCTTGAGGTTCTTCTTCGTCAGGTTTTTCTTCATCAGGAATGATAGATTCAGTTACAGTAACAGTTGTTTCTTCTGGTTTGTCATCTTCATTTACAGTTACAATTTCTGTTATTTGTTCCTTGTCTCCAGTTTTCTTCTTGATGATGCGTTTTTTGATGGTTTGTTTCTTGGTGGTACCATCTTTTTGTGGCAGCTCAATTTCTTTGATTTGCTCGGGCAATTCTTCTATTTCAGTAATATTAGGTTGATCATCATTTACGATAACAGATTCTACTGTTTTTACCGTAGTAATTGGTTTTTTACCATCTTCTTCGATTGTTTCAATTTCTGTTATTTCCTGATTTGGTCCTTTCTTTTTCTTTATCACTCGTTTTTTAATTGTTTTTGTTTTTGATTCACCATCTTCAACTGTTTCTGTAATATGAATTTGCTGAGGTAGTTCTTCAATTTCTTCGGGGTTTTCTTCTGAAATATCAGTTTCTTCAACTGTCACAGTAGTTACTTTATCCTTACCATCTTCTTCAATTGTTTGAATTTCAGTTACTTCTTGTTTAGGTCCTTTAGTTTTCTTTATTACACGTTTTTTTGTTATTGTTACTTTAGGTTTTCCTTCTTCAACAGTTTCCTTTACAAATACTTGTTCTGGCAGTTCCTCTATTTCTTCGGGCTCTTCAACAGGCGCCACAGTTTCCTCCACTTTTACAGTTATAATTGGTTCTTTACCATCTTCTTCTACAGTTTCTATTTCTGTTACTTCTTGTTTGGGACCTTTGGTTTTCTTAATTACTCGTTTTTTAGTGATTATTGTTTTTGGTTTACCATCTTCTACAGTTTCTTTCGTATGGATTATTTCAGGGAGCTCTTCGATTTCTTCATGAGTTTCCTCTGGAGTAGTGATTTCTTCAACAGTAATACTCGTTATTGGTTCCTTACCATCTTCCTCTACAGTTTGAATTTCTGTTACTTCTTGTTTGGGACCTTTAGTTTTCTTAATAATTCGTTTTTTGGTTATAACAGTTTTTTGTTGACCGTCTTCAATAGTTTCGTTTATGTGTACTTGTTCAGGGAATTCTTCAATTTCTTCTGTGTTTTCATTAGGAATATCGGCTCTTTCAACGGTTACGGTTGTTATTGGTTCTTTTCCATCCTCTTCAATTGTTTTAATTTCAGTTATTTCTTCTTTAGGACCTTTCCTTTTCTTAATAATACGTGTTTTAACTATTGTCGTTTTCGGTTGATCTTCTTCAATGGTTTCTTTAACAAATATTTTTTCTGGAAGCTCAGTAATTTCTTCTGGTTGTTCCTCGTCTACTTCCTTTTCTTCAACAGTAACTTTTGTAACGACTGGTTTACCTTCTTCTTCGACAGTTTGTATTTCTGTGATTTCTTGTTTAGGTCCCTTTTTCTTCTTAATAACTCGGGTTTTAACGATTGTGGTTTTTGGTTGACCTTCTTCTATAGTTTCTTTTACTAAAATTTGTTCTGGAAGTTCTTCAATTTCTTCTGGTTCCTCTTCTGTTACTGGCTTTTCTTGGACAGTAACAGTTGTTACAGGTTCTCTACCGTCTTCCTCCAATGTTTGAATTTCAGTTATTTCTTGTGTTGCACCTTTCTTCTTCTTTATAATACGTCTTTTAACTGTTATTGTTTTTGGCTCATCATCTTCAACAGTCTCTTTTACTAAAATTTGTTCAGGAAGCTCTTCAATTTGTTCATTTAGTTCTTCTGGAGCAGGGATTTCTTCAACTGTTATAGTTGTTATTGGTTCCTCACCGTCTTCTTCTAATGTTTGAATTTCAGTTATTTCTTGTTTAGGTCCCTTTGTTTTTTTGATTATTCGTTTTTTAATGATTGTGGTTTTCGGAACACCACCTTCGATAACTTCTTTAACAAACACTTGTTGAGGGAGTTCTTCAATTTTCTCTGGTTTATCTTCCGTAGTTGGTGTTTCCTCTATTTTAACAGTTATAATGGGTTCTTTTCCATCTTCTTCGATTGTTTGAATCTCAGTTATTTCTTGCCGAGGTCCTTTCGTTTTCTTGATTACACGCTTTTTAGTTACTGTGGTTCGAGGTTGACCTTCCTCTACTGTTTCTTTCACAACCACTTGTTCTGGTAGTTCTTCGATTTCTTCGGGGATATCTCCTGGCATGGACGTTTCTTCAACTGATGTGGTAGTTATAGGTTCTTTTCCTTCTTCTTCAATTGTTTTGGTCTCAGTTATTATTTGCTTCGGACCTTTTTTCTTCACAGTTTTCTTAGTGGTTACTTTAATGTTGGGTTTTTCGTCATCCACAGTTTCTTTAATATGCACCTGTTCTGGTTCTTCTTCGAATTGTTCTGGTTTTGTATCTGTTACATCTTGTTCTTTTACTTCAACAGTTACAATCGGTTCTTTATCGTCTTCCTCAACAGTTTGTATTTCCGTAATTTCTTCTTTTGGTCCTTTCTTTTTCTTGATAATCCGTTTTTTAGTAATAATTGTTTTGACTTTGCCATCTTGTATCGTTTCTTTAACAGATACTTCTTCTGGCAATTCTGTTACATCTTCTGGTTGTTCTGTTGGTGCTGAAATTTCTTCGACAGTTACGGTTATTACCGGTTCCTGGTCGTCTTCTTCTACAGTTTGAATTTCAGTTATTTCTTGTTTAGGTCCTTTGTTTTTCTTTATAACTCGTTTTTTGGTAATTACCGTTTTTGGTTGACCATCTTCTATCGTTTCTTTCACCAATATTTGTTCTGGTAATTCTTCTATTTCATCAAACCGCTGTTCAGGTAGAACTGTTTCTTCCACTGTTACAGTAATAACTGGTTCTTTAGCATCTTCTTCGACGGTTTGAATTTCTGTTATTTCCTGTTTTGGACCTTTAGTTTTTTTAATAGTCCGCTTTTTAATAACTGTTTTCTTTTGCTGACCATCTTCAATAATTTCTTTTACAGTAACTTGTTCCGGAAGTTCTTCAATTTCTTCTGGCTGTTCTTCGAAAACTATTGAATCACGTTTGGTAACTGTTATTACTGGTTCCTTATCATCTTCTTCAATTGTTTCAATTTCAGTGATTTCTTGCTTGGGTCCTTTACGTTTTTTAATAATTCGTTTTTTGGTAATTATCGTTTTTGGCTGACCTTCTTCTATTGTTTCTTTAACGGAAACTTGCTCAGGCATTTCTTCGATTCCTTCAGGTTCATCTACAGGAGTGTTGATTTCCTCAACAGTGACAGTTGTTACGGGCGCTTCGCCTTCTTCTTCAACTGTTTGTATCTCTGTGACTTCTTGTTTTGAACCTTTTGTTTTCTTAATTATTCGTTTTTTTGTGATAACTGTCTTTGGTTGTCCCTCTTCAATGGTCTCTTTAATAAATACTTGTTCTGGAAGCTCTTCAATTACTTCGGGCTCCTCTTTAGGAGAAATTGTCTCTTTAACTGTTACACTAGTAACTGGTTCCTTTCCATCTTCTTCAACAGTTTGGATTTCGGTTATTTCCTGACGTGGTCCTTTCTTTTTCTTAATAGTTCGTTTTTTTGTGATTATCGTTTTAGATATACCATCTTCAACAGTTTCTTTCACTAGCACTTCTTCTGGTAATTCTTCGATATCTTCAGGTTGTTCTTTTGGTGTAACAATTTCCTCAGTTGTAACTGAAGTTATTGGTTCCTTGCCGTCTTCTTCTATTGTTTGAATTTCTGTTATTTCTTGTTTAGGTCCTTTCGTTTTCTTTATTACTCGTTTTTTAGTTACGGTTGTTTTAGGTTGACCTTCTTCAACCGTTTCTTTAATCGTTATTTGTTCAGGCAGTTCTTCAATTTCTTCAGGTTTTTCTTCAGAAGAACTTTCCACTACAGTAACTGTTGTAATAGGCTCGATGCCATCTTCTTCAACTGTTTGAATTTCAGTCACTTCTTGTTTTTGACCCTTTTTCTTTTTAATTATACGTTTTCTAATTATTGTAATTTTTGGTTGACCGTCTTCGATAGTTTCTTTGATTTGAATTTGCTCCGGTAGTTCTTCTATTTCTTCTGGTTGTTGGTCTGGAGCATCATCAGATTTAATTGTAACTGTTGTTAAAGGTTCTTTTCCATCTTCTTCAACAGTTTGAATCTCAGTAATTTCTTGTTTTGGACCTTTTGTTTTCTTTATTGTTCTTTTTTTAATTATTGTAGTTTTCGGCTGTCCATCTTCTACAACTTCTTTGACGGTAATTTGTTCTGGAAGTTCTTCTATTTCTTCTGGTTGTTCTTCAGGTTCTGTTGTTTCTTCGACTGTGACTGTTGTAACAGGCTGTTTACCATCTTCTTCTACAGTTTCTATTTTTGTTATCTCTTGTTTGGGTCCTTTCGTTTTCTTAATGGTACGTTTTTTAATTATTGTAGTTTTCGTTTCACCGTCCTCTATCGTTTCTTTTACGATTGTTTGCTCAGGTAGCTCTTCTATTTCTTCTTCTGGTTCGTCAGGAGCAACTGTTACTTCTTCTATCGGCTCATCATCCATGTCAGTAATATTTTGTTTGGGTGATTTCTTTTTCTTAATTGTTTTTTTCTTGGTTTCAGTTAGTTTTGGCACCTTTCCAACAATTTCTTTTAAAAGACCACCGAATAAATTAAAATCTTCGATATTTTTTGGTTCTATTTCTAGAATGTCTGGTATATCCTCTGATACAGTGACATCTTCTACAGTTATTGTGGTAACTGGCTCTTTCCCGTCTTCCTCAAACGTTTCTATTTCGGTCACTTCTTGTTTTGGTCCTTTAGTTTTCTTTATAACACGATTCTTGGTTGTAGTGGTTTTTGTTTTGCCATCTTCTTCAGTTGTTAATACAACAGTTTCTTCTGGTAGTTCCTCAACTATCGGTTCTGTTTCCTCTACTTGTTGTGTTTTTTGTGTTTTTGTTTTTTTCTTGGGTTTTGTTTCATGTATTTTAGGTTGTGGTTTTTGTTCTGTGTGAAAAATTAATGTATTGGTAAGTGTTTGTTTTTGGCTTTGTGTATGATTTTGTCATTTTAAATAAGTATTTAATGTATCCATGGTGTTTTTTTGGTATCAATAGTGAAAATTTGTGCATTTATAATATTTTGTAAATATATTGTATATATTTATGTCATGTGTACATAGGTGGAACTTTAGATATGGTTTTGAGGTAAAATAAGTTAAGATAAATCATTTATTTTTTATCTGTCGTAGATTTTGGACATAAATTACGACTATGAGAAAATAAGATTATACTATTAAAACTAGTATAGGTTAAGTTTGAGTGTGAGTTTTTATATAGGTAGATGAAAAATAAGTGAATAATAAAATACACTTAGAATTAAATACCATCAGGGTAATATTTATATGGAACTCAATTGCGATATACGAGTACGTAGAGGAGAACTTTCGGTTTTATAACATATAAACCCATTTAATAATGTTAAAGCAACTCTTTTTATAATACTTACAGTACACATTGGTATTGTCAACCAAAACCAATAAGCCATACTTGATACATTGGCTTATAATAGTAATAATTATATTTACCTTCGAAATCATCGACTTCTTCAATCTCGACAGTAGTTTGAGGTGAAATAATAAATTCATCTGGTTTTTCCGTATCACTCATATCTTCTTCTATAACTGCAGTTCCCCGCCTTGTTATTTTTTTCTTTTTAGTTTTAATTGTACCAGATACATCATCAGTTTGGCTTTCAAACGTAGTTATATATTCAGTTTTTTCTACAATTAAACGAAAAATTATATTAATAAAATGCGACTATATAGTAGCTAAAATTGGCAAAAATATGTCTATGTTATGGGTTTGTATTTAGTAAATTGTGTGTGGAAACTTCTTACCATTTTCATGGGTGTGAATGTGTATTGTGTCTTGTGTATATTGTGGTGTAATTATGTGTTCTAGATTTTCAATTGAATCGTTGAGATTTACAGGAATAAAATCGACTAAATCACGGACATTAATAATGTCATCATCTGAATCTAACAAATCAGATACATTATCTACTACATGTTCATCATCATATTCTGGATGATCAGAATCAGTTATAGTCGGGAAGTCTTTATTTTCATCAATTGGTTGAATAACTTTCTCGAACGGAGCTTTCTTTTTTTTAGTTATTCGCTTTTTAGGTTGGTGTTCAGTTGTTGTATCTTTAACTATAACTGTTGTAATTGGTTCTTTTCCATCTTCTTCAATAGTTTCAATTTCAGTTGTTTCTTCTTTCGGCCCTTTTGTTTTCTTAATAATACGTTTTTTGATGATAGTTTTCTTGGGTTGACCATCTTCATAGATTTCTTTAACTGATACCTGTTCTGGCAGTTCTTCTATGTTTTCTGGTTGTTCGACAGTTATCGATAAATGCTTTTTAGTTACTGTAGAAACCGGCTCTTTATCGCCTTCTTTAATAGTTTCTATTTCTGTTATTTCTTGTCTTGGCCCTTTCGTTTTCTTAATGACTCGTTTTTTTACTATAGTAGTGGTTGGTTGACCATCCTCAATTGTTTCTTTGATAATTATTTGTTCAGGAAGTTCTTCGATTATTTCAGGTTCTTCGATTACATTTGGAAGTATTTTTACTGTTGTGATTGATTCTTTGCCATCTTCCTCAATTGTTTCAACTTCAGTAATTTCTTCATTAGGACCTTTCTTTTTTCTGATTATTCGTTTTTTTATCACGATAGTTTTTGGCTGTCCATCTTCAACAGTTTCTTTAATATATGTTTGCTCAGGCATATTATTGTATTCCTCTGGTAAATCTTTAAGATTCGTATTTTCTTCAATAGAAACAATTGTTTTTGGTTCTTTACCATCTTCTTCAACTGTTTCGATTTTGATAATTTCTTGTTTGGGACCCTTTTTCTTTTTTATTATTTTTGTTTTAACTATAGTTGTTTTTGTTAGACCATCTTCAAGGGTTTCTTTGACAACAACTTTTTCAGGTAATTCTTCTATTTCTTCAGGTTCTTCTTCCTTACTAGTGACCTGGTCAACTTTGACGGTTGTAATAGGCTCTTTACCTTCTTCTTCGGTTGTTTGTATTTCGGTCACCTCTTGTAGTGGTCCCTTCTTTTTTTTTATTATTCGTTTTTTGGTTATAATTATTTTTGATTCACCATCCTTAATTACTTCTTTGATAAAGATTTGCTCTGGAAGTTCTTCAATTTCTTCTGGTAATAAAATTTCTTCTTCATCATCTACTTTACTCTCTTGTTGAGGTTCTTTAGGTTTTTTAACACTTTTTAATTTAGACTCTGGCGTTTTCTCAGCTTTTTCATCTTCTGGTAGTTTTTCTGTTTCATCCGGTTCTTTGTCAATTTCTGGTTTTTCGTTCTTTTTCTTCTTGGTTATTTTTTTCTTAGTCTCAGTTGTTTTTGGTACTTTTTCCATAATATGTTTGAGAAGACCACCGAAAAGGTTAAAATCTTCAACATTTTTGGGTTCTGGTAATTCTTCAGGAACAGTGACGTCTTCCACAAGTTCTTCGTCGTCTTTGGTTTCTTTCTTTTTCTTTATTAATTTTGATTTTGGTTTCTTTAGATTTGGTTGTTTGTCTTTAATTAGTTTCTCTTCGATATTTTCTGAAATAACTCTTTTATCCTCTTCTTCTATAAGTTTTGCATTTTGGACAGGTTCATTTTCTAGTTCGGGTTCAAGTTCTTTTACAGTTACCGTAACTATGGGTTCTTTGCCATCTTCGTGCACTGTTTGGATTTCAGTTATTTCTTGTTTAGGTCCCTTCTTTTTAATAATAACTCGCTTCTTAACTATAGTGGTTTTAGGTTGACCTTCATCAGTGGTTTCATTTATGAAAACAACTTCTGGTAGTTCTTTAATCTGTTCTGGTTGTTCCGTAGAAATTGGAACATTATCATGAACTATAACTGTTGTAATTGGTTCTTGACCATTTTCTTCTACTGTCTCAATTTCAGTGATTTGTTGTTTAGGTCCTTTCTGTTTCTTGATGACACGTTTTTTAGTGATTGTTATTTTAGGTTTCCCATCCTCCACACTTTCTTTAATTGTTATTTGTTCTGGAAGTTCTTGGATTTCCTCTGTTGATTGTGGTATTTCGGTCACAGTAACCGATGTTACAGGCTCTTTGTCATTTTCTTCGATTGTCTCAATCTCAGTGATTTCTTGTTTCGGGCCCTTTTGTTTTCGTATTACTCGTTTTTTAGTGATTATTGTTTTTGGTTGACCCTTTTCAATAGTTTCTTTTATGAATATTTGCTCTGGAAGTTCTTCTATTTCTTCTGGATAGTCATCGGGTGCTACAACTTCAGTAACATTGACTGTTGTTACTGGCTCATTTCCATTTTCTTCTGTTGTTACAATCTCGGTGATTTCTACTTTAGAGCCTTTCTTTTTTCTAATCACTCGTTTTTTGATGACAGTTGTTTTAGGTTGATCGTCTTCTACAGTTTCTTTAATATATATTTGTTCTGGTAACTCTACAATTTCTTCTACATCTTGAGGAGTGGTTTCTTTTACTGTAACATGAATTATTGGTTCTTTGCCCTCTTCTTCGATAGTCTGGATTTGAGTGATTTCTTCCTTTGGACCTTTCTTCTTTTTAATAACTCTATTTTTAATTATTAATTGTTTTGGTTTATCGTTCTCTATAGTTTCTCGAACAGTTATAGTTTCGGGTAATTCTATTATTTCTTCCGGTTGATCATAGACATTAGATGTCTCGCTCAATATTGTTGTTACAGGTGCCTTTCCATCCTCTAAAACAGTTTGAATTTCTGTAGTTTCTTCTTTAGGACCTTTCGTTTTCTTAATTGTACGTTTTTTTATGGTAGTTGTTTTTGGTTTGCCGTCTTCAATAGTTTCCTTTATAATCACTTGTTCAGGAAGTTCTTCAATTTTTTCACGTTCATCCGTTGGGCTAATTATTTCGTTCACTGTAACCGTTGTTACTGGATTTTTGCCATCTTCTTCTACTGTTTCGATCTGAGTTAATTCCTCTTTTGGTCCTTTTACTTTTTTAATAAAACGCTTTTTAATAACAATTGTTTTTGGTTTACCTTCTTTAATTATTTCTTTTACAATCACTTGTTCAGGGAGTTCTTCAATTCGTGTTGGTTCTTCTTGAGGAACATACATTTCTTTCGTTGTAACTGTAGTAATTGGTTCTTTATCTTCCTCTTCTACAGTATTTATTTCTGTTATTTCCTCTTTTGGACCCTTTCTTTTCTTGATTATGCGTTTTTTAGTTATAGTTGTTTTTATTTCACCATCTTTAAATGTTTCGTTTACAAAAACTTGTTCTGGTAGTTCGTTTATATCTTCAGGTTCTTCCTGTGGTGCATTAATTTCTTCAGTTGTTACATATGTTACTGGTTCTTTACCATCTTCTTCAACAGTTTCTATTTCAGTAATCTCTTGTTTTGGACCTTTAGTTTTCTTAATTATTCGTTTTCTTACTATGGTAGTTTTAGATTTTCCATTTTCAACCGTTTCTTGAATATGTACAATTTCAGGAAGCTCTTCAATTTTTTCTGGCTCTTCATAAGAATATGGTCGTTCTTCTGTAGATACTGTTACGATTGGCTCTTTTCCATCTTCTTCGACGGTTTGAATTTCTGTTATTTGTTGATTAGGGCCTTTTGTTTTTTTAATAACTCGTTTCTTGATCACAGTTGTTTTTGGTTTATTATTTTCAATTGTTTCTTTAATAATCATTTGTTCAGGCAATTCCTCGGTAATTTCATCAAACTCTGATTCTGGCGTTTCTGTTACTGTTACAGTTGTTATTGGTGTTTTATTTTCTTCCTCAATAGTTTGTATTTCAGTGATTTCTTGTTTTGGACCTTTCGTTTTTTTAATCGTTCGTTTTTTAGTAATAACTGTTTTTGGTTGACCTTCTTCAATACTTTCATGAACATGTATTTTTTCTGGTAACTCAATTATTTCTTCGGGTTGTTTTTCGGTTATTTTAGGCTTTCTAACAATAACAGTTGTGATAGGTTCTTTATCATCTTCTTCAACTGTTTCAATTTCAGTCACTTCTTGTATTGGACCTTTAGTTTTCTTAATTAACCGTTTTTTAATCGTTATTGTTCTTACTTTATCATTCTCATCAACTATTTCTTTTACTATAATTTGTTCAGGAAGCTCTTCGACTTCTTTTGGAATATCTTTAGGCTTTTCTTCGATCGTTGTGTTGGTAATTGTAGGTTTCCCTTCTTCTTCGATTGTCTCAATATGCGTTACTTCTTGTATTGGACCATCTGGTTTTTTAATAATTTTTTTCTTAGTAACTTTTCGTTTGGGTTGCCCTTTCTCAATCGTTTCATGTGTAACTATTTCTTCTGGTATTTCTTCCAAATCTTCTGGTTCATCTTCAGAAAATATAACCTTTTGAACCGTAACTTCTGTAACCGGTTCTTTTCCGTCTTCTTCTGTTGTTTTAATTTCCATTATTTCTTGTTTTGGTCCTTTTCGTTTTTTAATAACCCGTGTTTTTACTATAATTTTCTTTGGTATTCCATCTTCCACAGTTTCCATAATATGTATTTGTTCGGGCAGTTCTTTAATTGTTTCAGGTTGTTCATCGGTTATAAAACTTTCAGATATTTTAACCAATGTAACTGGTTCTTTGCCATCTTCTTCGATTGTTTTGATTTCGGTGCTTTGTTCCTTATCTCCTTTTCGTTTTTTGATAATACGTTTCTTGGTTGTTGTTGTTACTGGGCGACCATCTTCAATAGTTTCTTTAATATTAGTTACTTCGGGCATTTCTTGTATTAATTCTGGCAGTTGTTCTGTTTGAGGTATTTCTTCTACAATAATCGTTGTTAATGGTTCTTTTCCTTCTTCTTCGACAGTTTGTATTTCAGTAATTTGTTGTTTTTCACCCTTCTTTTTCTTGATAGTTCGTTTTTTAATGATTGTGGTTTTTGGTTGTCCATCTTCTAGAGTTTCTTTAATAAACATCTGTTCGGGAAGTTCCTCAATTTCTTCAGGTTGTTCATCGGAAATTAACTGTTCATTAACCGTCACGGTCGTCACTGGTTCTTTTCCTTCTTCTTCTACAGTTTGAATTTCTGTAATTTCTTGATTTGGACCTTTGCGTTTTTTAATAATGCGTTTTTTAGTTGTAATGGATTTTGGTTGTCCGTCTTCAATTATTTCTTTGATGGTTATTTGTTCCGGAACTTCCTCAATATCATTTCTTTCTGTTGCGGGAGTGGTTGCATCTTTAATGTAAACTTTAGTGACTGGTTTCTTACCATCTTCTTCTGTTGTTTCTATTTCAGTTACTTGTTGCTTGGGTCCTTTATTTTTCTTAATTGTTCTTTTGGTAATAGTGATCTTTCTAGTTTTATCGCCATCGTCTATATCTTTTGTGAAAACTTGTTCTGGAAGTTCTTCTATGTGTTCCAGTTGATCGTCTCGCTCTGTTTTTTCTACAGTGACTGTTATGATGGGTTCTTTTCCATCTTCTACAATAGTTTGAATTTCTGTTATTTCTTGTTTCGGTCCTTTAGTCTTCCTTATTATTCTTTTTTTGGTTACGACTGTTTTGGTTTGATCATCTTCATTTGTTTCCTTTACGAAGATTTGTTCAGGTAGTTCTTCTATTATTTCTGGATATTCGTCTAATACAGGTTTTTCTTCAACGGTAACAGTTTGTATTGGTGTTTGATCATCTTCTTGTATAGTTTGAATTTCTATAACTTCCTGTTTTGGACCTTTTGTTTTTTTGATAACACGCTTTTTAACAATCGTAGTTTTCGGTTCATTATCTTCGTCGGTTTGCTTGATAAATATCTGCTCAGGTAATTCTTCAATTTCTTCAGTTTGTTGATCTGGAGCAGGAGTATTTTCAACTGTTACTTTCGTGATAGGTTTAACACCATCAGTTTCTGTCGTTTGTATTTTTGTGGTTTCCAGGTTTGGTCCTTTCTTTTTCTTTATAATTCTAGTTTTTATTATTGTCTTTCTGGGTTTACCATTTTCTATTGTTTCTTTTATTACAATATTTTCAGGTAATTCCTCTATTTCTTCTAGTTCTTCTTTTGGCACAACATAATCTGTAGTTGTTACTGTAGTCAATGGCTCTTTACCATCTTCTTCGACTGTTTCAATTTCAGTTATTTCTTGTGTTGGACCTTTCTTTTTCTTAATTATTCGTTTTTTAATAGTAGTAGTTTTTGGCTGACCATTTTCAATAGTTTCCTTAACAAAAATTTGTTCAGGCAGCTCTTCTATTTCTTCCTTTGTTTCTTTTGAAAGTTGTTTTTCTTCAACGTTGACTGTTGTTACTGGTTCTTTACCTTCTTCCTCAACAGTTTGAATTTCAGTAACTTCTTGCTTGGGGCCCTTAGTTCTTTTAATAACTCGTTTTTTAATTACGGTTGTTTTTGGTTGACCGTTTTCTACGGTTTCTTTGACAATTATTTGTTCGGGAAGTTCTTCTATTTCATCTGGTTGTTCATCAGGTGTTATGAATTCTTCAACGGTGACTGTCGTAACAGGTTCCAAACCATCTTCTTCAACAGTCTCTATTTCCGTAATCACTTGCTTCGGTCCCTTTGTTTTCTTAATAACCCGTTTTCTTGTTACGATTGTTTTTGGTATACCTTCTTCAACAGTCTCTTTAACATAGACTTGCTCAGGTAACTCGGTAATTTCTTCAGGTTGATCTTCTGGTTCTAAAATGTCGTGAACCTTTACAGTTATTATTGGTTCCGTACCTTCTTCGGTAGTCGTTTCAATTTCAGTGATTTCTTGTTTTGGACCTTTTGTTTTTCTTATGATACGTTTTTTGATGGTTGTGATTTTTGGTTTACCCTCTTCTAGATGTTCATGAATAGTTATTTGTTCTGGAGATTCTTCAATTTTTTCAGTTTTAATTTCGGGTGTTAATATTTCCTTAACTGTTACAGTTTTGACTGGTTCTTTTCCATCCTCTTCAACTGTTTCAATTTCAGTGATCTCTTGTTTGGGTCCTTTCTTCTTTGTTATTATACGTTTTTTAATGATAACCGTTTTTCTTTTCCCTTCTTCTTCTGTTTGTTTGATAACTATTTGTTCAGGTTGTTCTTCTATTTCTTCAATTATTTCGTTTTGCATTGGTAGTTTATCGACTGTAACCGTAATTAGAGGCTCGTAATCATCTTCCTGTACACTTTTAATTTCTGTTATCTCCTCAATAGGCCCTTTCTTTTTCTTGATAGTTCTCTTTTTAGTGACGATAGTTTTTGGTTTTCCGTCTTCGATAGTTTCTTGAGTTACTATTTGTTCAGGCATCTCCTCGATTTCTTCAGGTTGTTCTTCAGAAATATATTTTTCTTCTACCGTTACAGAAGTTATTGGTGCTTTGCCTTCCTCTTCTACGGTTTTAATTTCGGTAATCTCTTGTTTTGGTCCTTTTTTCTTTTTGATTACACGTTTTTTAATAATTGTTGTTTTATGTTCACCATCTTCAATAAATTCCTTAGTATAAATTTGTTCTGGCATTTCTTCAATTTCTTCTAAAAATTGATCTACATTAGGGCTAGGGGTTTCTTTAATAATAACTGTTGTTACAGGTTCCATTCCGTCTTCTTCGACAGTTTGGATTTCAGTAACTTCCTCTTTTGGTCCACTTTTCTTCTTAATGATGCGTTTCCTAATTGTTATTGTTTTTGGTTGTCCATCCTCTTCAATTTGTTTTATTACTATTTGTTCTGGTAGTTCTGTAATTTCGTCTGGTTCATTTGATGGAACAATCGTCTTTTCAATCTTAGTAATTGGCTTTTTACCATCTTCCTCGGTAGTTTCGATTTCTGTAATTTCTTGTTTAGGGCCTTTCGTTTTTTTAATAGTACGTTTTTTGGTTGTGATTATTTTAGTTTTGCCATCTTCAATTGTTTCTTTGACATGTGTTTGTTCGGGAATTTCTTCTGGTGTTTCTTCAGCAATATCTGTTTCTGTAACACTAACGGTTGTAATTGTTGGTTTGTTTTCCTCTTCAACAGTTTGTATTTCAGTTATCTCCTGTTTAGGTCCTTTACGTTTTTTAATTATTCTTTTCCTAACTGTAGTAATTTTTGGTTGACCATCTTCGATGGTTTCTTTGACATAAATTTTTTCTGGCATTTCTTCAATTTGTTCTGGTTCCTCTTCGTCGGTAATATAGGTTTCTTCTACATTTATGGAACTTACTGGTTCTTTACCATCTTCTTCAACAGTTTCAATTTCTGTAACCTCTTGTTTGGGTCCCTTCTTTTTCTTAATTGTCCTCTTCTTAATGACTGTAGTTTTAGATTGGCCATCAACAAAAGTTTCTCTTGTAAATATTTGTTCTGGTAGTTCTTCAATGATTTCCGGTTGTTCATTTTGAGTTGGTTTTTCTGTCACTTTAACACTAATTTTAGGTTCTTTATCATCTTCTTCAATGGTTTCAATTTCTGTAATTTCTTGATTTGGTCCTTTCTTTTTCTTAATAACTCGTTTTTTGGTTATGAATGTTTTTATTTTACCATCTTCGATGATCTCCTTTACATTTATTTGTTCGGGAAGTTCCTCAATATTATTATCACGTTCATCTGGAGTGTCAGTTTCGTTTACAGTTACACTTATGATTGGTTCTTTACCATCTTCTTCTATAGTTTGAATTTCAGTGACTTCTTGTTTTGGTCCTCTCTGTTTTTTGATGATTCGTTTTTTGATAGTAGTCGTTTTTGGTTGACCAGCTTCAATTGTTTCCTTTATAAATACTTGTTCGGGTAGTTCTTCAATTTGTTGTGTGTCTTCATGTGTGGTTGTGTGTGGTGTAAAATCTAAGTGAGTGGTTTTGTGTAGTATGTGTATTGTGTATTGTGTGGTGGTTTTGTGTTAGTTTAGATATGTTCAATGTGGTGGTTTGAATGAATGACTTACCTTCTGTTGAAATATGCTTTTGTTTTTCAATTTTATTAGGGGTACTTATGATAAGGTCTTTAATGTCATCGAAATTTTCATTTTCGCGAGGTACAATACTGAAGAATGTTTCTTTTTCAGAAATGGGTTTAAATGCTGCTTCTTCCACTAAATCTATGGTGTGAATTTGTATACCACTATGTTCTATTGTTACGTTAGAAGTAATTGTCTCAGTTGTAGGATAGGGAATTTTATCAGGTAAGTATTGATTAGTATCTAATTTTTCAGTTAGTTCGACCTGAAGGCCTTCATTGAAAGATAGTTTTTTAGTAACATATGATTTTGTTGATGGGGAAATATCTAATTGATTGACTGATTCATTGACTTCTACTTGTTCTTCATTAATATAGTGTTGTACAACATGTTGTTCTATTGCTTTACTTATCTGTGGTTTGAAATCATACTCGAACTGATCACCTTTTTCGATTATTTCGTTTTGTTGAGTTTCAATAGCTTCTCGAAGTGGTTGAGTTATCTTAGCTTGTGCAGAATAAGGCTTAGTTTTTTCGATTAGTTCAAATTCAGATTCATAAATATCTAGTTGTTGATTTTCCAACGTTTCTTGTATTGCAACATGATCTTGTATCAAAGCCTGTAACTTTTTTGCATTCTCTGTTGCATTCGTTAAATTATCAGTCATTTCGAATGAATTAGGCTCATCTACCGTGTATTCATAAAAAGGTATATGGCTTTCTTTTGCTTGTGGATTTAATATGTTCGGTTGTTTGTCGAAACCGCATTCTTTTTCCATCACTTGGGTTTCTTCAATTTGCATACTTTGAACGAGATCGGATAAAATGTTAGGTTTTATGCAACGAATATTAAAATTATTATCAAAATAATTTTCTTTTTCTTCTAATAAAACTTCTTCTATCTGCAAACCTTCGGCCACGATAGACTTAGATACAACAATCGCATGGTGTGTGTCTGTTGGTTGCTTGGGTAAGACAACTTCACTTTCAAGTGGTCTTTCTTCCCAAATTTCTACTTCGTTGAAAGGCAATCTAGACATTATAGCTTTTGAGGCAATTGTAGTATATTTTTCGGAGAATGAATTTTCAGAATCTATTATTTGGACTTCTTGAACTTGAATTCCTTCATTAAAGTTAGATGTTACATTAGCCATTATTGATGGTGGATTACTAGATTTTTCGAAATCAATTTCAGATTCATTTATATTGGGGTACTCAATTTGAATTCCTTCTACAAGACAACTGGTTAAAGACGCTTCACTGGTAATTGGTTTTTGCATATAATCGAACGATTTTTCTGATTCATTTACAATATTTTCATATGTTTCTAATCCTTCATGAGTTACATGTCTGATATCGGCTGTTAACTGTTTAGGTTTATCCAATTCTTCTAAAACTAATTCTGATTCCATAATGTTGGTTTGTTCACTTTGTAAATGTTTAGACGGGCTATGGCGAATATTGGCTAGTGTTGGTACATTTGCTAATTCAGGTTTATAGTTAGTTTCACTTTCCATTGGTTGTGTCTCACTAGTTAAAATCCCAAGACTTATTGGCATATCGCATTTTATTTCATTTTGAAGGTAAGCAGGTATACCATCTGGAAGATTGGATTCTAATTCGTATATTTCCATTATTTGTTGTTCTAAACTATCTCTCGATATCAAATCGATGTTGCATATTTTAGAATGATTGATCGGTGTAAATTCTTGAACAGTGTTGACTGTTTCTTGAAATACTATTACGTCTTGAACATTTGTCGAAATATTTTCCGTTTGTGTTTGTTTCGCATAGTTCTCATTATTTTCAAATGGTTCTATGTATTCTGGAAAATCATTTGTCCTGATCTCTTGTACAATTATAGATTTAAGTTCATCTTGAATAACTTTTGACCCAGTTTGAGGTTTTATTACACTTTTCTCGATTACAAGATTGGTAGTTTCAAGAGGCTCGTCTATCAATACATCAAGTGGATTAAATGCACTAAATATTGATTTTGCACAGTCTTCTTTGATTGGCATATTGCTTAAATTCGTTTCACTCTCAAATATATTTTGAATAATCTGCTGTATGCTCTCAGTTTGTGTAAAATCTATATTGCATGTTTTATTTCCTTGGATTGTAACATTTTCCGGTTTTTCAGTAGTATCTTGGAATACCATTGTTTCTTCTACTGTCGTTGATTCATTAATATACTGTATCGATTGTGCCGTATTTGTATTCTTTTCAAATGGTTGTAAATTTTCTGGTGTATCATTTATTTCAGTTTCTTGAACAATAATTGATTTAAGTTCGTTGAATTGAATTTTCGATGCGATTTGAGATTGAATGTTTTCCTTATTTTTGAGTTGTGTAAACATTTCAAGTGGTTCGTCAATAGAGACGTCTATTGGCTGGAATGTATTGAAAGATTGTTTAGCCAACTCTTCCATTGGTGGATTTTGAGTAAAGTCGGTCTCTACTTCGAAAACATTTGTAAATGATTGTTGAACTCCCTCAATTTGTGAAATGCCAACATTACAGAATTTACTATGTAAATCTGATGGAAAATCTGATTTCGGTGTTAGTTCTTGGAATATTAATGTTTCTTCCACTGTTGTAGGCAGACTAACATCTTGTACAGTTTTAGCATAGTTTGAATTTTGGTTAATAATGTTTAAGTAATCTGGTTCCTCGTTGGTTTCAGTTTCTTCTACAATAATTGATTTTAATTCAACAGATTGAACCTGTGTTGCCTTTTGAGATGGAATAGTTTCCTTTTCGTTTAACTGATTATTCATTTCTAGCGCCTCATCCATTAATACATCTAAAGGTTCAAAGGTGTTAAATGCTGGTTGTGCTTCTCCGAGTTGAGGTAAAATATCTATAATGGAAATTTCACTTTCAAATACGTTTGTTATATCTTGTTGAACTCCTTCAATTGGTGTTATATCAATATTTCCAAATTTGGAATTCCTATTTGAATCGGTTTCTTCTTGTTTTTCAATTGTATCTTGGAATACTAACATTTCTTGTACAATAGTAGGTTGGTGTATATATTCTAAGGACTTTGCTGTGTTTGTAGTATGTTCAAATGGTTTGATATCATCTGGAAACTCATTTGTAGCAGCCTCTTCAACAATTATAGATTTTTGTTCATCTAATTGTACTTTTATTGCTTTTTCGGTGGGAACATTGTCACGTTCTTTAAATTGTTTTATAATTTCAAGTGGTTCATCCATCGATACATCTAATGAATGGAAAGTATTATAAGCTGATTTAGCTGATTCCTGTTTCACTGGACTATCATTCAAATCAGTCTCACTATCAAATACATTTGCCATTGCTTGTTGTATACTTTCTATTGGTGAATAATCAATATTACAAATTTTCGAATCTAACTCTTTTAACGGATATTCCGGTTTCTCAACAGTTTCTTGGAATATTAATATTTCTTCCACCGTTGTGGATTGATGAATAAACTCGACAGGGTTTGCATTTTTTTCATTTCTATCGAATGGTTCAAGATTAGCTGGTGCATCGTTTATTTCTGTTTCCTCAATAATTAAAGATTTTAATTCTCCAGGCTCAATTTGTGATGCCTTTTGATGTATAATTGAATCAGTTTCTTTAAATTTTTTGATAAATTCAAATGTTTGTTCTTGTAATATGTCTAATGAATTATGTGTGTAGAAAGCAGGTTTTGCAGCATCCGTATTTGGCATAATTCTATCTGGGATTTCCTTTTCTTTTTCATGTAAAATAACCATACTAATTTCTTTTGATTGTTCAAGTATAATATTTTCATTTCCAGTAGTACTTTGAGGTTTTGGCTTATCATTGAAAGTAGTTGTGGTTTCCATTATTTGATTTTGGTTGACTTCAAATTGTTGTTGGAGGGAAAATGAAGATTTTGCATGATATTCTTCCACAGTATCTTTTAATAAAAATGATGATTCTTTTTCATTTGTTATTGTCAATACATTTTCTATTGATTCATTTGTTATTAAAACTGAATCTAGAAGATTTATTTTCTCAGTTTTACTATCTATTTCAAAATTTTCCGCAGACATTTCTGTAGCTACAACTTGTGTGGTTAAAGGTTCTTTAATTGGTATAACTGTTTTAGCAAATGATTCATTAAGCATACTAGTTTCGAGTGGCTTTTCCATTTCTTCTGAATTTGTTTCTGTGATTGTGACTGGTACAATTTTTTCGACATTAACATTTGCGTTTTGTGTAGTAGGTGATTTTTGACTGATATATATTCCTTCTTCTTCAATGGGTAAAGTTTCTTCTACGGTAAATGGTTGATGTTTAATAATTGATTTGTTGGCAACTTCTGTCGCAACAATAATTTCAGGATAAAATTTTCCAAATGAAATTTCTGATGTTATTTCACTAACTTCTATACTTTCGGTTTCGGAAACGGAACACTTTGGTTTTACAGTTAATGTTTTTGTTGGATTAAATTCATATTCCCTTTCAGATTTTATTGTTTCTGTGATTTCAATTGGATATGTCGGAGATATAGTAGTTTTAGCTGTCTCATTAGTAGGTTTAATATGATCATAGTCCACTTCATACTGATTAGCCGTATTTTGCTCTATAATCTTAGCGTTATGAGTTAAAAAGTCTACATTTGCTTTTGACTTTTCTATGATTTCGGGCGATTTCAAATCAGTTATAGTATCATTTATGATTGAATCAGTTATTTGAACGGTTTGGTTTGGAATTATAAATGAATCTAATTTGCGTTCTTCTGGAATAATATCTAGGATCATACGATTAACTGATTCGAATGTTTCGGTTTCAGTAATTTCTATTACATGTTTTAAATTATTAGTATCGATTTCACTTTTAATAAATTTATTGGGTATATGCAGTTCGTTAAGATCTGTTTCATGTTCAGAAGTCATAACTTGATTCGTAACAATAGACTGTTGTGGTAACAAATTAATACTAGCTTTAGCATCGCGTAGAGTTTCAGGAGCTAAATTGGGTGTAATTGATGTAACGATAGTTTCACCATCTTCCTTATAAGTTTCTAATGGTATTTGGTTCACAACCTGTGGTAATTCGGTTATAAGTTCACTTGTTATTTCTTGGTTGATAATTTCCTCTTTCATTGATATTGGTCGAAGTTCAAGATTTTTTATCGTTTTGACTTCTTTTTCAATGGTTTTTATCTCGTTTTCTTTAATTTTTTTTGCTATTTTCACTTTGGAAATAGTTTGTTTAGTGGTACTAGTTGTTTGTTGAACTTCAACGGTTTCTGTGAATGGTTTTACATAGGAATAGGGATAACAATAAAATTTGTTTTTTTTTTCAGTTTTAAACTAATTTACTGGTTATATACCTATGTTTTGAGATTTTACCCTAATTATTTCTGAAGGTTTCGGAGGAGTTAATTAGATTAAGGGATTTGAACGTAAAATTCGTTATATCTTGATAGTTGCAGGTTGCTCGAATTAGTGCTTTATTAATATTATATTTTATAATACAATTTTATGAAAGATCACAGAGATACTGAATTGAATGTTTTATTCGATTTTGGATTTCATGATTTGCTTTAATTTAATTTGATAATCGATTTAGCGGTCTCTGTTGATCTTTAAACCAAGTCAAAGTTTTATGTATACAATTTTTCGTTTGCAAAAAAGAGGAGAAGGAGGTGTAAAGAGAATATACTTACCGCAATTTGAAGATATATATGATTAGAAGTATACATTTTTCTGCATAGCAACAACTCACTTTAAAATCACATAATTAACACTTAAGCCGAGCAATTCACTCAATCAAGAAATAATAATAAATGTAAGTGCAGCAATAATTTTCAATGGCTTAACGATAACAGAAAGCTAATGAAGTTTTAGTGGCTTAAAATATGTAATAATAATTATAAAAGTTAATAAAAATGAATTCAAACCTGTAACTAATAATGGTAAAACTTTTGACGGTAATCTAATAACAGTTTCTGTAGATGTTTCTGAAAAATGATAGCAAATGTAGGATACAATAATGCAGGTATCTATTACTAATCCTATTCTAAATTATGGAATGCTATTAAAATGCAATTTTTTTTAACTTGTTGTCTTAAAATAAATAATATACTACTTTAAATCTATCTTTAATATTTTATTAGTTTTTTTTTAAATAAATTCATAATTAAATAAATAAATATGCCGAATTAACATAATAAATTAAATATCAGATTGAAATAAATATCTGCTAAAACAATGTAGAACAACGCTATGTGAACTTACCGATGGTATAATTTTCTTCTTCTTCTTTCGTTTCAATAATCTCAGTAATAGTTTCTTCGGCTATAGTCTAAAAATATGATTATTTTGTGAAATATAAACCATAGAAAGTTATTTATCGCAAACCTCCGTAATATGAACACTCTTCCATATTTGTGTTAAAAAATCTTCACGGGTAAAATGGGTTATAACCTCTTCTATTGTCGTATGTTTTAGCTCGATCATACGAAGAAATGCTCGAAAACCTACCGTAGATGCTAATATAGTTTCTTCTTCACTTACTTCAGTTAATAATTCACTTATAATTTTTGCATGACCTTCACGTTCAACTAATTGCACTAGTGCTGATTGCGATTCAGGTAATTTTAATGCAACAAATTTATTTTCATTATATAAATTGGTTATTACGCTTATCGAAACTCCAGATTTAATTAAATACGCAATTGTAACCAATTCACGTAAAGCCATTTCACCAGAGCCAAAGTCTGTTGCTTTAATAATGTTTAACATTGTGTTTACTTCATTGCAATATTTTGTTTCTTCGATATTGTTAACTAATTTTAAAGTATATTCAATATTATATTCTTCTTTTGTATAAACTGTTTCAACTTCTACTTGTGTGATAACAACACTTTCAGAAGTTGTTTCTTGTGCATATAATTCCTCTTCTTCCATTGTATGAAGTTCATGAGATTCGATAGTAAGATGGTTAGGTGTCGAAGATCGTACTGTTTCATCTTCACTTTCAGAATAATATTCTTGTATTTCAATTTCTTTTTTTGCAATTTTCTTTGTTTTTTTCGGTTTTGGTGGTGGCGTCGATGTTTTAGCCGTTGGAACTAGTTTTGCACGTGATACATTCATGCCTATTTCATTTGTTGCTTTACACGTATACCATCCTTCATCTTCATAACTAACATTAAATACCGTTAAAGAACTACGATTTTCTAATGTAACTATTTTATATTTATCGGAATTATAAATTTCTTTATCTTTAAAGAGCCATACAATTTCTAAAATTTGGTTGTATGTATTAGTATTTAGTATCTAAAAAGCGAGGAAAAGCATATTTTTCTAAAACGATCTTACCTGGAATAGGATAACCAGCAAATTGGCATTTAAAAGTTGTATTTTCTTCTATCGCTGGTCGTTTATTAACAATTTCATCAATGAATGATGGCGAGCATTTGATAGCTGAAATTTAGTTTTGTAAAGCATTTGGATTAGTATAAGCGAGAAAGCAATTTTAGTATTCGCATAAATTTCTACTATAACTTTTAGTTTATAAGTACCATTAAGAAGACTCCCATTATATTATCAATAAATTGTGTATGTTTTCATTTTACAGGAAAATTCTTTTTGGGAAGTGGCCATCAAGAAAATTAATTGGAAATCATTTTATGTGACGTTTATGTATGGTACGAAAAAAAAATTTAATTATGCATAAAAATTCAGAATTTAAATAAAAATTTAGTCTTCATGTGTTTATTTGCAGGTATATGATTTATATGCAAATTGATAATTAAAAGGAGCTCTTGTGGAATTCAAAAAGACTACATTTATATGCAATATTTTACTGTACATCTCCTACCTTTGATATTTTATAGAAATATAAAATATTAGCAAATTGACTGAATGAAATTTGGTAAGTACAGAATATAATATTTGATTAATACTACTTTGTTTATTTTAACTGAATTAAAATAATTAGTTTGTTGTGTTAGAATGAAAATTACAAAGAAATGTATTATTTGTGTTATTGGACTTAATGTGGATATTGGTTTTTGATTGAAGCAGCTCAAAGCGTTCTTAAATCTAATATCTTAAATTTCTTATGTAATGATCAATGAAATATTGGCTTTTAACAAACAAAAACCTAATAAAAAAAAATTTGTTCGATTTTTAAATTAAAACACGGTTTTAGAAAACTCAAACCAAAGTAAATAAAAAAAATCCGTGAAAATATAAAAACTCGTGAATATTGTTCAAAAATCAAAAAAAAAAAAAAAAAAATAGTGTAAACTTAAAAATCACAAAAAGAATATGGAATAAAAAATGATAATTAATTAAAATTTTTGTTTCATAAAAATTTCACTCACAAATCGAACAATTTAGAAAATTTTTGTTTTTTTATCGAAAACAATCTTTTATAAAAAAACAATGAATAAATATCTTTTTATGATAATTACCTGCTAATGCCTTTTGCATTTCTTCCATTTGAGTTACCCATTCTGGTTTTCTATAGTCTTTGGTTCCCATAATTCCTGTAATGAAAAATGTAGGATATCAATATTTTGATAAAGTATCTTTTGAACTATGCATTTCTTTAGCAAAAAAAAAAAAATATATGTATTTGTGTTTTAAGTTCAAAATATGGTTTTGTGTATGTTTATATAACGTGTATATAGTTTGGAAATTAGGGATAAGATAAAAGGTAGTCTGCTTCATACACTGAAATTAAGCTTAAATTTATAAGTCCTTTAAAAGAAAAACCAAATTAAATTTTTATAACGAAAAATATTGTTATTAATAAACTACCTAATTCTTCAACAACTAATTCTGTTGTTGTAACCGCTATTCCAAGAGGGTTTACTGCTTCGAACGTTATTTCGCCTGTATCGTCTGGATAAATATCATTTATAACCAATATTGATGTTCCATCTTCGAAATTTTCAATAGTATACTCTTCAGATGGATAAATCTCTTTACCCTGTTTAAGCCATTTGATTTCTGGTTTTGGTTTGCCCTTAACTTTAACTTCCAATGTAGTTGCTTGATTTTCATTAGGTTTAACTTTTTTCGGTAGTTTCTTCACAATCTTTGGTGCCGATTCTTCATCCGGTTCCTCGATTGACGGTATCTATGAAAATTAGATATAAATATAAATATAAATATAAATATAAATATATATATATATATATATATATATATATATATATACATATGTGTACATATGTGTATATATATATACATATGTGTATATATATATATATATATATATATATATATATATATATATATATATATATATATATGTATATATAATATATATATATATATATATATATATATATAATATATATATATATATATATATATATATATATATATATATATATATATATATAAATATATATATATATATATATATATATATATATATATATATATATATATATATATATATATATATATATAAATTACTAATTATACAATTAGTTATATTACGTACCTTTTCTAATAAATCTTCCTCTGAACCAGTCGGGGCGGTTATTTCAGAATCTGGCACATATTCGTATGCTGTAATTTATATAAGGGATAGATCAATTATAGTAAATTTAAATTAATAAAACTAAATATAAATTGCTTTGAATTTAGACGTGCGCCTCTACCCTAAACGTGCCTTCGAACCTAAAAGTCGCTATTAATTAGTGTAAGTATAAAATGTAACGGTGCGATATAAAATTATAAATGAGGAAAATTAATGATTATTACATATATAAGTATACCTTCAACTGAGACGGTGGCCATACAAAATGATTCACCAAAGTAATTAGTAGCATGGCACACATATTCACCAGCATCTTCCGGAAATACTTCAGCTATGGAAAGAGTACAGAGTCCACTTGTATCTTGTAATATATTTATGTCTTTCTCAATTTTTATTTTTTCTTCATTATGATACCATTCGACTTTTGGTAGTGGTGAAGCATGAATTTCACAAGTTAGTATTAATTGTTCACCGTCCATCACACGTACTGGTTTTAATTCTTTTATAAACTTTGGAGGTGTTCCATCAGTTATATCATCTAAGTGCGTTAGTTGGATTGAAGCAGTAGATGTTGTTGTACCGGCGACATTTTCTGCGCGACATGTGTAGGATCCAATAAGATTTTCATTAAACTCATTGATTAATAATATCGATTTATTTTCCTGATTAGTGATATGAATTGGTTCTGATTTTTGGATGGGTTTATTTTGCAGGAACCATTGGAACGATGATGTGGGATGAGAATCAACTTCAGCTTCCATGATTACTATTTCATTCAAATGTACTAATTTTGGCTTTAAAGGTTCTATAAATTTAGGTGCATATAGATCATTTGCAACAAGTTTATCAGTTACTATCACTGATCCTGATGATTTACATTCGCCGTATGGATTTTTGATGACAATTTCATATTTACCAACTTTTTTCTTGTCCATATTTAAAATTTTTAGAATTGCTAAATTGGCGTTGTCTGCAATATTAGTATACTCATCGAGTATAATCTCTTTACCATTTTTGAGCCATATTATTTCAGGTTGGGGAATACCTTTGTATTTTACATTAAATATTAATTCATTTCCAATTGGTATTATTTTTGCATCAATCGGTGTTAATATTTCTGGAACTTCGTAGCAGTCTTCTTTTGATTGTTCTATAAATAAGGTAATATTGGTTGTATAGGAACCGACATTTATTCTGAGATTCTATCATTTCATTCAAAACTTTATATTTATCCAATACAATACAATAATGACAAATAGACTAAAAACTGGAGAAAGACTTAATACCTGGATTTCCATATACTTTATATCAGTTGAAGTATAATTATATATGAATATGTTAATAAATGAATTAATGGTATCGGGTTTAGAATGAAATGATGAAATGATAAACATATAGGGCAAATATAATATACATATTTGCTAGCAATTGACATTTAAAGCTAAATATATATTTATTTGCATAAATCTGTAAGGAGAAAAAAAAAGTTTTATATTTACCTAAAACAATATTGGCACGGGATGTAGCTATGCCAGCTTCATTAGAGGCAACACATGAGTAAACACCTATCTCTTTTGTAGTAACTTCTGTTATTTCCAAAGTAGCTACATTTTCTGTGACGGTCATACTATAATTTTCACTCGCAAATAATTCAACTTCATTAAATAACCATTTTACTTCTGGGAATGGATTTCCGTCAACTTTAGCTTGTAATAAAGCGGGTTGTTTTGGTTGGCAAATGGCCGGCTTTAATTTTTCTATAAAGCGTGGAGCTTTAAGTTTGTGAGTGGTTTTCTTAACTTTCTTTTTCGCCTTTTCGACAACTTCTACCACTTTTGGTTCAGTCTTTTCGTTTACTACAGTATCTTCAATAAGTTCTTCTTCAGGTACCTTGTCGATACCCTCTTGGACTCGTTTTTGAGTGATTAATTCGAGCTCAGGTAATAATTGACCTTCATCAATAAACTTATGTTTCTTGTCTTTTTTGATAATATTTGATTTAGTTTTGATTGTAATGTCTTTTGTAAATTCCGGCTGTTCTTCAAGATCGCTTTCTTCTTCAACTGGTTTTGATTCAAGAGGTTTAAGTGTAACGTTTGTTGAAGATATTTCACTCGTGTCTTCATCTACATTAGCTTCAATTTGTTCTTCAGCTTTCCGTACAAGTAAAATTTCTTCAACCTTTTTAGTCTTCTTTGGTATTTTAATTCTAACTGCATCTTTTGTAACTTCAACAGCCTCTTCCACAACAGGTTTATCGTCAGGAACTTCATCAGTAATAATTTCCTCGGGAATGTCTTCCGTATTTTCTTCTTTCGGTTTAGACTTCTTTACTTTTTTAATGATCTTTTTGATTTTCTTAACTTTGCCATCTTCTTCTACTTCAACAGTTTCTTCAATTGTAGGTTCTTCTTCCGTTTGTTCTAGCAATTGAGTTTCGTGAGTAACAAATTGCAAACTTGTAGATTCAGTAGTTTCGATGGTTTCTTCCTCTGAAGTCTTCTTAGGAATTGGTTTTAGATGTATTTCTTCGACTTGTTCAGGTTCTTGTGGTTTCTTACGTGGAGTTGGTTTAAGTTGGACAACTTCAGGTTCTTGAGGCTCTTCTGGTTTACGTTTGATAATTTTCCTGATTTTCTTTACTTTTCCATCTTCTTGAATCTCAACTATTTCTTCAATAACTGGTTGTTCTTCAGGTTTTTCTTCGACGATTTCTTCTGTGATCTTGGGTTCTTTAGGTTTCTTGATTTTCTTAATAATTTTCTTAATCTTTTTAACCTTTCCATCCTCTTGTACTTCTTCAATTTCCTCAATAACTGGTTGTTCATCAACAAGTTCTTCCGGCTTATCTTCCGTGATTTCTTCGGTTATTTCTGGTTTAACTTTTTTAACCTTCTTTGTGATTTTCTTGATTTTCTTCAATTTACCATCTTCTTGAACCTCAACAGTTTCTTCAACAGTTGGTTTTTCTTCAACAGTTTCTTCATATATTTCTTGAGGGAACTCTTCAGTTTGTTCTGGTTGTTCATCAGTGATTTCTTCAGTGATTTCTGTTTCTTCAACGACCTTGTTTTCTTTTGGTTTTCTGATTTTCTTTGTAACTTTTTTAGTTTTCTTGACCTTTCCATCTTCTTGTACCTCAACGGTTTCCTCGACTACTGGTTTCTCTTCTGGAATTTCTTCTTCAGGACCTTCGTTTTGTGGTTGATCTTGAATAATTTCTTTCGTTTTCTTGGTCTTTTTGGTGGTTTTCTTTATTTGTTTGAATTTACCATCTTCTTCGATTTGAACGGTTTCTTCAACGGTCGGTTGTTCCTCGATAACTTCTTCAGGTATTTCTTCAACAACTTCTGTGGGTTTCAACTTCTTGACCTTCTTGATAGTTTTCCTGATTTTCTTGACCTTACCATCTTCTTGAACTTCAACAGTTTCTTGAACAGTCGGCTTTTCTTCGGTAGTTTCTTCATATACTTCTTGAGGGAACTCTTCGATTTGTTCTGGTTGTTCATCAGTAATTTCTTCTGTGATTTCGGTTTCTTCAACGACCTTGTTTTCTTTTGGTTTTCTGATTTTCTTTGTAACTTTTTTAGTTTTCTTGACCTTTCCATCTTCTTGTACCTCAATAGTCTCCTCGACAACTGGTTTTTCTTCTGGAATTTCCTCTTGTGGCTTGTTTTCATCAACTTCTTCGATAATTTCTTTCGTTTTCTTAGTCTTTTTGGTGGTAGTTTTAATTTGTTTAAATTTGCCACCCTCTTCGATTTGGACGGTTTCTTCGATAGTAGGTTGTTCTTCTACAGTTTCTTCAGGTTTGTCTTCAATGATTTCTTCAACAATTTCTTTTGGTTTTATTTTCTTGATTTTCTTGATGACCTTTTTGATTTTCTTAACCTTGCCATCTTCTTCTACTTCAACAGTTTCTTCAATTGTAGGTTCTTCTTCCGTTTGTTCTAGCAATTGAGTTTCGTGAGTAACAAATTGCAAACTTGTAGATTCAGTAGTTTCGATGGTTTCTTCCTCTGAAGTCTTCTTAGGAATTGGTTTTAGATGTATTTCTTCGACTTGTTCAGGTTCTTGTGGTTTCTTACGTGGAGTTGGTTTAAGTTGGACAACTTCAGGTTCTTGAGGCTCTTCTGGTTTACGTTTGATAATTTTCCTGATTTTCTTTACTTTTCCATCTTCTTGAATCTCAACTATTTCTTCAATAACTGGTTGTTCTTCAGGTTTTTCTTCGACGATTTCTTCTGTGGTCTTGGGTTCTTTAGGTTTCTTGATTTTCTTAATAATTTTCTTAATCTTTTTAACCTTTCCATCCTCTTGTACTTCTTCAATTTCCTCAATAACTGGTTGTTCATCAACAAGTTCTTCCGGCTTATCTTCCGTGATTTCTTCGGTTATTTCTGGTTTAACTTTTTTAACCTTTTTTGTGATTTTCTTGATTTTCTTCAATTTACCATCTTCTTGAACCTCAACAGTTTCTTCAACAGTTGGTTTTTCTTCAACAGTTTCTTCATATATTTCTTGAGGGAACTCTTCAGTTTGTTCTGGTTGTTCATCAGTGATTTCTTCAGTGATTTCTGTTTCTTCAACGACCTTGTTTTCTTTTGGTTTTCTGATTTTCTTTGTAACTTTTTTAGTTTTCTTGACCTTTCCATCTTCTTGTACCTCAACGGTTTCCTCGACTACTGGTTTCTCTTCTGGAATTTCTTCTTCAGGACCTTCGTTTTGTGGTTGATCTTGAATAATTTCTTTCGTTTTCTTGGTCTTTTTGGTGGTTTTCTTTATTTGTTTGAATTTACCATCTTCTTCGATTTGAACGGTTTCTTCAACGGTCGGTTGTTCCTCGATAACTTCTTCAGGTATTTCTTCAACAACTTCTGTGGGTTTCAACTTCTTGACCTTCTTGATAGTTTTCCTGATTTTCTTGACCTTACCATCTTCTTGAACCTCAACAGTTTCTTGAACAGTCGGCTTTTCTTCGGTAGTTTCTTCATATACTTCTTGAGGGAACTCTTCGATTTGTTCTGGTTGTTCATCAGTAATTTCTTCTGTGATTTCGGTTTCTTCAACGACCTTGTTTTCTTTTGGTTTTCTGATTTTCTTTGTAACTTTTTTAGTTTTCTTGACCTTTCCATCTTCTTGTACCTCAATAGTCTCCTCGACAACTGGTTTTTCTTCTGGAATTTCCTCTTGTGGCTTGTTTTCATCAACTTCTTCGATAATTTCTTTCGTTTTCTTAGTCTTTTTGGTGGTAGTTTTAATTTGTTTAAATTTGCCACCCTCTTCGATTTGGACGGTTTCTTCGATAGTAGGTTGTTCTTCTACAGTTTCTTCAGGTTTGTCTTCAATGATTTCTTCAACAATTTCTTTTGGTTTTATTTTCTTGATTTTCTTGATGACCTTTTTGATTTTCTTAACCTTGCCATCTTCTTCTACTTCAACAGTTTCTTCAATTGTAGGTTCTTCTTCCGTTTGTTCTAGCAATTGAGTTTCGTGAGTAACAAATTGCAAACTTGTAGATTCAGTAGTTTCGATGGTTTCTTCCTCTGAAGTCTTCTTAGGAATTGGTTTTAGATGTATTTCTTCGACTTGTTCAGGTTCTTGTGGTTTCTTACGTGGAGTTGGTTTAAGTTGGACAACTTCAGGTTCTTGAGGCTCTTCTGGTTTACGTTTGATAATTTTCCTGATTTTCTTTACTTTTCCATCTTCTTGAATCTCAACTATTTCTTCAATAACTGGTTGTTCTTCAGGTTTTTCTTCGACGATTTCTTCTGTGATCTTGGGTTCTTTAGGTTTCTTGATTTTCTTAATAATTTTCTTAATCTTTTTAACCTTTCCATCCTCTTGTACTTCTTCAATTTCCTCAATAACTGGTTGTTCATCAACAAGTTCTTCCGGCTTATCTTCCGTGATTTCTTCGGTTATTTCTGGTTTAACTTTTTTAACCTTTTTTGTGATTTTCTTGATTTTCTTCAATTTACCATCTTCTTGAACCTCAACAGTTTCTTCAACAGTTGGTTTTTCTTCAACAGTTTCTTCATATATTTCTTGAGGGAACTCTTCAGTTTGTTCTGGTTGTTCATCAGTGATTTCTTCAGTGATTTCTGTTTCTTCAACGACCTTGTTTTCTTTTGGTTTTCTGATTTTCTTTGTAACTTTTTTAGTTTTCTTGACCTTTCCATCTTCTTGTACCTCAACGGTTTCCTCGACTACTGGTTTCTCTTCTGGAATTTCTTCTTCAGGACCTTCGTTTTGTGGTTGATCTTGAATAATTTCTTTCGTTTTCTTGGTCTTTTTGGTGGTTTTCTTTATTTGTTTGAATTTACCATCTTCTTCGATTTGAACGGTTTCTTCAACGGTCGGTTGTTCCTCGATAACTTCTTCAGGTATTTCTTCAACAACTTCTGTGGGTTTCAACTTCTTGACCTTCTTGATAGTTTTCCTGATTTTCTTGACCTTACCATCTTCTTGAACTTCAACAGTTTCTTGAACAGTCGGCTTTTCTTCGGTAGTTTCTTCATATACTTCTTGAGGGAACTCTTCGATTTGTTCTGGTTGTTCATCAGTAATTTCTTCTGTGATTTCGGTTTCTTCAACGACCTTGTTTTCTTTTGGTTTTCTGATTTTCTTTGTAACTTTTTTAGTTTTCTTGACCTTTCCATCTTCTTGTACCTCAATAGTCTCCTCGACAACTGGTTTTTCTTCTGGAATTTCCTCTTGTGGCTTGTTTTCATCAACTTCTTCGATAATTTCTTTCGTTTTCTTAGTCTTTTTGGTGGTAGTTTTAATTTGTTTAAATTTGCCACCCTCTTCGATTTGGACGGTTTCTTCGATAGTAGGTTGTTCTTCTACAGTTTCTTCAGGTTTGTCTTCAATGATTTCTTCAACAATTTCTTTTGGTTTTATTTTCTTGATTTTCTTGATGACCTTTTTGATTTTCTTAACCTTGCCATCTTCTTCTACTTCAACAGTTTCTTCAATTGTAGGTTCTTCTTCCGTTTGTTCTAGCAATTGAGTTTCGTGAGTAACAAATTGCAAACTTGTAGATTCAGTAGTTTCGATGGTTTCCTCCTCTGAAGTCTTCTTAGGAATTGGCTTTAGATGTATTTGTTCGACTTGTTCAGGTTCTTGTGGTTTCTTACGTGGAGTTGGTTTAAGTTGGATAACTTCAGGTTCTTGAGGCTCTTCTGGTTTACGTTTGATAATTTTCCTGATTTTCTTTACTTTTCCATCTTCTTGAATCTCAACTATTTCTTCAATAACTGGTTGTTCTTCAGGTTTTTCTTCGACGATTTCTTCTGTAATTTTGGGTTCTTTTGGTTTCTTGATTTTCTTAATAATTTTCTTAATCTTTTTAACCTTTCCATCCTCTTGTACTTCTTCAATTTCCTCAATAACTGGTTGTTCCTCAACATGTTCTTCCGGTTTATCTTCCGTGATTTCTTCGGTTATTTCTGGTTTAACTTTTTTAACCTTTTTTGTGATTTTCTTGATTTTCTTCAATTTACCATCTTCTTGAACCTCAACAGTTTCTTCAACAGTTGGTTTTTCTTCAACAGTTTCTTCATATATTTCTTGAGGGAACTCTTCAGTTTGTTCTGGTCGTTCATCAGTGATTTCTTCAGTGATTTCTGTTTCTTCAACGACCTTGTTTTCTTTTGGTTTTCTGATTTTCTTAATAATTTTCTTGGTTTTCTTGACCTTTCCATCTTCTTGGACCTCAACGGTTTCCTCAACTACTGGCTTTTCTTCAGAAATGTCTTGCTGAGGTCCATCTTCAACCACTTCTTGTACGATTTCTTTCGTTTTCTTGGTCTTTTTGGTGGTCGTTTTAATTTGTTTGAATTTACCACCTTCTTCGATTTGAACGGTTTCTTCGATAGTAGGTTGTTCTTCGATGACCTCTTCAGGTTTGGTTTCGGGTACTTCTTTTGGCTTCTCTTCAATAATCTCCTCCACAATTTCTTGAGGTTTGGTCTTTTTAACCTTTTTAATGATCTTCTTAATCTTTTTGACTTTGCCATCATCTTGAACCTCAACAGTTTCCTCAACAGTTGGTTTTTCTTCGATCGTTTCGTCATATACTTCTTGAGGGAACTCTTCGATTTGTTCTGGTTGTTCATCGGTGATTTCTTCAGTGATTTCGGTTTCTTCAACGACCTTGTTTTCTTTTGGTTTTCTGATTTTCTTAATAATTTTCTTGGTTTTCTTGACCTTTCCATCTTCTTGTACCTCAACGGTTTCCTCAACCACTGGTTTTTCTTCCGGAATATCTTGCTCAGGTCTATCTTCAACCATTTCTTGGACGATTTCTTTCGTTTTCTTAGTCTTTTTGGTGGTCGTTTTAATTTGTTTGAATTTACCACCTTCTTCGATTTGAACGGTTTCTTCGATAGTAGGTTGTTCTTCGATGACCTCTTCAGGTTTGGTTTCGGGTACTTCTTTTGGTTTCTCTCCAATAATTTCCTCCACAATTTCTTGAGGTTTGGTCGTTTTAACCTTTTTAATGATTTTCTTAATCTTTTTGACTTTGCCATCGTCTTGAACTTCGACAGTTTCCTCAACAGTTGGTTTTTCTTCGATCGTTTCATCATAAACTTCTTGAGGGAACTCTTCGATTTGTTCTGGTTGTTCATCGGTGATTTCTTCAGTGATTTCGGTTTCTTCAATGACCTTGTTTTCTTTTGGTTTTCTGATTTTCTTAATAATTTTCTTGGTTTTCTTGACCTTTCCATCTTCTTGGACCTCAACGGTTTCCTCAACTACTGGTTTTTCTTCCGGAATATCTTGCTCAGGTCTATCTTCAACCACTTCTTGAACGATTTGCTTCGTTTTCTTAGTCTTTTTGGTGGTCGTTTTAATTTGTTTGAATTTACCACCTTCTTCGATTTGAACGGTTTCTTCGATAGTAGGTTGTTCTTCGATGACCTCTTCAGGTTTGGTTTCGGGTACTTCTTTTGGCTTCTCTTCAATAATCTCCTCCACAATTTCTTGAGGTTTGGTCTTTTTAACCTTTTTAATGATCTTCTTAATCTTTTTGACTTTGCCATCATCTTGAACCTCAACAGTTTCCTCAACAGTTGGTTTTTCTTCGATCGTTTCGTCATATACTTCTTGAGGGAACTCTTCGATTTGTTCTGGTTGTTCATCGGTGATTTCTTCAGTGATTTCGGTTTCTTCAACGACCTTGTTTTCTTTTGGTTTTCTGATTTTCTTAATAATTTTCTTGGTTTTCTTGACCTTTCCATCTTCTTGGACCTCAACGGTTTCTTCAACCACTGGCTTTTCTTCAGGAATGTCTTGCTGAGGTCCATCTTCAACCACTTGTACGATTTCTTTCGTTTTCTTAGTCTTTTTGGTGGTCGTTTTAATTTGTTTGAATTTTCCACCTTCTTCGATTTGAACGGTTTCTTCGATAGTAGGTTGTTCTTCGATGACCTCTTTAGGTTTGGTTTCGGGTACTTCTTTTGGCTTCTCTTCAATAATTTCCTCCACAATTTCTTGAGGTTTGGTCTTTTTAACCTTTTTAATGATTTTCTTAATCTTTTTGACTTTGCCATCATCTTGAACCTCAACAGTTTCCTCAACAGTTGGTTTTTCTTCGATCGTTTCGTCATATACTTCTTGAGGGAACTCTTCGATTTGTTCTGGTTGTTCATCGGTGATTTCTTCAGTGATTTCGGTTTCTTCAACGACCTTGTTTTCTTTTGGTTTTCTGATTTTCTTAATAATTTTCTTGGTTTTCTTGACCTTTCCATCTTCTTGGACCTCAACGGTTTCCTCAACTACTGGCTTTTCTTCAGAAATGTCTTGCTGAGGTCCATCTTCAACCACTTCTTGTACGATTTCTTTCGTTTTCTTAGTCTTTTTGGTGGTCGTTTTAATTTGTTTGAATTTACCACCTTCTTCGATTTGAACGGTTTCTTCGATAGTAGGTTGTTCTTCGATGACCTCTTCAGGTTTGGTTTCGGGTACTTCTTTTGGCTTCTCTTCAATAATCTCCTCCACAATTTCTTGAGGTTTGGTCTTTTTAACCTTTTTAATGATCTTCTTAATCTTTTTGACTTTGCCATCATCTTGAACCTCAACAGTTTCCTCAACAGTTGGTTTTTCTTCGATCGTTTCGTCATATACTTCTTGAGGGAACTCTTCGATTTGTTCTGGTTGTTCATCGGTGATTTCTTCAGTGATTTCGGTTTCTTCAACGACCTTGTTTTCTTTTGGTTTTCTGATTTTCTTAATAATTTTCTTGGTTTTCTTGACCTTTCCATCTTCTTGTACCTCAACGGTTTCTTCAACCACTGGCTTTTCTTCAGGAATGTCTTGCTGAGGTCCATCTTCAACCACTTCTTGTACGATTTCTTTCGTTTTCTTAGTCTTTTTGGTGGTCGTTTTAATTTGTTTGAATTTACCACCTTCTTCGATTTGAACGGTTTCTTCGATAGTAGGTTGTTCTTCGATGACCTCTTCAGGTTTCGTTTCGGGTACTTCTTTTGGCTTCTCTTCAATAATTTCCTCCACAATTTCTTGAGGTTTGGTCTTTTTAACCTTTTTAATGATTTTCTTAATCTTTTTGACTTTGCCATCATCTTGAACCTCAACAGTTTCCTCAACAGTTGGTTTTTCTTCGATCGTTTCGTCATATACTTCTTGAGGGAACTCTTCGATTTGTTCTGGTTGTTCATCGGTGATTTCTTCAGTGATTTCGGTTTCTTCAACGACCTTGTTTTCTTTTGGTTTTCTGATTTTCTTAATAATTTTCTTGGTTTTCTTGACCTTTCCATCTTCTTGGACCTCAACGGTTTCCTCAACTACTGGCTTTTCTTCAGAAATGTCTTGCTGAGGTCCATCTTCAACCACTTCTTGTACGATTTCTTTCGTTTTCTTGGTCTTTTTGGTGGTCGTTTTAATTTGTTTGAATTTACCACCTTCTTCGATTTGAACGGTTTCTTCGATAGTAGGTTGTTCTTCGATGACCTCTTCAGGTTTGGTTTCGGGTACTTCTTTTGGCTTCTCTTCAATAATTTCCTCCACAATTTCTTGAGGTTTGGTCTTTTTAACCTTTTTAATGATCTTCTTAATCTTTTTGACTTTGCCATCATCTTGAACCTCAACAGTTTCCTCAACAGTTGGTTTTTCTTCGATCGTTTCGTCATATACTTCTTGAGGGAACTCTTCGATTTGTTCTGGTTGTTCATCGGTGATTTCTTCAGTGATTTCGGTTTCTTCAACGACCTTGTTTTCTTTTGGTTTTCTGATTTTCTTAATAATTTTCTTGGTTTTCTTGACCTTTCCATCTTCTTGTACCTCAACGGTTTCCTCAACTACTGGCTTTTCTTCAGAAATGTCTTGCTGAGGTCCATCTTCAACCACTTCTTGTACGATTTCTTTCGTTTTCTTGGTCTTTTTGGTGGTCGTTTTAATTTGTTTGAATTTACCACCTTCTTCGATTTGAACGGTTTCTTCGATAGTAGGTTGTTCTTCAATGACCTCTTCAGGTTTGGTTTCGGGTACTTCTTTTGGCTTCTCTTCAATAATTTCCTCCACAATTTCTTGAGGTTTGGTCTTTTTAACCTTTTTAATGATTTTCTTAATCTTTTTGACTTTGCCATCGTCTTGAACCTCAACAGTTTCCTCAACAGTTGGTTTTTCTTCGATCGTTTCGTCATATACTTCTTGAGGGAACTCTTCGATTTGTTCTGGTTGTTCATCGGTGATTTCTTCAGTGATTTCGGTTTCTTCAACTACCTTGTTCTCTTTTGGTTTTCTGATTTTCTTAATAATTTTCTTGGTTTTCTTGACCTTTCCATCTTCTTGTATCTCAACGGTTTCCTCAACCACTGGTTTTTCTTCCGGAATATCTTGCTCAGGTCTATCTTCAACAATTTCTTCGATAATTTCTTTTGTTTTCTTAGTCTTTTTGGTGGTCGTTTTAATTTGTTTGAATTTACCATCTTCCTCGATTTGAACGGTTTGTACAATTGTTGGTTGTTCTTCTACAATTTCTTCTGGTTTAGTCGTTGGTATTTCCTCTAATTGTTTTTGTTTAAGAATAGGTTTTAACTCGACTTGTTCTGGTTGTACAGGTTCAGCTGGTTTCTTTCTTTGAGTAGGTTTAAGTTGAACTGTCTCAACCTTTTGAGGTTCTTCTGATTTTCGTTTTACAATTCTTCTTGTCTTCTTTACTACACCATCTTGTATTTCTACTACTTCTTCTATTAACGGTTTTTGTTGAATAATTTCTTCAGGCATTTCTTCGGGTTTGTCTTCAGTAATTTCTTCCGTGGTTTCAATTTCTTCGATAATTTTTTGCTTTGGTTTTCGTATTATTTTAGTAACTTTTCTAATCTTTTTAAGTGTTCCATCTTCATGTTCATCTATAACAACTTGAACAGTTGGCTTTTCTTCAATAATTTCATCTTGGATGGTTTCTGTTATTTTCTCGTCGACTTGTACTTCTTCAACCATTTGCTTAATTTTCTTTATCTGTTTTACGGTTTTGTGAACTTTTTTAATTTTTCCATCATCTTGAACTTCTATATGATCCTCAGTTGTTGATTTTTCAGGTATAATTTCAGTTATTACTTCTTCTATTTTAGGTTGTTCCGAAATGCTTTCTTCTGGTTTCTTTGATTTTTTAGTGGTTCTCTTTATTTTCTTTAATTTACCATCTTCTTGTATTTCAATAATCTCTTCACTGTGTATTTCAACAGGTTGCTGAGTAACTTGAGTTTCGTAAACTAAGCTATCTGTTAGTTTTGAATCAACTAATTCTGTGGTAATTTCTTCCAGTTGTTTTCTTGGAATTGGTTTGAGTTGAATTTGCTCAGGTTTTTCAATTACTGGTTGTTTTCTTCTTGGTGTTGGTTTTAATTGAACAACTTCCGGTTTTTCGCGTTCGTTTTGTTTAACAATTTGTCTCTTTGGTTTTTCTTCTGGTAGCTTTTCAAGTTCTTCAATTATTTCTTCTGGCTGTTGAGGAACTTCTTCTTGATATTCTGTAACTTCAGTTTCGTCTTCATCGGTTGTTTTAGTTTTTGGTTTTCGTATTTTCTTTGTAATTTTTTTAATTTTCTTTAGTTTTCCATCCTCTTGAACTTCAATTATTTCTTCTACTTTTGGTTTTTCATCAGGTTTTTCGTCAACTTGTGGTTCCTCTAGTTGCGATTCTTCTTCAACTGCTGATGTTTTATGTTTAGGTTTCCGTACTTTTTTAGTTACTCTTGTGATACGTTTAATGTTACCATCTTCTTGTATTTCTTCAAATTGTTCAATAACTGGCGTTTCTTCAGATTTTTCAACAGAAAGCGCCTCATTTATTACTTTTTCAATAGTTGTGCTTTGAACAACTTGTTTTCTTGAAATCGGTTTCAGTACTATTTCTTCCGATTGCTTCGGTTCTGGTAGTTTACTTCGTGGTGTAGGTTTTAATTTAACTTGTTCGGGTTTTTTGGGTTCTTCTGGTTGTGCAATCTGTTTCTTTGGTTTTGGTTGTTTCTCTTCAGGTTGTCTGGGTTTGCGCCAGTTAACGGGTTGCTCTTCTACCATTTTTTCAGTTGGTTCGATCAATTCTGACGATTCAGTATGAGATTTTTCTGGCTCTTGGTATTGAGGTTGCCGTGGTTTCCTCCAATTAACCGGAACTTCTTCTTGAACATCTTCTTGAGGATATGGTTGAATAAATTCAGATGATTCGGTGTGAACTTTTTCTGGCTCTTCGTATTGTGGTTGTTTGGGTTTCCGCCAGTTAACTGGTTTTTCTTGCTGGTTAGGTTGTTGTTCATATGTTTTGATATATTGATCAGATTCAGTATGTTGTTTATTTTGTTCTATAAATTGTTGAGTTGGTTGTCTAGGTTTACGCCAATTGACTGGAACCTCAGGCTGTGGTTCTTGTTGAGAGTACGACTGAATAAAATGTTCAGATTCAGTATGAATCATTTCTTGTTCTGTTAATTGTTGAACTTGCTGAGTTTGTCTGGGTGTTCTCCAATTAACTGGTACTTCCGGTTGTGGATAGGATTGAATAAAGTGTTCAGACTCTGTGTGTCTTTGATCATATTGTTGCTGTTGAATATATTGTGTATTTAATTGTGTTACTGCGTTTTGATTCTGAATGTCAGTTTTTGTTTTCCTTTTAACGTGTTGTTTTCTTTGTGTTTGACGTGATTCTCGAATGGTTTCCGGCTTTGGTTCGAATTCTTCCGTTGGTTCTTGATATTCTCCTGTAGCAATTTTTTGCTTTTGCTCTTGGACTCTTCGCCAGAAAGTTGGTTGGTCATTCATTTTCATTAGTTCAGCATATTCTTCATTTTGATCTAGTTTTAAGATAATTGTATCTTCAACATCTGTTACAGATTGTTTATACATTTCTTGATGTATTTCTGATAATTGCCTTTGCTTCTTTCTTAAATCTTGCTTTCGTTCTTCGAATTTTTGTTCTACTCGTTTCAAGCGTGTTGTTAATTCATCTTTATTTTCTTTCCAGGTATGTGCACGTTGAGTATCACGTTTGATAATTTCTTCAACATGTTTGGTAAGTTCGAGGATAGAAATATCTTCTTCTGTCTTGATTTTTTCAATTGCAATAATATCATCTTGCCTTTGTTGTTCATCTAATTCTGAATAGTCGGCTTGTGCTTGTATATCTTGAAGTTCAGAAAGTAAACTTATGGCATCTTCCCTAACAGATTTCAGATCAACAATTTGCATCGCCATTTTAGCAAATTCATATCTTTCAATTTTAGCAGGTCGTAATTTAACAATTTCCTCAATTTTTGGTTGTTCAATAACTTTAATTTCTCTCGGAGCTTTTTTCAGTTTAACTGCTGCTGCCCAAGGACTGATTGGAACATCTCGATAAACGTTAGATAGTTTTCGTGGAGCATCCAATGAACGATCTCGAGTAGCACGTACCCAGGGCAGTTTTGATGAAGTTGGCTGTAAACTATTACTTCTTGGGCGACGCCATGGAAGCTTTTCATCCCCATCGGGCAAATCAGTTGTGAGTATAGTTGCATGTTGTACAGTGTCACTAAATTGAACTTGCTTCGTTTGGCTATCGCTGCGTGTGGTCGATTGTGATCGTTGCCTCCTTTCATGTTGTTCTTGTAAATAATTTAAATCTTGTTGCTGTTTAATTTCACTTAAAATAATTCGTGATGTTTTTCTACGTCCTAAAAAAATAATTAACCATATGAATCATATGTATATTGTTGTGATTGCGTTCAAGGTGTCAAAGTAAATTTAAGTATGTATGTTTATATTCTTTTCATCATTTAACATTAACAACGATGACTAAATAGTAGTATAGTCATAAAAAAATTACAGTAGGTAGAATTATTGTTACATCAAAATTATTTTTAATCATATTAGATCAGATCATCAAAAATATTTTAAATGCAACTCAGGTATATGTAAAATTAAAACAAAACTAAATTATGATTAAGAAGTGCTATATGATCATACAATGTCAATATATACATATGTAATTGTTGAATCATGAATACTTGAGAAATATTATTTTGAAAGTTATTTGTATACTCTAATGTGCCTACACATACATACAATTTTAAATTTTAATTAACAATAATTTTACCTATTGTATTTATTTATAATACATATTAGTCCAATGACTACATAATTAACTTAAAGCACCAACAACTGTTTTAATGTAAGTATATATACTTTTGGCAAAAGTTCAAATATTATTAAATCAACAACTTACAGTATTTTTTAAAAAAATTATACAAATCACAAATATGATGCACAAACAGGACATCGGCAACTTTTACAGGTACACAGACACAATACATAACACCAAAAATTACTAATAATTATAATTAAAGGTAAAACAATTATTCATCAAAAAGTTATTTTTGTAAGAAAATTGTTTCAATTGGATGATTCAGTTTCGAACGTGGTAGTAGATACGTGATGCATCTATGTGGTTATTGGGAATGGGAAAATGATTCAATCTGGAAGTGTATGAAAATTGAGTGTGTGTATATATGTATAGATGATACATATGTACATAATTTCTCAGTTTAATGTTTAGTACAGTTCTAGTTTAATATCTTCGTGAAAATCAGTTTTTATAAATAGTTTCGAATTCGAAGTAAGCGTGTGTTTGTGAGGTTGAGAAAAATAATTTCTTTTAAAAAAACATTTTCTCGTAATTTTTGTTAAATAAATTTTTCTTTCGTTATAGAATTTAGTCGCGTACCTGATTTTGTGAAGTGAAGTATTCATTAATACTAGTGAAAATTACAAACATTTTTTTGTTTTATTTTTTTTTCTCTGATTAAATTTTGTGAAATTTGATTTAATGTAAGATAATAGAAGAAGTTTATGGTGGTGTGTTTTGGTTGGTTTTCTGTTGATAAGGAAAATTTAAAAAAATTTATGTAAGAAACACAAAAAACGATTACAAAAGTAATGAATGTTAAACTAAATAATAATAAAATGTAAGTTAGTAAAACAGAATTTATGTGTATTTAACATAGTATAATAAATACATAAAATCTATTTCACGAGGTACTTTTAAACGTTTTACTAATTATTGTATATGTTATAGGTTTTTGGCGGATGTAAACAGTATGCTGACAGCTAATAAAAAAAATATATCATCACAAAAAAGCAATAGCGGCAGCAAATTATATGAAAATGGATGATAAAAAAATGATCAAGACACATTATTAATGAAAATTAGGTCTCAACGTTTTTCCGCGAAATTTGTCTATATGTCATTGATCACTTTTTCGGTTGAGGTATGATTGTTGCTTTATCAACTTGACGTCAAACAAAACAAAAATAAATGTAAAAATAAAATAAAAAAACAAAAACAAACAAAATAAATAAATAATGAAAATAAAATATTTGTCTTCGATTTTCCATATTTTTGTTGAAAATTAATAAACTTTAATAATTATTCAATTTTAATTTTATGTTGAAAATATATATATTTTAAAACATCATAAATAAATTAAATAAAGCGAAACATTGTTTTGAATGAATTTTTATTTCTAAAAAAAAATGAATCAGAAAGGTAAGCGGGCATTCCAAATTTAGATTGGTAATTCAATCCTACATAGAGATATGTAGTTTCTTTCTCGAATATTAAAAATATAAAAATATATATATGTATAAAAAAATTAAATAAAATTACAAAAAGAAAAATTATAGAAAGTTATTATTAGATCGCGGGAGTCTGTCGGTTCGTGTTTTGCGCTCATCGCGCTTGAATTCTATTTTTTGACCTTCACTGTTTCAACTGTAAACGATTTATTTTCAAAAGACCATCTTCAACATAAAATTAAAATTTTATAAATTTTTTACTTTGAAAATGTTTTCAATTTTAAAATAACAATCAGTCCCTTTATTATTATTATTATTTTTTTTATATAGAGAGTGAAAAAATTTAATATTTGTGTTTCTTTCATAAATTTTTTTTTTAATTAATTCATAGCACAAAAAAAATAATAACTAAATTTAAGATGTTCTTTTTTTTATTGCACTCTCGTAATACATAAATTTATAAATTAAATTAAAATTAAAATTTGTTTTCTAATTTGTTTTCAAATCATTGATTAATTTTATTTTCATTGAATTTTTAGGATAAAAAATAAATAAATAAATAAGCAAAATATTTAAATAATATATTTTTTTTAAATAAATTTAATTTACAATAGAAAATACATGCACCGTTTTATCAGAACCTGCTTCAGGCTTGTGTAAAACATTTACAAGATTATAGATATAGTCTGAAGCGAGTCCTAATCTTTATTGTAAATTAAACTATTCTAAAAAAAATAATTAAAAAATGTTTTTTTTTGTATTTTTTTTTCTTATTGAGAAACGACTAGTTAATAATTAAATAATAAAATTAAACACTCATGTAATTAATAAATAAATAAATATTTATAAATGTATTTTTTTGTATTTTTCGGTCGTTTTTGGCAAAATATTAAATTAAGGCAAAAAATTAAAATTGTTATTAATATTAATATTTTTTTGTAATTTTAAAAACTTTTAATTTTTTTTTTAATATTTTTTTTGGGGGTGTGTAAAAATTGGTTCGGTTCTACGTTTGAGTTTATTTCTTTTTTGGTTTGAAACTAATCTTACTTTTGACAGTTAATTTTGCTGATGTTTCAACAACACCAGCTGTTGTACTGGCGCGGCATGTAAATACACCTGTATCTTCCTCAAATGTTGTACCAATAATAAGGATAGCATTGTTACCTTCGTATACCATCTGGAGAAAAAATAAAATTTGAATGTTAGTATAATCTTATTTGGCAAGATGACGATAATTTTATGGTTCGGAAAGTAAATAATATAAGTTTGAAAAATTAAATGAAAAAAGGCCTAGTATAGTAACTAGTGTTTAATCATAGTGTTACTCGAATATCGTAGGATGTAAACAACCTACAACTTTAAGGTTTTTGAATCATTCATGACATTGAATAAAACAAATGTAGTAGAGATACTTTTAAATCTAAAAGACGTCATAGTATGTGAACATTTGATTGACTTTCATTAATTTTATTATCTATAGAATGATATATAAACGACTGTGGGCTTTGGCAATACAACATTTGTTTGTTTCCAGGTTATTCAATCAAATGTTGTGTTTAACAATTTTCGATCAACAGTTAATTTCACCTAAAAATATTTGCAATATATTCAAACATAATTGCTCCCGTGTAGGCTATTTGATCTATAGCTAGTTAAAAAAATAATTGCTATTTTGATAGATAATTTCCATATTGCCTCATAAAATTAAAATATGTATGTACTGGATGTTCTAAAATATGGAAAAGATGTAGTAATAAAAAGAAATATTTCTTTTTAAATTTTAAACATTGAAATTTATGATTTTTTGTTTAAATAATTAATGATGTGGGTGGGTGTATTTTCAAAAAAAAAAAAAAAAATGGAAAAGAAAGAAATATTTTTTTGTATTTTTCAGATTTTCTTCTCGGTTTGTTTAATTTTAAGAAATGCATTCCGTGACACCATTTTTAATGTAAATTTAGAAAACGTAATTTTGTGTATTTTATACACATTTCTAAATATATCTTAGAACTCTAAAATAAACATTAACATTTGTATTTTTAGAAAATATAAAAATTTTCAGGTGAAACATAAAGGTGAGGCAGGTGGATCAATGTGTAAATGTTATGATTTATTTATTGTATTTGGCTCTTATTTAACTATGGTATATGATGATCAAAGCTGATATATATTTATGACTAATATTATATTCGCGATTTGATTGGCAGTTTGTGTTGTGATGGTAAAAACAATTATGCATGCCTATTAGACGTAAAGCCTAATTTAATCTATACTGGTAATCGCGTAAAAGAATTGTATACAGATTATAAATTTCAATTCTAAAATTAAATTTTAAATATCGTTTTCAAGCTGTATATAAAAATCAAGAAGATCTTCAACGCTACACCTGTTTTTTTTAATCTAAATGTGTTCGTAACAAATGGGCTACAATCCAAAATGAAATATATCAGGGAAAATAAAAATATGTAATAGAAAATTTTCTAGAATAAACGAGGAACGAATCGTGTTACGCGAATTAATAATTAGTTAAAATATAAATTTATCTCCGATGGAAAAATATTTCATCAAATTGCAGATTGTTGCATTGTATCGTTCAAACATTTTGATGATACATATTTATATAGATATCTTTGAATCATAAGTACGAGATATTTTAGTTTGTATATAAAAATGTACTTACTTGGAAATCTGGTGAGATTGGGATCAAGGCGCCTTCACGATACCATTGTATCGTTGGTTTAACTTTTCCAGACACGGTAGTTTTGAATTGAGCGGGTGCACCTTCTTCTACAGTTAAATCTTTTAATGGTGTCAATGTTGGTAATTGATCTTGTGTTCCTGGTGCTATGACTTTTAGTTTAGCTTGCGTTGTAATTTCACCAATATTATTTGCTAAAATACATTTATATGTACCCTCATCTTCTGGGAAAGCTTCGGAGATGCGAAGTGTATAGTATTCTCCTTCTCTCATCATTTGGAAATATTTCGATTGTTTTATAATATTTTCACCTTTAAGCCATCTTGCGGTTGGATTTGGTTTACCAATAACGCGACACTTGAAAATTACTGATTGTCCTTCGGGAACTCTTTGATCTTTAAGAGGTTCAATTAAAGTTGGAGATTTTTCTACTCCAGGAGTGGTTGGTTTTTCACGTTTTGGTGATGTTGGTGATAATACAAAACATTCTGCATCGCATCTTGCTTCTCCAGCACTATTTACAGCAACACATTCGTATTTACCAGCATCTTCTGGTTCAGCTTCAATAATTAATAATGTGAATGTGTTATCTTCCTCAACCATTTTATTTTTAATATTTTGTGGTATTTTCTTTCCGTTCTTCAACCAATACACATCTAATGGTCGAGTACCTGTAATTCGGGCATCAAATCGTGCTAATTGGCCAACATTTACGGTAGTATTTTGAACTGTTGTTAAGAAACTGGGTGGGATGAGATTAGTTTTGCCTTGTCGTCTACGCTCTTCAACAACTAAATTAGCACTACATTTGGCAGTACCACCACGATTTTCGGCGATGACTGCAAACACAGCTGAATCTTCAAGTAATACTTGACGAATCATCAAAACGGATTTAGTACTAAACGTGTGAATTTGAATATCGCGCGAATTATGAATTTCGAAATTCTCTCTGTACCACTTAACAGTTGGCAATGGTTCACCATCGAATTCAACTTCAAATCGTGCTTGTTCATTTTCAAATACACGACATGGTTGAATCTTTTTAGTGAAAAATGGTGCTTTGGCTGGCTGAACTGGTCCTTCAACTACACGCTCTTGAGTTTTACCATGATGTTCAACTTCAGTTGTTTCAGTGGCTGTAATCTTACGAGTTATTTCCTTATCTCCGACGACCTCCTTTTGAGTTTGTAATTGTTTGTTAACATAAACTTCGCGACCATGTACGGCTGATTCTGATGGATCCGGTTGTGGGACCACTTTCTTTTTATATTGTACTTTTTGCATTTTTGTAAAATCAGTTATTTCTTCAGTTTTTTCACTAAAAATATAATAATTATGTATTAGTTAATGTTGTCGTTAGTTTTGTCACAATAATAAAAATAATAATAATCTTACAGTGTTTCTTGATATTTTTGGGCCATTCCCTTGGCCACTGAGCTTGTTGCAATTTTTTCACCCGGTACTGTAGATTGATGAGTATTTTCACGTAATTTTGTTTCTTTCGTGACTTGTTCGCTTTCCAATTCAGCTAATTTATTGTAATAATCTTCATTTTTCTTACTTTTAACAGCTCTCTGCCATTCAGTTTCTTGTTGCTTTTGTATTTTGGTGCGCATATGCTCGCTCAATTTGACACCCTCTTGTTGCGCTAAATGTTGTTTACGTTCCTCAAAAGTCTTTTCCAATTCGTTATCGACACGTTCTTGTTGGTATTGGGCTAGCTCATGATCATACCATGCTATTGTCGTATATATTCGAGTAGAAAATTGGTATTTTATATCAAAAGAAAATAAATGTTATAAATAAATTAATCGTAAATGATTGAAAATCCATGCAACTTAATATTTAAATTGATTAAACTTAAATCTAAATAATTATTAATATATATAAAAAATAATAATCTTAAAACTATTGTTATTTAATTGAGTCCACAATACAAAATTGTAAAGTGCACGGTTGAACACAACAGTCAAAGATTTGGGAATATGATAATAATTCATACCTTGATTTTCTTTTTATAATATCTTGTTTTGCGATTTAAAATAAGATAAGCGATTTACTTATTTCTAAAAACTGATGATTACATACATTACTCTTAATCAGACTTATTATAGTTGATAAATCTTGCAGCACAAAAAACGCAATGAAGCAATAGGAGCAGTCTTTAATTTTATATATATGTCTTTCATAAAGGAGGTTCAAAGGTAATCAGGATAGTTTTGTTTGTATTAAATTTTAAGTGCAGATGATGATATAAAAACTGCGTGATTCTTGTTATTATTTAGCGTGTTGTGAATAAAAAAGTTTTATGTATATAAAAATGTGTTAGAACAGTGAATCAAACTATTTACTTGCCCATTGCATTAATTTTAAGATCTAGTACTTTTCTACCGATTATTTCTCGAAGACGACATACCAAATCAAAAAAATCAAAATGCAAAACAAGATATAATTTGAACCACTTGGTGTTAGAGTAAAAATCTTAAGCCATTTTCGTGAGTGAATTTTTTGTACAGTGAAAATTTTATTGTTGTGAAAATTATTTTTGTTTTGTGTTATAGTATGAGACTTACGTTTAGGTGAATTTTTCAATACACCGCGATAATCATCTTTGCGTGGTACAACATTTAAGTCGGCAGTAGCTAGTGCTTCACCAACTGAGCTACGCGCAATTACCTCAATTTTACCGGTGTCGTATTGACGTGTTTTTGGAATATCTAAATGATACATGCCATCGTATGTTAGTTTATAGCGTGAACCCTAAATATAAATTTATAGTTAATATTTGGTTTTCTATATTTTATAAATGTTTATTACGTTAACAACAGTATGTCCATTGACAAGCCACATGACACGTGGACGTGGATGACCTGTTACACGAGCTTGGAATCTAGCCCATTCACCTTCTTCAACTGTTATATTTTCGGGTTTGCTTACGAACACTGGTGGTTGTCTAGGCTTAGCTTCCTCGTCCGGTAATTCAGGTGCACTAAAATCAAACAATATAAATTTATATTCCCATAACAATATAATATAATAATTCTAAGCTGAAATGATACATACACTTGCCATGCTGCTTCCATCTCACGAATTCGTTCGATACTCTTCATGTGTTTCGGTAGTTGCGAGTCATAAATAATACCTGGTTTACCAGTTGTTTTTATAATCGCACGGGTTTCGTCCATACCATACAAATTAGTCGCGCGACATACATATTCTCCACTGTCTTCGGGATATATCCATCCAAAGTTCATCGCGACATAACCAAAATCGTAAATAGGTGTAAATCGATTTTCTGTCGAAAATAAAATATTTATACTGATTAATTACTGGATAAAATAAGTTTGTGACTATTTGCTTACTGTATGGTAATGGTTTTCCATTGAAGAACCATTCAACTTTCATGTTAGGATCACCAACTGGAGCCAATTGGCATTCAAATTTAGTAGATTGCATTTCAACTAATTTAGTTTGTTCTTTAATTTGTGTTACAAATCGTGGTGGTTGTTTTCTATCGGGATCAAACAAATCATCTTCAGTCAAGAATATTTCAGATGTGTATTTCTTAATTGTTGCCTCCATTTGCATAAGTGTTTCAGATTTTTGTAATCCCTTAGGTATTTGATTTTGTAGAATAATCGATGGAAGTTCTGAAATTATATGGATATAATTAAATTATATATGTCATAAAAAATATGTAAGACCAAAAAATTTTACGTTTGCATGATACACTGGCTCTTGTTGTGTCCTCGCCAACATCGTTTACGGCACGACACACATATTCACCGGAATCTTCTGCATAGACATACAAAATATCAAGTGATACGAATCCCATGTCATAAACTGTACGATAACGATGTCCAGATGGTAAAAGTTTTCCATTGCGATACCATTCAATTCGAAGCTTAGGATCTTCTTTTGGTTCGACACGGCATTCGAAACGTACACTTTCTGATTCTTCGACGGTGAGCGACGCAATTTGAGTAATAAATCTTGGTGCTGGGAAACGTTTTTCTTCTTTTGGTTCAGCTACAATTGGACCGCGTTCTAATTCTTTTAATCTATCAGCAGTCATTCCATCGGGTAACTGAGAATCAAAGATAACATTTCTGCGTGATTTACAAGTGACTTTAGCAGTTGTGGTTGCTGTTCCCCATTTATTCATGGCACGGCATGTGTATTCGCCAGAATCGCGGGCATAAGTGTAATCAATATCTAAAGCAACGAATCCAAAATCATTAAGCATATGAACTCTTGAGCCAGTTGCGAGTGGACGGCCATTTTGGAACCAATCAATTCGCATAGATGGATCACCAACGGGTTCAACTCGGCAGTCAAAGTGTACGGGGCCACCTTCTGGCACATCTTCATTATCAGAAATTTCAACAACGAATTTAGGTGGTTGTGGTTGTTCTTCATCAATATAAATTTCTTCACGTTTGTACAAGTTCTCCTCCAATTTTTGAATACTTTCCGTTCCGGTGCGGAAGTTTGAAGGTAATTGTGGTTCAACAATAATACCTTGTCTTCCACGAACTTGTAATTTACATGAAACTGATGCTTCACCATGTTTATTTGATGCTTTGCATGTGTATAAACCAGAATCGCGTTGATAACATCCAGCAATTTCAAGAATTACAAAGCCAAAGTCGTTAATAGTTTTAATACGTGAACCAGACCATAGTGCTTTTCCATTATGGAACCAATCGACTCTCATGCTTGGATCATTAATTGGAGTTAAACGACATTCAAAGTGTGCCAATGAGTTTTCAGTTAAAACAAGATCAGATGGTGTGGTAATAAATTCTGGTGGTTTACCGGAATCATCTTCTTGGATATATTGTCCTGGTGCAACACCATAACCTTCTAATTCAGCAATACGATCAATTGTGCCTTCCATACCCTTAGGTAGTTGTGATTCAAGGATGATACTACGTTTTCCTTGTACTTTCATGGAAGCTGTTGTTACAGCTTCACCATATTCGTTTGTAGCGCGACATGAATATTCACCGGAATCTTCAGGATAAACGGGTGATATTTCAAGAATTGTAAATCCAAAGTCACAGAATGTACGGAATCTGGAACCTGCTTTAAGAGGTTTACCATTCCAATACCATTCAACTTTTAGTTTAGGATCATCAACGGGAATAAGTCGGGCTTCAAAGTGAGCATTTTCACCTTCTCGTAAACTATCGATATTTGATAGTGGAACTGTGAACATAGGTGCTCTTCCTTCAGTTTGTTCCGTTCGTTCGTCTCTTGTGCGAATTAGGGAATCTTCGAGGGTTTGGATTTTTTCTAATCCACCTTCCATGCCCTGAAAAGTAGGTAAAATGATTTAATAACATATTATATAAAAATACAAAAAATAATTTAATATTTTTTGCATGTTAATATACTTACTCGCGGCAGCTGCGAGTCCAAAATTAAGTTTGCCTTCGATAAGCATTTTAATGTTGCTTTTGTAGTATCTTGACCATATTTGTTGACAGCACGACATTCATATACGCCAGAGTTTTCTTCATAGCAATATAAAATGTCGAGAATGACTATACCAAAGTCATGGAAAGTACGATATCTGTGACCGTGTGGTAATTTTTGTCCATTGTAATACCATTCAACTACTAGATCTGGATCAGTAACTGGTGTAAGTCTGGCCTCAAAGTGGGCGCTCTGTCCTTCAACCAATCGTGCAATATCTGTAATGTGAGTTGTAAATTTAGGTGCTTCACCAGTTGGTGTTTGTGGCATTTGTGGTTGTTGACCAAATGCACTTTCAAGTTCCAAAATTTTGGCCAAAGAGTCGGGTTGAAGAGTATCACGCAATACACCACTCTTTCCAAAGCATGCCAAATTAGCGCGTGTAAAATCTTCTCCATATTTATTAGATGCACGACATACATATTCACCGGAATCATGACTTTGAACATAAGAAATATCAAGTAATACGTAGCCAAAGTCCGAAACTGGTTTGATGCGATTTGAATGGCGCATTGGCTTTCCATTATGGAACCATTCAACTTTCATCAATGGATCTCCAACTGGAACAAGTGTACATTCGAAGTGAGCAGCTTGGCCATCTTTCAACCCAGCTAAACTTTGAATTTGTGTTGTAAATCTTGGCTTTTGACCTGCTGATTTATCAATACATCCAAGTTCAACACTTATTTCAGCTGTGCCCCATTTATTTGTTGCTCTACACGTGTATGTACCAGAATCTTCAATTTTAGTACCAAGAATTTCGAGAACAACCATACCAAAGGCGTATACTGTTCTAAATCTGTGACTAGCATCAAGAGTTTTACCATTATAGAACCATTCAATAACCATTGATTGATCTCCTGTTGGGACTAGTGATGCTTCGAAATGGGCAATTTCACCTTCTGTAATATTTTTTAATGGGACAAATTCGGATGTAAATCTTGGCGCATGTCCGTCATCTGATTCTTTTGGACCATCTTCTGGACGACGTAATGATTCTTCGAGATCTTGAATCTTTTCTAAACCTTCTGCGCCTTTTGGATGTTGAGTTCTTTCAATAAGATTTTCTTTACTTGTACAGAATACAGTTGTAGAGGTAAATGCTTCTCCAGCTCTATTGAATGCTTTACATGTGTAAATGCCTTGATCACGATCATAAACTTCAATTAAATCAAGCGTAACATAACCAAAGTCTTTGGTCATCTTAAACCTTGATCCATGTTGTAAAAGTTTACCGTTAAAGTACCACTCTATTTTAAGATTTGGATCTTCTTTTGGTTCTACTTGTCCTTCTAATCTTAAAGGTTGAGCTTCTGTGAAATGTAATTCAGGTGCAAATGGAACAACCCATTCTGGTTTAGGATATGCTTTTTCTGGTTGAGAAACTTGTCTCTTGTATTTGTCTGCTACTGCTTGTTCGGTTTCTTGAACAGCTTCCAAACCTGAGATTCCTTGTGGATGTTGTGTGTTTAAGAACATTGTTTCAGTGCTGGTGCAGCGTAATGATCCGGATGTTGAAGCTGATCCTCTATTGTTGGTAGCCTTGCATGTATAAATTCCTGAATCTTCAGCATAAGCGTGAGTAAGATCAAGAGCGACATATCCAAAATCATATGTTGTTTTAAATCTGGCAGCAGCTAAAAGTGGCTGGCCGTTGACAAACCATTCAATTTGCATAGTTGGATCTTTCGATGGTTCAACAGAACATTCAAAGTGAACGTTATCACCTTCTTTACATTCAACGTTATTGAGATGAGTGATAACTACTGGCGTATCGTAAGCAACTTCTGGTTCTTCAGGACGACCAGAGCGTGGTGCTTCTAGATCACGAATACGTTGTAATGAATCTGGATGTAATGAATCTCCAAGTAACCAATGACGATCTGCAATCTTAAGTGTGCACGTAGAAACGGCTTCACCTAGAAGATTAGTTGCTTTGCATGTATAAATAGCAGAGTCATCGGCACGAAGTCCATTGATTTGTAATGTTACTAGTCCAAAATCAAATGTGCTTCGAAGTCTTGTTCCAGTTGTAAGTGACATTCCATTTTTGAACCATTCAATTCTGAGATTTGGATCGGTTCGTGGTTCAACTTGCGCTTCTAAATGAACGTGTTGACCTTCAGTTAAATTATCTTTGCTTTGAAGATGTGTTGTAAATACTGGCGCTTGTTGTGGAGCAGTATCGACAAACATTTGTGGAACACGATTCATTGCGGCTTCTTTCAATTTAATTTGTTCCCATGATTCTGGTAAAAGACTTTCGCCTTGAATTGATGATCGGGATTTTACCTTCATAGCAATGGAAGAAATAGCTTCACCGCTTTCATTATATGCACGACACATATAAAGGCCGCTGTCTTCAGCAACAACTGAAGTAATATCCAATGATACATATCCAAAATCATGAGTTGTACGTATTCTTGATCCCATTTTTAATTCTACCCCATTGACATACCATTCATATCGCAGAGTTGGATCACCAACTGGAACAACGCGGGCCTCAAAGTGAGCATTTTGTCCTTCCCACAATTCAGATGGTCCAGTTAATAATTGAGTAAATATTGGCTTTTCGAATATGCGTTCTGGTTCATCTGGGCGTCGTTGGGTTGGCTGTTCTAATTGAATAATTTTCTTCATGCCTTCTGGATGTTGCGAGTCAAATATAATTCCACCTTGTGTTTTAATTCGCATTGAAGCCGTTGTTACTGCCTCACCAAGTGGATTAACAGCACGACATATATATACACCTTCATCGCCTTCGCGAATATGTGATATATCCATTGATACAAATCCAAAGTCATGTTGTTTGTGTATTCTAGAGCTGTCTTCAAGTGGTTTCTCATTTCTGTACCATTCAACGCGAAGTGTTGGATCTCCAACCGGAATAAGACGACATTCAAAGTGTGCTGTTTGACCTTCGTTAATGAGATCAATATTTTGTAATGGTTGTGTAAATACAGGTCTTTGTAAAGTAATTGGATCAGGTCCTTCTGGACGTCTGTATGGTTGATGCAATTCAAGTTGTCTTATTTTTTCTAAACCATCTGGATGTTGTGGTGCCATAATAATACTCTCTCCAACAATTACTCGCATACTAATTGATGATTTACATTGTCCAAGGGCATTAACAGCACGGACAGTATATTCACCTGCATCTTCAGCAACAACTTTTTGAATGTCCAAAGCGACATACCCGAAATCGAATGTAATATGGAAACGAGACGCTGATGGTAATGGTTTACCATTATGATAAAATTCAATACGAAGATTTGGATCGTGAATTGGCTGAACTTGTGCTTCGAAATGAGCCGTTTGGCCTTCATATAATTCAGTAGTTCCACGAAGTTCTGTAACAAATCTGGGCGGTGAAAGTGGAATTTCATCAATTTCTGGACGACTAGGTGCAGCACGTGATTCCAATTTTTGAATTTTTTCAAGACCATCAGGATGTTGTGAGTCAAGAATAATGCTACGACGGTTAACACAACGAATGCTGCATGTATTGACAGCTTCTCCAAGAAGATTTGTAGCTTTACACATATATGTGCCTGTATCTTCACCGTAGACATACAAAACGTCAAGGGCAACGTAACCAAAATCGTGTGTGGTACGGAAACGATGTCCAGCACGGATTGCCTTACCGTTAATAAACCATTCTATCTTTAAGTTAGGATCGTTGATTGGCTCAACGCGACACTCTAAATGAGCATGATCACCTTCTTTAAGATTTTCAAGACTTTGTAAAGGTGTTAAAAATACTGGCTTTTGACCAACATCCTCAGCTTCTTGACGTTGAGGCCTTTCGTAGTTTTCTAATTCTCTTATCTTTTGTAATCTATCAGCATCTAAAGTATCCAAATAAAGTCCGGAGTTAGCTAGAAAATATTAGAAATAAATAAAGTAACTTTTTAAGTAACCTATATAAATAGTATTCTTACGAGATACACCAACAGAACATGTTGTTACGGCTTCACCAACGGCATTCTTTGCTTTACACATGTAAGTGCCGGTATCTTCAGCATATGCATATAAAATATCTAAAGCAACAAATCCAAAGTCATAGGTAGTCTTAAAACGATGACCTGTTTGAATTGGACGTCCATTGCAATACCATTCTACTTTCATTGTTGGATCATTAACTGGTAACAATGTTGCTTCAAGATGAACTGGTGTTCCTTCATCAGCGTGTGCATTTTTGAGTGGTCTACCAAATTGTGGTTTCTCAAGAATGTAACCATCATCATCTTCGCGTCTTTGGTTACGATCAATTTCGAGAAGATGGAGCTTTTCTAATGCTCCTTCATGTTGTGTATCAAGAATAATTGATGATTTTGGTTTAACACTTAAGTTAATGCTAGATTGAGCTGTACCCAATCTATTAGTGGCAACACACGTATATTGTCCGCTATCTTCACCATAAACGGTAAGAACATCAAGTGATGCAAATCCGAAATCGTTTGTTGTGCGGAATCGATGTCCAGTAGTTAATGGTTTACCGTTATGGTACCATTCTACTTTTAAATTTGGATCTGGATATGGTTCGATACGACATTCATAATGAGCACTTTGGCCTTCGAATAGATTTGTTGGTCCATGCAATTGTGTGGTAAATCGTGGTGCTTGTGTTACAGTAATATCTTCTTCTTGTGTCCGTTGGTATCTAGAACTATCTTCTAATTGATGAATCTTTTGTAAGGCACCTTCATGTTGGGTCTCTAATTGTAATGCTGCCTTAGCTGTAATGTAAAATAAAATCTTTGTCAGTAAAATAATTTAGGATTTTTTGTTTATAATTGTACATTGAACTATTAAGGTTGAAGATGTAACTGCTTGACCCAAATCATTAATTGCTCTGCATGTGTATGTCCCTGAATCTTCTGGATTGACATATTTCATATTTAATGCAACATATCCAAAATCATTCATTGTTGTAATACGGTTTGCTAAAATAATAATAAATTTTATTTTATGTGTTGAAAAAATTTAATACAACAATGAACTTACATGCTGTAAGTGGGACACCATTACGTAACCATTCTACTCGTAATTTTGGATCTCCTACAGGGATAAGACGAGCTTCAAAGTGTACTGCTTGATTTTCAGCTACACGTATATCTTTTAATGGTAAAGTGAAAACTGGTGCTTGTGTTATTGATTCATCGACCACAGATTCCCTTTGGTGTCGTGATGTGTCTTCTAATTGATGTAATCGCGGTAACGCTCCTTCGTGTTGTGATTCCAAATATATTGCTTTTCTGCTATGTATATTTGATACTGCCGAAGTAACTGCTTCTCCTAATGCATTAACGGCACGACATGTATATGTTCCACTATCTTCAGGCAAACATCCCAAAATGTCTAAAGCGACAAATCCGAAATTATTGGTTTCAGTGAAACGTGAACCAGATTTCAATGGTACGTTGTTGTGATACCATTCTACTTTAAGTGTTGGATCGGAAACGGGAATTAGTCGACATTCAAAGTGAGCACGTTGACCTTCTTTAATGTCAACATTTTTCAACGATGTTGTAAACATTGGTGCTTGCTTGGTTGTTTCGTCAATTACTTCAGAACGATTGTATCGAGATTTATCTTCCAAATATTGAATTTGTTCTAATCCTGCTTCGTTTTGTGTTTCAGTGAGAATTTGTTGACTACTGCGACAAAGTAGTGTGCAGTTTGTCTCATCGGTTCCCGCTAGATTTACTGCTCGACAGGTATATGTAGCTGAATCTTCAGCAATCAAATCAATAATGTCAAGAGCAACATAACCAAAATCATGAATTGGTCGGAAACGATGACCAACTGTGATTGGTCTGCCATTTTTATACCATTCGACTTTTAAATTAGAGTCTGTAACTGGTTCTAGTTTACATTCGAAATGAGCATGTTGTCCTTCACGCATATTTGTTAAATCTTTTGGCTTTGTTTTGAATCTTGGTTTGATGTTAACAATCTCATCGGTATATTCTGATCGTTGATACCGTGATGCATCTTCAAGATATTGAATTTTTTCCAAACTTTGTTGATGTTGAGTGTCTAGAATTAAATCTTTTTTGGCAATTACTCGAACTGATGACGATGTTACAGCTTCGCCTAGTTGATTACGAGCTTGGCATGTATACACTCCTGAATCGGCAGCGTACACACTTAACAAATCCAATGCAACATAATCAAATTCATGAGCTGGGCGGAAGCGGTGACCCGTTTTAACTGGATATCCATTGACAAACCATTCAACATGCATTGTTGGATCGCCAACTGGTTGTAAACGACATTCTAAATGAATATTAGTTCCTTCAACTGTTTCAATATTGTGAAGTGGTCGAGTAAATTGAGGTGCTTGCATTATTGTAACATCTTCAGTTATTTGACGGCGACCACGCGAGGCGTCTTCTAATTGTTGAATTTGTTCTAGTGACATCTCATTTTGTGTATCAGTTACAATATCTGAACGAGTAATAATGCGGACACAAGATGATGTATGAGCTGATCCTAATTGATTTGTGGCTCGTACTATATATTCCCCAGCATCAAGTGTTGTTGCATGGATAATGTCAATTGCAACGAATCCAAAATCGTAGTATGTGCGGAAACGTGATCCTACAGTAATTGGTCGACCATTGTGGAACCATTCAACACGCATTGTTGGATCACCCATTGGTTCTAGTCGACATTCCAAATGGATATTTCTACCTTCTGGAATTGGATTTGGATCGGATAATGGTGTTGTAAAAATTGGTTTTGATTTCGATAATTCTTCAATATCATATTGTGGTTCAATAAATTTGGTTCCTTCAATTCGTTGTGTTTTTTCAATTGCTCCTCTATGCATGCTGGTAGTATCGATGCTCGAGCGTGCTAAAATGAAAAATTTAAGAAATTAAGATGTAAAATAAAACGATTTTTTGATTATAACTTACTTTCTACTATCATTTGGGCTGAATTTTGAGCTTCACCAGCTTTGTTTCTGGCAATGACTGTATAAACACCAGCATCATCGGCGCGTACCGAATGGATGTCAATGGCTACATAGCCAAAGTCGTGATATGTTTGAATACGGTTAGCAGCTGTAATTGGTTTTCCATTATGATACCATTCAACTTTCATTGATAAATCACTCTGAGGTTCAACGCGTGCTTCAAAGTGAGCTCGTTGTCCTTCTACTATTTTTGTGGTTCCCTTAAGGGGTCCTAAGAATTTTGGTTGTTGTGTAACAGTAGTATCTTCTTCTACAGTGCGACTATAACGGGATGAGTCTTCTAAATGTTGTATTTTTTGTAATCCATCTGGATGTTGTGAATCGTATGCAATATCTTTCTTAGTAACAACGGATAATTGGGCGGTTGTAACTGCTTCACCTAATGCATTGTATGCACGACATGTATAATTACCAACGTCATGAATTGTAACTTGTTTCACAGTTAATGCAACATAACCGAAATTAAAGAATGAAGTTATACGTGAACTAGCTTCGACTGGTCGATTATCTTTATACCATTCAACTCTCATTGTTGAATCGCCAACTGGTTCGAGGCGAGCTTCAAAATGAGCGTATCCTCCTTCACGAATATTTAATTGATCTTTAATGGGGGTTTTAAATTCTGGTGGTTGAGTTGTTTCAGGTATTTCTTGGACGTATCGTCCATGTTGTTGCTTTCGATATGATTCAAACTCTTCCACACTTTCGATGTATTTCTGTTGCTCGGGTATACCCAAATCACCAGTAACAGTGCTTCGTGTTTTTATTGAAATTGAAGCGGTACTAATGGCTTCGCCAAGTCGATTAACTGCACGAACTGTATACGAACCAGCATCTTCAGCCCGTAGGTGCAAGATGTTAAGGGAGACATAACCAAAGTTGAAGATTGCAGTGATTCGTGAGCTCGCCGTTATTGGACGACCATCTTTGTACCATTCAATTCTCATTGTTGGATCACTAACTGGCGATAATTGAGCTTCGAAATGAGCATTTCTACCTTCTTCTAATTCACCAAGTTCGCTAAGTGGACGAATAAATACCGGCTTTTGGTTGATTGATTCTTCAACACTTTCTTGTCGTTGGTATTTTGAATAATCTTCAAGATGTTGTATTTGTTGAAGACTGCTTGGATGTTGCGATTGTTGTTCAATTGATGCACGTGTGATTACAGTTAGTAGTGCACGAGATTCAGCAATACCAGCTGCACTAATCACACGGCAAGTATATTCGCCACTATCATACAGGGTGACACTAAGCATATCTAAGGCAATAAATCCAAATTTGAAAGTGTTAGTTATTCGGGAACCTATAATTAAAAAATAAATTACATTAGAATAATATGCACATTTCCAAAATTATTTATTATGAACATACTTGCTGTAAGTAATTGGCCGTTAAGTAACCATTCAACTCTCATTGTTGGATCACCGACCGGTTCAATTCTAGCTTCGAAATGAATTTTTCCACCTTCAATTTGTTGAACATCTCGAAGAGGAATAATAAATTGTGGAGGTGGATATGCTCTATCGTCTTCTTCAGGACGTGCACTTGGTCTTGCACGTTGAACGTGTCGCAAATAAATAATTTCTGGTTCCGGTTCAGGTCTGTCAAATAATAATAAAATAATTTTTTATATTGAAAATAAAATTTATTAATCGTATAATACTTACTCTGGCTCAATAACTTTTGATGGGCGTGGCAAATGTAAACGTCGTTGCTCAGGGGCTGGTCCTTTTGGAGTTTCGACAAAAAGACGAGCCCTTGTAGCTGTTGAGCCAGCGATATTTTGTGCGGTGCATTGATACCAGCCCGCATCCGACGCCAGTGCTCGTGGGATATCTAATGTTGTAGCTCCTCCTTCTATAGAAATTTGTACATCGGGGCATGATGATAGTGGTATACCATCCTTCTGCCACGTAATTCGTGGTATTGGTGTACCAACAGCTCTTGCATCTAATGTAACAGGTTCGCCTTCTCTGACATTTACAGTTGTAAATCTTTCAACGAATTTTGGTGCAACAACTTGTTCTTTTTCAAGAACAATTAATCGTGCTTCAATCGCAATTTCACCTGCTTTATTTCTAGCAACGCAAGTCACGGTGCCAGCATCATAGCGGCTAACATTGGTGATCATTAATGAATGATTACCAGATTCGTTTATTAAAATTTTATGTGTTGCATCATCATTAACTGGATTTCCATTTATGTACCATGTCACGTCTGGATATGGGCGGCCAGTTACACGACAATCAAATCGTGTTAATTTACCTTCAGTTGCCTCACGATCTTGAAATACTTTAACAAAATTTGGTATTAATGATTTACCAGCTGACATAGAATCAGCTGTTTCATCTTCAAGACGTGACTCGATAACGGTTGCTTGTACAGGTTCAATAACTAAAACTGCAGATGATACAACACAGCCTTGCGTGTTTTCAGCTAATAGAGTGTAATGACCCGAATCTGTATAATTCGCGTTGCGAATACGCAATGTAGCCTGATTGTTTGAATATGTCGTTTCATATTTTTCATTTGATACAATTCTTTGACCGTTCTTAAACCATGTTAAACGTGGCTTTGGATTTCCACCAATTTTTAATGTGAATACAGCATCTGAACCTTCAATTAGTTTTGAATTTCGTGGTTTCTGTAAAACTTGTGGTGGTGATGCTGGCCCTAAATTACGATCAACAATTGTTGATATTTGACTATCAGCCTCGCCTATTAAACGGCGAGTGATTGATTCACGAAATGATACCTCGCGTAATAATCTATATTCGAATGTATCAACTTTAAATTCATTTTCATAGCCGTTTGAGAAACCATTTGCATATAATTGCTTCTCTTGTTGTTGTAAGTACTGTTGTTGTTGCTGATAGCGTTGGCTAACCTGCTGTGTTACTTGTTGCTGTTGGTGTTGTTGTGTTACTTGTTGTTGTTGTTGTGTGATTTTAGTAGTATGTGATTGTGTTTGTGGTGGTCCAGGATACCCTTCTGGTTGTATATAAACTGAGCATATTGCTTCGCCATATTGATTACGAGCAATGCAGGTGTATTCACCTTCGTCGCCTGGTCCTATTTTAGTAATTAATAGGGAAACCTCGCCAGTTGCTTCATTATAGGTTGTACTATATTTTTGCGACTCGATGAGTGGTGCGCCTCGTCGAGTCCATGAAACTACTGGTTTCGGATTACCTCTTAATTTACCCTCAAATAGGGCATTACCACCCTGAGCAAATCTAGTATTTTTGAATATTTGCTCAAAAATTGGTGGTGAAAATTCACCATATTGTGATACTTCTATAGGATATTGATGTTGAGTTTGTTGAATTTGTTGATACTGTTGATTTTGTTGTAATTGCTGATGTTGCTGGTGCGGTTGCAACATTGTACCTTGTACTATAAAAATATTAAATTCGAATTTTTTTATATTATAATAATAAAATTTAAATTTAGTAAATGTTGGGTATATGGAGGAGGCTTAAAAGAATTTTGAATTTTCTTTTTTTTTCATTCACACATACAAAAAAAAAATTTCCGATAAAAATAAATTTGTTGGCAACAGATTCGAATATACTAATAGTGAATAATAGTATAATAATAATAATAATAATATACAAATACTATGACTACCACCATCGTTATATTATTGGATTCATCCGTGCTATTTTCAGAACACACGATATATTATAAGAGATCACGTTACGCGGAACCATTTTAGGAGTAACAGAGTTTAGTCGATCATCAAATTTTGCATAGAACGGATCAAAAATAATATTATTTTTTAATTTTTATTTTTATTTTTATGGAATAAAATTTTCTAATTTTTTTGTTTTTTAGTTTATTTTATGTATAAAAAATTGGTATAGAAAAAAATTATTTCACAAAATTTATATTTTAAGCGGAATTATTAATGGTTTTAGGTTGACTTTATGAATAAATCCATTTTTGGATGAAATAAAATAAAAAGTTGATTTTTCACGTTAACTTTATCCATAAATAGATACTTAAAATAACCTTGTCGAATTATTCATTCATAAATTTTCCAGTTTTCTAATACAATCTGTATGATTTTTGATTCGAATAAAATATCTATTGAATCGAAAAAATAATAAACTGACCTCTTTGTTGGCTAGTTACTTGACGGCTCATTGTATGCTGTTCCGATCGGCTAATCCTTTGACTATATTGTTGTTGTTGTTCTTGGCTAATAAATTGTTGCTGCTGACTTTGCAGCGTATTTTTATTAAAACCGTTTGGATTCGACATGATTGCATTAAAATATAATTTTTTTTATCCACAAAATCACACACAATTTTTTTTCGCTTCACTTGTTTAAAATTCTAAGCTAAGATGCACTTCTTTCTCGAAAAGTAACAAAAAAAAAATTATTTTTTCTTCACTTAAAATTATATTTCGATAAATTCACTTTTTATAATTATAATTATTTAGAAGAACTACCAAAAAAAATTTCACACACGGATATAATTTTTTTTTCACACTATAAATTTTTCACTAACTTTTCTTTATTATTTTTTTCTTCAGAGCAGAAGTTATTTAAGTAATCATCCCCGAGACACTAAATTTAATTTGAAAGAAAATTTTCTAACATTTAAAAATTAAAAACTAAAAAATAAACTCTAAGACGTCGGTCGTTTAAGAAATAAAAATGAAGAGTGTTACAAAAATATACGATCGCGAGATATAATTGTATCTCTATTTTAAAGTAAAAAATAAAAAAAAATAAAAGTGTCGCGATCGGGTTCTATTTTTAACATAAAATTTTCAAAAAAAAAAAATTTAAAAATAATTTTCTTATTTTTCATAAGCGCGAGAAAGTTATACGAAGCATAGTGTGAGAGGAGTAATTATATACACTCTGAAGTTTCTCTCGGAATATTCCGATCGATATGTGATTCGATAAACCGAAAATATTAATTAAATAACTAAAATTTTAAAAGATTAGCCGAATACAATCACAAAAGAAAAGAAAAAAATCTTCATGATGATCTTCATAGCAATTTTATTTTTATTTACAATTTAATTTTTTTCTTTTGACAAATTTAATTAAATTTAATAAAATGGAATAATATTTAATATTGTTGTTGGATGTAGGTTAAATCGATAAAAGTACAAGGTCAATTATTTTTAGCCCTGGATACGATCCCCCAAATTGTTTTTTTTATTTCACTTAAGTTATATAAGTAGAAATTCTTTGGGGTGGTTCTATTTGATAACTATCTCATTTCCAACAGATATTCTATTTTCGTAATATTTATATGTGTATACATATTTTTTATCGCATAAACCTCCATTTAGTTTATTATTTTGTCAATTGATTAATTAGTTTATATAGCGCTGTAAACCGGGTCATAAATGACCGATATTAATTAGAATGGATCGTTTTTAAATTTTTATTGAAAATTTGTAAGTTTTTGTGGAATCGATCGGGTCTTAACTTCATAAATGATTTCATTTTGTAGAAAAAAACATATTTTTCATCGAATTATGTTTGGTTTTATACTTTGAAGTGGGTTCACTTATGATTAAAAAAAATTCATTAAAATTTTATACTAATCAAAAGATTGTTATTTTTATAAAGAAAACTTTTCGGAATATTTAGCTGTGTGTGCAATCATCAAATCCTACATAAATTTTCAACTACCGACAACTCATACAAAAAAAATTTTCTTATTACTTTTTCATTTTTATAGTTCAAGTGTCATCATTGGGAAAATAAATATATGTGTACATATTTTTTTTTTGCTAAAAATAAATTAATTATAATATTTATTTTATTATATTAATACAATAAAAAGCTTCTTCGCGATCTTTCGATTTAGGATGGTCGAGAAATGAATATAACTACAGCTCGCGCTCTTTACTTGTATGTTTGGCCCATTTACCCTCTTTTATCTTAAGTGTTTTTGTAATGATGAGAACATTGTGAAAATTATTTTTTTAAAGTGTTATTTTATAAACAAAACATTAAGATAAATTTTTGTTAAAAAAACACTTATTCGTTTTATTTGTATTTTTGTTTTCTTTTGGTTATAAATAGTCGATGACAGATTAAAGAAAATTTTCGATACTATTTTATTCAGTGTAATTATTATTATTATTTTTATTTAATTCTATAGATTGGCCGAAGTTCATGTGCATTTCGTCTTAATTTGAATAAGATTGAATAAAAAAATTAAACACACTTAAGACTAATGAAAATATTTATGGTAGCCAAATGGCGCAGTGATTAAAATTATATCAGTACCACATTCAAAGGGGAGAATACCAACCAGGGTTTTATTTATTCGATGGCAATGGTGTTATATTATGGTACAGAAAATTTGTGTTAACTCATCTTTCATGATAGTTTTATAGGTTAGCATTGGTCTTCATAAATCAAATCTAAAGATGAACGTTGATTTGTCGATAGTTAGCAATAGAGTATGCATAAATCCTAAATGCGTAATGGAGCACATTGTAGGTGGTCAGTCCAACGAATGTTTTATACACAATCGCTGTTTATGTCATCCGGAGCATACTGATTGTTGGTCAACGGCGAGAATCGAACTTGAGATCGCGTTGCGACGAGGAATTCTCTTAACAACCAGCAATTCGCTGTACTATAGAGATAAGGTCAAAATAATGGCTCAACATTCTTTACATACTTTAAATTTCCCTTTTACCCTCAGATTTAGGTAGCCTTTGCTGAATGCGTGCTTTCTTATTCGAAATTAAAATGCATATTCGTCAGCAGTGTACAAAAATTTACCCATGGTCAAAAAAATGGAGATGGTAAATGGTTTTTCTTTGTGGAAACAAAATTCAATTCAATTAATCTTAACGATACCGGTCTCCACAAATCAGTAGCATACTCTTGTTTGGTGCATAAACAAATTTGGATTTTTTATAAAACGATAGTGTTTTAGTACTTTGCAAATTTGATAATTTTTAAAATTACAAAAATACCCACAAGTTACGTACAGATCTAGTCTAATTAAACGTACAAATTACGTACAAATAAATCTAATTAAAGGCAGGCTTCACATACAAGATTGGTAAGATGCTCTTACCAATCTTGTTTATAAAATACTTTACTAAATTCGAATTAACTTTTTACGTAATACCTATAGCTTCACATTGAATAATAAAATATTACAATTCATTATCATACTCGTTTATCGACTGGAAACCAAAAATCACTGTTACGGCCAGTGTTTTAAAGTTCGGTTTTTAATTTGATAATTCTTGAAGTAGATCTTTATTACATACAAAGAAAACCTTTTATTTGTGTTTCTAATTTTAGACAACGCGCTATTACCTACAACCTTAGCTTTTCTTTCACCAAATACAAGATCAATTATTATTCATCAAACAGAAAAGGGAATGCAACACATACAACTGTATATCAGGCGTGAAAAGTTTTCTATTTTTCTGTGTGTTAAATAATTAACATATATTAAAGAGTTATAATCTTTAATTCTCATAGCAAGACCAGGCTTAATGATTTACAGATAACACGAAAATCACGAATATTATACGCATGATTTTTCTCTTTAATGTTAATAGTTGTTTCTAGTTCTCATCCGTCAAAGTTCTGTTCTCCTCGTGTTTCGTTTTGAAAATGGACGTACAGGACGAATAGAAAAGACAAAATCAATCAAAAAAAAAATTATTTTTTTTTTGACTAAAATTTGTCAAAAAGTGCTGAAATGAAATCTATAATCACCTAACCTCTGTATTTTCTACATTGTAAATGTGTCTTATACCTTTTTATCATTGATGTTAAAAATCGCCATTGTTTTTCGTGAATGACTTTATGTAATGTATTGCTACATTGTTAAACTGTTTTGCTTTTCTGATGCTCTTCTAGTTCGATTTCTTTAATATTTAATTCGATATAAAAGTCAAGTTTGCAGGATTTCATTCTTCAAAATTCAATTAGATTGCTCACGCAGTAAATAACGTTTGTTTGTTTGTTTTTATCTCTACTATGTGTATTTGGACACTTTCAACTTTCTCGTAGTTCTTTTTTAAACCCAATTTTCGTAGATCATCTGAACATTGCTCCATGTCAGTCTGTAGTATTGACATGGAAGATGAGTCGGCCCATGAAAGAAATTAGAGAATATAAAAGAAATTTGATAGGCATGGCCATTGTTAATAAAAAATATGTTAATAAAATTTCTTTTGAATTTACTTCAATTAACCTGTCACTTACCTAGCCATTGTTTACTCACGAAATGATTTCTAAGAAAACAATGGCCCGCGTGTTAAAAAAAATAGGATAGTCCTATTAGATAGCTTTTGTGTATTTATCCTTACACGTTGCCCATTCAATCTAAGGCTTTTAATGAAATCGACAATTTTCTTCGCTGGTGTTGATATTAGTCCTTTAGGACTTGCTGTTTTGCCTTGGAGTGCAGACATAAGAGGACGGTGGCAAATCTTATGTAAGAAATATTACATAAGGGAACGGTGGCAGATTCCACTTTCAAAAATATAAAAAACTTTTAAACGCACTTCATTTTTTTAAACTGGTAATTTTCTTAAGGTTTTTTGTGAGGTTAAAAAAACGTGTGAACTGCGCGAGGAAACCAGGGAATAGACATCTCACGTTTACTGAGTGCTAGAAACTACTTGGTTCCATCGACCAAGGTAAATATCAATGTAAATATTCATTATATTATATATATATATATATATATATATATATATATATATATATATATATATATATATATATATATATATATATATATATATATATATCATCTTTTCATTTGAAATAGGTTCAGATTTTGTCATTCGCATATTTTAAATTCATAAACTGTTGCAGGTTATACAATTTAAGAGATAATAGTTTTCCACAAATCTTCATTTAATTCAAATTTTCACTTAAAAGTTTGAATATATGAACACTATTATGGTTTCTGTGAGTAAACTATTTAATTTGATTTCCTAAAAAACTTCCAGATTTTTTCTGTTAATAATTTTGAAACGAGATAATTTTTGAACGAGCGTTAGTTGAATTCTGAATAGTGAATTGGCCTCCAAGGCAATATCAGCTCGTAGTCAAATGATATTTTTATTGAGGTTAAGTTTGTGTATTTTCATAAATTAGAACTTTTAAACTAGTACAAAATACTGATCGCGTATAGATTGTAACTGCAAAAAAGTTTAATGATTTAGACGGACGTAATGAAAAACAATCATTAAATGCATAATTTTTGGATGAAAATTAATTTTTCACAATTAAATGCTGGAGTATGTAGAAATGCGAGTAATAATGTCAAATTATCGTTATACGGTTATTAAAGTAATAAAGGCGTAAATTACTATTAAAATGTTTAAATATAAAAGTTATTGCTAGACGATTTAGTTTTCTTAGAATTTGTACAAACAATATATTGCTTAAAATATAAAATATTTTGCAAATAATTTTTAATCTCGATATATTTCGCTGCCCATCACACAGCTCTCTAAAATAAAAGAAATTTGCATAAGAAGCAACCTTGTTTAAACAATAAACTGGGTAAGAAAATAAAAAAATTAATTTCACCATTTGCTTTTTTTATGAGATCATCTATTATTTCATTTTAGACGTATAAGAAAAGTTGTTATTATTTAAAAGAAAACATAAATTTGCTTGATAATGTTAAACTTTTGTTTTTGTCTTCGTTAAACATCCATGATATTATATAAATTTATGTAGTATGTTGTATAATTAAGACATAACAATATTATTCCTTTGATAATCTATATATCAGAAAAAATTGCTGAGTACATTAGAAATAAGAACAAGCGAAATTGTCATGTTTTATTTATATGGTGGCATGTTATAAAAGAAATTGCGTTTCGTCAATTACATCTTGAAAATAATAAAAACCCACTTCAATTTAGTATTATGTGCTGTAATTACTTTCCAATTTACAATAAGTCCAGTAAAAAATAAAAAACGTTATAATTTATTAAATTTGGTTTTCTCTATAATAATATATTTATTTTCTTATAATATAAATTTGTTTAGTAATAATTATGTTTTGTTGTGACATAAATCAAGCATACAGTGCAATCTAGAGAGAAAAAATAAATTGATTTGATATTATATATTTACAAAATTGTCTCGTCACAAATATACACTAATTAACATCATTTATAAATCCATCATTGTGTACTGTAAAGAAATAAGTTGCTGATTTAAGATATATTCTTAGATTATGCAATTTTTTTTTCAAATACTTTTAATGTTGTGAATATACCAGCATAATGTTTACAACTGAAATGGTTTTGCTTAGATAATGCCAAATGATAATTTATTAATGTATAATATAAAGGTATACAAGCCATGCAATCAAAACTATGTATAATTATGATCATAAGGCAACAAGCTTTGAAGAGAAATAGTTTTAATGAACGCGATTTATGATTTGATTTGTATGTGTGATCGCCTAAATATACATATATAGTACAAGGATTATGATAATTAAGAAGGATGTTTATATAATGGAAATTTAATGAATACAGCTTTTTTAATTAGACAATAAAACAACACTTACCTTTATCTTTCGATGGTTTATTTGATTTGATGTAGCACACGGATTCAATTGTGTTTTCCCACGTCTGCTTAGCATTGATTGTACCTGGTTGTAATTCCATTAGATTACCAATTATTTGGTATGTTGTTTCTGTAATGATGATTAATGATAATTAGATTATTGGAATTGTGGTGCATTAATCAATGTTGAATATTTTCATCCCACTTATTTAAAATGAGAGAGATACTTAAAATATAAAATATTTTGCATCTGAAATATATTTATGACACATTTATTATTGATCATTTTTTGTTAAAACAAACTTCGTGAAAAACAATGAAAAGTATGTATATGTTTGTAAGTATGTATGTTTATATATATATATATATATATATATATATATATATATATATATATATATATATATATATATATATATATATTTATATATATATATATATATATATATATATATATATATATATATATATATATATATATATATATATATATACATATATATACACTTATATTTATATATATTTATATAGAAATAAAAAAGAAACGCAAATTTTCCAACCTTGAGAAAAGAAAATATATATCAGTAATTGTGAAAAAATGTTAAAACCATTGCCAAAAAATAAAAAACAAAACTGAGTTATCACCGTCATTTGTGTAATTAAAATTAAAATAAAAAAATTGTGTAAATATGTTATCCATTTTACTTTGGAAATGCTAAATGGAAATATTTATACATTCGAAAGTACACATTTAAACATTAAGTTTGAAAATGGGTGCCATTTTTTAACGGCTATTAGAGGTGGAATAGATATGTTATGTTCATGATGCCAAAAATCATTGTTGTATTTTTGATGAGTCGGGTTGTCTAACATAAATTATTGAAAAAAGTATAATATTTGTTCAAATTAGAATCGAAAGCTTATTATCTAAATTATTTGTTTAATATTCAATTCATTGTATGTGTATAATGATTAATTCATAAAATGTTGGCCTTGATATTTCAATTTCTATTATAGATGTATAAGCCGCATGCTACAGGATTATTCTATAAATAAATTAATACTCCAACTTTTTTAGTTAGACCAGTTTACCAACCGGGTGGCTAGATTTATAAATTATTTATCAAAAAAAAAGCGAGAAACAAAAAGAAAAAAAGAAAAATCTGCGTGATAATAAATTAATATGATGAAAATTTTGTAATTTTTTTGTTGTGGGTTAAATTGTTCAGGCGGCTTTGGAGAATGATGGAAAGCAGAGTTGAAATATTTTCGTTTGGATTAATTTTTATATTTTAGGTTTTCTTTATTATTTTAATTAAGCATTATCGTTTAATTATAATCAATTTTTTAGAATTTGTTTAATATTTAATTTTAGATCATTTCATTAAAAACAAAACTATAGTTAGTTGCTTAGTTTGTCTTACTTATGAAAAACATTAGTGATACCTCAATTATCGATTACAATATATTTTTTTAAATAAATTTCAATGTAAACAATCGATTCGTAAATAAATGTTTGGCAAAGCATTCATTTCATTTTTATATCCTTGAGATATTCGCAACTAAAATTTATTCAATTTTATTGTAATTCTCGACAATTTTAGAACTGGAATCTATATTTAACTACATAATCGAATATAAAATAGATGCCAATCAGTAGATGACAATCAATCTGAAAGTTCATATGTTAATAATAATTGTTAAATCATCAGAATTTCTTAGAACACTTATACAGTCGCTAGTATGGTTATTCAATATAACAATTATAGAGTTAAAAATAATAACTTCTAATCGCCAAAGGAGCAAGTTTGTAATTGCTATAACAAAAAGCATAAAAATGAAATCATAGAGCTTTGTATTGTGCAGATGGTCTATATACGTTAATCAAATCAACAATGTTTGGTAAACACGCATAAATTTTGAACGATATTTTTTGTTTACAATAAAATCTTATGAATAAATATTTTATTTGTAAGAAACGCATTTTTTTTAAAAATTCAGATAACCTTTCAACTGTGACGAGCAGATTTTTATTAATAGTGAAAATGCACTCGCATATATAAAATAAGTCTATTTATATTTTTAAACATTTGTTTTTTGAAACGAGAGCTATTATACCTCCAAGTCAACAAGATATTGTCGCTTTTTTATTTGACAGTATTAGCGACAGTTTGAAAACATAGCGACATAAAATAGATTATGTTCGAAATCCGTATTTCGATCCAAAATAAATAAAATTAATTCTCCTGCTATTAATGAACATTTTAGAATTCAAGGATCATAATTTTTATTGCATCACATAATCATTTAGGAGCATGAAGTTGCCATAGAACTCTTAATGTAAATATTTTAAAACAAATAAATAGTGCAATCAAGAATTATGGCTCGTGATTTGCATGTCAGACGAGTTAACAATAAAAATGTCAACCGTGTTAATTTGGCTAAATGTGTACAACCTGTGGTTGAAACTCCAGCACTTGCATGTCTAATATATTTCTAATATAACCACAAGTAGGAAATCTCTATTAGATATGGTATCAGCTAATGCAGAAATTAAGCCAACTTATGTGAAAGCAGTCCTGTGAAAATAAGGAAATCGAAAGAGAGATATTGGTCATCCTTAACTTCCATTTTCTAGAAGGATAAGCGTAGCATACCACAGTAATAATATTAAAAGATAAAGTTATTTACTATAGATTCGACTATATGTACTCACAAATTAACCTAAAATTAACCTTAATTAACTAGCTTATCCTCAGTTGTGTGACTATGCATTTTAATGTTTGAGGGTCCGTCTCTTCTTGAAAAGTCAGAAAACAGTCTATTTGTGCTATATAAATAGCTGCTCTTAAGAATGGGTCCAATAAAATCACTCAGGATTCTTCATTTTTTTATATTATTTAATTGATGTTATTACCAACCGGACTCAAATATATATTTGTGAAGGCTGTAATAGCTTTTGTGCCTGTTCTAGTTTGGTTTAATGTTTAGAAGCATAATACCTGCATAAATTTACGTTAATAAGTTAGTTGAACTTTAAAAATATAACTGCTTCGTCCGAAGCTTAAAGTGGTTTCTATGAGGTACTCCTAAGAAAGAAAACTTTGTGGTATGATACAACTTGAACCTCCTGTATCTATGCCTCGTTATTAGGATGACCACTATAACATATTCTTACTTAAAATTATTTAACTAACAACATAATAGTGTTGGAAGAATATTAAAAATTTGTTGTTCATTACTAAAATCTATAAAACATCATGAAAATGTTATTACACTGAAATAATACAGAATGTACATTAGATTCAAGTCATTTGTGGATGTGAGAGTAGAAGTCTATTTGCTTAAATGTCGCTTTTTACGTTCGAGAAGAGAATTTTATACAAATTTTTATTATTATGTGCGTCAACTAATCAGTTTTAGCTCCACCAAGTCATTGGTATCTTTCCGACTTGCCTCTTGTCGATCCCACTTCAATTATATTCATGTTATGTCATTCGGGAGCTTTTTCAGACTGTGACCGATGAATTTCTACTTTCGTTTTCTAATTTCGGGTTGCAAAATAATAATGTTTGATTTGTTTGCCGCAGAAGCTTTTTACTTTTGAACTTATCTGGCCAGAAGCAATTTATTATTTTTCTCGGCATTTGGTTACAAACACCTGTGGTTTTTGTAGGATCTGTATGTGTTTCCATGTTTCACATCCATACAACTGAATTGATTTTAGACACGCATTGTTGATGCGTTGATTGATGTCTTCTTCTGTGCCGCCTGTTTTTCATACAGTAAAACCGAGTTATACCAATTTCTCAACCTCTTCGATTGATTGATGTCTTCTTCAAGTTCAATTATTTTCTTCGGTATGGGTATTTCTCAAAGTGCCTTCAAGATTGCTACAAAGAGCAGGTATAGCGGTGTAGATCATTCCTATGATAAGTATCATTTAATTGGTCTAAAGATATTATAAAGTGACAATGGAAGAAAGAGTTTAAATTTACTTGATTCATAATGTTAAGTTATGGTCTATCGCCCAATAGAAAATCTTTAAGCTTTTTCACTGTTCAAACTTAAACGTAATCTTTATGTTTTTTGTCAAACAAAATAATGATAAATATATTTTGTTTACAGTTTATAAATTCTTATAATTGCTCTAGGAGTCGTGCATACATTCCAATAACAATAAAATATTTTACTTCGTCGTTCAAGTCAGCCGTGTTTGCCAAAATCTTGTGTTTTTTAAATAATAATAAATGACCCAGATGTGTCCCTTCAGTTAATTATCGTAATTATTCAATCAAGTTATGGATTGCAATCTATGTGTATCTTTAGCGATACAATATGGCCCGTGGGTCTAAATAGTCACGTTTAATAAACAATTAAGTGAAAACTCAATCACACATTCAAGGATTTTCAATTATAATTAAGTGAAATGTTGCAATACAATCGAAATGATGTGTGGAAATATTCGCATTTTGTTCTTCTGTGAATTTAATATTTTAGAGTGTTTATGAGATGGATTTTTTAATATTTTTTATTGAAATTTAATTTTTTGTTGTTATTCGGTGTTTTTGTGATATTATTATTATAAATCGTATATCTAACCCATTCGTTCGATCAAACAAAAATGTTTAAATTCAAATAGAAAATAAGAAATATTTCGGAATAAATGGTTAAACTTGGTTTAGAAAAATTTGAAAATTTATAAATGATATTATTATTTGATTATTGATTTGCCAGAAAAAATTTTAAATTGTACATATGTTTCGTATTGGGAAATGATATGTAGGCTTTCTGTGTTTAAGAACGGAAACAGACTTTTCATATTTACTTGTGTGTTGTGGGTGTTAGTTTAGTTGAGCGGACTATTTTACCAGTCATAAATATTATTGTAATGAAATTTGCGATATAGCCCTGTATTATCGTCTCGACGTCGGGTTTCTTATTATATATATATAAATAAATATATATATATATATATATATATATATATATATATATATATATATATATATATATATATATATATATATATATATATATATGTGTATATATATATACATATATGTATATATATGTATATATATATATATATATATATATATATATATATATATATATATATATATATATATATATATATATATACATAAATATCTGTATACGAGTAGTTTTGTAATTAAATTACAAATACCACATTTTTTATTTTCTCAATCAAATTGAATAAAAAGAATTTTAAGCCAAAAAATTTCAATTAGAATTTGAACAAAAAAAATAAAATATTTATAAATATAACCTCTCGGTATGTCTAAATTATGATTGAATGATGAGTTTTTATTTAGTTTTTAATTCATTAGTAAAATAAAAAAAAAAATAGTTCTAGTGGTGCCAATAGATTTGTTGTTATCAATCATTTCGAGATTTACATTCTTGGGGACCGCCGCTAATAAAGATTTTCAAGATATCTTTTTATATAATATATATACCTTCATACTCGTATTATATAAACCCTGCTTATTGCCTCATTAAATAATTTCACGGTCAAGTACATACTAAATTTTGGCTTACGAATTTAGGTTTATGAGTACACAACAATTTAGTTTTATAACGTAACTATTTATTAGTTTTACAAGTTGTGTAAAATTGGATGTCACTACACCTTCCGCGAGAACTATAAAAGAGTTACTTAAACATTTTTTGTATAATATTTTAAACAAATTTATGTTTATGTAAAAACATCAATCTTATCAAAAAAGAACAAAATAATTTTTTTTAAAGATTCTGTGTTTTGCCAAAAAAAAAAGAAAAATGAAATGAAAATGTTTTAACTAAACAATCAATTTTTCAAATTTTTTTTCTAAATTTTGCATGTTACTTTTGCCCAAGCCTTGTCTTGTATTGAATTTTCAATCGCATTAATTCAGCAGTACAGTGAAAATTATACGGTAAAGAAAATTAATTGGTTCAACTGTATACAAATGTATTTCTAATTTCTAATATTAAATTTGGGAAAAAATTAACATATTTATCTGTTTAAAAATAGAAAAATTCTTTATTTTCCCTTTTTTTCTAAGAGCGCAATCAGTTGACGGAATTGTGAAATCATTTTCATTAAGAATACAACAAAGTATGCGAGGCCGCGGTTAAGTTTTAGTAATTTGACAATAATAATGAAGAATTACACAATGTTGTGTAATATGTACCCGATACACGCATACACATTTAGCGTTTTTGGTGCGCTTGCTTATAATTATTTGATGATTCGTCCGTTTAAATAATTCTGTTTTAAATTAAACTTGAAATATTAAAATTTCGTTGATTCACGATTCTAATTTTGTTGCATTTCGCGTTATTTAAATTTTCCAGGTTTTTCTTTCATTCTCGAGGTGAAGTGTTATAATTATTCGATTTTTGTAACTGTATGTTAATAAAATTAAAATATGCAAATTAGGTCATTTAAAAAAAGTAGTGGGCTAGATTTTCACTTTCAAATTATGTACACTATATACTTAAGACTCATCGTCGTAAAGAAATGCCAAGAAAAATGATGTTTTATGAATCATTTTTCAGATGTCACCAATTATCAATATTATAGCAAGATTGTGATTCATACAGGTAGAATTCATGCTAAGTTATTGCAAAAAATTAATTTAACGGTATATACAATATATATGTATAACACTTCTTAGATCATTTTCTGTGTGGGAGATTTTATTTTTCTTAATTAAAAATTATATTTTTTCCGAATACATGTGTAATTTGATAATTTTCAAATGCCAAACAATTCATTAAAAAAAATAAAGAGAGTAAACAGTGAAATATAATAATTTGATCCATCTGGAGTATTGATTTAGGTTTGTATATTACTGAAATTTAAGAAAAAAATACTCGCTATGAGTTCCTAGTGAGCGTGAAGTTCTATCTCACAGGGTTTTACAAAAAACTAGCTGAATATTACCATTATCGAGCATATATTTAGATCTGTATAAAATGTATATGTACTGTTGAAAGCCAAAAGAAGGTGATCTGTTAGAAATTGTACAACGTAGGTTGTGGAAAAAAATTGGGTGGGAATATATTAATTATAAGAGTGCATCATTCTGTATTCTGTTCTTTTCTGTATAATAAAGAAAAAAAAATTACAGTTTATTTGTTTTTCATTTTTTTTTCTTAAATTTTGGATCATACCCAGGTGAGATGAAGAAGATTCTATATTTGTAAATTTAATGGGTGAAATATTTTTTTTAAATTTTTTTGTTTGTTAGGCAAATTATGATTTCATCGAAAAAAATTATTAACTATAAAAAATTTACATATATATTATCATATTTATATACCGAAAAATTTTGTTGATTATTATCCAGATTGTTTCGATCGCAGAAATCACAACACAATATATTCGATAATTAATTCCATTCATCCGCTTGTTGATTTTATTTCTAAAAATATACATAATATGTGTATATGTTGTGCTTGATTTTTCGTTGATGTTTTTAAACCATAAAATCGCAATTAAATAAGCGACGTTAAAAACTAATAAATTATTTTTTTATTTGTCATTATGGACATAAAAAATTTTCACGTCATTCAAAACTACCCGCGCAAATTTCACTTTACCACCATCGATTGGGTGGTTTTCGATTCGTATAGCAAATTATTATAGGATTCTATGATTATCTGCAATTCTATATGATTCGCGGATTAAAGATGTAAAACAAATCTATTTTCAAAGCATTCACATGTATATAGGTCAAATTATGTACACTTGTGTTTAATATGTTATAGTGACACTTTTGGTGGAATTTTCTTGTCAATTCTTTTTATTTTGTTTGTTTTTAATTATAATGAAACGAGATAGAGCGGGGGCTCTAGATATGCGTCTTTGTAGAAAATAAAATGCTCATGGCTACCATAGTGTGTTTCATCGACATTCAAATTATTATATTTCTTTAGGTTTTCATTTTTTTTGATGTTGAATATTGAACCGTAAATGGTTCTAAAATTAACTTAGAATTCGTTCGTTTCGTGAGTGCGAGACGATACGATCAAATTCTGTTAATTTGGTGTTTCTTACATTTTGTTGTTGTACTCTTTCGGCGTTCACTTGGCGCTTGCTTGACATAATTTATGGATTTTAATTGTATTTTTTCATTTTATGTTATTTTTATTTTTAAATTAAATTTGTTTTTTTCTTGATTTTTTACGATAATCAATTTTTTATGTATTTTGTATTTTAAAATGTGGTTGTAGTGCCGAGCGAAAGTGCAGCCTATCTAAATGAGTATTATAGATGTTTAATTTTCAATTATTCAAATATAATCTTTCGTATCATTAGATGTCAAGTAATCAATATTTATATTTAATTTTTGATCTAATACCTGCAGTTAACTTCCTTTCCGTGGCAGAATCTCACCATATTTTTCTATATGACTGTTTAACTTAGAATTGTAATTTTGGAATATATTCGATTATGTGAACTATGAGAATTAACTTGTAACCAATTAATTCAAACAAAGTAACGATTTATAAGTTTCCTTTCACGCATTCTTATTCCTAATTACACATATAACCTGTTCAAAACCTCGTAATTTTTCCAAGGCAAATATTTTTTCGGCTCGATAGATATTTCAATTATTTTGTGAAAATAAAAATTTAATTAAGTAAAATTATAATTTTTTATCAACAGAGTGTACTCAAAATACAACTGTGGATGCCATACGATTAATGAACACCTTAATGAAATAAATAGAAAAAGATTAATTTTAGGAATTTTGAGATTTAATTTATGGCGTATTTGGGTGCCGCTTGAAAATGTTCACATGCCACGTTAAACACGAGAAAAATGGCAAACCGGAAATTTTAATCGAATGAAGTTTCTATTTTGTATTTGGTTAACAGCCAAAAAATAATAATTATTTGTTATTTTAATTCACTCACTCCGTGTGAACACCCAAGGTTGATAAATGATTGTTTATTTTCTGTATTGTATGTATATATAATTTAAGATGGGCCATTTTTGTTTGTTTATTTTAACAATTTTTTTATTTTTTTATTTATGAAATTCGGTTTTGATAAAAGTTGCTTGACCCGCCATTGTTAATATTTTTTCCACAGATATAAAACATCGAACAAGATTTTACATTTTCTATTAATTCAAGTAATGAAAAGAAAATATAAGATAATCATCAATAGATGTGAGGTAATTTTATTATTTTTAGATGGAGAATATTTTCAAAGTGACGTCACAGACAGTATTTCTTTTTGCAATTTTATGAATGTTTACAGCCAATGCAATTCAAATATTTGTTTAGATCTTTAAGTCATATAAAAAAAAGTTTTTGTTTCTTATGGTTTTTCGGTTACAAAATACGAAGAAAAATTTATTTTTAGATGGGAAAATATTTTTGAGAAATGAGTGGGATTTTTTTCCGTACATTATAGATGGCAGCACAAAGTTAGGTGATCGTGGTCGAAGATTCTTTTTTTTGTTTGATGATTTTGCATTTTTTGACGATCAGTGAATGTTAAAACGATATTTTAATATTTTGGGCGAAAATAGAAAATTTTTGCTCAAAAAATATGTTATTTTGTATATAGCTTAATTTTAACCAGAATGAAGATAGCTAGAGTACTTTTATTGCAAGAATCGTTTCAAATTTAACAATCAGTCTCAATTGATATTTTTTTAAAGATGAAATTTATGGTTACGGATTTTTATGGCATACCATATTACTTTTATATCAAATGGTTATGAAACTTTCTGTTTAAATTGGCAAGTGATATGGTAGAATTAGTAAATTCCGAAATGTTCTGTGTCACCACAATCATCTATTATACATAATTGATTAATTTACTATAAACAAATGTATACTTCATTAAAATATCTTATGTTAAACGTATGTTAAACAATATGTGAAAATATGCTAGACAGTTTATTTTCTGAGCTTTATAACTCTGAACAAAATATATTTGACTATGTGTACGATGACTGATTCATGTTCTTGATTATCATATAAAGTTATATCCTAAACATGCTTATATAACTTAAGGTATTAGTAGAGTCTATTTCTTACTAATGCATGACATCAAGTTTATGTATAGTCTTTAAGTAATATCATAACTGGAAAGCTTTTATCAGAACAGAGATATGTTGAATAAAACCAATAAGGTAATTGTTATATTCTACGATTGTATAAATATTGATTGTAAAGCACTTTATCAAATTTTTTCATAAATTATTTTTTCTTTATTTATTTTTTTTTTACGGTTTTTCCAGGCCATTCTTGGCCCACACTATTATCGTGAGTAATGAGAGACTTGAATCTCATTACTCCTTTAAAAGTGTGGTTACCACTACTGAAATCAGTTACGTGTTGGTCTCTAAAACCAGAGATCAGATATTTGGTTTTGGACTCGTTGATTTTGAGACCAACGGAAGCTGAACACTGTTTCAGTGGATCAAATATCTCTTTCACTCCGTTACCATTTAATCCAATCACACAGATATCATCTGCATATGCAAAAAGTTGTAGAGATATTGTCCTGAGGTGTTTCACTTTTACGAAGGATGTATTCCAACATGCGATTAAAAAGTATCGGGGACAGCGCATCTCCTTGTCGAACACCAGTAGTGATTACAAAAGTTCTCGATAGCCTATTCTCAACTTGAATATAATTATTTCAAAAATAATAAAATTAGTTGAAATTAAAATTTCAATTACCTAGTGGCAATTAAAAATATTGAAGGGTCGTGAAATTTGGAATTAGGATACATTTATGACAAATCATTTTGGCGCACAGAGAAGTGGGGTTCCAAAAAAATAGAAATAAAAAATCAAACCTACATTTGTTTTTTGTGAAATTGATAAATTCATGTATTGATTTGCAAAGAAAAATTGCTGATATGCAATTAAAAATTTCAACTTATTGTATTAAACGGAAGAGATAACTTAAACGATTATGGTTAGCATCATATCAACATAACAATTAACGTCTCGTATAAATAACAACTATTGTAATGTAGATCAGTTTCAGTGCTATGAAAGGATCACTTGTTTGTTCTATAAAATGTATAAGTGAATTGTGATGGACAATGGCTAATTAAGATTTATATGCTGATGAAGATTGAGATCACTGTTATTAGCCAATGAATGTGGCTAATATCCATTCATAATTGATATGCTAGGAATAGTTTAGTTTCAGGTTGTTTACTTAAAACGTGATTATTTGTGCACCAATACTCGTGTTTTAAGAAACTTATAAAAAACGTCAAATGTATACAGTTGTTTCCATGAAAAGCCTGCATAGAAGGGACGTATATTTAAACGATACAAAATTAGAAATAACAATATAGTTGTGACACTGAGAATAAGGTAAACGTAATGAAAATAATATATTTCTGCGATAGAAACTTTAAAAAATTATAAACTCTATAACTTAAATGTCGTAAACGAGAATCGATCTCGAGACCATGGCGTGATGTGAAACTCTCTTAGCCATTAAGCTATAAGCGGCTTTTAAAAGGCTATGAAGCAGAAATATACAGCAGAGTGAAGAAGCATGTGCCTAACTCAAATATAAGAGTGCTTAAAAAAAAGACAAACATTTTTTGCAATTCTTAAAATATTTAAACACTTCTTCATCGATTATTCTTAATTAAATGTTTTCCTTCAGTTATATTACCCTCCAAATTTTTCTGGAGACTAATCAATAAACTGGATCGTGTATAAAACAGTCATACAAGAATTCAATTTTAATGGAATGAATTATTCATTTTCGAGATTGGATTTAATTCATCAATACCATAGTACAAACATTTTGATTTGTGTCGCTAATCATCTTTTATCAGTATGGGTTAACAATATACCATATACATACTAATTTAAATTTTCTGGTATTTCACGTGTTATCCGTGGAAGAAATTTTAGAATTCTATAAAATTCTATAAAAATTCCATTTAATAATATTAAAGGTTTTACAATATGGTGAATTACTAAGATATCCATCTAACTCCTCTATTACTGACTTTTCAATATCGTGTGTAACCATAAGTGTAAATTGGTTAAATTTGCTTCTGGAGAGTGTAAAAAAACACGTCAATTTGTATCAGCTGAACGGTTGCGTACCGTTAAAACAACTTTATTGTTAATCAAGTTTATAAGGTTAACTGGAATCAGTTATAATAGATAGAGAAAATCGTTTATTGATGTGTCGAGTAAGTTCAACGTTAAAATTCAAATATTTATAAAAATAATTTTTATTTATTTATATATAATGATTGCCAAACCATGAGCGATGGCAAAATACCATTAACTGAATGCAATATGACAAAATATTTAATTCAGGGGAGAATTCAACCACCTTTAGCCCTAGTTTGTCCCAATTGGCAATGAAAATCTACAAAAACTCGACAAGTTTAATTAAAAATTTATAATTTTGTTTTCAAACTTTGTGTTAAGTACAATAATTGATTTTCTACAATTTAATTTGAGCACCAATGCAAATAGTTTGATAGACAGTTTATTGTACATTTTATTCATTCGGATATTTAATCAATGTGACGCCACGCACATTGTACTATTGCGCTATAAATAATGCCCTATTAATGGCCATCGATGCCGACTTGCCAAAAATGTTTTTTTTATTATTTCGTAATTCAATTAATTTGAGAAAGAAAACAAAATTTTAATGATATTATTTATTTTTTTTTTAAAGTATTTTTATTCACGGATTTAATGGTTGTGATGAATGGTTTAATGTTTTATGAGACATGTAATAATATACCCATGTAAGACATACTCGCATCGCACACACCATTTAGTATAGTTACGATACATAGTTTTTTTTATATTTATAATTATTATTTTGCACAAACACACAACATAAAAAAAAATTTAATTAATTTTTTATTCCAAATAAAAATAAAAATTTTGTTGACTAGAATTTTATAAATTTTTGAAGGTCAAAAAATCAAAATTCGAATTTTTTTTTTAATACTTTTTTCTGTTTGTCCAATTTTGATATACAAGCTTGCGAATTTTGGTTTTTTCTATAAAATGCAAGTTGGGTTTATGACAGGATTACAACATATAGCTATTTTAAGGAAAAAAATTAAAACTTAAAATTTAAATATTACGATTAATTAATAAGATTATTTTCGAATGCCCCATTTTTCACCAGGTACCAGTAGTTCACTTGACGTGGTCACAGATCCTATTTGATTTGTTGCTGTACATGAGTATGTACCTGCGTCACCTGAAAACAAAAATATTTGTTTAGTAAACTGAAGTATTAGACGCCTGTTCTACAAATTCTTAATACTAAATATCTGACCTGGATAAGCGTGCGGTATCATTAATCGACATACACCATTTCGAAATTCAATTATGAAATGATTTTGATTTTCGCTAATTTTTTCACCATTTTTCGACCAAAATGTAACTGGATGTGGATCACACTGAACAATACATTCAAATCGGGCAGTTTGGCCACTCACAACTGCAATATCTTTAAGCGGCTATATAGTAAATTGCAATAAGAAGAAAACACAATTTAAGTTAATATTTTGTTTGCTTCGGTTATTTGTTTTATTACTTACCGTAATAAACATTGGTGGTCGTTTCGGTATCTCACTAGCAGCTAGATTTACAATCTTTGATGTAGCAGATTGGCAATGTGAATTATACGTTGGGTCTTTGGATATAGAATAAAATAACCCGTGGTTAACTTTCTCAGATAAACAAAACTGATGATCACACATGCATGCATTGCATTAGGTTATTAATTGTATACTTACCCTTGCATATTTAGTAAATCTGTGTTAGATGAGTGATAAGCACAACACTTAAAAAATTGAGTTAGAAAATATAACAAACATGCACGAAACACAATAATATAGTTAAAAAATAAATAAACACACAAAAAATTTAAGACACACACGCACCTCCTGTGCCATTGGCCGATATGAAACCGTTTGTATTTGGTGTTTTGTGAAATTCGTCGACATTCAATTGAATCGGTAGACTATAACGTTTCGAACGTTTCTCATATTCACGATCATACTGATAATTGCTTGTTTTTTCATTCACGACCGGAATTTCAATGTCATGGGTACGATGTGATTTGATCGGTTCGATACTTTTACTGTGTGTCGAATCAATATGATTTATATTTCGATTAGCGCCGGCGATAAATTTTTTACCCTCCCCCGGAAAAATAATACCGAATTCATAACCGAAATCATATTTAAAATAAATCAAACCAGTGTTCGGATCAATATGTTTGGTACCTTTGGACATGTATATAAAAACAGTACGTTTAACGTGTTTAGCAAATAAAAAACATTAAAATAAGAATAGAATGACTTACCATATTGTGAAACTCGAGATTCTTCGCGATACGCCTGATTATCACCACCACTGTCGCTTACCGTTTTCTTGAGAATTGGTTTTTGTGGTTTGGTAATGTCTTGAATGAAATGTTGAGCTTTTGTCTTAAATGTTTTATTCATATCTTCCATTTGATTTTGGGCAGATTGAATATAACCGTACTGTGGTGGTGATCCTGGTTGAATATTAATATCATCCTGTGTCGTAATAGCATTGTGATCCGATAAATTTAGGGTGTGATATTTTTTTGTGGAATACCGATCGATTGTTTGTGTTTTTGTTTGATGCTGACGATATGATTTCGACTGATCGTATTCGTAATTATCTTTTGCGACCGACGACGATTTTATAAAGACTGATGGTGGTGCTTTATCAAATTCCATCGGCGATACAATTCGTCCATAATTATTAGTACGTGGTAGACTAGATGCACGTGATGGCCGAGGTGGATTTACCGGACGATATTTTGGTTCTTCGGTATCAGACGGATGTGGTGTCCAAAGTGGACGAATTCGTGCTGATTCAACTTCGCTTTCATAGTCGCTCTCCCGAAATTCACCGGGTACAAATTTTGTTGGCGTTGGAGGTGGTGGAAGTTTTTGGCGGTGTCGATATTGTGTATGATCTGCTTCAAATGGGAATGGTTCTAATTTCGGTTCATTTTGATTACTAGTTGTTTTTATAAAACCGTCTAACGGAATTACACGACGAGTTTGAGTTATATTAACCACTCGATGACTGCTTTCAGTTGATTCTTTCATATGCATAGTATTAGATGTTTCAGTAGCAAATGGTTTCACATTGTGAATAGGTTGGCCGGCAATTGCTGTATAGTATCTAACCTGTTTTATTTGAGGTGAAGGATCAGGATTTGTTGGTTTAGCTGCTACTGGTTTAGGTTTAAATACAGTAGGTTGTTGTTTTGGTTGTAATATATGGTCTAGCTTAACAGATTGTTTTGGTACATCAATTGGTTCAAATTTTGGTCTTGGAGGACCTTCAAATTGTGGTGGACGATCAAATTCTGTGGGAGGTGTTGGACTTTTGCCGCTATCAGAAAAATTTGATCGTCGTCCAGATGGGGCAAGAATTGGCTTGACTGGTTTATATGCAGGTTCAGAATCTGAATCATACGGTCTCCATACTGGTGCTATCCGTCCTTCATAGTCACTTTCGTAATCGCTTTCACGAAATTCACCTTTAATAAACTTCGACGGACTCGGTGGTGGTGGACATTTTATAGTTTGTTTTGGCTTTGGCGGGTCAGGTTTAAATGGTAGTGGTTCCAAGTTGAGCTCCTTGTTGTATTTTATTTGTTTTGATGTCATCGAAATATTTTTCATCATAGTAGATGAGTGTGAGGATTCCTGTAAATTGCATTAAAATTTAATTAGAAATCATATTTCGAAGCAAATTTGGGTCTACCCCGCGGTCTACACTATGCAAATTCACTGATATTTTCTATCATGATAATTTATGAATGTATGTGTGTTTTTCAATGTATTGTTAAAAATGTTTGCGTCAAATATCATGTCTGGGCATTTTACTATCATGATAATTATTTTGAAATGTCAATGTTTTAACGTCAAAATAATATATTTTTCTACATTTATTTTATTTAATTTGCTTAACCGTAACCTAGTCACCGTTTTTCGGTACAAATCAATTAATTTAACTGTACTTTCTGTGAAAACTGCGACATATTTATTAAATAATACAAAAATCGAATAAAAATGACGGATTTTTTCAGTTTCCATTCAAATGGTTGATATAGCCAATACGTCTTTACTGCAAAATTAAAATTTATAATGAGGAAATCTAACCTCAAAACTTGACATTTCGTAATAATTTCATGATAATTTTTCGCGAAATAGCCTCCTAATAATTTGCTGATAGTGTCAAAATTTGTATAATATACTCACATATACAATGACAAATTTGATATCATGATAGCAAATATCAGTGGATTTGCATAGTGTAGACGGCGGGTACATTACAATTTCAAACTAACACAAAGTGCATAAAACTTAAAATTCAAATTATAGAAAAACCAATTGTTTGCACAAAATATAAAATCGCATGCCAAGCAGCACGTCACAAAATATACATATAAAGCACCTATTAAAAAACCTAAAGTGTCACATCCACTTAAATAGAAAATACCGAACCTTCATGTAATCCCCAGAAGACTCATCTTTTTTATCGTGCTTATGAATATGATGTCGATAAAATTTGGCTGGCGGAGTTGGGATTGGTTTTTCAATGGGAACTTGAGGTTGTTGAACTGGTGGAATTGTAGGCGATGCAAATGAAGAATTTTCGTATATTGATTTTTGATAGTAGGACGACGATGTTTTTGACTTTGTTGTTGTAATGTCTTCGGTATCGGCCATATAGCCACTCATTTGCGTTTTATTGAATTGAGTTGGTGTTGATGCAGTTGATTGAGGTCGTGGCGCTTGGTGATCACTTTCATAATCGCTTTCGGTTAGTTCTGGTTTTATAAATTTAGTTGGGGTAACAGGTGGTGGATGTGTCGGAATTTTTTCTTGAGCATATACCGGTCTAGCTGGGATTGGAGGTGCTTCTTGTTGATTTTCACGGGGTGGAACTGGTGGTGGTGTTGGTAGAATGGGTTTTGGTGCATAACAAACTTCTGGTGGCGTTCCAGGTTCCAAGTAAATTTCTTCTAAAATGTTAATTGGAGATTTTGGTGGCTTTTTCACCACAATAGGTTCCTCTTTTTTCAATTCAATATTTTTGACTAACATCGGCGCTTTAAGTATTGGTTCCGATATATTCGATTGAAAAGATTCAAATATATGTTTTGTTTCTTGAATAGATTTTGACGAAAAACATTCCGTTGTTTGAGGTTCTTGTTTGGGTTCAGCAGTTGCTATAGTTTCGAAAAGATTTTTAGTTTCTTGTACTGGTTTAGTTGCTTCAGTTTCTATATGCGATTCCAACTCAATGTCAAGTTTTGGTTTGTGTGCCCATAATTTTTCCATTGCAATGCCTTCTGCAGATGGACGACATGGTGATGGACTTCTAAATCCGTCCTGCACATCAATTGGATGTGTTTTCAAAACAGCTTGAGGCCGATAAATTGGCTCACCTAAAGTTATATTGATGACTTCATTTTGTTGCGTTTGATGGTGTTGTTGTTGTTCTTTCTGCTCATAATGATTTTGTAAATTTGATTCAATTGGCATATAGCCAATTTCTGGTGGTGGACCTGGTTCCAACTGTATACTACTGTTATAACTTGATTTTAATTCGGATGATGATGTTATTGTTGATTTTTGAATAACTGGAATCGGTTCAAGTGAAATATGAGCATCGACGGCCGTGGGCGGTTGTTGTGGTAAATGAGTTTGTTGTAAATTTTCGAATTTTGTGTATTTTGGTATATGCTGCTCATCGTCGCTTAACTGACTTGTTTTTAATTTGTTCATAAAAAAATCAAATGCTGCTTGCTTTGAAATCGATTCTGAGTCAACCGTACTATTTTCGATTGGTGGGGTTTCATAAAGCTGAATTGGTTTCATTGGTTTAGGTGGCAATGGGGGTGGTGGTGGTTTTTCCTCAACTGTTTGTGTTGAATCATTTTGAACTGTTTGTGTATCATGTACCGTTTGTGTTGAATCGTTTCGAACTGTTTGTGTTTCATGAACCGTTTGTGTTGAATCGTTTCGTACTGTTTGTGTTTCTTGTACCGTTTGTGTTGAATCGTGTTTCACAACTTGTTGTTCAGTATTTGTAGCAATTGTTTTAAGAGTATTGTCAAACATGGTACCTTCGGAGATGGTTGTAACAATTGGGGTTTGACTACTATTATCTATGATTTTATGTGTAGTGGACAAGGTTTCTGGTAAATCAGGGAAAGTTAATTTATGTTCCATGCGCATTGTGGCTTCAGTGGTACGCGTTGTTTCTGTTATTATGGTTGATTCTTCATTTGCATGAGGTTCGGAATCGGAAAGGACAGTTTGATGGGTAGTATGTGAGGATTCTATATGTTTTAATAGCTCCGACTCCTTTGATATAGATTCAGTATTCTAAGAGATATTTGGTTGTTTCGTTAGAACATTGAAATTACTCGAATGGCACTATTGATAAATATTATGTATGTTTCTAGCTTACCTTATCAGTATCTGCAATTTTAACATCATCGAATACTACAGTTTTAACAACTTCAACCATTCGTTCGGGTGTTGGTTCGAGTACTGCAAAATCTGCTATACTTTGTGCCTCTCCCCCTGCGTTTGTGGCACGGACCATATATTTTCCAGAATCCTTTATTGTTGCTTTTTCAATTATCAACGTATGGCCTATTCCAGATTGCTTAGTACGATACTGAGATGCCATTGCTTCTTTCAATGGACGGTTATCTTTATACCAAGTAACAGTTGGTTCTGGTGTTCCGGTGATCTCAACTTCCATAATAACTCGTTCACCTTTTTTCACTACTTGAGCTTGAAGTCGACGACCAAATACCGGTGGAAATATTGATTCTAAAGAAATTTGAATGAAAAAAAAAGTTTTATCTAAAGTAATATAATTTTATTTTTATACCTACTTTTGACAACCAAGTCAGCTGTGCTGATCGAAGATCCTGCATCATTTTTCGCCGTACAGGTATATCGGCCGGCATCTTTAATACCCACATTTTTTAATTCAACTGTTACCTTATTAAATGAATGATCGATTTTACAATTATCACTTGGAAATAGATCGTTTCCATTTTTAGTAATCGTAACTTCTGGTGAAGGAAATCCATCTAAAATTGCTTCGAATTTAATATCAGCACCTTGGTCAACAATTTTGCCTACAAATGGTGACACAAATCGTGGCGCAATTTGTTTACGTTTTGACGGTTGGAATGCGCTGGGCATGATGTTTTTTGTTATTGTAACTGTTGATCGTTGTTGAACGGCCAAAGGTTGGTTATCAGTTTGATGGTATTCTTGGTATTGTTTTGATTCGGTAATTTCAGGTGTTTGATCTCCTTGTTTTTGATACGATGCATCTTGTTTTGAAAGTGTTGTATGGATTATGGTTTGTGGTATTCCATTTTCTACATTTGTACTTGTAACTTGAGAAGTAGACGTGGTAGTAAACATTTGCTTTTTAATCGTTACATTTGACACGCTCGTATTATGTTCTTCTATTATACTTTGCGTATCGAGATTAGATGATGGAACTTCGTCGAATAAATTCAAATAGGCAACACATGTCGCTTTGCCGGCTTCATTTTCAGCTATGCATGAAATTTTTCCAGAAACTTCACGTGTTACTTTAGGTAACGCCAATTGTTGGCGTTCGCCATTCGTGGAAATTAAAAATTTATCATCTGTTTCATTGATAGGTTGATCATTAAAATACCATTTAATTTTTGGCATCGGTCGACCGATGACGATGCATTCAAATTTCGTGCACTCATTTTCATGAACCATTTTATTTGTAAATAATTCTTTGAATGTAGGTGATATATAGTTTTCATTTTCGGTCTGATTTGGCACATTCACCGACTTTACAATTAAATGGGAGAAACATTTTGCTTCACCCGATGAATTCACTGCTTTCACTGTATATAATCCTTTATCATTTGGCGTAGCGTTAGTTATTGTTAACTTGGCATTACCATCATTGTCATGCGTTTGCTTGTAGCGAGGTAAATTGGACTCGATCACTTGATTATTTAGGAACCATTTAATAGTAGGGCGTGGATCACCTGTCACTTTACACTCAAATTCAATTGTTTCACCTTCTCGTCCTAATAAATCAATCAGTAACTTTTCAAATTGTGGTGGCGTTTCCACTGGTAAAATTCGTGTCTGTTGAGCCAAATTTAATTGACTGCTTCGAGTAGCCGGTTCTTGGTCGTTTAACGGAATAACACTTAAATTACATTCACTTGATGCTTCCCCAGCTGAATTAATAGCAACAACACGATATTTGCCAGCATCTTCTAAAAATACTTCTTGTATTAATAGCGAACATCGATCACCTTGAAATAAAAGTTGAAAATCTTGAGACTCTTTCACTGGACGCTCGTTATGATACCAAATAACTTCGGGCTCCGGTTGACCAACAATAATACAATCTAATCGCACCGGTTTGCCTTCAGTGGCTTGTAAATTTTTTAACGGCAACTGGACGTTTGGTTTTATCGGTTCCATATCACTGGCCAATTCTGAATCAGACGTTTCGTTTGGTAGACGACCTTTTACACTAACATTACACGAACTTGATGCTTCACCAGCTAAATTTTTTGCTATCACTGTGTAGATCCCACTGTCTTTGGGGAACGCTTCGTTTATAACTAAAATTGCTTTTTCATTTTCATACTGCAACTGCAAAAAAAGAAAGAGAAAGCAAAAATGCGTGAAAATGAGATGAAAATCTTCTCGGGGTTTTCGTAAAAATCTATTTTGGTATTTAATTAGTTTTTTTTTCTGTGTATATACTGATTTTTTTTTTTGTAATTTTGATCTTTCATCATCGCGGATTAATAAATTTTTCATTTCGATTTTAGTACATTTGATGATCGCGCGTCTCCGTTTATAATTATTTGATGATGTTGATCGAAATAGTGTAGACGCGAAATATTTGGAACGTATGTATGCGTCTAAGTAAAGTAATCGATACTTTAAGAAATTGTGAAAAACGTGTGTACCGCCTCCACATAAAATGTACTAACATATTTCCCAACTGATGTCACATCAAATTAAATTTTCATTAAAAAGTTTGTTTTCGAGACATGAAAAAGATAAAATAAATAATTTTATGTACCAAAATTACATCCTAAAAACAAATTTGTGACCCCCTTTATATGTGCTTGGCACATAGCCCATAATTAAATTTTCATTAAAAAATATTTATTTTCTACAACTACAAATTACCTTTGCGTCACGAACATTAAACGATTTTCCATTGTGTGACCAAAAAACACTGGGTTTTGGAATCCCAGTTACAATGCACTCTAACTTTATTTTTTGTCCTACACGAGCCATTACATTGGAAAGAGTTTGCTTGAAAACTGGAAGTTCAGTAGGCTCTAGTGCTGTTAAATATGTTTTAAGAAATTAGTTTAATTTAATGTTATCATTTATCGGAATGGTTTAACTTACGTTCCACATCCAAACTGGCCCAGCATTGAACTTGTCCAACTGGATTAATCGCTTTACATATATAAATTGCTTTATCTTCGAGAAACACCTCTTCGAAACGTAGTTTTCCTTCGCCATTGTTGTATGTTATGACATAATCGTTGGAATTATCAATGCACACATCATTTTTATGCCATTGAAGTTCTGGAAGTGGATTACCAGTCACAGTGCACATAAACTCGAATGAATCGCCTTCCTTTGCAATCCCACTGCTTAAATAACGAGTAAATTGCGGTTGTGTTAATCCCGTAACATTTGATTCACGAACAGTAAGTGTTGCCGTTGTATCAGCTGTTCCGACTGAATTAAATGCTTTGCACGTAAAGCTAGCGGAGTCTTCAGCAAATGTTTCATCGATGGTCAATGTACATAATCCTTGGTTAAATGTTGTTTTATAATCAGGATTATTTTGTATCGAAATACCGTCTTTAAACCATTCAACTTTTGGTTCGGGCACCCCAATTACAATACACTCAAATACAAAATGATCGCCTTCTTGTATTGTCGCATTTCTCAATGGATGAACAAAGCTTGGTGGTTCATGACTAACTACGGTCATTACTCCATTTTCAGTTATATTTTGATGTTTTTCAACATTGGTTTGATTAGTGACAGTCGTCACGGTGGTCGATACATGTGTTTCACTTTTCAATTGATTTTCACGAACGATCATTTTATCAATTTCATCGATTTCATTTTGTAATTTTTCATTTTCGTCTGTTTTAAATTTGACAATTATATTTCCAATATCCGATTTAAGTTTAACATACGATTGAAAAAGTGACCGGGAATCGTTTCGAAGTTGTTCAGTTTTGTCAAAATTGAATAGTTCATATGAAAGTTGGGACAACGTTTTTAAATTTTCCATATGTGGTTGTTCATGATGTTTGATGTACTCATCAATATTATCGATTATGTTGGCCGCTTGTTCAACCGATGTGATTTGTGGCAGCTTATTTACTGTGTTAAATAGGAACGTACTATGCTCTCGGTAGTGAGAATCAGTCTGAAATAAAATATAATTGATTATGAAATCTTGAAAACTATCATACTCATTCTTAAATGTACCGTATCATATAAACTAAAGTATGTATTGGCTGTGTTGATTTTTTCACGAATGGTTTTGGCATCCCTCAAAAATTCAATCCATTTACGATTTAATGTGTCCAAATCACCCTTAATTGAGCGTTCCAAATCAGGACTATTATTTTTATATATATCTTCACCCGTCGATTTGAGGGTTTCGATACGTTTTCCTAAAAGCTAAAAAATAAATAAACATTTCTTTTTAGTTATATGGATGGCATTGACATGAAAACTTTAATAATAATAATTTAATTCCGAAATTGAAATTTCGAGTACTCTTGCCAATAATAACCCACGCATAATTAATTTGTGTTTTGCTCTGTTATTTAAATAATTATGATTACATGTGGGGGCGCCTGGATGGCAGATTTATGAAATTTGTTGAATTTCAAAGACGAAGATCAAATCAACTTTATGACATCAATTGAACGTGTCAGTGCAAAATGAATGAAATTATTTATATTATTAATGATCATTTATGCAAAAGATCTGAAACTATATTTAAGAATTACATGTCTTAACGTATTGTTAACATACCTCAATTGTGTGTTCAAAATATTCAAATGCTAGTGATGTGGCTTGAGCGGCACTAGCAGATTCACCAAACTGTTTTCGCACATCGACCAGTTGCCGTTTCATATCCTCTAAATTTCGTGTGATTTCGGTATAATCACGACGATAAGTCTCATACAAATGCTTATGTTTTAAGTCTACAGTCACTTTATTATTTTGTGTTTCAAATGTTACACGCAATCCTTCGAGTAGGCTTATAACACGATCTGCGTCATACTCACTCGAACCATGTGGCTCTTGATCTTTTATTCGATTGACTAACGTATTACTTATATCTATGAGATTACGAAATTCGGACATAGTAATCTCTTTGAATTGGTTGTAGTCTGAATAGACATTCGAAAGATTTTCGGCCGTAACATATTCCGAACTACGACTGAAGAACTTTTCGATATTTTCTTTTAGTCCATTTAATTGCCGTAAATAATTTACAGTCATGTCGAGTAATTGTTTGTATTCGTTTTTTATTGTTGTTAGTTTTGAGTTAACCGCTGACAAATTTGTTCGAATTTGATTTAATTTTTGTATCACACTTGAATCATCCGTATTATCTTCGGCATCGTTGACGGTTTGGATGCGTGATCGAATATCATCTTGTGCCTTTTCAATTTCAGATAACACATTTTCAAGTTTCTCCTCAACATGCCGTTGTATAACATTTGGCTCATTTGATGGAATATTTAATACTGGATAGAGTTGGGCGTCTAATTTGGTCGTGGCGTTTAAAATCTATGAAAATAAAAATTTTGTTAGTTAATATCAAATATATTTATAAAGAAATTCAATCTTCAAATTTTGAATTTTGTATTATGCGAGTTAGATTTTATTTATGTGATGGTAAAATTATATCGGAACAAATATCTATACAGACTTTCATCAGTTCTAAATCATTTCTTAAATTATAGCCACAGAAAATCTTATCGATTTACTATTTATCGTATTACCATAACGAAATTGAAAATGGTTGGTTTCCAAGTGATGGGGAAGATTTAAAAAATATTGTTATATTGTTACAAATAAGAATAGTTTTTGTCATATGAGTAAACCAACGTCAATTGTACTGAGTTCGAATCCTGATTACATCGACCGACTTGTCAAGTCTTAGAACAATGCAATTTGGAGGTTGTCTATAAAAGTTGGTTCTTTTGCTGTATACGTTGTTGATTTGGCATAAGGTAGAACATTTAAATTGAAATGCTGACTTAATTAGTTTTATTTTGCTCAAAAGAAGGGCTTCTTTTGAAAAGCCATTTATTTTATGTTAGAACTGGATAGAAAAGCTTTGGTCCAAACAGTTTAGTGCTAACCTTTCATGACTTATCGCAAAAAATTTCCTCAAATCTCTATTGTTAATACTCTAAATACATATTACAATAGTGAAGGTATAGAACATATATTACGAGTAAGGATTAGACGTAATGTATGAAATCATTCCAAGAATTCTTAGTAACGAAATGTAAGAGTGTTCAAATATTTTGTTCCAAAACGAAATGTAAGAGAGTTCAAATATTTTGTTCCAAAACGAAATGTAAGAGTGTTCAAATATTTATATTTATTTGTTCTAGACCGTTTTAGAAGTTTATCTCAATGAACGTTATATGTACGTTTCTTCGAGATAGCTTATCATGTATTTGAACGTTGTTTGGAAGAACATAATATTCGGCTAGTTCTCAAAATGTATCACAAATGGTAAAACTTGCATTGTTGGAAATAATAATTTATTAATGCCATTACGTCACATTTATTGCAATGGGTGCTCTATCTAGCGTTTGAAATTTCAACTACTGGTTATTTTGAGTGTGAGAACATTAACGTAATTCGTTTCATGACAGAAATTTAATTTGGTTACTGGTTTAGAACAATATATGGAAAAAGAATTTGGTTGGCGTAGCCATTAAATTCTTGGATTGAGAAAGAATAACAGATTTATATAGACTCAACATTGAACAATGGCTATATATATATTTATGATAAAGATCGTCTTAATGACTTTATCGATCATGTCACAACTTTAATGGAATATCGTTCCAATTTAAAGGATTTTTTTAAATTGGATTTTTTAAATTTAAAGGATTTTTTAAAGAAGAAAAAACATCATCGAATCGTGGTAAGGAATCGTCACCGAAGAAATACAAGGTCATATTATGGTTAACTTTTCATTACATTTTTTGGAATGTATATTAAAGCATTGTTAACTAAATTGTTTTGGATAATTGAGCTCAAAAGGGATCCAAGATGTGTTCATTCACACCACCGATCGCACCGCCCAAACGATCGATGGTGAAATATCTCTTTTTGCATCGGGTCCCGGATCGGGAATTGAACCCGGTACCTCCCGCTCCAACTGCCGCAGTTTTAACCACTGCACCACCTGGACGGTTTAGTACAATCTTTCTTTTACAATATTTATAAGTGCAAAATATTTATTAGTGTTGTAATAGAGTTTATGAATTAATGATTTGATTTTTCTTCATAACCGAATTTAGACATAATTACAGATATTTTATTACGTTTGTCTAGAATTAAGATTGTACTCGAATCTTAAATTTCTCAAGCTAAGTTTTCAACTAGGTTTTTTTCTCTTGTAATTGATTGTGAAATAAATTTTGAAAAATATTTCAAATTTGAATTTGAAATTAGCAAATATTGTGAGATTTCAAAACCATCTATGTTTTATGATAAATCAAGCAAAATTAATAGATATATACGACTTTTATTAACTTGTTTAGGACCGATAACTTGCCAAATTCCCTATTTGCAGTTGATAAGTTCTAAAAAGTAAGATTGTTTTAGATTTACGTAATGTCAAAAGCTAGATTGACTCAAAATATGTTTTGTGGTTTTTGTTTCAAGTCTTTGCAATCTTTTTTGGAACTCAAGGAACTTCCAGCTCTTTCGCGGTTCGATTATTCACATCCTATATTTTACGTTCCTAGATTAGCTCCATACCAGCTTATAACACGGACATGATATATGGGCCGGCCAATGAATTCTGCACTCCAACAGGGCGTCAGGGTGCTCCGATACTCACTCAATAGACACTAAAGCTATCTGGTCGGTAAGATTTTGTTTTTTTAGAGTAATATCGTTACGATGATATTATTTATAAAGGGTTTTATTTATAAGAGTTTTCATTTTAAATAGCCTGTTATATTTGGGCAGCTGTCAAATTTGAAGCTGGTTGGAGGTTACATTAATAAGCAGAACTAGCGTATATTTGGGGCTCAAAAAATCAATGCCTCTCTATTTTCAAAATGTCACTGTGTCAAGTGTTTTTGGGCTGGTGGTGTGATTGAACCTTACTTGTTCGAAAGTGAGGGTAGTGTAACTGTTACGGTGAATGGATTGCGCTACAGGCTGTGATTAATGATTTTTATGGCCAGAATTGGAAAATATTGGTGTGGATGACGTTTATTTTCAGCAAGTGAGCGCTACGCACCACACAAGCCACGAAATAATCGCAAATTTGCAAGAAAAGTTTTCTGACCGTGTTATTACTCGAAGATGTGTTTGGCCATCGAGATTTTGTAATTTAATACTTTTGGAATTTTTTTCTTTGGGGCCACGTGAAGTCTATGCCAATGCTCCAAACTCGATTCAAGACCTTAACGAAGGAATTCGTGTAATTATCGATGACATACAGCCGCAAATGTGCGAATTGGTTATGGAAATGATATGGGGCTGTAAGCGTAGCCGTGGCGGCCATTTGGTCAAATGTTAATGGCATACTTTCATCTAATAAAATAAACATTTATTGATTTCTTTTATAAAATACTCGTTTTTTTAAATATCAAAATTAAAATTTTAAATCTCTTATTGGAAAACCCTTTATTTCGAATGTAGTATCGAACAAAATATGATAAGTCAAAAAAGAAAATTTGACTTTTACGAGACTAACTTCTTCAAGTACAATATATCGCTTAAACATATATAGGTTAAAGAAACAGCTTAAATGATTAGCGCAGGTGTTCTGCAACACAAAGTTTTTGTTCTAATAGTACACTTGTTCTAAACAGTCAATCAAGCTTTTACAAAAAAAGGAATATTTTCAAGTTAATAAAAGTCGTATATTAGATATATATACGACTTTTATTAACTTGTTTAGGACCGATAACTTGCCAAATTCCCTATTTGCAGTTGATAAGTTCTAAAAAGTAAGATTGTTTTAGATTTACGTAATGTCAAAAGCTAGATTGACTCAAAATATGTTTTGTGGTTTTTGTTTCAAGTCTTTGCAATCTTTTTTGGAACTCAAGGAACTTCCAGCTCTTTCGCGGTTCGATTATTCACATCCTATATTTTACGTTCCTAGATTAGCTCCATACCAGCTTATAACACGGACATGATATATGGGCCGGCCAATGAATTCTGCACTCCAACAGGGCGTCAGGGTGCTCCGATACTCACTCAATAGACACTAAAGCTATCTGGTCGGTAAGATTTTGTTTTTTTAGAGTAATATCGTTACGATGATATTATTTATAAAGGGTTTTATTTATAAGAGTTTTCATTTTAAATAGCCTGTTTAGGGAATCCAAATTTACCGAAAATTTCATTTACCGGTTTCGGTATTTATTTTTCTTAATTTACCGGTTTCCCGGTAAATTTCGGTAATTGCTTAGACTACAAAAACATCATTGAAACATCTAATATATCTTAATTATTTACTTATTATTCTTGTTTTTTGAGAAAAAATTAAGTTAAAATTTCATTTTTGTTATATTAAAAAATATACATACTCGTAATATTACATAAAAGTACTTAGCAACAATAACTGTATTGTCAAATTCAAATTTATAAAGTTCAGTCTCATTGATTTTCTTATAGAAAAAAATAACAATAATAGAACAAATTAAAACAATCTAGTTTATAAATTTAATTTATAAATATCGTTTTGTTGGTAGTTCGTTTTATGACACCAAAATGCTTCTCTCAATAGATATTGGCAGAAAGCTTTTATTTCTAACAAAAGCGCTCTCAACTTAAAATATGAAAACAACTGGCTATATCATCTAAGTATATAACCGGCATTTAGAAGGAGAGCTTAATTTCTTGAAACTCAAAGTAAAAATTGAGCTTCTAATATTTCGAACTTAAATGAATAGTGAAGAAAAACTTTGTGCGGCCGAACTTATGTGAGAGAGAAAAAAACCTTTGTGTGGCCATCTAAAACAGAACTCATTTCTTGGTATTAGACAACCTCATAGCATAAAGGGTGGCCCATCAATAATTTGGATCGAAATACAAAGACGAACGAATGTTTTATAAAGCGGTTTGTTTTATTAGAAAGAGATACATTGTCATTAAGAATGAAAAACCATTTCATTTAAATGACTATTAGCTTTACATTCTGCCAACCCCTATTTTTCAGAATATTTTCGACTGTTTGGCATTTTATCACGTCAATCGCAGATGCTTCATGTCATTTTGACATCTCCGTTACGACTGATTATTTGTTGTTTCCAAATATCCTCTTTGTCTATTTTAATAACTTTGGGTATAGCAAAAACTCTTTTATCACGGCCTGGTAACGCAGCGTATAGATGTAAGATCGGCTATTTGCTAATTTTTTTTAAATATTTTTTAGTAAAACAGTTCAATTTGTTCCAATCATTTGTCAGTTTCATAGCTCAATTTACGAACGGATAACCGAAATAAAAAATGCGCATGACAAAACAGCGAGACAAATTCTTGAGCAGGATGGCGACTCTTTTCACTAATTGTCTAGCAGTTATTTTGTTTATACTGAATTAACCACCTTAATTTCCTACAGTTTAGGGGTTTTGTTTAGTGGTAAAACAACCCGTTCCGTCAATTTCAAGCATTAAAGAAATTAAATTTCATAAGACGATTGAAGTTAGTGTTGATACACTCGAATTAATCATGAACTAACCATGAATTAACCTTAAGTCTAGTCACATCTGCGTAATGAAATGGATGAGATGAAGCAGATTTATATCGGTACGGTTAAAAATATCACTATAAAATTAAATCAAAACCCCTATTCATATACATAGATCCATAAATAAAAAAAATGAATAAACCTAGTAAGAACATTTCTTATTAAATTGAATAAGTGATATTTTATTTTATACAGTAGAAGTATAAAAAGATATTATACTAATTATATGAATTTTTTAGTTTTCGGTATTTTCGGTAAAATTTTGAAAATTTACCGGTTTTTTGGTAGTTAAAAATTGACGGTAAACCCGGTTTACCGGTTTACCGAAAACCGGTATTGGATTCCCTAAGCCTGTTATATTTGGGCAGCTGTCAAATTTGAAGCTGGTTGGAGGTTACATTAATAAGCAGAACTAGCGTATATTTGGGGCTCAAAAAATCAATGCCTCTCTATTTTCAAAATGTCACTGTGTCAAGTGTTTTTGGGCTGGTGGTGTGATTGAACCTTACTTGTTCGAAAGTGAGGGTAGTGTAACTGTTACGGTGAATGGATTGCGCTACAGGCTGTGATTAATGATTTTTATGGCCAGAATTGGAAAATATTGGTGTGGATGACGTTTATTTTCAGCAAGTGAGCGCTACGCACCACACAAGCCACGAAATAATTGCAAATTTGCAAGAAAAGTTTTCTGACCGTGTTATTACTCGAAGATGTGTTTGGCCATCGAGATTTTGTAATTTAATACTTTTGGAATTTTTTTCTTTGGGGCCACGTGAAGTCTATGCCAATGCTCCAAACTCGATTCAAGACCTTAACGAAGGAATTCGTGTAATTATCGATGACATACAGCCGCAAATGTGCGAATTGGTTATGGAAATGATATGGGGCTGTAAGCGTAGCCGTGGCGGCCATTTGGTCAAATGTTAATGGCATACTTTCATCTAATAAAATAAACATTTATTGATTTCTTTTATAAAATACTCGTTTTTTTAAATATCAAAATTAAAATTTTAAATCTCTTATTGGAAAACCCTTTATTTCGAATGTAGTATCGAACAAAATATGATAAGTCAAAAAAGAAAATTTGACTTTTACGAGACTAACTTCTTCAAGTACAATATATCGCTTAAACATATATAGGTTAAAGAAACAGCTTAAATGATTAGCGCAGGTGTTCTGCAACACAAAGTTCTTGTTCTAATAGTACACTTGTTCTAAACAGTCAATCAAGCTTTTACAAAAAAAGGAATATTTTCATGGATGATACAGCTAGTTGATGTCACCAAAAAAGTTTTACCGGAAGAGTATTGCAATATCATTAGGGAGTCACTCCCTTACTTCAGCTTATAGAATAAAAGCACTTGCTTACTTATAAAAAAATTGGTGTAAATATCACTTAACAAACAAAAGTTAAATGCTTAGGTTTACACTTTGACGAAAGGTTAACATGCAAAAGCCATTTCGAAGCAAAGTTAAGCCAAATAAAAATAATTTTTTTCCAAATATATTGGCTGATAAAAGAAAATTAGATTAGAGACCCATTAAGATTAATACAAAAAATCGTTAAATACGTTTTCGTTTCCTTGTATTAATCTTAATGGGTCACTCATTCCGTTTTCAACTATTGTTAGGAATTTGGGGATAGTTTTTAACAAAAATATTACATGGGGTGATCATTTAGTTAAAGTTAGTAGAAAGGTATTTAGTTTACTTAGTTGTTTGTATAAAGTTGTAGGGCTTACGGATAGTCAGTTTAAAAAGAGAATGTTTATGTCCTATCTCCTTCCGCATTTCCGTCAATGGTGATGTTGTCTTATTTGGTATGTCTCAGGAAAATATGTCTGTTCTAAAAAGATGTTTTAATGCTTGCACTCGTTTTATTTTCGGAATTAGGAAATTTGACCATATATCACCCTATACTAGGCTTGTTCTTAGTTGTAGTTTAACTAGTTTTTATGAGTTTCGGATTTGAGCTTTTATTAGGAAGCTACTAAAAACTAAATAACCAAATTATTTATTCGAAAAATTATTATTTAGCAGGTCGCATTACGCCAATCTTCGACTGCTACCTGCTCGAAATTCTTCTAGGTCTTTAAATTCATCTTTTTTTGTTAGAGGTATTTTTATATGGAATTCTGTCCCATACCGTATTAGGAGTTTGAGATCTGCCGATACGTGTAATTCGAAGTTTCTTGAATGGCGTGACTGAATGACAATATAATTATAGTTTAAAGTTAATTGTTAAGTTTTTTTTATATATTATCTGATCCCTGCTGCTCATCCTATTTTAAATGTGGTTGTACTCAAAATGGGATGTGCGTGCTTGGTGTTGAATTTTTGCAATTAAAAATTTAAGAGGTTTTTATGCCTAATGGAAATAATACTTTACAAGTTGCTTCCATATGCGCTTTTCCTTCTTAATCAAAATTATAAGCAATATACAAATAAATAAATAAAGAAAAGGAAGGAACCTGACAAAAAAAATAAATAAACATTATCTTTACAAGATAAAGTTTTTCTGTACAAAGCGATGATTATACCCAGATAGACCGATCGCCTATATATATGTACTTAGTTATGGGAATCTACTAGCACAGTAAATAGAGATCAGTTGGAACAAATGCAAGTGAAAATATTTGAAGTATATCGGATGATCCATTGGTATATTGTAAACACCTACATCCATTAGGATCTATCTTAAACTTTTTTAATAAACCATCAAAATATTCCTTTAAATTAATAACCAACGAAGAATGGTACAATTACTTGGATCTGTTTTTGAACATTTGCCTTTCCGTTATTGGATCTAGAATCGACTCACAGTTTCACCGTATCTATAAATTATGTGAATTGAATTATTAATATTTGATAGTTCCTCTTTGTTTTATCTTGTGAATTTAAAAAAATTGATAATAGAAAACAGTATCAATATGAACATGTAGTTTTTTGGAATTGAAATATGATTATTAGTATACCAATTGAAGTTCGTTAAGTTCAGACGATCTGATTAACGTATACTAAATATAATTTGAGTGATTTAAGAATGAAAAATTGATTTAACATTCAACAAATTTTTAAAATGTCAATGTGATGTTTCCATTAGCAGGTGGTTGCTTTAGATATTGAGGTGATTCTCAATAGCAATATCATTCCATTTGTATAAAGTATATAGATAGTATCAAATTTAAAAATTAAAACAGGCGACGCTTAGGGTTGCAATAAGCTTAACTTTTGATCAGATGTTTTTCAGTTTATATATTACTGATAAAGTAAACGAACTTAGAAGGTAACGACCGTACAAAAAATAAACTTAGATTAGAACGATTCGATGTAATGTTGTATCGAGAACTATTAATAATATTGTGTTTATGATAAAAATACACCACATTGACAGACGTTTGATGTTTTGAAGTTAATTATAACTTGATAACTAAAACTGTGTGGGTTGACCAAAATTACTATTTTGAATAATATATTTTAAATATGCAGTGTATGTATTACAAATTTGCGTATACTTGTGTGCCGTCATTTATTAAGTCCGTAACATAACATATGTTTCTATTTTTCTATATGAGCACGATGTTTTAATTATAGCCATGACAGGAAACCTCTAAATAGAAATAAATTTCTTGTTTTAAAGGCATAATTTCTAATAAATTTACTTTTTCTTATGGTATCAAGTGCTTGCTCAACATTCAATTTAGTTTGAACGTTTCGATCTAATACAGATACAAGATATCGATATTGGCTATAACTATATACATTAATTTTGTCACCATACCGGCATCTTCTTTTTGTATGATTATCACAAAAATTATTTTAAATTTAATAAAAAAAAATTATTCCAAAAATAAACCACCAAATTTCACATAACATTTCCAATATCACGTCACTTTATCGTGCATCTTAATTTTTCACATAATTTTGTCATCACAATAAATTTTTTTTCTTCATCTTTGATGGTTTTGGATATAAGCAAAACACATCTATTTGCATCTGCGGTCTTACCTTAACATTTTCACTCATAATTTGTTCGATTATCAATTCGGTTTCACGTTTTTTAACAATTTTTATTGTTAAATTTTCCCAATTTTCTGTTATATCAAATTGACGATTACTGATTTGATTTAATGTATCTTCAACACTAAATATTGAATTTTTAACTTCAAGATATGGATCCGCGACCTGTTACATAAATAGAAAAAGAAAAGAAAAAAATAAAGAAAATCAGACAAAAAAAATAATTTTTCTTGGAGAAAAGCCAGACGGGAGTTTATTTTTCTTTACAATATTTTTTTAAGAAAGTTGTCTTCTTCATTTTTTTACGCTGTTTATTTATCTGGTCGAAATCAACTTCTTTGTATTAATATAAAAATTTAATATAGAAAATCTCTGGAAAAATAGTTTTTAGTGCAATGCAAAGATAAAAATGTATAATGTACCTTTGAAGCATCATTTATAAATCGATTTCCAATTGTTTTCAATTGTGTGTAAATGGGTTTAATTCGATCCCAACTCTCTTCGAATTTTTGAAGTTTCTCGTCGTCTTCGGTTTTGCTTAGAATTTCTTCGGCAAATCCAAACATTTCTAATAATTTTGTTGCATCACTGTGGAACTGTATAAATGGTTGTACGAGGTCGATGCGATTTTCTAGTAATGTTTTAAGTTCGGTCCAATGCTGATGCAAAGCTTCAACTTTATTGTCAATATCTAGTCGCTGGGCATCTTCGATATGTTCTAGTATCGGAGGTAATGTAAGTAGAATACTGTTTATTTCGGATCCTTTTATCTAAAATGAATTGAATGAAGTATTTGAAAATATAACTTAATATATATTGTGATCTGCTTACCTCTAAGTCAGATAAAAGTTGATGATGTAAATTTAAAAAATCTTGTCCTTCAACTCCATTTTCACCCATATTTCTAGTGGTCCGCAAAAAGATCTCAACAATCGACACAAGCCATGATAATATATTGTTGTGTTTCTCCCAAAATATATTCAGTGCATGTTGAATTTGCAAATTTCGTTCTTGATTTGTCGAACAAACGTTTTCTAAATAAATTTTACGATTTTCCATTTCTTCAATAGTCCGTTTAATACCAACAGATTCCGATGGATTTTGATACGTGGCTTTCATTAATTCATTTCCCAATCGTACGGGTTCTTCGATTAAACCAACGAGATCGTTTAGTACTCGTTTATGTATTTCGATTATTTCATCCGAATCGGGAGGTAATTTTAATGTGGACACTTCTATCTCTAGCGCCTCCAATTTTTTTAATGCTCTTTCCGATTTTTGATAAAATTCGTGCGATTGTTCGAGAAGTTGTTCTCTGCGTTCGATTTCATTGTAATATTCGGTTGCATTTTCTAGTATCGAATAGGCTTTGTGACTAGCTTGATCACCGGCAAAACAACCGGTGAGCACAAGTTGTTCAGTTTGTTTAGTTATTTTGAGTGCACGATCACGTAAATTGATCGCATCATCTGTAGCGCTTTGATAAGTTTTTAATAATAATTCGGTGGTAGTCACTGAATCACCTAGACTAAACGTATGCAAAATTTCGTTACGTCGTTTTTCTATTAGTGTCTCTAATTCAACAATATCTTTGGCGAGTACAGCCAACGCGTAACACTGCTCCAATTGAGTTTTACGTGTTTGCCATGCAGTTTCAAGAGCATTACGTCGATCATGCAACTCTTCCAATTGAATTTCAATTTGCGTTATTGACTTGAGTCCATCAATTTTTACATTTTCCGGTCGAGAATCAATACTTCCCGTCTCTATAAGCCGTTTCAATCGGTCAATTAACGTGCTGCCCTCTTTTAATGTGACCATAACCGATGTGAGCACATCTGTTCGTAATTGTTTAAATTTATCCAAATACTCCAGCACCGATTCAATTTCAATCGGAATCATTGTATCGCGACATGACATTTCCAATGCTAACATTTTTGCGATACACTCTTCGTATTTCTCATAGAAATTTACATTTTGATCCAGAATAAATTTACGTTCGAGTAACATTTTATTGACGTCCGACCATGTTAGTTCCATCGATGTCTGAATTGCTTGTAATACTTCAGACCTTGTGTTCTGTTTTTCAACCAATTGTCTTATTTTTATATCTAATTCGTCTAGTGGTGTTGCTTGTTCCTGCAATTAAATAAAATCTTACAGTAATCATTTAACAGTAAACCGTTTTATTTTTTAATTAATTTTACAATCAATGAAGACATATACAAGTACATATAAAGAAGTAAACAATGCTATCCTATAATGTAAGATTTGTAGTTAATACTCAATTTAATTAAAGCTTTTATTTTGTCTACTTCTTTTACTTATCTTTATATCAGTATTGATAATAATTAAACCAAGACGTTAAGCCATTGATTCAAGTACAGTATAGTTTACGCATGCGTATAATTAAAAAATAATTATAATTTATAAACGTATATATTTATACCTGTAGCTGGTAAAGCATATCGTCATGTTCTTTTTGCATTTGGAGTGCTTCGTCTAAATTTACTCCAATTGCGGTTAGTTTTGGTTCCATGTCGATAACCTTAAGATTATAGATGTCACCTGACTGAAACGAAATAAATAAAACAAAAATTTAATGCTATATAAAGGTAAGAAATGTTAACTAATGTGCAAAGACTAAAAATAATAAGTTTTTGGGAAGATGTGACTACAAATAATTTAAAAGTGCATAATGATTGAAACTGTCCATCTTTTATTTCAAAACTGAAAATGTGTTGGTATAATTTAATCCATCGTACACACAGAGTATAATTTAAAACCATATAAGTATCATATTTTGATAATCTCTTACATCATCGATCGTTATCAATGCAATGAAATGAATAACTTGGCATCTCGGGACGATTGAGCTTTAATCAGTACCCAAGTGATGTACTTTAAACCACTTATCCATTTTATCAGTAAACGTAAAAGTTCGAACAAAATGTAATGTAAGAGAAAACACGAAGAAATTTAGAATCATAAAGTGTTGAAGAAAATTGGTTTGAAAATCTAGGGCTAATTATGTATGTGGAAATTGGAAAACGCATCATCTTATGTTGTTAGACTACCGGTTTCAACCGAAAAAATTGCGGATAGTGTCTTTGCTATTCCAGCCAAAAATTAAACATTTTATATGATAGGAACTCTCCGACATTTTTCAGCGGAAAAATTATTTATACATTTAATAATTATCCAGCTTAACAGGGAAAAAACTTATATTTTAAAATAATTAAAATAAGTATTTATAATATGAATAAATTTACAAATTTCAATAAAATTAATTAGACTGTTATGGCTGATTTTAATCAATTTATTTATGATTATCAATAGCATATTTAAGTTCAACTTTCATATAGCGAGTCCGGGAAAATTAAATGAACCCGTAGAAAATAAACAGAACTTCACGAATCTGTATAAAATCAATCGCTATAGTTTTGTACTGCAGTTTTTATAACAATTTTTCAGTGATAAACCGTTTAAAATAAATAATGTTAGTCATAGACTGTAGGTAGTCTTCTAGACTGTAGGTTGATTTTGTGAAATTATACATTATCACATATGTTATTTATTTTATTTTAATTATTTTCAATATAAGTTTTGTTAAGCTAATAATTTGTTGTATACATTTTTTTCCGGTGGAAAATCTCGGAGAATACCCTTCAGTTGATAACTAATCGTATTCCGCATAATCGATTTTGTTTTGTTTTTTTCGGCTGGAAACCATCGGCTAACTTTAACAGCATCATCAACTTTTACTTAGACTAATCACGATACCAAACTGATTGATCTAATGATATTTTTATTAGCCCTGCTTATTTACTTATAATTAAGATACTGTTTTTAAGTTCTTGATCTTTGCAATTTGGTTTTGAAGACTTTTAAGAAATTGTTGAGCCCACGCTATAGAACTAACATATATATGTATAACAGTAATATGAATGCCCATAAATATTCAAGACAGGGTAGCATATGTATATTCATTTAAGTATATTCAAATTTAACATATGTAATGCATTATATACACCAAACAAATAGAACCTTACAAAATGGCACACACGATAGCTCATAGAATAGTTACAAAAGCATTAGGCCCGTTGCACATTTCAGCTAAGCTAATAACATTATTTACAATATTTTGACAGATAACTCGTAGCATTTTATTTGCACATGAATGTATGTGTGAGCGATGTTAAGCGAGCTAAGCTAAGCTAACGAGAACTATTTTTCTCGCTTAGCTTAGCTGAAATGTGCAACGGACCTTATACTTCTACTTTAAAATGATGTCAAAGCAATTTATAATAAGAAATTTCTTAATACAGCTGTACACTGCATGTAAACGAATTCTTCCTTCATTTTAAATAGATTGACAAAATCCTCCAAAATATTTAAATGCCTGCACAGGGTGGTCATTTTGTGACGCTTTATCACATTTAGTGATAAAAACTATGATATAATGAAATTGTCGTAGCTTACTGCAGGTTAGTGAAGAATGAACAACGTCAAGTCGTATATTGAAACGAGTAAAAAATATGACAATATATTCCATCTCGCTTTTACCAGTTAACATTTTATACTGTTAAGTCATATGTCATGTTAAAATGGTTTCCAATATCATTAATTAAGTTGTCTTCATATATAAACCTTATTAAAAAAAATTTATAGCTACCCATTTAACCACTTCATATAAAAAATGATATAATTAATTTCAGGGTTATGCGAAACGTCAATTTATCACTTTAAAATATTCATTTCTCCTTAAAATTCATTATTTCCCTTTTTAAATTTATTGCACAGGGTTGTGTTTGTAGACTTATTTTATTTTTTCTATATCACGAAAAAAGTCTCCGACCGTGATATAAAAGTATGACAAAGCACCACAAAATGACCACCCAGTTCTCTAACAATGAAACTTTAGGTAACCAAATCGACTTCTATTTTATAAACGAATATGTCAAAGCTTATACATATATTATAGATAAGTTAGGCTATAGGACTATAGGACAGTTTAACTACTAGCACAGCGCCTAGCCGTTGTAAGAAAAATGTAGTCAAAATTATTTAAAACCTGTGGTTGACCATCTTTTTCTAAAAATGATCTTGATAAACAGCCGAACCGCAAATTTAAGTATTGGAGCCGGCGTTCCGGCGTCAAAAAAGAAATCCCACTTTAATTTTTATATATTATGAATTTTTCTCATTTTAATAAGTTTGACTTAAAATTTATATTGAAATAAAATTACTCATTGTTGTTGTGAAATATAGCAGTAAAGTTTTACAGTATGTAATATATATATATATATATATATATATATATATATATATATATATATATATATATATATATATATATTTATATATATATATATATATATATATATATATATATATATATATATATATATATATATATAAATATATATATATATATATATATATATATATATATATATATATATATATATATATATATATATATATACAAATATATATATATATATATATATATATATATATATATATATATATATATATATATATATATATATTATATTATATTATATATATATTATATATATTCCGGGTGTTTCTTTTAAACTGAGACGATCAAATATCTCGAAAAATAGCCACTCTACGGAAAAATGTTCATAATCAAAATTTAATCATACCGCAGGGGAAATACATAAGTGCAAAAAAATAGTCCCTCACCCCCCGCTTTGTTGGTAGGCGGGGGTATCTTTTAAACTAAGATAGGAAGCCATATTTTTTATTGCAGATACGGATTCTACGACTAAAAGTTCGTATGATTTCAATGAAATATTTTGTTCGGTTCATGATAGATGGCGTTGTAATCGACGAAATTCAATTTTTTAGAACACACGCATTCGATTCTGCAATACGTTTGAAATAAAATTCGTCATCAAAACAATTTATTCACTTTTGTAAATCACATTACTGTGATTACACGTTTAACTGTGGCAGAGAAAATTGAAATGGTTCTGGTTTATGGAGAAGTTGGCAGAAATCTTGAAAATGCTGTTGCTATTTACGCTCAACGTTTTGCGGATAGGTTTCGTTCACGTGCTTCATTTGGCCGTACTATCAAACAATTTATTACTGATGGAAATGTTCAACCGAAAAAGAGGACCCGTAGAGAAACAGTCACTGGAGAAAATAATGAAATTGCTGTATTGGTAGCAGTGGATCATAACCCTCACCAGTGTTTGGAGAATTTTAAAACGGCACAAGTTTTTGAATCATGTGTCTTTACACCAAGATCTTCATGGCGCTGAATTTAAAAAACGGGTAACTTTTTGTCAATGGGCACGCGAACAAATACAACAAAACCCCAATTTTTTTTCGTTGCGTAATATTCTCTGACGAATCGTCTTTTACAAACCATGGAACGGTAAACCGACATAACATGCATTATTGGAGTGTTACAACACTGGCTTCGTCAAGTTGAACATCAGCGGACTTGGACTATCAACGTGTGGTGTGCAATTGGTAACAAACTCATAGGCCTCCACATTATTGAAGGCAACTTGAATAGTCAAATATACCGAAACTTTTTGGAAAATGAACTGCCAAAATTACTTGAAAATTTGAGCTTAGAAGTGAGACGGAACATGTGGTTTCAACATGATGGTTGTCCTTCTCACTATTCGGTGGTCGCACGTCAAATACTTGATCGTGATTTCAATGGTCGCTGGATCGGTAGAGCTGCTCCGATAAATTGGCACGCCAGATCTTACTGCGCCAGATTTCTGTTTGTGGGGCTATCTCAAAGACAAAGATTACACACAAGAACCAACAACACGTGAGAAGATGATTGAGCGAATCAGAAATGCGTGTGCTGAAATTCAACCAAACACACTTCTCAGATATGATTAAAATCATTTGAAATGCGTATTAATAAGTGCATTGAAGTCGCAGGCCATCATTTTGAACACTTATTTTAAGCTAAAATTATTTTATTCCCCTGCCATTTACATTAATAAATTGTTTTGATGACGAATTTCGAGTATTTCCAATGAAAACTTGATGTTTTTTTATTTCAAACGTATTTCAGAATCGAATGCGTGTGTTCTAAGAAGAAATTGAAAATATTGAATTTCGTCGATTACAACGCCATCTATCATGAACCGAACACAATATTTCATTCAAATCATACGTACTTTTAGTCGTAGAATCTGTGGGATTGAAAACAGTTCGGGAATCAAAAGCAACAAATCGATAAAACTGCTCAAACTTTATTTTTACGAGAACTTAGTCTTTTTGAAACGGTTTAATCAGTTTTATCAACTCCAAGATTGTAGAACAATAATAAAAGCAATGCAAGCTTAAAAATTTATGTGAATAGTGATAAATGAAAACTGTAGTTAAGCTGAAAAAAATTTCATGAGGCCTCCATTCGTAAACTCTTACGCAAAACGTCTTTCATAATTCAAAGATTTAACCAGAATGTTTGGTTCTGTTGTTACATGATCACAGTAACAACGGTACAGCTAGTAAAATTAACAATTAGAAGAACTTTCCAACTCTATTTGTTGAAGTATAGGCTATAAGTATAGGATATTGGTATCAGTGAGTTAAAATTTCTAGCGACTAGAAAGGTATTCTAATCAACCTAAAGGTTAGATACTTTAGCCTTGTTACCGTGTTTGCTATATAGTGTGTTATTAATTGCAATATATAGTATTTATATGTATATATATATATATATATATATATATATATATATATATATATATATATATATATATATATATATATATATATATATATATATATATATATACACACATATATATATATATATATATAATATTCTTTAATTCGTCCTTCATTTATCACCCTTACGAGGACAGTAAAATTTTGTCTTAAATTTCGTTAAACTACTTTTATAATAATACGACACAAGATAATTTTTAAGAGTCACTCATATAAATAGTCCTCTTAATCTAGTTTTTGATCAAAATTAAATTCAAAAATATCTTATATCAAAAGAATGCAAACTATAAATAAAATCTTTGAAAAACAAAAAATGTCAAAAACTAACCAATTATCAAAACAACTCGATCTTAAATATCAAAATAATTACTTAAATAAAAACAATCTTGTTTCGTTTTATATATGCTTCAGTGAAAGTTTTGAGCATTTCACAGGTAATGGTTAAGAAAAGATTTTTACTGACACTTTAATACCATGCGCTAGATAAAACAGAAACATAGGGAATCAGCATTACCACACTATAACCAAGATACTAATCAACAATTAATACAAAAAGTATTCCGATGTTGTTGACAACACATTATAATATTCAACAGACCTGAACATTTGAGCTTAACCATCTTGTGAGCTTGAATCGCAACTGAACCGTTATTGTTCGAAAATATAATTAAAACAATAAATTGTACGTATACAATTATAATTATTAATCTTTGATATTTAATGTCATACATACTTTCATTTTGAAATGGTTATTCTATTTCATCTCAATAATAATTTTTAAAGAAACACTGTGCTGCAAAAAAACGAAAATAAATAATTTACTCGTACCTCTCATTTATGTTGCCATTTATGGAATCATAAATTTTTTCATCAGTTTTCTTTAACTTCTTCTTAGATTGTGTGTGCTCGTTACGAGTAAAGACATGAAAATAAATACTTTACAATTTTGATTACGTGAAAAAGTATACGATCTCTTCGGTGTCGAATAGTGTCAGTACTAACCAAGACATAACATCCAGTTGAATAGTTACGAGAAACCAAAAATCAATATATTTTGAACATATATAGTAAAGTTGTCATTTCTTAGATCATAAAGGTCAAATGATTATAAAATATGATGACTGAAAGACGAGAGCAGAACTATGAACTTAAAAAGAAAACTTTTATATTTATTTACAATTACTTACATTTAATGAACTGACGATCAATCCATCTGATTCAAAATACAACAGCTAGATGCTGCATTAAAAAAATACTTATTGCAGAAAAACTAGATAACCGGATTTTACAAAGTTTCTTTTTATGGCACATTCTTATCGTGTTGTATATATATTTATATTAAATGAACTTAACACAAAAACCAAAATAGAGATCAAGTGTGATCTTAAAAAAAACTGACTCGTATATATAAACTGGTTCACGTTTCCTGTGTTACCTTCTTTAGTGTGGCGATCGATTAGGTAATTTCAATTTGTATACATTATAAATTAAAGTGAACATTAAAACATTTTTCATGATCATATTTAGATAAAAGCCGTGCTATATATAAATTATGTATACACTTCACTTTTATAGGTCAGAAAGATACATTCTTATATATATGATCGATCATTAATTACAGAAAAAATAAATAATTTTTAATGTGTAATCAATTTGTGTGTGTATATAAATTAGTGATCGTGATTTGATTGTTTTTTGTTTATTAAATTGGAGCATACATTGTTTATTATTACATATGCGATTAAATCTTCAACATAACAAAAAATTGTTAAATTTTAAAAATGCAAAAACATAAATAAATAAATATTTTTATAATATTGCGATGGTCTAGTGACTAAGCACTGTTTTATTGGCACTAAATTGTATTTTTATTTATGTTTGTATAACGAAAACCTAACATATGTTTCTTATATATATATATATATAATAACTTCTCAAAAGAACATAATAAAGAATGATTGTTGCGTCTCGCACAGGTAAACGACCTACAATCAAATTTTAAACGGCACCGATTTTTGCAAACAAAATTAATAGAAATCAATGGAGTAATTAAATTTTGCCGTGGCGTAATGCCAATTTACTAACCAAATTAGGTGCTCGTGATCACAAAACTGATTGATTGAGTCAAATATCACCATGTTAGGGGTATAGAGCAAAAATACCAAACCATATTAAGAATACAAAAAATTATTCATATATTTTGCAATTATATATTTCAATTGCAAATTTATTTCTAAATGAATTTATTAATAAAAATTTTTTTATTACTATTGTCACTATTATGTAATATGTAGAACACAATATGGCATATAGTATTAATCAGACGAAGGTAATAAAAATAAAACGTATACTATACTACGTCCTATTAACACTATATGAGTTTTTCGACTACTGTGGTTATATTATTTCAAATTGGGGACCCGAATTAAAAAAGGCTGACTTAAAAAAAGTGTTTTTTTTGGACTTAAAATGAGTGTTTTTATTTCATTTTAAAAATGACATAAAATCTGTATGAAAATGAAATAAAAAAAGCTGACTTTATAAATGCATATCATAAGTCATTTTGAAATTGAATTAATAATGGTGTTTAAAACTGACATAAAATGTGCATTTCTTAATTCATTTTGAATATTCATTAAGATATGTATTTATAACTGAACCAAAATGTTCCTTTTTCATATTGAAAATGAATTAAAATTCATTAATGAAAGCATTACTTGAAAATTTCGAATGGCTTTAATTTTCTAAAAATTTGCAATTGTCTTTTGCAAATTTTCATTAATGAAAACACATGTATTTATTTTCAACCTCTTATAATTTAAGAGAAACAAAACATTTTAAAATAAGATTAGTGTTCCAGAAATTTGCAGTTTATTGTGAATTAAAATATGCATTTTTTAATTCATTTTGGAAATGATTTAAAATATCTATTTATAAAATGACAAAACAAATGCATTTTTTATGTCATTTTGAAAATGAATTAAGATTAGTGTTTCTAAAATGACATAAAATATGCCTTTTTTATGTCATTTTTAAATTAAATTTGTTTTTGTAAAATACCTTTTTTAATTCACAAAATTTACTAAAAAAATGAATTAAAAAAAGTCCCATTTTTCCATATAAAAACACTTTTTTTAAGTCAGCCTTTTTAAATTCAGCCTTTTTTAATTCAAGGAGCCTTTCAAATTGCTAACATAAATAGAAATTCGCCTAAATGACAATTGGATTTTCTTTGTGAGACATCTGAAAATTCGTTGATTAATTCTTGGTATGATATTACCATGATATTAGTATACTTTATGTGGAGTAGCTTAGAGCGGAATTAACAATGTTGTTTTGTTGGATTCCTGCTACCGCACACTTAGACCTGCGATGCTCCGTTGTGATACCACTTTATGTACGGCTATAGGTCCACTTTAACCATGTAGAACCATGGCGCATTGGCATGACGCAGTACTGACATGGAAGATGGGTTGGCCCATGGATTCTAAACTCGACAGTGGATCCAGATGTGTTCATTCACTCTCGTTTTGCATCTTGCCCTGGATCAAGAATCGAGATTCGCACCCGGTTCAACTGCCGCAGCTTTAACCACTGCGCCACCTGGGCGGTTAATTAACAATGTTAAAGATTAACCAAATTTTGAAGACGAACAGATCTGACCTTGCATAATAAATATTGTATGCAAGCTAGCACAAAAATCCATCCGGGAAAAATGTGTCTTTGCTTATTTTGCTATAAATTTCGAACTGGCACTAGAACATTGAGCAATATCGCATATGGAAGTATTCACAAAAAACACTTTTCTTTACAAAAACAAACAGTTTTCAGTTTACGTACAAAGACATAAAGATGATTTACTTCATTAAATAAAAATAAAAATAAAAATTTCAGAATAAAACACATAGATTTGAAGCATGTGAAGTTATCCCAGTATTTCATTTCAGATATTCTAGCAAATATAACAGAACCATCAGGTGGACAGAATTGGTACAATCGAACTGCGATAAAAAGGTTCCATATAAAATTCTATAATTTGATACATTTCAATACCTGGCTCATTAGAACTTATTGGACCGGAAATGATTCTAAATGTTTCAAGTTGGTCATGCATCAATAATTATAAATAGTAGAAAATACATAAAAACTAAAAAAAACTGGGATGAGGTGATAAAGATGTTTTTTTGTTATTATTTATGTCGCGAATTTCGGATAGAACGAAAAAAGTGGGATGAAATAGAAATTGTTGTCTGATGCAACTTTTTTATTTTTTCTGGGATTTAATACTGGGATAACTTCACATGCTTGTAGATTTGTTGAAATTACATGGTTTGAACTAGAACTCTAAGCCACAAGATTTTTGTCTACTGCAATAAGAGCCCTCTATCCTACTCGCATCGTAAAATATATGGTTTAAATTTCTGGCAGTTCAACCCATCATTTAACATGGACGCTGAACATTTAACTAGGACGCTGTGTTCTGAGAGATTAGGTGCCTTTCCGGCACAAACTTATGTAATTGTTTTTAATAAGTGTGTTTTTACCAAGAGCGTACTTCGGATTTTTCCGTAGCTTTTCTTTTTGGTAGGGTAATTAGTAGATCAGAAGAAGTACCAATTAGGTACTTGACGTTTTCTTGGATAGAGATCTTTTTTGTAAATATCATCTCGAGTGATAATTTAAATGTGCTGTGTAATGTCATATTATAGCAATGTAGAAAATGAAAAATACTGAGCTTTAAACCAAAACATTTTATTTGTTATGAGTAAAGTGCAGGTGCCATAATGATTTTAGCCTATCCTTCTATTGTGTGATGGCCAGTCAGTGCTTAGAATAAAGTTGAAGCTATGCCTGGACTCCTTTGCTTACCATAAAGTTCATTCTGTGTTTTTCTTTATTATACCTTTATTTTAGATTACACATGCTCTTCTTTCGAGGGACGGAATTATTTCTCTAATGTCCTTGTTAAATAATCCACCTCCTACACTCACTTAAACATCATAAAAACACAATGTTTATATTGATACCTGTTGGTTTATGTGCTTCGCAATTTATTCACTTTAAAAGATTTGAAATTTGATTTCGTAAGATTAGAATAAATAACCAATCTATTTTAAGTCTTTATATATTCGGAACATGGAATTGATTAAATTAAAACTGATGAAAGTTTATAAACTAGTGATGTTTCGTTATTGAAATTGAATCTTTAATAATGGATGTCCATTATCTTGCTCATAAGATATAAGGGCTATATCTACTGAATGGTTTGTATTTGGAATAGATACCTGAACTCATAATTGTTTGTGCAGTAGAAGGAACTCATTCAAATCGATGAAACCGTAGTTTGGTTCCTGAGGTTACAGATTTATCTTAAACAGCAAAACCATCTATATGACGTATGTAAGTTAGTTTAGCGGAAATTATTTTAGTATGTAGAGATATAACATATTAAAACTATTTCAAGGTTCTGCTAGGCATAGACATATGGATAATAACACATTTTCTAATTTTTTCTCTATATAGTGCGCGCATTGACCTATTTTTGACCACTAACATTGTAATTTGTTTGTTTTAAGAAAACAGAGTTACTGATTCGATTAAGTCATCTGTTATTTTGTATTTAAGTAAGAGTAATAAAACAAAAATAGAACAAAAATTGATTATGTCATATGTACACGAGGTGTCCAGAGGGCCATACTAACTAGTATATAGTATTTACATTAAAAATATTATTTTTGCTACTATATAGTATATATGGATACATAATATATTAGATCATTCACTTAAATATAAACGAATAATTGTAGAATAAATATTACTCCCACATACCCACAATACAATAAATATCATCTATTGTATGTGATTTTAGTATTTCATGTGCGATTTATGACACAGCCGCTTTCGTCGAATTCGTATATTTAATAAATAGCCAACACAGTTTTTGGACCGGATTGGATAATTGGATAAACATAAATCACATCCGTTGAATTTTTATTTTAATAAATTTACAATCGCGTATCGCATTTGACCATAACCTTAAGAACAATGCAAGTTTTAAAAAAAACTGTCTGGTACTCGTATATACATATATCGAGATAAAAAGAATTTGTTTTGCGTGGTCGAATTCTCGTCATATTTGTTATTATTTAATTTTCTATTTAAGATGAAATTTATAATCATATATTATATGTTATAACTGATGCCCACCATTTCGTCGCGTAATTTTATTTTGAATTGGTTTTTAAAAGGTGTACAGTGGATTGGCTAAATGTCTTATGTGTGTTTTTGAAAGAAATATTATTATAAGATGCACTTGCATTAGGAATTTTTCTTATATCATTATAAATTAATTGTTTTTTAGAATTTGGATATAAGGCTAGCGAAGATTAAAAATATCTGCCAGATAATATAACAAACCAATTAATTAGTCGAGCATTGATGTTATATTAAGCAAAGCTCTAAATATCTTAATTTTACAAAAAATTGCAAGTTTTTTAAATTAGTGTTCCGTTCCTTCTTTCTGGCTCATATTTACTGTGTTCCAATGGAAATCATTTACTACTCACAAGTACTTGAGAGTAGATAGTTTAAGGAACGCAAATTGATATGACAGCAGTAAAACATAAGCTAAAATATGTTTGTGTTGTTTTATAATTTGATGGGGATAGCTGTCAATTTGTCAAAAATGACAATAGAATTATAAACAATAATTAAATAAAAATAAAAAAATGACTAAAGATTGTAGTTATAACGAAGGACATGCTTTAAAATTATAATTATCATCCATTTTGACGAATAAATTTTTTTATTTGTTATTTTAATGAAAAATTATATTTTGACAAGCTGAAATATAAACATAAAATGACAGTTCAACATAACCTAGTGATTCGTAAATCCATCTGTTAGATTTTTTTTTAAACTAAATACTCTAGCGTTAATTTTATGCGTAACTACTTTTATCTTATACACCACCTTTTGACTATGAGTAGATGTCAGTAGATACAAGTACTTGTAAGTTGTTTACTCATGCCATTGGAACACGACTATTAATAATAGTACTTCACTATTTGTTTATCTACACAACTGAGGGGAATGTATTTAAGCTAGGAAATTTTATTAGCTACTGAAAATACAACGCAAAGTATTGTCTCTATATGATCAATCCTCATATGGTTTTTATACGAGATTCGAATTTAAATCGATTCGCTTAAGTAATGTTTACCTTTAAATTACATTCTTTATTTATTCAAATGATACAAATGCTTCCAATATGAACCAGAAACATGCACCGAAGAAATGTAGTGTCATAAAAATAAAACAAATGATGTTGGGAAATTTGTATAATATGATAATTTGTTCATTCATTAAACCCATTTCTGTGGGTTTAATGAATGAAAGACATATAGAGACTTTTCTAAATAAATCTAAACTCGTAGAATTGGCTTAAACCTGGTTTACATTCAATGACTTTTGCGAATTTGTACAGAGACAATTTAATTGCGCAATCTCATTTCATTTGTCTGCATCTACAAAAGTCGTTGAAAATAAACTACGAATTATTCTATTTTGAGAGTATTACATAATTTCCATATACATAATTTTCAAGCTTCCTTCGCATACAATACATTCAATTACGTTATAGCTTCCTATGTTCAAATAAGGCAGTTTTTAACTTCCTATCTTCTATGAAACTCTTCAATCTAACGTATTTTCCAGACTTTCGTTGTCAGAAACATGACTTCTTTTAAATGAAATTTTTACAAATCTAGCTAAACTGCAAATGTGAACACAATTATCTATGGACAGATATTTTAAACAAATAATTAAAGCGTATCACAAATAATTAAAGATAGTCGATTCATATATTTAAGGCGTACTATTATTTAAGAGGTTTACTTTTAAACTAATTATCAATAAAATCATATATGGGAGTTGTATATATGTAACGCGTGATGTCCTTATGATTTGATTCGGGTTCGATCTGATGACGACGTCATCGAATGACCATTTGATCGAAAAGATCAATTCCATCTTATCAGGCATATGCTACTAGTCTTTATGTATGGTAACTGTGCGATTCGTTTATGTAAGTTTTCAATCGTGAATAACGAGATAGTCTACTCAAAATTTATTAATTATTTGATCGTGGCGTGAATATAATTGTATCTGTACGAATTATATTACTTACTATAAATGAATGAGAACATTACTTCCCCCGAACGTGAATTTCATTCCGTTTGATTATGATGATGTATATATTTTTCCTAACAAAGGTGACTGATTTCACCCGCTTAGTGATTATTATTACATTCTGAAACAAACCTGAACTTGTATGCTGTATTTATGGGTGTCCACATTTTTCCACCTTAGTGGAGTTTGAGCTTTGTTACTGCATGAAACGAAGGTCTTAGATATATATAAACCTTATAAGCGCGAACCCGACTACCGCTATTAAGAGAAGGCAAACAACTCCATAGTGAGAAGTTATTTTTGTCGTGTAAAGTTAGGCAGGAGATAGTATTGAATAGTCAGAAGGTATTGAAATGTAATGTAAATGCCCTAAACAGATCTAAGGTTACCAATGTAACGCTTAATGATTTTTGACTTGAGTTGCTGCTTGTATATTGTAAGTCGCTAGGCCGGATTCGATCTGATGATGACGTCATTTAAATAACGCAGGATTGAAAAGAACAATACAACTCCTCAAGCATATGCTACAGGACTGAATATATGTATGTACGTGTAGTGTTGAATATTGTTGAGACAGTGCTGGCGAATTACAAGATACTTTACACGAAATTTCGGTTTATTAATTATTTGATTGTCGCGCGCAACTATACCAATTATATTATTTGGTAACTTACTAAATTATATATTACTATGGTTGGTTGATATATATTTTAGCTCTTATCATTTAACTAGAAAAGAGGACAGATTTATATGTCGAAAGCTTAAGACCTGGTCATATCTATGCACACCTCACCGTCCTTCGGGATGACCACTACTACTTTTTCCTTTTGGCCCTGATATTTTATACGACTTAAAAATGGACCATTACATCAAATTCTATCTTAAGTCACCACCTTGGTTTCCAGGTTCCAATCGCTGCAAACTGAAAGCCATTTGAGAAATGAAAGCCATCCAGCGTAGTGATATTATATTTCCACATGAGAAAAAAGTTAATATAGGGATGATCACTACGATTTATCTCATCCAAGATCCTCCAGTTTAAGAATATTCTATTTAGAGTCCATGAGAAAAGATTAGTGTCAAATACTTCCTTGATAATGTCAGAAAAGTTAATCTATTTCATACATGAATTAAGATGACGGGTGCGCTGGACATTAATCTCGTAAATCTACAGTTAAGGAATCAAGTTTCATACGAGTGAGGAGGACATTTGAATACTACATTATTTGTGTGAATTATTCATTCCAATAGTAATAACTGCTCCGGAACCCTCTTTAGTTCTTTTCCCTCGAGTCACGTTTATAGTGATTCTTTTCAAAGCGAGAAAGGGTTTGAACCTTACGGTTTCTTGCTTAGATACAGATGACTTGCTCGGGCCAAGATGTAGAAATAGAACATATTTGTCAGTTGTTATTCCAGGATTTTGGTTCTCTTTAAAATTCAGAATGCTGTTTAAAAAATTACAGAATTTGACTGTAGGATTTTTGATTCAATGGAAAAGATTTTGGACATTTTAAAAACCAATTAAACTATAGGTTACTTGTTGTATCGATCAGTTCGATCTATACAAAAAACAAACTAACCAGTGTTGATAATTCGGAAGAGACTTCATTCCTTCAAATGAATCACGACAAATAAATTTTATAAAATGCGTAGCATGCATAATACAGAATCTTGCATTGATTTCTAGAGCTTGTAAAATATCGAAAATTAAGATTAATCGTGGTGCTTGTATTGCAGCGAGAAGTGATCAGTAATCAGTATAAAATTTTATCTTAAATTGAAAAAAAATTGAATGCACTGCCAAGTTGATAATTACTGCGGTTCATTCGTCCACTGTAAATTTTTAATCTTTTGTTTATAATTTTTTGTTTGTTTTGTTGTTGTTTCATTGAAAAAAAGTGAAATTAAAGTCACGTGTATATTATGCAAATTAGATTTAGTAATAATTACAATAATTTTATTTGTGTATAGATCACATCATTGGAGAAAAATTTATTCACACACGCGTAACAACATTTCACAACAAAATGATAATTTTCGCAAAAAATTAAGAAAAATATATTTTGAAATTAGAAGTACGCCACACTAAGCGCCATGTCTGCTAAGTTTTTCGTTCACACTTGCTCTCAAATTTTAAATAGCCTAATGTTAATAAATTTTTTGTTTTGTATTTTTTTTTTCTGGAATTTGTAATAGCAACCATATTGCAAAAAATTAAGAAAATTAAAACATTCCTCTTCTTTTAAAGAAAGCACACGTACATATAAATACAAACGCACACATAGTTTAAAGTTAATTTTAGAAGATCGCGTAATTTATCGTCATATTTTAATTTTATGATTATTTGGTGGATATGACAGGGTTGTATTGTATAGAGATTAGATAAACATTTGTTGAGATAAATAAGTTTTTGCTTCATGCTGTATAGATAAAGATACAAGAAAACCACTGTACATAACATATATTTAACGTTTATATATGAACATTATGAAATCGGAAAAACATTTTGATTGCTATAGACCAGATGTGAAACATGTTTTTTGTGCTCCGGCCAATATCTAGATTTACTTGACTTCATTTGTGCACTAAATTTAGAATCATGTATATTATAATACATAATGGATATGTACATATAATATGTATATGAAAATGGAAAAATTAGAAATTTTGTTGTATATTAGACTCAAAAAAAAAACTAAATTTAGAGTTTTCAAAATAGAAAGACCGGCCATTTCGGATGAAAAATATCGGAATTTTCAATACACATATATTCTATCAACGTTAATATGTCTTTCTATATTCATTAGTCATATACATAATACTTAAAAATAAAATATGTTTTATGCTAACGACCCGCAGTTCTTAAAACGTTTTAGGAATAATAATAATACTTTTAAAAACCACGTAGCTGTCAACGGCACAACATATACATATATATTTTATATATTTCTGGCGCTAAATCGTTCATCAACATGTTAAATTACACTATCAATATCCGTCTACACCAAAAGGGTTTTATTATATTGGTTTCCGCGCGCGATTTTAAATTACCATGCGAAGGGAAGTTAATAAAATATTAATTAATATTTGTTTTGTTTAATGTTATGTGTAGCTTGCAAATGAGGTCATAGTCGCATGTTCTGTTAAAACAGTCTTGATTGTCTTGAGATGGGTTTTTATCTTAACATATATTGTTATAGTACCATTGTGTGAATCAGACTGTGGTATTTACAACTTATAAAAAATATAATATTGTGGTGAGAAAAGAAATGTAAGAAAACAAATTATAAAATTGTCTTAATTATGATTAAATGTGCGGTAATTGTTGTTTTACCGTGACGAGTATTATAAATAAAAAGGCGTTAGATTGAAGATTAAATTGTATATTTGTATGCAGTGTTTGGTGTGTGGGTGTAATGGAGGCATTTTAAATATTACTATAATGATTAATGAATTAGATCTTGTTCGAAATGAATCTTAAATATATTCAACATAATATATAAAGGTACAGTGTTTTATCGGTGGCAGTAACTTTACAAGAGATGAACATTTCTGTCATTTACTATGATTTTGGATCCGTATATTTGATAATTTTTCAAAATATTTTTAATTGGTGTATCTCAAAAAATTATACAAATAGCATCTTAGCATCGAGGTTACCATAACTAAGATAGCTCGAACAACTTTTTATAAACAAGTTTGTCAAGGTTCATCTAAAAATTCATATTAATATTAAGGTTTTGCAATTTAAAGTTTAATTAAGCCCAAAGTGTTTTAAAGAAAATAGAAAGACATTAAATAAGTTATATACCACCTGTGGTTGGGGGCATTCGTGTTTCGTAAATATTACGAACGAAACATGAGACCCATGGAATACCACCACAGTATCCAGAGCTTGTCGTAGGAGGCGACTTAATCTGGTTGGATCACTGGGCTGACGACCCGCATCCGTAAAAAGTCAGACCTGTTAAAAATGTCAACAACCAAAAAAAAAATCGGAAAACAGTCACAATGCTGTGTTAGTTGAGAACAGAATATCGAGAACTTTTGCAATCACTACTGGTGTTCGGCAAGCAGATACCCCGATACTTTTTAATCTCATGTTGGAATACAATCTTCGTAAAAGTGAAACACTTCAGGACAATATGTTATTCCGACAATCCAATCAACTTCTTGCATATGCAGATGATATCTGTGTGATTGGATTAAATGGCAACGGAGTGAAAGAGAGACTGGATCCACTGAAACTGTGTTCAGCTTCCGTTGGTCTCAAAATCAATGAGTCCAAAACAAAATATATTATCTCTGGTTTTAGAGACCAAGACGCAACTGATTTCAGTAGTGGTAACCACACGTTTGAAGGAGTGATGAGATTCAAGTATCTTGGATCTCTCATTACTCACGATAATAGTGTGGGAGAGGATATCAAGTTTCGGCTTGCTGCTGGCAATCAGGCTTTATATCCTCTACGTCCACTTCTGAAATCAAAATATCTTGGAAATACGGATAAGCTGAAATTGTACAGAGTGTTGATCAGACCCGTTGTCCTGTATGGATGTGAGAGTTGGATCTTGACGGATGAGTACAAAAGATGGCTTCTAACATTCGAGAGAAGAATCATGCGTGTGATTTATGGCCCAAAACGCGACGTTGATGGCACATACCGAGTTCGTTTTAACCACGAAATCAGGAATTAAATGCAAATTCCTGATATCGTGAATGAAATCAAAGGACAGCGAGTTCGCTGGCTGATCCGAACCGAATGATACAGCGATGGCTCAATGGCGTAGAGAGCAATCTGGCATCTTCAGGTTGCTTGCAACAATATGAAGAGCTGGCTCGTGATCGAAACCGATGGAGTCAGATTGTTGACACGGTACGGGCCAATAATGGCCTGTAAAAGCCATCAAAAAAAAATATGCCACCTGTATGGGATGTTGCTATTGATTAAAACGTCCTTGCAAGCATTAGTGGTTTGTGGATGGTATGCATAATATTTATTTTGGCGAAACACTACCAATAATAGTCCAGCGTACTTAAATTGCAGGTAACATCTTTATTTCGACTGATAATGCGATTTTCGAAGACAACTTGCTGACAAAAATTGGATTCTAGAAAATTCAATCAGATATAAAAATGAGCTCATAGTTGTTTTATTGTCTATCTGGTATTTATACAATCCATTTAATTATACATAATGTAATATTTTATAATCCTTTTAAATAAGCCTCTAGACATATTAAACCGAACATGGCCACAAACTTGAACAACAATCTGATAAACCAATGTTCAACCCATGGAATAAATCGATCACAAAGCCTCAGTACCTGCAGAGTGATCGCATGAGGCACGTATTAAATGCTAGGACAGAAGTTCTGAACAATCAATTTGGCCTTTTAAAATGTTATGCACGAGAACTGCGCATAGTATTACTCTAAGGACAGACACTGGTCTAATATCTAATAACGGCCTAAGTACGGCACTAACACATACTTTTGAGTGTTTACTTGTTGAGCAAATCGGCTAAAGACAAACAACAGGAATTGCTTTCGAATTAATTCTATGCGGCTAAGGAAATTGTTAAAGTATGAAAATCTTTGGAGAAACGGATTAATAACTCTTGAATTAATAACATTGAATTAGCCTTCTTGATACATCCGTCGTAAGCGATACATTTCAAAAGAAGGGACTGATTCAATCGTGACTGCTTTTAAAAATACGTTTATATCAAAACCATTAGAAAAGTTCATAACTTCACTTTCAAAATATTTTTGTCATCGTTTATCAGAATGTCAATGTTCTAAGCACCGCTTGACATCATCTATTTTTATATATGTAATAAATCACCGCCAGAAAAATCATTTATATCTCTAAATATGTTATTTAAAAGAACTTTTTGAGTTCTATACGTCAAAATGTTTCTCTCCAAGAAGGACGCCATCACATTTTCTTATATTGCTGTAAACTATGTCAATGCGGTACACTATAACAGTGAAAAAATTGAGACAACATTTGCGATGTTATTCCTCATCAATTCCGCTTCGAACTTGATATATGAATTATACAAGAAGCGATTTAAAAGTTTAAATTGAGATGTTCGAGGACTAAATATTTATAATTAACGACGGATGAACTACTTCTATAACTTTTAATAGTTATAAAAAACTTTTAATATCATTCAGAAACATATTTAAACCGCCATAGTCTTTCTTTATATTCATTTATATTCATGATAACACAATTTTCAAAAAATAATTCGATCCTCAGTGGTGTATGAAGAAAACTCAAAGAACGCCCAAGATATTCACAAGCAAGATTGAACCATGTCATTTACTGGTATAAACTATATCGAGGATGTTGCTGCTCTGGTTTTCGGTGTTATTAATTTGCCTTAATTTGAGTAAACAGATTGAGTCCATTACTATGGGTCTGAAGCTGAATTATCGTTGAACGGGGTAGATCATCATCAACAGTAACCTATTTTACTTTCGACATAGGTTGAAATCTTCAAAAATAATCACATAATCGAAATCAGCTGTTACAGGTTAAGGAAACATACAGGTAGCTTGCCATGTGAATCAGTTGAGAATCCGTATATAGAGTGTAAACACTAACTCTGTATATCAGATTACTATTGCAACAAATTTAACAGCCTCAGTCTCCAATTCTTTAGGTCAATAATATTCGCACGTTTATCTTTCTAGACAGCTAGTAGAAGATGCATAGCAGAAAAAATAATGCGTATTCTCGTTTCCATTGATAATATAATTTATTATTTTAATAAAAAAAAAAATACTACTACATTTAAAGTAGTTTTGGAGTGCAGAAACTATATGGTCTTGAGTGATCTACCACGCTTTTATTATGGGCAACCACGGCAAGTTTTATTTGATATGTAAATATTTTAATCACCTGTTTCAAACTAATTATTCAGTAAATTTTCTGCTACCCTGATTTTAATAGAATTTAATATGTGCACTCCATTCCATTCAAAAAAATTGCAGATAATTTTATTTACTTCTTAACAAAATGATGACAAAAAACCAAAAACTATGTACTGTCACGATGAACTATCACTCGTGCTCCAATTTTATATTTTCATTTTTTCAAACTATTATTTAGTATCAAGTAGTTTTTGAACTCGTGTTTTTCGTAAAATATATTATTTTTGACAGCTCTCAACTGTACTATCTTAAATAAATCTTTATTTCGAATTTGAAACAAAATATAATCAGTAATCTTAATATGAACTTTCATTTAAATATATGTATTCGACAAAATATATACACATGGTGTCTTTAAACCTAGAACAATAGATGGTACAAGTGACTTCTTATCCCAAAAATTAATAGAAAATACCTAAATAAATCATTTTATATTTCCTAACTCAAATGGAATTAGACATGTTCCAGGTTTTGCTATAAAATTAAATAATTTGATATACGATTTGAGAGGTAAGACTTAAAAATCATACAACGTTAAAGCATTTTAACTTCTCAAACATCACAAACAAAAGTTGTTCGAAATGTTCTGTATTTATCTAGATTACATTGTCTTAGTTCTCTACATAGGGCAGAGAGTGTTTTTGATCGCACCGTTGTTTATTAATAAGTATAATGTCTCTAAAACTAGTAAAAGTTTAAACAATAACCGACCGCCCAGGTGGCGCAGTAGTTAAAGCTGCAGCAGTTGGAGCGGGAGGTACCGGGTTCGAATCCCTATCCGGGGCAAGATGCAAAAAGGGATTTTTCACCATCGATCGTTTGGGTGGTGCGCGATCGGTGGTGTGAATGAACACATCTGGATGCCTTGTAGAGTTTAGAATCCATGGACCGTCCCATCGTCCATGTCAGTACTGGAGGCCAATCAACAAAAAAAAATGAAACGATAAACATTTTCAAATCACAAAGATTCAAAAAGCTTTTGAAAGCCACGATTTATTTTTTATCTCAGCAATGACGAGGTGAAATACCAGAATGACGGGTTTATGATTGACCACATTATGTATATATCACATTACTATCGGAAAAATAAAATATGAATAAAGCGATTTCATCGGCCTCTTTAGTATATTAGCCTTCCATCCTCGAATTAGCGTGGTTCGTAAGATGGAAAGGTGGATATAGGCAAACATTCATTTGCTTTTGATTCTCGAAACAACGATATGTAGAGATCAACGTTTCACGGATACCTAATTTTGGATGTCCACTTTAGATTTCATTTTTGAGGTAGTATTATTGTGTAAAGCCATCAGGTATCTGAAGTCTCATCGTTGCTGGAATAATTATAATTATATCAATACCACTATACTCGTATGCAAAAATATATTAGGTACGATCTTTTATTTAAAGACTTTATCCGATGGAATGTAAACTTATTTTTCAAAAAATAAAGAGTCTTAATAGGAAGACCTAAAATTTAGGCGAAGATCTTTGATTCGCATCTGTATGCCTGCAAACGTTAAACATGTTAAAAAAATTAAATCATTGGTTAGGTCGCCGGACGCCAGATTATGAATCAGCGCATAGAATGTGAAATTGCTAAAAAATAAAGCTGATAAGGATATCAATCCCGATATAAAAAGGACTCGATATTATTCAACCAAGATGCTGCATTAGATTTGCATGCCAAGACCTGGTATGAGATGGTGACCGAAGGAGCCTTCCATCTGTAGTAAACCATCTATTATTAGAAATTTTTTAAACACTGACAGACACATCACAACCTCCCAAATCATGTCACAGATTAACCCAATTTTTTTTTTACCAATTCCGAAATCAAAGCGTGAGAAATGATTATCACGATTTTACTTCATTTCTTATGAACATCAACACAACATAAAAAGCATTAAATAAAATGGGCTGAACGTTAACACTACCAGTAATGTATTGTACATACATAGTTATCTTATCATAATATGGGACATAATAAATTCAATTTGATTGTGATTGAAAATTCAACATTCCATATTCTTTTATTTAATACTTAAGTATATCTTTTATTAACTTAATCCATTTATATTTACAAATGGTAAATCTTTAAATGTATTTAAACACTATAACGTTATGGATCAATGTTGATAATTATATTATCACATGCTCACATGCCTGACATCATGTTACCCAAAAAAATTTTTTTTTTTCGTTTTTGAAACTCGATCTGAATTTGGATAAAAATTTAAAAATGTTTTTTTCCTCCGGATGATTTTTCATGTGGAATTTAGTTAAAAATAGAAAAATTTGGAAAATGATTTTTCTCAAAATTTTTCATTGTTTATTTTAAATTATTTTCGACCAAAAAATAATTGAAGTGAAAACTGAAAATAGATTTTACTTTTCATTCGATCGATAAAGTATTTAAAATTAATTGAAAATTCGGATTTATTGTACAGCACATGATGGATAGTACACGAATAAAATTTCAATCGACTTAAAGAGAAATGTTGTATATGCAAATAAAAAAAACCGCAACGCGGTTGCATCATAAATAATAAAGAACCAAAACACATTATGTGTTGAGTTTTGTTTACTTGTAAATATGTGTATATGCGCGATCGCGTACAGTTTATTGTATATATGAGCCACAATATAATTGTTGAATTCAACCCACCCAGAATTCCATTATGCCATTACAAAGTACTCATTGGAACATACAAAACAAAAATAATAACAATAACGAAACACAAACCCATGACATTGAATGCGTCGACTGTGATTTCATTCCGATCGTCATCGAAAACATGATCTTTTTTTTTTTTCAAAATGTGATCTTTTGATCTCGCGAGTAAAATACATAAAAATAAATAAAATTTATGATCATCAGTTTTTGAGGTTAAAAAATTTCATCTCAAAATTTATTTTCTCAAATCGTGATATTTAATTGGATCGCGTTTCGTGTTTGCGGCTACACAACATCGTAATATATGTAATTATTTTTTGATCGATAAATTATAAAATCGAATTGCCGCGCTTATCACCATCAAAAGGTTAACTACTTAATACATATCTATGTATAGATATACATATCTATGTATATATAGCAAAGTGAACCTAATGAGTACATACTTTCGTCGAGGCAACAAAACATAAATTTTTGTTATTTTGTATGTAATCACAACAAAATATATTCACGCGACCCTGAATATTCTATTTTGCTGGGCGTGATGTCATCATTTCTCAAAACAAAGTTTATACATTTTAATATATAAACAGCAAATTCTCTAAAATTAGAATACATAATACCATTACTAACATTGTTTTGGGTTGTTATGTACATATATAACCAAATAACCGATAATGACATTTTAAACTTTATATTTTATTTACAATTCTGTCAAAAAATATTATAGCATTAATTATATAATTTTATGCAAATATTGGTATAAACTATGAAGTGGTGTTTATATAGATGTCTGTACATGCGTGTAAATAAGATCGCGATGTGGGCCTGTGTGAGAAGCCGAGATTTTTAATTTAATCATTTAACTAAGGTCATTCAATTAAAGTATATATTTATATCATCAATTTACATTATGCCGCGAGATTGTACTCGTATTACAAAATTTATATAGAATATTTAAAATGACCACAAGTCACTGGATTTATTTATAGTTTGTTACCTGCAATAATGCAACAACCAGTTGAAATGATCCATTATTAATAACAATTGTACTAATGGTTGTTGTTTGTTCGGGTGAGTCCCTATTATCCGTGTTGCCATTCGAACGAGTATAAGCATCTAGCCCATTTTCGTAGCTCGGCAATCGGGTATCCATAATGGTAGTTTGTAAATGTTTTTAGATAATGGTTAAAAACGCGGCGAGGATTAGTTTTTTTTTATAACAAAACACAAATACAAAAACAAATAATCAACAAATAACTCCAGGTATTTTCTCACAACACAAAACTTTTTAAATTTCCATTTTAAACTTTTTTTTAATTAATTAAACCGGAAGTTTAATTATAAATCGACACAATTTGAACTTCACCACCAATAAATAATTTTATTTTTTTCTTCACACAAACGCAATTTATTAATTTAATTTGATATTTTAATTAAATTATTTATTATTTTGTTAATTTGTTTAATATTTTTTTTCGGACGTTCAGCACACACGTATTGCGCCAAAGAGACTGAATATTTATTGACTAGAATAATAAGAAATGATTTTTTTGTTTTTTTTTCTTCTTGATTTTACGATCGCGAAGAAAAGATCGCGTAAAACAGACTGAAAACAAAACTAAAAAATAAATTTAAAAATTTATTACTTCTTTCATGGTGATTCAGTTTTCTTACATATACGAGTATAAATATATATGCTCTGAGGTTTACAGTTGGGGAAATATGATTTGATACATTCACTTTACTCAATTTGGGGTGTCATGTTTACAAATTTGTGATATAAATACGACGCCTGATTACATGGGTTGATCCATCTTCCATGTCAGTGACCTCATAGATAGTAGGAAGCAATGTGCAAGGACTACATAAGTCGAGCATATAGCCGCCATAGAAAAATTAACCAGTGGATGTTGGAATATTTTGACGTTATATAATTTCAAAAAAAAAGTAAAATCGTACCGTCTTGCTCCTGTAGCAAATTCGACACAAAGTGTTATTTTTCGTCGAATCGTATCTTATTATGAATAGTTTAAAGGTTTTCGGTATTTCAATAATGGTCGTCTAGATCGGTATCGTGTGTGCACAATAGGAAGCCCTACCATGTCCATAAGTTTAAATAAGCATACTTCTAGAAGTACATCGCCGTTTACCTCTTCAAAATAGTTATATGTAATATTCACATTAGCAATCATTTTATACATTTTTGTAACGAGTCCTAGCTAAATCATAATGTATAAAAACGGACTAGTTGATCTTGCATATCTGACGGTCAAACACAATTATATATCTATTATCTTAAAGTTAAAGACTATCTTCAAATTTTAAGTATCATTTATCATTATTGAATTTTGATAGGTTATGTTAATGAACACATCTATGGATGTCACAACGACTTAAGAATGATCGATTTATGATATTATTCTTGGGTTGTACCATGTACATCGCTTATTAAACATTGTTAAGATAATTAATTATTACAAAGACTTGGTAAACGTAAAAGATACCAAACGGATTTTTCTTCATCCTCCGGTTAAATCGCTGATGTTGATGAATCTATGATCTCCTGAGAACTAAAACTAATGAACCTATCTTCCAAATAAGGATTAATATGTGGCTTGATCCAATTTGGAGATAAAGTCTACGATTCGTTGTTAGAATCGTAGACCATCTGCGTGTGAGTGAGTTTGGAAGTGCGTCGACTTTATGTGAAAAATAGAGTTTGCAATTATCTTTATTTTGCTAGTATTACCGCTAGAAAATATTTTCCTAGTTTTCCTACAAATATTTGATCGTTTGATAATAACTGATATCACCTTAAAAAATGGGACCTTATTACGATCGTTCTTCGGAATGAAAATATCCATGACCCCTTGTTTAAATGCATGATCAGTTTGACTTTTATCTCAGTACTATACAGTACTGTGCAAACAAATCCGGACAGTTCGAATTTCTTTAAAAACTAGATATTGCCTAGTGTTTTTACTATTGTTTAGATTCCAATTATAAGATTGCATTTTGTAATTCATTAGAACTCTGAAAGTATAAGTCGTTTAAGTTATGTTTATGGTGAAGAAAAAAGTTTGTTATCGCGTTATGAAACGAAGGGCTGTCTGTGCGTTAATTTGGTGATAGGATAGGACGTGGGAAATTATCAACTACCGATCTTTTGAAAAAATATAAGACTACGAGGAACACAGAGCGGTCTAAAGGGTCTGATCGCTAAAAACCATAACAGTGCAACATAAATTTTTGGTTCTTCGTTCCAAACGGAACCAATTAAAACTTCACCGAAATTGCAAGTTAATCTGGCTACAGCAACGGGTATTGAAATTTCCAGTTTAACTGTTCGGAAAAGGTATGAACACAAAGTTCAGGACACACCGCTCGCTGCAGAAAGCTTTTCTAAAGATATCTTCAAAAATTTGTCGGCTTCAAAAATCAGTCTGCATTCAACAAGTGCCTAATAAAACTGAGGGTGTAATGGTTTGGGGCTATTTAAGTAATGCTGGTGTTGGTCACTTGGCCTTGGTCGAAGCAGGGTAACCGGTAATGTGTACCTGGACCTTCTGGAAAGGCATTCGAAACCATCAGTTTTGGAGCTATTTAGTGAAGTTGAGGGCGTCATCTTTCAACAAGACAACGCGCCAGCCCATAGATCAATACAAGTGACTATGCACTTTTTTTCTTTATTTAAAACTTCTGTATAAATTCCAGGTAAAAAATAATAAACGACTTTGTTACATAACATTATATTTCTATTTGAACGTGAAAAAGTACTTGGTTGATAATTTTATATACACAATGAAATGGCCTCCTTATAGCCCAGATATGAACCCAATTGAAAATATTTGGGATATTATGAAGCATAAAGTCCATCAAAGTAGTCCAGAAACCATCCAGCAACTGAAGCACCAAATTCAAATCCCGCTGGTCAATTTTAATACTACTAGTGTCAAATGATAGCACATTTATATTTTTATCAGAAACCACCTTGAATAAAGTTTACTGCAAGCCAATCAATTAAATTTTTCAAAAATGCTTAATCAAAAGTGCATTGTGTTTGAAATCCAACGCAACGATCGGCTTTTGTTCCATTGCATATCAATTATTTTTAAATGCAGTACCACTAGTTCTTGTAAATGTACTCTAAAGCAAACACCTAACATAAAATCCATTGTAATATGGCACCCGTTCAAGAGCTGGAGGCGGTTAAAGTGGTCACATTGTATCAGGAATTAGTAAGAGTAGGAATTAATCAGTCTTCGGTTTCACGAATACTTAAGCGGTATCGTGAGACCTTAGAGTATAAAAGAAAGCCTGGACAAAGACGTAAAAGGTGCACAACCGAGCATGACGATCGATTTTTAAAAATGAATTCGTTACGAGATCGAAAGCGAACTTCTACTCAACTCAAAAATGAGTTACTTTGTGCGCGTCAAGTGAATATTAGTGTCAGAACAGTTAGACGAAGATTAAAAGAAGTGAACCTAACTCCAAAACGGCCCGTAATAGTTCCACGGCTTCTTCCCCGCCACAAATCCAGCCGCTTAGAATTTGCTCCTACTCATGCAAATTGGGGAACTGATCAATGGACCACTGTTCTCTTTTCAGATGAGACCAGAATCGATTTATGGAAACCAGATGGACGTAATCTTGTATACAAAAGAGTTGGATAACGCTACGCACCGTGTAAAATGGTGCAAACTGTAAGCTTTGGTGGAGGTTCAATAATGTTTTGGGGTGGAATCAGTTGGGAGGGCCGTAGCTGGTGGAGATTGGTTAGATGATGAATGCAGACTGGTATGCTCGGAACATTCTTGGCGATCACGTTTTGCCATATGTGGGCTTCATAAGTTATGACAGTTTTGTGTTAATGCATGATAACGCTCCAGTCCACGTTGCTGCAACGGTACGACAATATCTCCAAGATACTGGCATTCGTGCACTTAATTGGCCACCAATGAGTCCTGATCTTAATCCGATTGAACACGTGTGGGACATTCTAAAACGCCGTATTAGAGCTAGAAATCCTGCACCAGATTCGACAGCAGAGCTGAGAGTTGCAGCGCAAGAAGAGTGGAATCTCATTCCGCAAGATATGATACAAACCATTCTACTTAGTATGCTCAGAAGGATGGAAGCTGTAGTAAGGGCACGGGGAGGAAATTCTCGTTATTAAAATAATTAAATTAAATTGTAATAAAGCTAGTTTTAATGTTTATAAACCGCTTTTAAAAATTAAAAAAAAAATGGTTCGACACATTTTAACATTTTGCAATGAAAAATAGCCGTTATAATTCCATAACGCCACATTTGTGCCTCTTTTGAGAAAATTATAAATTTGGGATCATTTGATTCAGTGTTCCACTGAAATTGTCAAGAGGGATTTTTTTTATTACAAAAAAAAATATGCGTTAATTTTGTCCAGGAGTGTATTAAATTTATAGTTAAGTGGATAATGTATACATTTTATATTTTGAAATATGCCTTATTACGAAATTAATATATATTTTTTGAATTTTTTAAAATTAATTCGTTTAAAAAAATATGGCAATTTTTCTCTATTTTCACAAATTCGAGCAAATTAGTTTACTAATATCATGAAATTTAAAACCAAATAACATTTTGAATAAATAATGAGTTAAATAATAAAAAAAAAATACTTAGTGGTACAACAATTGAGTTTATGAAAAAATATAGGTAGATTTGCAATATGCATAGAATTCCTAAACCGGTTATATATAATGGCAAGTCTTAAGATTATTCAATTATTAAACCAATAATTTAAAAAAATGATAACGATTTAATTACATAAATATAAAATATACGTTCATCTTTTGTTGGCTGGTTGTAGGCGAAGCAATAAATCTGTTTGGACTAAGACTATATTATTTTAAATTTAATTTAAATTCTAGTTTGATTCATCTAAACATGTATAATGACCTCTCTTTGGCTTATTTCGGACAATGCCAAATATGACATGTGCACAACTGCACAAAAGCATGAAATTTACAATTTGAATATTATGAAGACCAAGATGGCAATTAAGGAAATCTGATTTGAAGTGATTAGCAATTTGAAGTAGAAAATAAAATTACTTTGCTAAATGAGCTCGCTATATATGAAATATATAGATCAGCCGTTTGACCAATAAGAACATGTGACATAACTTTTGAAATGATTTTTAAACATCTGTATTAAGTCATGGAAATATAGAAAATTATATAATCTATGAAAGAAAGACAATATTAGTTATTGCTTATTATTGGCCAGTGAAGATTAGGATTTTTAGTTCTACAAATACTCGTATTTGCTACCAAACCAAGCCAAACCAAGTAGAGTGACAAAAGTTAGCTCAGAAGCGACACTTAATAATCTTTTGTTTAAATTAAAAAATATCGAATCCTTTGCAATTGTTTTATGAGAATTCTTTCAACAATTTAGAACGATCGGTTAAAATGGAGACGAGAAAACACAAAATAGCTGAGGTTGCATCAGACCAACACCAACGAATACAGAAAGTCAAGACGAGACATTTTTCTGTTGAGGACGACCCTCGAGAAGGTCGACCACAATATTCCACTGATGACATTACTGTGGCTCTGGTGAAGTTCAAAGTTGACGAAGATCTACGATTATGACAAGAAATTATTGCTGATGAATTGGCCTTAAATGCGATGGCTGTATCGCGAATCTTAAATAATCATCTGGGGTACTCAAAGCAACCGGCTCGAGTGATTGTACAAATTTTTAATTAGGCCCAAAAAGAGGCTCGAGTGCACTTTGCTAAATTTTACCTTAATAAATTCGAAAATGAGCATTCTTGTAACTTTTGTAAAGTCGTTTCTGTAAAGTAATATAGCAAATTCACCCGTAAAAGCAAAGCAACAAAAATAATAATGTCAGTTTGCTCCACCCGATGTAAAATAGTTAGCTGCTTTTCCCTTGGAAAAGGGTTAAATAGCTTTTGAACTGCAAAATGGTATATCGAACACTACTTACCTAAAGTTTTAAAAAATTTATTGGAAAGCAGGAAGAAAGAAGATTTGCGGCGGAACTTTTCATGCCTGCTAGCACTGCTGAAATAACGCGATCTCTGGCCCGGATCTAGCACCTTGTGATTTTCCAAAATTATTAAAGGGGACAAGTTTTTAACAGTAATGCGAACATCATTGATGCGGTTAGTGCCGAACTTAATAAGCTTAAGAAACGCATTAAAATCATTGGCGATTATGTAAAGAAGATAAAAAAGGCAACCATTAAGAATACATACGAAGAAATTTTTTTTCTGGTCAACTAAGCGAACTTTTGTTATTTCCCTCGCGTGTCGCTTAGTTGAATAATTTTGATGAATGCGCTTTGCAACTTCCATAATTAGTTTAAAATTTGATTAATTATTTGTTTGAATTCAAATTCTTATAAAGTAAATAAATTTCCATTTATTAGTCATGGTACTTAATACCTGAAGAGTTTTTATAAATAGCTAGCAACGGTAGCAAATTTCAAGAAACCATGTTAGTTAATTGTCCTAAAATATTTTAAAAAGTATCTTGACGGAATATAAAAAATTATTATTTACAATATTTAAAAATTACACAAAATTACTTATCTTGAGTTGTTTCTTTATCTTCCATTTGTTATGTAGCTCAAGCGGTTTTTACTCTACTATAGTTTATCTTTATTATCCCACCTTACCGTTTCCAGTCAAACTAAGGACCTACAACTGAAAATCGCGTTCATGTGAACCATTTGCACATGAACCATTTCAGTTTATAATATTGACGTGAAAGACAAGTCGTCCCATGAGTTCGGCATTTCAATAGAGGATTGGTGATTAGTTTGAATTTTTAAATCATTTTCGAAATATGGGACTGAAATTTTAACCTTAAACAGTTAGAATGGAATATATTATTCAAAATTGAACGATATATTTTCTTAAATTTGAGTGACATTGTCAAGATTTGATCTTAAATCAAACACAGAAATTATGTGATTATTAGTATGGAGAAAACTTTAGTTAGAACAAAATTAGTCCTAGTTTTGTACTTCTATTATATTATAAACCGTTGGTTTTGATTTTAAAACTATCAAGCTTAAATTTTCTTTACCCATTTCCTCTTGCAATTCCTTGAACATATAAAGTATTCAATCCAACCATATATGCAGCTTTAAACAACCAATAAATAATTGATATTTGATAATTTTCAAACAAATATCAGATTTAACCTAAACAGTATATAAAAATTGTAAGAATTTGTGTGAGCTGAATGTGTGGCCTCTTCTGTACTTATTCTAAGAAATGTTTATATATATGACACTCACGATAGTTCAATTATTCTTCAATATTTGTAATCAACTAGTAATGGATACCATACTCATTTTACACCTTAGTTTGTATTACTGTTTTCAAAATCTTATTGTTTGTATAAACGTAACATTAGTCAGATTTTACCATACATAATTCTTATTTTAAACTCTCTAGAGAATTATCTTATGTGTTGTTTAAATATACAAAAACAAAACATAATCTTATTTATGAAGCTGAAGATAATTTTTATAAAAATACCTTTAAGTGATCTTACATGTCATTATATACTATTTAAAACAAAAATTAACGATCTTCTATATTTTTGGTTCTTTATGTACTTTCACTTTACCCATCTGGTGCGCGATCGTGCTATTTTTCGGTTTTCAATTATAAATTTTTCAAATAAAAGATGATCATGAATGAATTATAAGTTTGGCTGATAGTGATCGTGATCTTCAATAAAATTTTTATATTTGGGTTGGTCTGTTGTTCACAAAAGTAGGAATGATCACATACATGATCGTGTATATTAGTAATATGTTAACACATTCTGTTTTTTTGTTGATTAAGTGTATAGGTAGACATACGTCTTTCATATATCCACAATCAATTTATCTAGCACAATCAATCAAAAGTGCCTCGCATATGTTGGATTTGTACTATACAGTATACAGTGTATGTATTAGTTATGTATTGTACATGAATAATAATGAAGTTCACACATTTTCGGATTATCATTTTTAAACAAAATACATTTATTGTAGTCTTCACTAATTACAAACATAAATAAATCGATCAAAATTACCAAAATATGTATTTACATATTGAAATGAGTACAATCATATGTGTACATTATTATTTTTTGTGTTTTTGATCTACCAAAAAAAATTTAAATATACGAGCAAACAGAAAAAGTATTTTGGCAATAAAATTCAAATAAATGTATTTTCGCTAAAAATATAATTAATAATCATTTTAGAATTTTTCAAACTAAACAGAAAAAGATCAGCAGAATTGGGTCATACGAGTTGTATGTATGTATATCTTCATTTCCACTATATATACTCGGTTTTGTTTATTTATGTTAGCACAAAATTAAAAAAATTATAAAATGTTTAAAATTTGCTAGACATACACGTCTCGTTACATAACAAATAATGGAATCGATTAACACATTGGTTTAAGTTTAAAATTACCAGTGATACCAGTGTTTGAATTAATCCAGCGAAATGAAGCAGAACAATAAATAAAAGTTGTATAAAAAAATATCGAGTAGCTCAATTTGATTATGTGTATTGTATTAGTCAACATTCAGGCGTTTAAAAATAATGTTGCTCAATTTAATGTGATAAATAAAATTAAATTAATGAAGATTTTATAGGGGCATCGAAACACAATCTGGTATAAGTATTTATAATTAGATGGTTAGAAATCTTCGATTGATTTGTAAAGCTAAATCATATCTACATACACATACTTGTAATATATTAGCACGAAAATAGATTTTTAACCGAATTTTGGAACATTAAATTTAATTAAAATTAGAAAATAGAATTTATAACACGTAATTGATTTTTTATAACAAATACTTTAAATTTAATTTCCCAGAAAATGTTTTAGTTCAAATTTTAGAGTTATGATCAAGTGGTCGATGTAGTTCTGTTTTATTTAGACAATTCAAAATAACTCATAGAGGAACAACATTGCCCTACACACATATATATACAGTTCTAAACAAAATTATTTGTGCATCGCAAAAATTTAACAATTCACTCGAGAAAATTTAAACTGTTGACCTAAATATTAACTTTAAAATAATAATGATGGATTTGTTATTTGAAATGGCATTTATTCTGTATTTAATTTAAAAAAAATTAAAAAATATTCATTATTTCATTAAAAACAAAAACAAAACTAAATCACAAAATTATTTGTGCATTGCAAGAAAAAATTCTCTCAGAACGGGAATCCCGATTTATTTTTATATTCTGACTAAAATGTTCCAGGTTATCCTATTAGTTATTATTTTTCATTAAAAGTTTGTAGTCGATATTTTTTAAAATGGGTAAAACTAAGGAATTATCTTTGGAAGTCAGATCTGCGATTGTAGGGGGCTATTCTGCCGGAATGCCTATAAAAGAATTGAACCGGATGTACAACTGCCATTGAAATTCGGTTGCTTATCAAATAAAAAAATAAAAAGTAAAGAGCAGCTTAAAAAATGTGCAAGGGAGAGGGCGAAAACGAGCTACAACCGCAAAAGAAGACAAAAGAATAGTTAATCTTATAAAACGGAACCCTCAAGAAAAAATCCAAAATGTTCAAAATGATATAAATATCACTCGAGAAGTCAAAATCTCTCACATGACTGTACGAAGACGACTACACGAGGCAAATGTCAAAGCCTATACCATTCAAAAGAAGCCATTATAAACCAAATAAATAAGAGGAAGAGATTCAAATTTGCGTACACCTATACCAGTCGAAGCCTGTGGAGTTTTGGCGTAATATTTTGTGGACAGACGAGTCATGTTTTAGTTTGGATGGGACATATAGGAAAAAATATTTTTATTCGACTCCTGAACAAAAAATCGCTCCGTTGTTATGCCAACTCGCCATAATGGTGGAGGTAAAGTTATGGCATGAGGATGTTTCTGCTATAATGGGGTTGGTAAACTTATTATGTTACCTCAAAAGGTAACTTCAAGTACATACTTGCAATAGTTTCTGGATGTGATTTAATCGGCCAGCATTTTATACTGCAGCAAGACAACGCTCCAATTCACAAAAGCAAAATGATTACGACGTTTCTAAAAGATTTGGACCAAAGATTTAAACCCAATTGAGAACATTTGGAATTATTTGAAACAAAACTTGGCGGTAGAAATTGGAAGGTAGCCAAATGAAACTATTGCTGCAATAAAAAATGTCTGGGATCAAATTCCAATAAAAATAATCTATGGCTTAGAGGCCGTAAACGGCCCTTACCGCGTCTCAACTGAGACCTTACGAACCCATTTTAACGATTGGTGCACATTGTAGGTGGTCAAATCCAACGAATGTTTTTACACACAAACGCATTTTATGTCATCCGGTGGCATGTTAATTTTTGGTCAGCGGCGAGAATCGAACTCGAAACCGCGGCGTGATGAGAAACTCTCTTAACCATTTAGCTACGACCGGCGACTCCAATACAAATGGTTCAAATTCCAATACAAATGGTAGAAAATCTTGTGAATTCCATTCCACAGCGTCTTCATGAAGTTATTGAAAACAATGGTGGGGGGAATACTTCATATTGACATAATTTGAAAATTTATTTTTATTCCTAGCTATATTTATACAATTTTATATAATAGATTATTTTTACTATGCACAAATAATTTTGTGATAAAATTATCATGCACAAATAATTTTGTGATTAAGTTTTGTTTTTGTTTTTAATGAAATAATGAATATTTTTTAATTTTTTTTTAAATTAAATACAGAATAAATGCCATTTCAAATAACAAACCGATCATTATTTTTTAAAGTTAATTTTTAGGTCAACAGTTTAAGTTTTCTCGAGTGAATTGTTAAATTTTTGCGATGCACAATAATTTTGTTAAGGACTGTATATTTTTTTCATTTTACTTGAATATAATTTTGAAATCAAACTCTATGGGATCAATTTGGAATTCTTGTCTAGTATTAATTATAAGTATAAATTATTATTTGTTGAAGGCTATCAAAAATTTAAAAAGGTCTCTCGTTATTTAAAAAGCCGTCTTTAGTACTCGTTTGTCAAGGTCCAACTCTAACATCCATACATGGCAACGGGTTGACACCCTGTACAAGTTTAGCTTATCCGCATTTGAAAGATATTTTGATTTTAGAGGGCATATAATGAAAAATTCGATATATGGAATCTGAAAACGGATTTTGATATATATTTCCTCTGCCAGAGGAGTAATTCTTCTCTATAGATAATGAACGACAATAACTTGTATACTCTGCAAAGGAGAGCTGTATCGAGATAATTCTCGCACTTCAAACGATCGCCCTTCTTGAATATTGGGTATAACGTGGTCACTTTCCATTCTTCAGGTATAACTCCATTTCACCATACCAATTGAATAATATCGAAAAAAAACTGTCTAACAAAGTTGGCCCTCTGAATATCAAGAGGTCTGAATTAATGCAATTAATTCAATTAATGCAATTAACTCCAGGTGAAAGAGTTTTATACAGAGTATATGGTCGTACAGTGATTTGAATTCCTCATTGCTATAAGTTGTTTTACTCTTAAGACGTTGGTCTTTCACCATTTGCGATTCTTCTGCCTACAATTGGTTAAGGTATCCTCCTAGCAAGAACTGTTTTATTTCTAACCAAGTTAGCGCTTCATTGTGTGTTATCTTTCGTTACTCAACAGCAAGAAGACACTCCTCATCAAATCAATCGTTTCTGGGTCTAGTTTTCACTATACCGAGAATGTGCTGGGCAGCATCGACAACCAAAGTTTTCAATACTTCCTAAAAACTGTTCACTTCATCAGACGGAAACAGAAATTCGCTATGTGATTATCTTCTGTTTTCGGCGTAAAACTAAGCCACTACAAATATTTAATGCATTTCAAATTGCATATGGAACGATTATACCTTCTCGACAGACTAATTCCAGACGAGACATTTATCTGTAGAGGACAATCCTCGACCAAAATCTTCCACTGATGAGGTTGAATGCTATGGCTATATCGTGAATATTTAATTATCATCTGCGATACACGAACCAATCGACTCGATGGGTTCCTTGAATATTAAATGAGGCCTAAAACGAGACTCGAGTGTATTTTACAAAATTTGAAAATGGACAGTCTAGCAGCTTTTGTAAAGTCGTTACTGGTGACGAATCTTGTACCCGTAAAAGCCAAGCAACAAAAGTAATGATTTAAGTTTACTTTACCCGATTAAAAATTGTAGCTGTTATTCCCTAGGAAAAAGGGTTAGTTTTTGAACTGCAAAATGGTATACCGAAAACTACTTTCCTAAAGTTTGAAAAATTTGTTAGAAAACCGGAAGAAAGAGGATTTGTGGTGCTACTTTTCACATCATACCAGCTCACACTGCTGAAATACCGAGTACCTTAATTGTGATCTCTGGCATCGAAGAAATACGACCAGCACCATATTCTCCGGACATAGAATTTTGTGATTTTTGACTATTTCCAACTATTGTAGATCACAAAATGCTATTGCTGATAAGATTTCGATGGTTTCACTTTCAATAAATGCTCATTTTCATAAGGGAAATTGTGATTACTAAATAATTAGAGGTGTAATACTGCGAAGGTATACACTTTGACTAAACACTTACTTGGAACATCATATCGAAGAGAAACGCAAAGAAATAAAAATTATTTTTATTGGCTGACAGGAATAAAGTCAAAACTATCTAATAAGACATCACCGACTCTTTCGCAGTTTTCTGTTTTACGTTCTATATACCTTATGTCGAAACTTAATCGAAGACGAAAGGATTTTCCACAACATCATGTCAATCTAAAATACTAACAAGAAAGTTGGGTGTTCCAATGTATTCTGCAGTATATAGGAAATCTAACTGTAGTAGAGTTTAATTAGAAGTAAAATCAAAATGACGCACTGTTTGCTTACGATCAGGTTCCTGTTTCAACAGAAACAAGATGAAAAACTCAATTTTCATATAATTGGAGACACAGTGATGAAACAACTGTGACACCCTGATGATGTGCAGAAAAAATGGCCGAACCACTACGATTGGTAGTCATTATGCGCAGTTGGTTATACATATTACAGTAAGCGATATCACAATAGCCCAAATGAGACTGAGTGACGGGGTTTGGAGGTTAAAAAGTATTAATTATTTATATTCAATATTGCAAAATAAGTTTAAATACGAGGCTAAGACTGAGATGGATAGAAAAAAATTAGTGACTATGGAAAAATAAGTGTAATAATGAGTTTCTAGACAGATATTTTCTTGAAATAAATAATGTAAATAAGAAATTGGTTCATAATATTGATACTCATGAAATACATTTTGGGTAGAAGTGATTTATTCCGATTTGGATCAAGTAAGTTGACTACAATTAAAGTGAAACAGTTTTGGTTTTGTCAAAACGAATAAGTATTGATTACGAGATTTAAATTTTTCCTTATGGTTTCATATCACGAATGAGACCATATCACGAACGTGATGGGTCCAAAAACATTCATTCATGCTGGAATTAAGTGGAACTGGCGTGTTTATTATAAAATTAAAAACAACGATAGAATAGGCTTTGACAAAATATTAATATTACGCATATTGCGAATTGGCCAAAAGATAGTTTTGGGATGAAAAAAGTCGGTATGAATAAACCGACGAAATCGCCAAGATAAACCTGTGGAATTTTTTAGAGGGCGGTCCTTTGATTTGAACCATTTTTCACCATTCAATCATACGATCAGTGATGTGGATGAATACAAGTATTAACCTCTCTGGAGTGCCGAGTTCATGGTCCGATCAACCTTCTAGGTTTGTCAATATTATTGGCTGGCATGAAGCAATGCAATTGCAGATGGTATACGGAAATCGATCAATATAGCCATATCTCCTCTATTTGTCATGTAAAAGCGTAAGATAGAACGTTAAAAGCAATACGCGGACTATTTGAAGTGTTCGGTCCAAACTTAGATTTCTCCATAAATCAGTTTGATGAGTGAGTACATGCAAATTTTTTTATTGGTATGATAAATGGCTTTATACGTGCGGTTGGTGAAATATAGCGAGTTTATTAATCAAAATTTAAATGTGTTTTCACTGGTTCTTTTACATACTTCCAATTGTTTCACAATCGATTATGAGATGGTTTTTTATGAAAATAAGTTATTTCATGATTAACAGACTAGTAATAAATAACTATGCCTAAACTAGACTATGTATATGTATAAAGTATAACTTAGTGCAATTGCTGCGTTGTTTTCTCCTGACTCGATTAAGGAACTGATGAAAGCATCCAATTAAGTCATTAATATTAGTTTATCGACTCTGTACTAAACCATTTCCCACCTTATTTGATTATTTGCTAAGTGTAGTGAAAGGTCATTCAATGAATTACATATATTGAAAATGTTGCAGTTATTTCTACTTCTCAAAATGTAAAAACAAATGGAGGAACTGTTTTCTTATCACCCTTTCTGTATATACTTTAGTATAGACTCGAACCAACCGTCAAAAGAGACGAAAATCTAATAGAAACGTTGGAAGTTTATCTAAAATTTTCTTCAAGATGCATGCTATCAGAATAGTTGTCAGTATAGCTAGTAAAGCGGCTCAAGGTACCACAGAAAGAGAGTATAGGGCCTAGAAAGTATTCTGATAATATAATAATTACTGATATATATATATATATATATATATATATATATATATATATATATATATATATATATATATATATATATATATATATATACATATATACATATATATATCGCCAGTCGTAACTTAATGGTTTAGAGAGTTTCTCATCACGGCGCGGTCTCGAGTTCGATGGCCGCCGTTGACCAAAAATGAATGACATAAAAAGCGTTTGTGTTTAAAGCATTCGTTGGGCTGATATTACCACCTACTTATTAATGGTGCACCAATACGTACTAATGGTTCATAAGGTCTCTAGAGCTTCTATTTAAGTGGAGTTATTGAAAAATAAATACAAAGTATTGAGTCTGATCCTCAAAAGACCGTTTCAACTTATGTAGGAAACCAGATAAGACTTTAGAGTACTTTGAAGGACACCGAACACTTATTTTTATTTTGCCTTCACTTCCAAGAATCAAGAAAAGAATTACAGTAGAGACTTGGAATCACGAAAATGATATGAAGTTATGGTGTCTGAAATTCGAGTGAAGAATTCATAGTATAGTGGTGATACAGCAACATTAATCGGGTTCAAAAACCCAAACTCCTATAGAAATACTAAGCCGATAAATTCTAGATTTTTTAGACTCAATTGGAAAGTTTTTACCCCCTTGATAAATCACATCTATATATTTTACCTCTGGGCTGATTTAAATAGAATAGAAAATAAAGAAGTGTTTCAAAAGAGATACATCAATACTTCACCAAACCGACTTAGATATTTCTTGAAATAATTAGCAAACAGATAATGAATATTTGTAATTAGAGTAAATTTCATTTATACAATCAAATCTCTCAATGAAAGAGTAATTTTGTTTTAATCAAATTTACTTACTTTACTTACGTGATTGATAGAAAGTATGAGTTAGCAGTTGTTCTAATTAAATGTCTCGAATTGCTTAATAATAATTACGATAGTTTTTTATTATGCCGAGAGTAGCAGATCAATTATTTTCTTTAGTAAATTTAAAATTTCAATTATAAACATAAAAAGCTGAAAGCTAATTTAAGAGAAAGTCAATATATTTGTCTTTCAACTATATGTGTACTACGTGATCTACTTTCGGGTTATTTATAGAGCAAATATGACCTTCAAAATTACATGAGTTGGAAATTTTAAACTACTTTTTACCGAATCGTCGGTTCAATGCCCTTGTTATTTAATTCAAATTAACAAACTTAAAAGCTCACTCACCTTAACTTTATATCTAGGCTGCTTGTTATTACGACGATGTCGACAAATTGTTGCTCCTATATAATTCTTCTATAAAAACACGCGATTTGTATAAAGTTTATAGGAATGTTAAGGATTTGGGAATAATTTTGGAAAGCTTTTTAGAGCGTAAAATAGTCATTTTTGATTTTAAATATAATTTACAATAATATATAGTAATAATAAAAACAAACATGTATATTTCATAACAAAATCCACAAATCAAAATAAAACACAAAAATCATAAATAATTATAAACTAAATAAAACTACAAAATCAATAAAACCATAACAAAACAAACTTTAACATACAAAAAACTGTCAATTAAAATTTCAACGTTTAAAAGCATCCTTTTATAAGCGCTTGCTTTGCAACCAAATTCTGATAGTAACTATGCCACACGGAACTATTTAAATTACTTGGATTTGGGCTAAGTTTACCCGCTACACTTTCCATTCTCACCTGATGATAGTGTTGCAAATCCGTATCGGTTGCATGTATTTCAGCCTTTGTTGTGAAGCATAGCTCGTTGCTTGCGTTATTATTCGAGTCGAGTGGCAAATCAAGAATTTCATTGTCACTACTATCATTATGAGTTTGTATTCCATTTATATGTTTCAGTTCTTTCGACGAACTCAACGAGTCCGTACTTAGTTCGTCCGTCGACGATGACGATGCTAAGACAAGTTTTTTATGATTTCCGTCCGTATCGGTTGCGTCACTACTGAGTTGTGGCGATTTTCGTTGATTTAACAACTGCAGTGATGTATCTGATTCATCGTATGGCATATTTGTTAGTGTGATACTATTGAAGAGATTCAATGATGGCAATTGAGAGTCTAAATCGAGGGAATCGGCATCAAATGAATTGTGATCGTTATCCCACCATGGTGATGTGCGACACTCGGATGCTGTATGATATGACGACGAACGAGATTGTGGCGTACATGTTACATCCGATGCTGTTACAAACGAATCATCTTCGGTTGATGATTTTGATGATTTCAAACATGAATTCCAATCCTATATGGTTGTGTACAAATTAAGAAAATATTAAGTCATTTACTATACAGTATAGTTGATTGCCTTACCTCAACCGTGGCCAGTTCATCTGATTTTTTATCGTTCTCGATTGTTTCCATGTCGTCCGAATCCATACAAATTAATTGTTGATTTTTAATCACGTTATCCAATTCTTCGGCTAGTTTTGAAACACTGGACAATTTTTGTGAAATGGCATCCGACGCAATTATATTCGATTCGAATGGAATTATGTTTTTGATATTCGGTTGATCTGCTACGGCGGTGGCCGTCGTCAGTGTATGTTGTAAGCTTGTTTCGTGCGACGTCGATGATGATGTTGTTCCCGGCTCTGAACCAACTGGTGAATTTACCGCCGATGAATGAGATGACGACGGTGAATTCATTCTATACATAAACACAAAATTGTTTTTTTTATTTTACAGAAAACACACAAATCACCAAAAATTAATAAAAGAAATTAACGCAAATTTAATGAATTCGAAATGTTTGATTTAATGCCAAAAAAACAAAAACAAAATATACAATTTTTTTAAAAATTTCGAAAAAAAAATAAATTTTCATTTAACCCCGGCGCGACATCTAATTATACGAAAGTTTCGACAACAACTGAGATGTAAATTACATTGAGGTAAATTAACTCCTTAAAATTTAAAAATAAAATAAAAAAATAAATAAATTAAAGGGAGTCGAATTGATGGGGCACAATAACGATGTGTTATAAGACATCTGTGTGCGTGGCTATATCTGTGTACAACCTGTCAACTATTTTTGTTTGTAAAATATTATTTTCGGTTGGAAAATGAAAATTTTGTTGAAAATTATTTTATTTTTAGATAAATTTATGTTTATAAACTCTGAGATAAAATACAGATTTTTCATTTCTGTTTTGCCCCTCTGTTAAGAAGAGGTACATAATACGTAAATGAGTACCCAAGACGTCATAATATTGACAGTTTAAGTGATATTTGTACTATCGTTTGATGATTGCGCGATTTTATAGTAGAGCAGAGCTGAATTTATAATATTACAGTTGAATGAGTTAAACTCAAATTTTAGCTTACCAACAAAAGTACAACGATCCCATATAAATACGCAGTATAAGAAAGCAATCTTATAACATTGTTTAAATTATGTCTCTATACTTTCTCTATCACCCAAAAAAATGTATTTAATTTCGATAAAACTAAGATATTTACATATTTACGTAATTTCAATTTTCAATGTTATTGAACTTATTCATATATGCGAGATGCGTCTTAAAACCTAAATGGGTGTGAACAGCTTGAATGCATACATTATTATTATGTTACAAAATCGAAAGAGAACAAATTTCTTTAAAACTTGTTATGGAAATGAGTTCATAAAAATTCATATTTGAGCGCACTTATCATAAATGTGTTTATACAAAAAAAATCTATTTACCCCTCGCCTTTCTCTTCTTCAAAGAAGAATGCTTCTTTCAGTCGTGATTTTAAGAGTCGACCCAATCGTACCATTCGACCTATTTCCACCATTAATTGTTCGCGACACGTTAGATATTTTTTTAAAACTTGTCGTTGCTCCTCGAGATCATTAATATCCTGAATTAATTGAACCGATTCTTTGAGGCCTCGCAATTTTACACAATGCTCCTCTACACTACGATGGAATACGGCCGAAACACGTAGTCGGGTCATTTGTTCTTGGCTCACGATTTGTAAATTCCGATAGATTTTATTTATTTTTTCGGACATTTCAGAATTTCGGTCGAGTGATAGATTACAAAGTTGGCGCAATGCTAGGGCAGCGGACAATATTTGACAACCATAGTCAAATGTTCCCTATACGAATAGTAAAAACATAAAATATTAAAACAAGTTGGTTTTACTCCATCTAGCCACACTCACCTTTGCGGTTTCTTGAAATGATTGAAGTTCATCCTTTTGGTTTTGTATTTCGTAGACAGTACACCCAACATGCGTGTGTGATTTGGTCATAACCTTATATAGATCTTCAATCCATTTAATTGTAGTTTCCGCATCCTTTTCATAAATATGAATATGAGTTATTTGTTCTAACGTCAATTTTTGTAGCTCCAAACTGTCCACAAATATATTTCGACGGGCAGTTGTCGCATCTAATATATCACGCACATTAACAATATCGTTACTATAGTCGATTTCAATTTCACGCCCTAGCGCATCTTTAATAGGCATCGATAACATATCACTCAATTTTTCGCCCTCCCGTGTCAATTCCTTCTCAATTTTGTCTAAATTATATTGACTTTCTTTTAGTTTGCGCAAATTTTCGCACGCCTTTTCGTGATCATCGATTTTACTACCCATCACAAGTGATTTGAATACTTCGTTTGTCCGATCGAAATATTCCGAAACCAAACGATAGAAGCGCAACGATGTGATGAGTACGTTACGTCTGCGTTCGAGACGCGAGGCAAAACTACGACACACAAAATCCATAAAATCACGTTGCGACAATAAATCTTTGTGTAGTTTCATATTCGGACCATCTAACGTATTTAGCTGGTTTATTTTATAGAGTAATTTGGCATAGTTGCCGTATGTGTCCCAACACTGTAGTTCAAGTTGTTCGTGTTGGTTACGTAGTTCTTCCGCGGTTTGTACATCATATCCAACTTTGTGCTGTTCTTTAAACATTTGCTCGGCTGTTCCAAGTATCCAATTTGTTACGAACGTAACACCTTCGCCCAGCTGCACCAATTCTCGAGCATCATCGATAGTTTTTTCAAGCTCAATCCAAAGCGAGTGCAATTGTGCTTCACGCTTTTTCATTTCGTTTTGGAAGAATTTTATTTTCTCGCGCGCATCGAGCAAATCTTGAGGTACACGTTTTGGTGGTTTAGCAGAATTGGTGATATCTTGAATGATTTTTTTGCCTGTAAAATTGTAAAACATTATTTTTATATACATCGAGACAACACCCTCAACATGTTGTTAGTATATTTATCGTACGATTTGAATTCCAATGATATAATATTATATTTGAAAATCTCAAGGCTTCCACCTTTCACTTTTCTTTTTTTTTTCTTAATATTTGATTTGAAAACTGTAATTTAACCCGTGAAATGACAATTTTTAATTGAAATAAATTCTATGATATGTTCCATGGTTTGTTTTTAATAATCGACTCGCGACACGAAATGTAGACACAGACAGACACCAATCATGTGTGTAAACGATATAAGAAAGAACAAAGATAAAAATGAGTTTAAGGCAAGGCAGTATTTTATGGAAATATGCGCCAATTTTAAGGTTTGGTATTAAATCGTATACATATACATAAAATACATTTGATTATACATAACTTACCACTTTCAATGAAATATTTTATCCGTTTGTTCATCTCATCTTTACGCAAGTAGTAAATTTCCGGCACTTTTTTCGTATCCGTAATTATATTCAGCTTGAAATCAATCAATGTTATATGAAAATTATCATAATCGTTCGTTAATTGATCGTAGACTTTCTTGTATTCATCAATTCGCTGAAAGAAAATAAATCATGAACGAAGATAGAAAAATGAAAGCTAATCAATTTTATCTCTATTAGGAAATTGGTTACAGCATCTCCATACAAAATTTAAATGCATTTTTCTTTACCAAACGATTTTGTATCCAATGCGCATGATGATACCTCAATGTTCCACCGAGTTCGTCCGGCAATTCGCTCATTTCAAAAAACTTAATTAATCGTGACTTTGATATGATATTTGGCTGCAATTTAAATTATGTTAATCGTGATATTTATATATGTGTACATATGTCAGCGCCATGTAAAACTTACTTCGCCTTTTTTATAGCTTTTGGCACAATTTTCAACACGTTTACTATCCCAAAATGCATCCTGTCGCAGTACAATAAAATTTTCTAAATTTTTATCTAAAATTTGATTTAAATATCGTATACACGATTTGGCTAAGCGCCATGAACACTTTTGGGCATCGAATACTATAACAAATCCGCTCCGTTTCGTTTCATCGCTAAAGCATGCCAACAAATATTTTATTGATATATCGAGCTGTTTTTGATTGACCACCGATATATGATTTGTATCATTCTGTTGATTGGTATATGGCACTTGAATAACAATTAATATATGATTATCTCGATCACGACCCCCATTTGTGTAAACCATTTGTGATTCCAAAGCATTTAACACGTCTGCTTCCATTTTGGTGTGGTGCTCAGCAAAATTTATTGTGGCAAATCTATTATAAGTCAATAGTAAATGGGTTTATATATTTATACAATACTATAATTCTGAGAATAATACATTATGATTTGTTGATAGTTGCTCGTGTTCGTAACATTAACAAATTAATTAAATTAAAATTCTAGTTTTTATATTTATAAAGTTATGCTTTAATGAATGTATTGCGAGACGACAGTTGAAACATAAAAAATGCCTAAGATAGCGTTATGGGCTGTAAATCGATTTAAATGCATAATAATAATAAGTGTGTCTGTGATAACTTAATTAAACAGTATATGCACTGCTACTGGTTACCATGTTTTCTAATGTAGATTAATAAATGTGCATAACGAACCAATTCGGGCTGGGTAAAGCTAGGTCAGTTGGAACGGAACACTTTTGTGGCCAAAGTCGTAATAACACAATAAAAAATTTTGCTAGATTAAAGTAATAATTGATCAAAATCTAGGTAACCAAAATATTGGTACCTGTTATTAGTTAAATTAACTAAACAACAATTAGTTGAATAACCTAAGAAAATATTTAAAATAACAAAGTTATGATTTTTTCAGTAGTAGTTTTGACTAAATAATTTAGCGTATAAAGTAAGTTTTTAGTAACATTAACTAAACAAAAATTATTTGCCAGAAAAATTTTAAAACTTGCTTATACAATTTTGGTACAATATACCTTGATTAAAGTAAACCTATTATGTACTATGTTTCCATGCTAGGTTGAAACAAAGTAGAGTTAGGGTTGGTGTTCATGGAAACAGAGTTTAGGGTCGAGATTCGATAAATGTTTTTAACTCGACGAAACTAGTGAAGTTGAGTAGAGTTAAAATTTAAATTGGTGACGGTTACTTTGGTTGTGGTTTTGTGACTGAAGGTTTTTTCCTATGCACTAAACACAGTATTTTAACTTTCTTATTTTCCCCATTATTTACAAAAATACAATTATTAAGTATGCACGCTCTCGTGGCAGAAAAGGTAGCGTACTTGCTCTGTCATTCGGGGGTCTAGGGTTCGATTCCTGGGGTGGTGACGATTTATCAATCACGATTGGGTGTTTTTAATCTGGTTGTGTATGTGGGTTGAACCGTGGGCCTCTAGTGGCATTGAGTTCTGGAATTATTTCCGCCTTCTTTAATTTAAAAAAAAAGTATTAACGCATGATTAAAATTATTAACTTCACTGATCTTCAGATGATAAACACAAATAATGACTAATTACAAACAAAAAATACAAAGCTGTCAACTCAACCTAACTCTGTTTTTGTTTCATGGAAACATTCGACGCCATATTAAATTTAACGTAATCCTAATTTCAACTCAACCTAACTCTATAGGGCCGATTGTAGGAACGTGGATAGAAGAAATAAAATCCGAGAGTAGTGATATATCTCTATCCGACGATTTTATTTTTTTCCGATTGTATGAACAAATTTTCTATCTTCCGTTTATAGCAGTTTTACAGCAGTTTTTTTCTAGTAGCACTATTTTATTATTTTTGACGGTTAATTGTCGATAAATATTTATTCAAAGCGAATCGTTTTGCGAATACAAAATGCAAATTTTTGTAATTTCTTATATCATTTTATTATTCAGTCGTTTTGATGCAGAAATTCTTGTTGACCGTGACCTTAAAATGTTAGATCTTGAATTGGATGTTGAAGGTCTGTTAAGGGAATCTGAATTTGACGGTATACATTTATCACAGCTGCGGTTGATATCTCGGTTTAATTAATTTCGTCGGTATTCACAGTATTACCAAGTAAATAATTTATTGCAGAAGTTGGTGGATCCAGTGTAGTTAACATTTCATCATCCAAATATTCCTCATTCATATCGTTCAAAAAAGCACATTTTAATAATTTATAATAATTTAAATATATATTAAGAAAGTCTGAAATAATTTATATTATTAAGTGGATACACCGAACTATCCACAAACGAGTACATCGGATCATTTTCGCTCGTTTTAGGTTGATATGGTCCACCACCCGTTCTGAATCTTTATGCCCTTTCTTCAGCGATCGTCTTGCGTAAATCTTGCGTAACATTTCTATATTCCTGTCTGCTCATTATACGTGCATTATTATTATTTAACTCCATTATTTATTATTATTATTATTATTTAATTATATTTATTTAATCTCAAATTAATCTTAAATTATATAAATTTTATATAAAATACACAATACACAAACAACAACAACAATTTCTATCCTCGGTTATAACCACCAAAAACAGAAGATAGAAACAGACGATATAACTCTACTCATGGATTTATTTTTGTGTTCATACAATGCAAACGACCATATATCCGAGGTTATATCGTCTATCCGCGTTCATACAATCGGCACTATACTCTACATTGAAACATGTATATGTTTTTCAGCAACAATTGTAAGTTTTAACCAAATATTAAGTTACACCAAATAAAATGTTTATTCAAATGAACAAAATACTTGGTAACTAGAAAACGGTATTTTATTAGAAATACAATTTTACAAGTCAGTTTGTGATGTTTCTTTCGCGTGCAAAGTTAAAATGTTGTTTTTAGTGGAAATATGTTAGGTTTTGGAATATTATTCAAGATTTGAAAGTATATTAAATAATATTCCAAAAATAAATAATAAATGAAAATGAAAATAAAATATGTATTAGTTTAGTTATAATAGCTATTTTGACAAGACCACACGTGTTTTTTGAGGTAAGTCTGAGGGTTCAAAGTGTTATTTATAACCTTAATAATTATTATATTAAGGTTTAACCTTAATAATTTTTGGGCTGTCAAAATATTTTGTTGATAACAATGTATTCTAGTTTGTGATTATTGCTTATTTTTTTCTTTTAAATAATTAAATGTGGTGTGTTTTTGATAAAATAATAATGTCCTGCTGGGTGGACAAATTGTTAGAAGTATAATGTCCATCTCAATGGACATAATTAATTTTGTCCACTCGGATGGACTTTTCGTTGCAAAGTTTGTTTGTATTTTTATTACAAGAACTAGATTTAATTTTTCGTTCCAAAACTGTTTTTTGTTAAATGTAAACTACGTCTCGAGGTAAAAAGTTGACCGATGAGGAAATATATGCTATATTGATGGAGAGTTTTGATGAGGATGAAATGGAATTTTTTACAGAACCTGAATAAAACTCCAAATTAACTCGTACTACCAGAATAGAAAAGAAACAAACAGAGAATGAATTAGACAACCAAGAAAATTGGGAATGTTCTGGCGATAACACAAATTCTTCTAATTTGGAGTATTTTGAAATACCTGCGGCAAATTCTAATGACTAGGGCAACCAAAAATATGCTCTTAAAAAATTGTTTTAAGCACTTAAAATATGCCTTAAAAATTATACAAAAATTCTAAAACCACCATGCTAAAAAACATAATAAAATCACATGCTCACGTTTTTATTTAAATCTGTTAAAAATAGATTCCAAAAATTATTAAAAGAATAAAACATCAAATTAAAAAAAAAATAGTTCAATAAAAAAGTGTATTTTTACATTTAAATTTTCATTGCAATAAATCACAAATATCTGGCTTAAATTTTCTAAAAGCAAGCTTTATCTATTTAAACGGAAAAACTGTTTTACATTGAGAAGCTTCTTTCCACATCAACAGAAGTAGTTGGTACAAGTTTAAAAGATAGCATTTCCTCAATAGTATATGTTTCTGGTGTACTGCCCAATGCTCATGGAAGCTGTGGCAATATTAACAGTAATACACTTAATACAGCAAACCCATAATTCTTGTCGATAGCGCTGGTAATTTTTTCTTTGATAGCGTCAGCTGATTCTTCTTTTACATTATTTATTTATTTTGCTGCATCAGAAACAATATTAATTTGGTTCACAAGCGGAAGACCGGAACTTTCCAACTTAATGATTGATCTATCAAGAAAACCGTAATGCGCTGCAATAAAGATTATATCAGCCTTTACTGAGCGGTCAAAAAATAGTTGCTTTCAGATTTTAATTGAGGCTGTCTCCTCGTCTTCCAATGAGTTAAATACAGAAAATAAACTTTCAAAATTATTAGAATAATATCTCACAGCTGCAAGCCATGTTCTACATCGTGTTGTTATTGATTGTGGAGGAAGTGCGAAGCCTACTGCTATTTCTTTAAAAATCTCTATTCTTGATCGAGCTTTTAAGAAAACTTTTTTAATGTTGGATATTAAACGATCCACCTTAGGATAAAATCCACAAATATATTCAAATATACACTGAAAATCGTGTGCAACACATGTTAAATGTGTATGTTTTGGGTATTTGAATTTTGAATTGCCTGAGGTGCTTTTGTCATATTGGGTGCTACATCTGATAAAAAAAGTATAATCTTATCTTTATCAAAATTTTCGCGTAAAATTTGACTGACTCGTTCAAAAGCCGGCTATAGTGGTGTGATTAGTTTTTTCAAGGAGAGCTGTGTTTTACAAATATTTTTGTTTGGTGTCTGATCGGGGTGCATAATACCGACGAAAACATTACCCACATACCTACCAGCTTCATAGGTAGTTTCGTCAATGGCTCTCTTGCAGCAAGAATTCCATTCGTCATCCATACAAAATGGTTTTTTATTTTACGTCTAATATTTTCAACGGTTGTTTTTTATAAACCGTTTACATAAATTGTACTACAGCATTAAAACTGACATGGACATTGCTGTAAAATAGAGAAAAAGTACCACATGTTGAGCATATGAAACAAAAAATGCCTTAAAGGCAAATAAAACCTTTTAATAAATACTATGTTATTTCTGCTGGTGGCGCTAGTAAGCTTAAACAGAATATGTAAAATTTAGAAATTGAACTTAAGGCAATAAAAATATTTTTGTGATAACAATATTTTTAAAAATATAACCAAAGTATGCTTTTATTTTTAAAAATATGCTTTTTTAGGCGAAATATGCAAAAATATGCACTTTAGGTAAAATATGTAAAAATATGCACTAACAAGTAGGCTTTAAAATGCTTAGTTTTTCATGAAACGGATTAGAATTTTGCTCTTTCCAAAAAACACATACAATGGAGAAAAAAAACGGATTGTGTTGAAATTCCATACGAGCCAAAATTGCTAATTGAAGATGACAATGCCGAGATAATTGGCGAACATTCACCTCTTTCATATTTTCAAAGATATTTTACCAATGGGCTTTTTGAAATTATGGCATCCAATACAAATATGTATTCAATCAAATAAAAATTTGATATTTTTAGTTCAAAAATATTCCTTTTAGTGGAATTTTTATTTTTTAAATTATAAATATATTTCGGTAATAAAGTTACAAACCAAGATATCCCAGCTTAAAATCTACTGGAATCGATAGATTGGAATGGTCTTAGTTTCAAACGCAATGACACGCGATCGCTTTTTCCAGCTAACGACGAATCTACTTTATGTTAATGTCCTTGATATACCAACAAATAACACCGACCAGTACTGTTAACTGCGGCCTCTGATAAACACCATAAGGTTTCGATGCAAACAACTTCAGTTAGAAGAAAAACTCTGTGTTGACGAGCAGATCATCGCTTTTAAAGGAAGACTGTCAGCCAAGCAGTACGTCAAAAATAAACCTAAGCCTTGGGGTATAAAAATGTTTGTAATGTGTGGGAGGTCAGGACAACCGTATGACTTCATCTTGTACCAAGGGTCGAATACTGGCTTGTCCGAATACAATTTAAAAAAGTTTGGTTTTCGGCCGTCTATTGTGCTTCATCTTGCAGCAAGAATAGAATCGAAAGATCACAAACTATACTATAACTATTTTAGTAGTTACTATCTGTTTGTAATATTACAGGAAATGGGTATTAACGCTGCTGGCACGGTTAGAATAAACCGATTCTTCAATGCACAATTTACGGACGACAAAGCTTTTAAAAAAAATAAAGAAGAATATTATGAAGAATTATCTTCCAGAAATAAGCAGATAGCAAAAGTGAAATGGTTGGATAATAAACCGGTACACATCGCTTCTAATTTCGTTGGAGTTGGATCACCATTAACCTGTACACGTTAGGATAAAACAAAAAGAAACATGTGGAAGTACCGCAACCTGAAGTGATAAAGAAATATAACGAGTCGATGGAAGGAGTCGATCTACTTGACCAACTAATTGGGTATTACCGAATATTTATAAAGTCAAAGAAATGGCCGTTGCGCATTACAACCCACTTTCTAAATTTTGCTTGTTCTGCTAGTTAGATTGAGTCATTAATAGAAAATAGAATTTCATTAATAGAAAATCATTAATAGAAATTCAATTTGCTTAGCTAAATCTCTAAATTATTGATGATTAGTAATCAGGCAAATAATTTTCGAAAACGAGGACGCCCAAAAGTCGAAGAATTATCAGAACCATCGTTTTATTCATCCCCGAAGAGGGATCAAGTTGAAACAAGACCATATGTTGACCTTCGGTTTGATTGTGAAAATCACTGGCGCTTATTTGACAGCAAAAAAGAAGGCTCGCGTTGTAAATTAGAAAATTGTTTGAAAAAAACACATGTTATGTGCAGTAAATGCAAAGTTCATTTATACTGTCTAAACGAAAGAAACTGCTTTGCCATTAGTTCCTGAATTTGGATGTTTTATACGATTATTTTTATTATTATATTTGTTATTGTGATTATTTTATATTTAATATTATTATTTATATTGTAAGACTGAAGTAATTATTTTATTTTATTTATTTTTAAATACAATTAATAAGAACTCCACTAAACTTTTTTATTTTGGTTGAAACACTTGAGTCAGAATGTCCATATGAATAGAGAAGTCTGCTAGGCCTAACTAGATTAAAAAATTATGATTTTTTTTAGCAGCATCATGTTAAAAGCTCATTACCTTTCAGATTAACAAACTAAATAATTTATATCTCTTCTAAAATAAGCTCAGGTTTGAAAGGGTTAGTTGTTAAAAATTATCTTGATTTAATTGGTAAGTAACGTTATGGTTTAAAGTTTCAATAAGATTAGCACATTTATTTTTTATCATATAGGAAATAGCCATATTTCATCGCAGGACTCTTGCAACATGTGCTGTAACAATTATGATGATGATATACAATCACAACAACTAACGATTTCCAAGATAAAATAAATCAAAAATTGTAAGTTTTAATGTTCCAATTAATATAATTACGAAATTATTAATCTATGTTTAATCCATTTTTAAAACTAGGCTTGATGACAAAACTTTAAAAAAATGTTTAAAATAAATTGTGATAAAAATGCAATTTTTAATTATTTAAATAAAAAATTAAATATTCTATGATTATGTGTTGTATTTCATTATATATATATATATATATATATATATATATATATATATATATATATATATATATATATATATTTATATATATATATGTATATATATATATATATATATATATATATATATATATATATATATATATATATATATATAAATATATATATATATATGTCTGTGTGTGCCTGTGTGTGTATGTCTACGCATGTAAAAATGTTATCAAGTTAAAGTTGAATTTGCCTTAGCCTATTAGTGAGATACACTAAATCACATTTAAACAAGCAATTGTTCTAAATAACCAAAATTATCTCAAATATTGACTAAATATAGGATTACATCCAATAAGAAATTTTGTTAAACGGAACTAAGACGTTAGTAAAATTTACTTTACTTTTGGTTAATCCAACTTTTATTTTGTTATTACATTAAATTTTTTTTTATCTATTAAAAAGTAACCATGTAAGTTTGGTTAAAATAAGTAAGCATTTTATTTTAGTAACCAAAATTTGGTTAGTAAAATAAACAAACATTTTAACCAATAGTTTAGTTATTTATTGGACTAAGCCATTTGGTTGGTTGAAAAATACTAATTTTTTGGTTGAGTATGCCCAGGTTTTTGGTATTTTTGGCCCATGTTTTTCTCTGAGTGAAGGCACCGGTTTTTAATTCAAATGGTGACGTTCTACATAAATCATTTTAGAAAGTTATATATTTTGTAGATACAGCTTTTAGATAGTTCTGTACCTATATATTAGCTTTTAGTAGTTCTATCCCTATATAATGGAAACGATCAAACGGCGTAGTAGATAAAACTGTTTATTTTGAAGCAATACATGCCGGGGTCGAATCTCGAATGGGGATTTGGTGGATGGGGTGAAAACTCATGGACCGAAAGATTGTCCATACAATACTACAAATTGAAATCGATACGCAAATGGTAATTCTGTAGTGTGGGTGCATTGTTTAATAAAGACAACGAACTTACATCAGTTTCAGTTGGTGTAAGCAGCCACTATAGACTAACTTAACCTTACATAATAAGATGGAGTATCTGCCAAAAAACCTTAATGTTGGTAAATCGCATTTAAAGCTTATATCAATTGAACATTAATCCAGCGTGGTTTTGATGATTAGGTCATTAACTTAAAAAATAGTTTGAAATATTATAAAATGATTAAATGATCGCTATGGGTATTTGACCATAACCTATATTGTTCCATGAAAATATAGCCCAACAAAACCTGAGTACTTGCTTGGGATGTTTTACATACTAGGCCATATAGATTATCTTATAAAATTACCATTCAAGGTATCGAGAAAGTATCTCAAAAGAAATATGAAAAAATGACGGTCATGCAAGCAGTTACAGTCAAAACAACGAAATTAATAAAATATTAAAATGTTAAAATAATTTAACAGTGGTATTATGAATACGAGAACACTAACCTACCATTAATAAGTGGGTTTTCAAAAGACAACTTTGTAAACTAATAATTCGATCACTAAAAGTTTGTTTGTTCAGTCAAAAGATTCATAAAAATGTTATTTTCGAAGTAGAGTGGTCAATGCAATTAAACAATTGTCGATACTCGATGTATACAAATAGATCAATAATGTATATTAACAACAGTTAATACAACTTTTAATAATGTGTCCTAGAGTTCATTTCTTTACTAATTAAGAATTACAAGATTTGGCGATTTGTGAAACTTTATGCAAATCTGATTATTTGATTACAGGTAAACCTCGTTTAACGAGCCCTCGCTTAACATAACCTCGGTGATTTTATAAAAACATTAAGGTGATTTTCTTTTGACATTTATTGGATCAAGGGGTTATCGTTGCGTTAAAATCTAATTATTTACTAGAAAACACGATGTTTTTACCTAGGTTGATGAAAATTAAGAGTTAACATTTATCGCAATATGTTAAAAATACAAAATGATATAAAGCCTGAAATAAATAACATTGAGGCTATGTGAAAACAAATCAGAAATGGACCAATAAATGCAGTTTGACGTAAATGACGGTCCGAAGTAGTAGACGCAGTACTGATGTAATAGATAATAGCAGCATAACCAGCGATAGCGTTATAAAGGGTAAGCCGATAATGATTGAGTGGGCATTCGAGAATTATCAAATGAACAGCCCGCAGAAATTTATATTGGCGATGTCAAGAAATGCTGAAAAAATCTCGCTCCAAATCACTACAGGATGAAGAAGCACAAAAAAGTTTAAGCCGCCATACTCTATGTATAATTTAAAAATATGGAGGTGACATGAGATTATCTAGAAATAATGATAGAGATGAAAAAAGAGATAACATTGTGATTTACTCAATCTAATAGAATATGATATGTTATAAATAAAATGATTTCGGAGTTCGAAAAAAAACAAGACAACTTACAATGGATAATTTTTTTAGAAAATAAATTAAGAATTAGTGTTTTGTTTTTTAATTTAACAAACCTGAATTTTTGTATTGAAAACATTATTTTTATTAGATTTACACTAAAGGAACCAAACTAATAATTTCTGAACTGAACCCCTTCGTTAAGCGAGGTTTATCTGTATGCGAGAATATATACCATTTTTACAAACAATAAATTAGTTAGGATGTGTGAAAGAATATTACTATATTTTTTCAAAAAACGCTATAAATACTATCATTGTTACCCCTCTAACAGTTATCAGAGCACCTTATTACATTATTTTAAATCGTCTGTATCTTTATAAAATAAGACTGTGTTTTATCACTGTACGTATTTGGTAGATATAGATCACTTACATTAATAATATAAGGAACTGAGCATTATAGGGAGTGGACTGTGTGAATCTTTTTGCATCCTAAGGTTTCACACCAAAGATTATTAACACAAATCTTTAAACGCCATTTGCACTATTCAACTAAAATTGAATATTTTTGTGAATTATTTCAAAGCGCGATTATTTCAAATCGGACTCGTCTAAATTATTATCAATAAATGAATTTGTTCTTCTAAAATGTCGTTATGACCCTAAAAATTAAGGGTTACGTGACCCATAAAAATCAAATATTTAAAGGTTCTTGATATATTTAAAACTACAACTTTATTGGTACATTAATTGATTTATTTTGACAACATTATAGGAACTCCAGAATACCCAACGAATAATGGAGATACTGGCCAAACAACGATCTCTCGTATAATGAAATAAAAATACTAGCAACGATCTTGTTTGAATGAATCACACACCAACTACAAATTAAAGCATACAAATGAGCAATATGACTGAAGTTTTACAAAAGCCATTAACGCTTTAACGCTTTTTGCAGAAATATTATTGTCGAAAAGTATTACAACTAAACTTCAAACACTCCTTAAATCTAATCACTTCATCAACGAACCCAAACTTCCTTTCAAAATCGCAATTTCGTAACGAAATACTTTTACTTGGATAACCCTTTGAAGTGTTTCTTAACGATTACCAATTATGTTACAGAAAAATGTTAGTACCAAAATATGACTGGTTAATACGGTGATATTTCTTTTTAAGGCAAGTGCAAACATCTTAGATAGACAAGGTTCAAATCACTGTGAAACAAAATATAGAAAATGAGTGATTATTTTAAATGATATACTAGATTGGCTTCGCTCACTTGCGTTGACCAATTACTACTTTGTCATGCTCTAGCCTTTTGATTTACCTTGTGTAAGGGCATAATTAAAATCAAACCAAAGAACGCCATAATTAAAATCAAACCAAAGAACGAAAATCAGGGTTGCTCCTTTATTTATTTATTGAATGGATATAAGTTCTATAAAGAAATGAATTCACATATTGTAAAAATTATTAGTTCTATTAGGCGTTAAACACTCTTAAGTAGAAACAAAAACACCATGCACACACATCCCATTTTGAGTATAAGCTCATTTACGTCTCGGCAGATCTCAAGCTCCTAATACTGAATGGAACAGTATTCCATAGGAAAATATTGTTTAGTTTTGAGTAGCTTCCTAGTAAGAGCGCAAACCCGAAACTCTTAAAAACTAGTTAAACTACAACCAAGAACAAACCTAGTATAGATTGGAGTATGGTAAAATTTCCAAATTCCGAAAATAAAATGAGTGCAAGCATTAAAAAATCTTTTTAGAATAGATTTTTTTCTCCTGAAACATATCAAATAAGACAACATCCCATATAGGAAGACCGAAGGAGATTGGACATACACATTCTCACTACTTTATGCAGACAACTAAGTAATCCAAATATATCCTTACTAGCTTTAACTAAATAGCCACCCCATGTAAGAGTTTTGTTAAAAACTGTCCCAAATTGATTAACAGTAGTTGAAAACGGAATGAATGACCTATTAAGATGAATACAATGAAAAGAAAACGAATCGAATGATTTTTTGTAAATAATAATACATCTACTAGCATTTAAGACGAGCCCATTGGAAATCAACCAATTATATATTCTATCTGAATCCTAGTTAACCAGAGAAATATAACTAACAATAGAATGCTGATCTAACGACGTGAGGACTCTATGTCATTAATGTATAATAAATAGAAAATAATAAAGGACCAACTGGAAGAAATTCAGAATAACAACTACCAAATAAACTGTCTGTGAACGATCCGAAAAATAATTTATAACTAATCGAGCAACCGAAAATACTGACAGGTCTAAACTGGGATTGCTAATTTTTGGAATTGGAATTATTTTACTGTGTTTGCATTGCTTGGGAAAGAAAGGGGAGGTTATAATCTAAAATTGATTACAACTATACATATATCGCTAATCTATATGTTATCTATGTAATTTTTGATCTATGTAAAGTCAAGTATTTGGTTTTCTTTAACGAAAATATACGATGTGGAAAAAACGTTAATGTAAACAAATGGTAGAGTGCTAGGTATGATGAAGGAGAATTCTCGTAGTATTGGCGGTTATTTATAATGTAGTTTCTTTCTATAAGCGGTTATTCAAGCTTCAATTAAACAACTGCTTCAAAGAGATTTGATTGGTTAAATGGTTGGTCAGGAATCTGATTTGTATGGGTCAAGATAGTGTCAGTTTGAATTAAATCAGATTTCTACTGAACTTATGTCACAAAAATTTCTGAACAGTGTTTTATTTCTGATTATAGATATTAGTTTGGTCTTCAAAACAATTATCTTTTCATGGCATGTTTCATTTTAAAAATGGTTATCGAACTTGTATCCAAACCAATAGCTGATAAATACATAATAATTATGAGTCAAATGATGTCTCCATTTATTGAGTCTTGTTTCATATCTGAAGTCCAGTTGATAAATGTAATATTTGCCTGCCACTCTGATTTAGGTAGGGTAGATACGGCATCCAATTTAGCATTTTACAAATAGAAGTGCATTTCTTGAATAACACGGAATCAGAGTGTATTTATAAAAAAATTAAATTTTAAAAACTTATTCGATGAGTATCACGTAGCTACCATTTCGGTCTGAATGTTATCTAACGTGGGGTCTAGAAGATTTAAAATGAGTTTATATTGAATAAATTTTGGTAAAATCGATTTTGAAACTCTCCAGATTTTTACAATATTACCAAGTTTGTCAATAAGACAAAGGGATCTACTTTGATCTTATTTAAATCTTCAACATCGATGCCTAACCTCGAATATTTAAGATTCAAAGCTATAATGCTCTCTTTATTGTTTGGTGGGACAAGCTGAGTATTATTTATTAAGATTAAGTACTAAAGAAGTACAGCTAGCAACCCTAAGCACCTACATCCTAAAATGGCAACTAACCAAACGCAATTGGAATATTTAATCAAAATTTTTAATAAACAAATTATAGAACTAATGACAATTATAGAATCAATTTATGCAAAAATACAAAACCGTTTATGTGGCCTGGATTCGAACATCAACCTTTTTTTAATAACTTCCAATAAACTTAATTCATTAGCCTCAATAAAGATCGAATGTTCTTTTTAAGATCTTGAATTGTTTGTGGATGATTGTTACCTTACCTATCGAAAAAGCTCAAATGAAATAATCTAAAGGTATCAAATTTCATGACTAGATAGTGGCAAGTAAGAATTTCTTGAAATTATGTAGTCATAGAACTTTGTTGCCAATAACTCGAATGTTTTACGATTTGTTTGACATGTTGAAACCAAAGATCATCCAAATTAATTTCATTCAATTTTGACCAAAAAATTTCAGTTAACTACGGCTCCATGAGGTCTTTGGCTCTACACAAATACTTTTATTTATCTCCAAAATGCGTTTTTGTGTTGTAAACAAATGATTGAATAAAACTGACATGTGTTTTGACTTGAAATGTTCTGGTTGTCACTACACAGTTGAAATATTTTTTATTTTGGAACAAGGGTAAAATGCATCATAGATCAATGGCTGGTCTCGCAGAATGAAATTCATGAAAATACCAGTGTTATTTGGTCAATACAAAGATTAAATTTATTTTTTTTGTTGATACATAAAAGCTTATCGATTATTGTTTATGTTTTAATATCATAAACTTTGAGATGTGTACAGTAATAGTGAAAGCTACGAATTTCGAACGTAAAATAGTCACATAAGGGTCTCGTAGTCGATAGATGAGATGTTACAGAAAACTTGCACATAATTAGTTGAGCGCATATGTTCCAAACCTTTGTATTTAATATGTTCATTCTTCAACTAATAATTAGTTTTGAGTACGAATATTAATAAGAATTATTTAGGACATTAAATTTATTTTTCACATTTCTATACACAAGTGAACTTCTTACTTAATCGTACTGCAAATGTTTTCGCAAGCATAAAATCGGTTAGTTAAAAAGCTACTACGAACTTTCTGTTTATTGTTCTAAAGGTAAAGAGCTTAACTCAGCCTTTCGCAATATTGTCAAAATATAATGTTCTTCATCTCGCGAAACGACGTTCTCGGAGAAAAAATTGTTATGGAGGAGATCGCCTTTAGGTTAAATGGATATGAAGCCAATCAAAATGTTGTCTGAAACCAATCAAAATGTTTTCTAACCGAACGGCTTCTTACCAACTTTTTTGATTGATGAATCTAGTTTGGTTTTACATTTTAAATTTTCAGCTTGACTATATCAAAGATATGTTGGATTTTTACGACAGTGTAAGTTTCACTTTACCTCATCTGAAACACTCGAGTCCTTGGACTACAATAAGTGGGAGCTTTATACGTGTTCCACAAATACTTTCATGGTCGTTGCTCATCGGAACTTTAGGAACATATGCCTGGTTTGTCAAGACTCTTAAGACGGCATGTATAATAGATACAATCTAGAAATCAAATTCGCCAAGATCAACAAGTTGCAAAACTTTTGTTTGTGGTGCTAGAACAATCCTATTAGGGATTAATTATTATCCTGTTTTATTTGTGTTAGGGAAGTGACTATAAAGTTTATTATAGCTTAAACTAATGAGCTATTTCATATTTTGCAATATTCTTGATAATTCCAATATTCTTGATAATTCACCAATCGCTGAAAACCATTTTACATATCCACTTCACCTTACAGTCTTAATTAAGTATACGTCATATCCGGATAAAATCCATTCAATATAATTCGAACTCATAAACTAAAATAAAATTAATAAACTGTAACTTGTTTCTAATTTTATAATTAAAAAAAAAAATTTCATTAAAAATAAAATCTTAACAATTTTTTGTATTCGCTTGTAACTGTAAACATTAAGATATAATAAAAAACATAAAACGACATTCATAAGACTTGGATTTGGTTTTTTTTACATGTTATTTAAGATACGATATACACGTTTCCAATTTTTATTTCATTTTTTCCTATGTGTCGATGATCTTCATCAGATCTCTTGATCTAGCACTACATATAATCAACACCAATCGTACACCACAATAAAATCATCACGATATATACTTAAACAGTTCAAATATTAAATCAATTCAAAGCAAAATAAATGCCAGGATGACGTAAAATTATTAGTTGACCTTGACCCGAAAGGTCATCAGCAAGAAAACACAAACAAGTCATCACATCACATCAAATAGCACATGCAACACGATGCAGCACTATGCAACAAATCACAATATATATATATATATATATATATATATATATATATATATATATATATATATATATATATATATATATATATATATATATATATATATATATATTATACATATATATATTTTTGTTGTTGTTGTTTTTACAACTAGTTAACAAATTTCTTATCACGTCAATTTTGTGATCATTACTTAGACCACACATAATTTTCTACATGACACATACAAACACTAATATGATTTTCATCAATTTTCTTATCACTATTTTGAAGCACGCAAAACAAAACAAATTAATTAAGATTGTGACACACACGCACTTGATCGATACTAACGGTATATGTTATTATATACTTATCAAAAACACAAGCGAGATCGAGCGATACACGTTTTTTAATTAAATTTTTTTTTTATCGCCGATTCAAGCTAATAGTTGGAAGCTTATGCGACGACTGAGTATAGTAATGGTTAAAAACAAATCAACTATAAGTTTTGAGTGAAATTTCTTATAAAATTATTACTTTTTTTTTGTTTTTGTTTATTAAGAAATAAGTAAGACAACATATTTCAATGTTGTTTTGTATAGAGTGGCTCACCGAACTCTTAATCGAGCGGAGAATGGAAGAAACCTGTAATTTTTAGTCTACACCACTGTGTACATATAAAACATTCTCCTTCCTCTTAACATATTCATAGTTTTCTTAACAAAATAAGAAAAAAAATTATTAAACATAAGAATATGTAAGATGTAAGAAATAAATACCATCACAACATATGGAGAGAAATTGGTTAAAAAATAAAAAACACGCAGATAAGACAATTGAGTTGATTTAATTGATGAAATATGTTGTTAATCGTTTGATGTGTGTCGTTGATTCTTTGCGTACCCGCGCGTATACATATTCCAAAATGTTGAACGTCAATATACGATTTTGATGATGTTTCGGTCGTGGCAAGATTAAGAAAACAAGATTGGATATCTTACATATTATATTCTTGCCATTATATAAACACGCGGGGCTTTCTATTATACATTAATTAATAAATTCAAAGAACAAGTTTTAAGATTTAAATGTTTTCTATTTATTTTTCTTTAATTTTTATGATGCGTTAAAAACTCATTGACCACATAATAGCATACACAAATAGGTAAGATTTAAGACGCACGTGACATATAAGCTTTTTATAAGTATATATTATGTTGCAAACAATTTTGACGACATTTTCAATTCACATACATAACCGAAAGACAACGCGATGACCTTACAGATTAAATCATATTCCATTGTTAAGTGTACTAATATAACCGTTTAAAAAGTTAAAAACTATATTTCTAGTTAGATTTCGTTTACCTTTTATAAAAGAACAACCATTACATATACTCATATATGAGTATTCGAGTTGGCAATGTGTGTATGATTAATATTCTCCTAATACACGTTTCTTTTGTGCATTTAACTACCTTTCAAGTTGTTTATTTCTTAAATAGTGCTAAATAATTCATACACATATGTATTTATGTATGAACACCATATCTTTTCTTCAATTCTTTAATTTTCTTTTATATTTGTAATCAGAATTAGATTAGAAGTTGGTTTATATACAAAGTTCCTTTCTAAACGCAGCATACTTCTTTAAAGGCAAGATTATAAATGGTCAGCAAAACAACAATAATTGAAAAAGCGAACGAAGACTTTCATCGCCTTTGATAGGGACTTTATATATAACGCTAACCTTCACTTCGACCACTTGACCACATTACTGATTCTAATAATATCAATTAAAAATTCAATACTCAGTCTCGAAATGATTCTACTCCTGTATGTACAATTTTGTGGGGCTTTGTTGATCATTTAGTTGGTATCTCTATGTTATCGGTTTTGCTGTCTAATGAAATTCGATTCCGGTTCATTATGACCACAATCACTTATTCACATTGTTTCCACAGTCCGCATTGTCAAATATATTCTCTCTGGAAATTTCTGTTAAGCCTTTGAGTATGCATTTTTTTGTTGTAGTATTGTCTGTCACTTAGGCTCTAATGGCCCATTTTGACTTCCCACTGTATTACTGTACGTTCCGGCTATGGGTCCGATTTACGTAGAAACCATCTGCACATTGCATAGCTCCATGCCAGCCTATAGTACTGACATGGAAGATGGGACGACACACGGATTCCAACCTCAACTAAGTCTCAAATAAGTTCATTCTCACCACCGATCGTACCGCCCTAGACGATAGATGGTGAAAATCCCTTTTCGCATCCTGCCCCTATCGGGATTCGAACCCGGTACCTCCCGCTCCATGGTGCAGTGTTCTAACCACTGCACCTCATGGGCGGTTGAGCATGCATTACTTTTACCTTTGGCCGCTTGTTAATTTATAATATTATGGACTCGATTTTTACATGTAAGAAAGTTTTTCACATTTTATATGTAAATTATGTAAAAGATAGAGTAAATTACAGAAAACTGAAAATAAATGTAAGAATCGAAGGCAATTCTTTTTGCAGTGTCATCTGTTTCAAAATATCAACGGCAACAGAATTAAATCTACCGACGACAGTATAGATGCTGTTAAAGCTAGCCGAAAGTTTCCAGCCGAAAAAATAAAAAAATCGATAATGCAGATAGTGTTTTTCCTATTCCAGCCGAAAGTTTAAAATTTTGTATTTGTTTGATTGATTTTCAACCAAAAATTTATTGCCGACATTTTCTACCCAAAATAATTTAATGCTTCCAAAAATTAGCAAACTAACGGAAAAACACTTACATTTAAACTATAATTAAAATACTCTTATGAAATTATGTACAAATCTCTATAAAACCAACCTTAAGTGAAAGGTTTATTTTAAGCGGGTTGCCAATGATTATCACTGGAAAAAATTTTGGGTCGGGAGTCCGGGAAAATTTCTTTTAATTGAAACCGTAGTGCAAACTTCTAAAATCTCTATAAAATCAATCTCTTGAGTGTTATGGCTGAATAAAGGTTTATTTTAAGCGGTTTGCCAATTATCACTGGAAAAAATTTTGGGTCGGAGAGTCCGGAAAAAGCTCTATAAAATCAACTACTTGAGTGTTATGGCTGAATAAAGATTTATTTTAAGCGGTTTGCCAATTATCACTAGGAAAAATTTTGGGTCGGAGAGTCCGGGAAAATTTCGTTTCATTGAACCCGTAGTGCAAACTTCTAAAATCTCTATAAAATCAACCTCTAGAGTATTATGGCTGGGTGTATGTTTATTTTATGCAATGGTCATGACTGGAAACAAATTTGGCTCAAGTTTCATGTGGGCCGTTCGGAAAAATTCAATTAATTGACTGACTATAAGTTTGGACTAAAGATTTCAATGAATCAAATCTCCTTGGACTCCCCACATGATACTTGAACCAAAATGGTTTCCAGTTGACAAACCGCTTAGAATAAACTCAAATCCAGCCATTGTGAATTTTGACATTATTATATGTGTTTATTTTTTTTTATATATAAAAGTTTTTCCGATTAATTTGGTAAATTTTCGATGCATACAAGGTTTTTTGGCTGGAAAATGTCGGACAATAATTTTCGGTTCATAATAAATTAAAAAATATAAATTTTTTAACGTTCGGCTGGAATAGCAATGACACTATCTGCATTATCGATTTTTTTATTTTTTCGGCTGGAAACTTTCGGCTAACTTTAACAGCATCAGTAGTATAGCCGCATGTCATGACTCCAACTGATCCGGATTAGATCACATTTTCCATCCAAACCAAAGACATATTTTGATCAAAACTTCAATTTGTCTCAAAATGTGTCTTTGGTTCGCATGGAAAATGTGATATGATCCGGATCAGTTAGTGCCATGAAATGCGGCTATTGTAAACCAATTTCGTATCAAAATGTATAACAATCGATGCAGCTATACATCTATTAATGGTGCAGATATTTTACTTGATACAAGCTTGTTAGAGATAACGCCAATACAAATTTTGGGGTTAATACCCAGGGCAACTGAATAAGCGTTATCTGTAGTAAATAAAGTCTGTGGCATAATTAAACCCAAATATCTTAAGTGGTTTATAAATTACAATGAAATTATTTACAATTCTCGTTAGACATCGAACAGAAATTCGTAATCCACCTGTTTCTAGTTAATTATTTATTGTCCACTATTATTTGGAAAATATGTCTCAAGGAGTATGTAGACCAAGTATCAGCGCGTAGTCTATAGTTCGTTGAATTTAGTACGACAAGCGAACGGAGAGTCTCCATTCTCTTGACTAGATTTCCGTCGAGATTGACTAGAACCATATTTCCGTTAAAATAGGTTAGGTTAGGCATCCGCTTCTGAATATCTTAAAGAAATACGAGTTTCTGCAGATAACTTTTCATACATGTTCAACTCACCAGCTTTTTTGATATTTTCAATTGATGATTTTACGGATGCGGATCATTAGTCCAAAACTCGAACAAAAACAAAGATTGCTCTGCTTACTGTGGTAGTATTCTATGACTACCATGTAGGGAATCCAAATTTACCGAAAATTTCATTTACCGGTTTCGGTATTTTTTTTTCTTAATTTACCGGTTTCCCGGTAAATCTCGGTAATTGTTAAGACTACAAAAACATCATTGAAACATCTTAATTATTTACTTATTATTTTGGTTTTTTGAGAAAAAATTAAGTTAAAATTTCATTTTTGTTATATTAAAAAATATACATACTCGTAATATTACATAAAAGTACTTAGCAACAATAACTGTATTGTTAAATTCAAATTTATAAAGTTCAGTCTCATTGATTTTCTTATAGAAAAAAATAACAATAATAGAACAAATAAAAACAATCCAGTTTATAAATTTAATTTATAAATATCCATTTTGTTGGTAGTTCGTTGATAGTTCGTTTTATGACACCAAAATGCTTCTCTCAATAGATATTGGCAGAAAGCTTTTATTTCTAACAAAAGCGCTTTCAACTTAAAATGGTTATATCATTTAAGTATATAACCGGCATTTAGAAGGAGAGCTTAATTTCTTGAAACTCAAAGTAAAAATTGAGCTTCTAATATTTCGAACTTAAATGAATAGTGAAGAAAAGCTTTGTGCGGCCGAACTTATGTGAGAGAGAAAAAAAGCTTTGTGTGGCCATCTAAAACAGAACTCATTTCTTGGTATTAGATAACCTCATAGCATAAAGGGTGGCCCATCAATTAATTTGGCTCGAAATACAAAGACGAACGAATGTTTTATAAAGCGGTTTGTTTTATTAGAAAGAGATACATTGTCATTAAGAATGAAACACCATTTCATTTAAATGACTATTAGCTTTACATTCTGCCAACCCATATTTTTCAGAATATTGTCGACTGTTTGGCATTTTATCACGTCAATGGTTTATATAATTTGATCTACCAAATCTTGGTAATCTCTAGATGATAAGCGTACTACTTATTATCCTTAACGGCCTCCTACCAAAAAAGTCGTTCGGGGTCAAATCGCAGATGCTTCATGTCATTTTGACATCTCCGTTACGACTGATTATTTGTTGTTTCCAAATATCCTGTTTGTCTATTTTAAGAACTTTGGGTATGCAAAAACTCTTTTATCATGGCCTGGTAACGCAGCGTATTAATGTAAGAGCGGCTATTTGCTAATTTTTTCTAAAGATTTTTTAGTAAAACAGTTCAATTTGTTCCAATCATTTGTCAGTTTCGTAGCTCAATTTACGAACGGATAACCGAAATAGAAAATGCGCATGACAAAACAGCGAGACAAATTCTTGAGCAGGATGGCGACTCTTTTCACTAATTGTCTAGCAGTCATTTTGTTTATACTGAATTAACCACCTAAATTTCCTACAGTTTAGAGGTTTTGTTTAGGGGTAAAACAACCCGTTCCGTTAATTTCAAGCATTAAAGATATTAAATTTCATAAGACGATTGAAGTTAGTGTTGATACACTCGAATTAATCATGAACTAACCATGAATCTAGTCACATCTGCGTAATGAAATGGATGAGATGAAGCAGATTTATATCGGCACGGTTAAAAATATCACTATAAAATTAAATCAAAACCCCTATTCATATACATAGATCCATAAATAAAAAGAATGAATATACCTAATAGATATTATACCAATTATATGAATTTTTTAATTTTCGGTATTTTCGGTAAAATTTTGAAAATTTACCGGTTTTTCGGTAGTTAAAAATTGACGGTAAACCCGGTTTACCGGTTTACCGAAAACCGGTATTGGATTCCCTACTACCATGTTTTGTATATGAAATATTAATAAGACATTCAAGCTCAAACCTACCAGGCTGCTGTAAAGGCGATTAGTTCTAATACTCTTTCATTGAAACATGTTTTGGAGACGGCAATTGCCTTAAATCGACTAGGCAGTCTTAATAAACTTCACTGGATACCCAGTGGGTATCACATGGGTATATTGGCTGATAAATGGGCCCGTTTGGGTGACGTCATTATCTCTCAAACGAGAAACTGACTATCAGTTTGGGGATCTGCACCATAGGAGGATCCCAATAGATGGGATAGCCTGCTCTGTTGTCGACTATCAGCAAAGATCTCAGTCCTTCTTAAACTATGATAGACGCACTTTAAGGATCTTGCAGAGCATTGCTCCCTGAGTAATTTTATGTTTCGAATGGAAATTGGAATATCGCAAACTGTAAACTGTGTGGAGGAGAGGAAGAAACGGTTGAGTACTTCTTCTGCTCCTGTTCTTTATACTCTTCCCAACGACTGCACTGCTTTGGACCACAATTCCTTTTCAGGATCAACTGACGACCTTTAGGATACCAGATATTTTGGACTCTTCATTAGAAGAACAAACAGATTTCGTGACTATGGGTGTACGTCTGAGAAGGAATGTCACAGTAGGCTAATCGAGTGACTAGGGAGGAAGGGAAGCTCGAACCTGTGGACGATATGGTTGTGTTTTTCTCATCTAACCAAATATTTTTCAATATTCTTTTTCTTAAGCCTGGCAATAAGGTTTGCTTATATTTCATATATCAGATAGATTTCAAATAATGTGTACCACAAATAGGTGTGACTTTGAAGGCGATAAATTCCAAACTCATGCAACATATACGTATTTTCATTCATCAAGTTGAATAAATTTTAACTCTATCTCCACCACCACAACGACAAACTCAATTTTCAATAATACATAATACTGTACGATCGAGATGAAGACAGAAATGAAGACACGATCATCTCAATGTTTTTTTTATAATTTGAATGAAAAGAAAATACAGAGTTATAAAAAATCGGGTCAAAATACCGTTTGAAGTATGAGTTGAAGGTAAAATAATTTAAGTGATTTTTTTGCAAGAAACAGGTGGATAAAGCTCTCAACCCAGTTGCGGTTCTAAATTTTTTTTTTGATAATTCTGTTCTTATCTTTCGAGTATTGTTTGCAATGCATTTCCGATAACGCTGTACTTTGGATTTTCACTTTTTAATTATCTTTATAGTTAGTCAGGTATGATATATACAGATTAGACCAAACTAGCGTCTATGTGTGCGTTAACAAGTCATTTGAGATTACCTTATAGTCCGAAACTATACATATTTAGATAAATCAGATTTCTCTTTGACATTGGTCGTTCCAATTTCATCGTACAAAAACATTAAATATCATTATGATTAAATATAAGCTAAGCAGCAACCAACAGCAAACATGAATCAAGTAAAATATATACATAAATTACGATATTATAATGGTATATAGAAGAAAACCAAAACACTTAAGAAAATATCGATAAAGTGGAATTGTTAGAAATGTAGTAACGAAAGTGACCTAATTCGTCGTATATATGCATGTGCGCGCCGCACAATGTAGAAATCTCAAAAATTTAAATAATTTGATTTCCTGTATATAAGAACACTTGTTTAGCGCTATCAGTATTATTTTTTTGACTGCTTTTGGCCTGTTGGGCCGTATCGTGTCAACAATCTGACTCCGTCAGTTTCGATCACGAGCCAGCTCTTCATACCGTTGCAAGCAGCTACAAGATGTCAGATAGCCAGATCGACCTCTTTGCCTGCCGAAAGGCGGCTCTCCCTTCAAAGAGCGATGTATATCATTCCGTTCGGATCAGCACGCAGAACGTGACCGAGCCCAGCGTACTCGCTGTCCTTTGATTTCATGTACAATATCAGGAATTCGTAATTAATTCCTGAAATCGTGATTGAAAAGAACTCAGTATGTGTTATCAACGTTGCGTTTTCATATCATGCACATGATTCTTCTTTCGAATGTTAGAAGCCATCTTGCGTACTTGTCCGTCAAAATCCAACTCTCACATCCATACATGACAACGGGTCTGATCAACACTCTGTACAGTTTCAGCTTATCCGTATTTCCCAAATATTTTGTTTTCAGAAGTGGACGTAGAAGATATAAAGCCAGATTGCCAGCGGCAAGGTAAACCTTAATATCCTCTCCACACTATTATCGTGATTAATGAAAAATCCAAGAAACTTGAATCTCGTCGCTACTTTAAACGTGCACTATTGCAATCAATTGCGTTTTGGTCTCTAAAATCAGAGATCAGATATTTGGTTGGCATGACTTGTTGATTTTGAGGGCGAACACTTTTCCAGTGGATCAAGTATCTCTCACTCCGTTCATATGCATATTCAAAAAGTTGATTCGATTGTCGGAAAAAGATATTGTCTTGAGGTGCTTCACTTTTACAAAGGATGTATTCCAACATAAGATTAAAAAGTATCGCGGACAGCGAATCTCCTTGTCAAACACCGGAAGTAATTGCAAATGTTTTCGATAGCCTGTTCTCAACTTTAACATAGCGTTGTGACTGTGTTACTGTCATTTTACACAGATGTACGTATTTGTTTGGTATTTCTAAATATTCAAGCGTATTCCATAGCCTCTCTCGATTATTAAAGTCATACGCTTGCTTGAAATCTAGGAATCCCTGCGACCCTATTCTGGTAGTATGGGGCATAACGCGTCCACTTTTTTGAATATGGGGCATAACGCGTTCACTTTCCATTCTTCAGGCATAACTTCATTTCGCCATATCAATCGAACAAGGTCGAAAAGACAGCTCCACAAAGTTGGCCCTACGGATATCAAGAGTTCTGAATTAATGCAATCAACTCCTGGTGAACGATTTTTTTTAATCTCTGCATGACCATAGTGAACTTCTCATAGGTTGCTTCCTCAGTGATCATCTCTGCGGTCTGTATTTGAGGGTGTTAAAATACATCTTGTGACACATGTGGAACATTATGTAGAGCAGAACAATGTACACGCCTTTATCGAGTACCGCATTGACGTTAACACATAGGCTTCCATCTTGGTCCCAAATGGCAGTTGGCCGAGATTTTAAGGTATGATGCAATTCGCTGATTCCTTTAAAGAAACCACGCGAATTGCGCTCATTGCTGAGTTGTTGTATTCTTGAGACCTTAGCCTTCCACCATTCGCGCTTCTTGTGTCTACAAATGCGTTTAGCTGTCCTTGTAATTGTAAACCGAGTCTGCGCAACATTGTTGGTTAAATTTCATTGATCAATAGCAAGACTACACTTCTCATCAAACCAATCATTTTTGGGCTTAGTTTTTCCTATACCGAGATTGTGTTGGGCATCATCGAAAGCAAGATTTCCAATTCTTTCCAGACACTGTTCACTTCATCAGATTGGTAATTAGATCGCAAAATTCTATTGCTGACCAGATCTTGATATTTTCGTTGCGTTTCTTCATTTATCCTTTATATTCTTTTTGACTTCTTGACGAAAATTTCCATCGTAACTTTGCAGTGACCAGATAATGGTCCAACACGACAAACCCTGGGTATTGTGGTGGTATTCTATTGGTCTTATGTTTGGTTCGAAATATTTAATATGGATGCTCCCACTCACATGGCTGATCAGTATTCATTGGTGTTCTCTATTTTGTTTCAAATAGCCATACCAACTTCTCTATATCGAACTAAATTAGCTCACTCCATTATCTGTCATATCAGTTTTATAGAATTATTACTGAGAAGTCCGAAGGTCGTGGTCTAATTTAAATTAGTTTTTTCCTTGATTGATTCTTCAGTTGTGTTTCACTAAAACGGTCTGTTAACAATCTTATATAAATGGACACTCACTCACTTCCTATTGAGTCTTTAAAGTATTGAATTGAAGTCAATAAAATCGTATCTAATAATCAGAAGTGATAATATTGGAAGTGATACAATGGAAACTAACCTCTACATATGATCAATTCAATCGGAACATTTCCGTTTGTCTCTCTTATAACTGTACCGTATACCAAGCTTATGTGTTCGAGATTGAGGAGGTTTTGAATTGGTTGAAACGTAATGTGGTGACTGGTGTGTCGATATTGCAATTTATTTGGATAGTTAGGTCATTGGCACATTGTAATGTATTAAATTATAAATTTAGCTGATTAAGTTGGCCTAATTGGGCTACATGTTAAAGTTTTGTACATTACTCAGTTTTTTTGTAACAACAATTCTCTTTATAACTTGTTCCCCAATACGACGAGGAATGGGTATTATTGTATTCGGCACAGATCTTAGAAACATTGTTAAGAAGTATATTTCTAAGCACAATATAAGTTATAACTTGCAAGCCAGGCAAGACGGTTTGAATCACAGCCGCAATCCAATTGCGGTGACTAAGTTTAAGTTTCAACTAAGTTCAAATTGTTTGATGGTCAAGTGTGAAGCTGTCTGGGGGAATCAAGTTGGCAGGAGTTATCAGCTCCGTATCTTGCAGCTTCCACAGGTGTTTGTGTTACCTCCACGTGGTGACCATCGGGCAACTGACTAACCACTTCAAGTGAAGTGGCAGGAAAAAATACAGCGCTAAACAACTGGGCCGGGTTAAGGTGTCCACCGAACCGTGCCGATAACCAACCTGGCTGGGGGTCCAGTCTAAAACTAGCTCAGTCTCAAACGGTGTATCTAGATACCAGGTGCCCTCCGGATCACGTAGCCTTATCTGTGCATCGGATCTCTGCACAGACGGATACTTTTTCTCCACTACTCGTGGGAGTATTTATGGATAAGTATAAAAAACTTAATTTAAAGAAAATCAAAACCCAGGAATAAAGACCAGCAAATGGACCTTCTTTGCCAATAAGAGGGAGCTGAAAGACATACTTCTTCATCTTGGTTAAGATGAGCCATCTGTTCCAAAGCTGGAAGCACTTCTTTGCTCTTAGTAGGGTCACAATAAATGTGACGCAAAAAGAGCCGAGGAGGGTCAAGGAAAAACTGTCCTCCACCATCCCAACTTGATTTGAATGTCTGGCGTACAGTTTACACAGATAAATTTGCAGCATTCAAAGGCGTCGTCCTCTCTCATAGAACGACGCATGAAATGCTGCAATACATTACAATCAAAACATGTATTTTTGATTCAGGAACCGTGGATTCACGGGAACAAGATCAAAGGACTCAATCTAGGGACCTCAGGTTCTCTCCTGGTTAGTTATACATGCTCGAGGCCTAGAGCCTATGTTTTTAATAGTATTAACATGGATTACAGACTCCTAAATGAAATTTGTTGTTATGGTCTTACAGCAGTCGTCGTTGAAGTTAAAGAACAGGGTATTCGACGTGAAGTTCTAGTGATCTCCACCTATTTCTCATACGATTTGGTACTTCATCCTCCTACACAAGAGTTTATCAAAGCAATAGAGTACGCAAAACGTAATGATATCCCAATCATTGCCGGATGCAAACTCACATCACGTATGCTGGGATAGCATCGATATAAATCCTAGAGGAATTTCCCTCTTGGAATACCTTTCCGCGTCTGACCTACTCATCGTAAATGTGGGCCACAGACCTACCTTTTTGACATCCTCAAGGCAAGAAATAATTGATATTACCCTTGCCTCACGGAGTCTTAGTGGAAAAGTCTCAACCTGGATGGTCTTAGATGACGTTACTCTCTCTGACCATCGCTACATCTCCTTCCCTCTAACCAGCGATAAACCGGAAATTAGAGAATTTAGGAACCCAAGAAAAACGGATTGGGATCTTTATAGACTCATTCTCATGGGGCACTACTCCCTGAATAGTCATATGTTTCGAATGAAAATTCGAAACACCTGTTTCTGCGAACAGTGTGGGACGGGGAGGAAGAAACTGTTGAGCACTTTTTGTGCTCATGTTCTTCATACTCTTCCTATAGACTGTACTGTTTCGGCTCACAATTCCTATTTGAGGACCGATTGACGACCTTGAGGATACCGCATATCCTGGACTTCATTAGAAGAACAAACAGATTCCGGGACTGAGAGTGTTCGCCTAGGAAGGGATGTCGCAATACAATGGGCCAATTGAGCCTGAGTGACTGGGAAAAAAAAGGTTCAAGTTTTCGGTTTGTAGAAAGCCATGATATGAATTGCAGTCCAAGATACGGTTTAAACTGTTGTTGTTTAGAATAGTTTTTTTAACAGAATATGTTATGGTTACAGTGTGGATACATTTATGACTTGTGTTAAAACAGGTTAATGTTTATAGGTGAATTTATGCAGTAAAGCCCCATTCACCACTGACTTTGGTTGCAATAAGCCGATTAAAACAGATTCATTGATCTTAAAGCAATATTAATGGATACTTAAGGGTAGGAATATAACGACGCTTAAGAAAAAGGAAGAAGACTTAACAAGTGGATAAACACCTTAACGGTAATGCAGTAAAACTACATATGAATTGAAACTTGTTAAATACTTGATGTACTCTAAAATATTTATTTCAGAGACTATCTTCTTGAGGAACGATTAAGAATGCTTGGTCTAAAATCTAATCGCTGTTGTAGTATCTGTGAGGATGTTGAGGAGGTAGAGACTACAATTCATCTTTATTTTTGTACTTTTATGCATAAATATCGAGAAGGGCTTAATCTCGGATCTCATATAAACAGTGATAAGTAAAATATTCTAGATCTTTGATATCACAAATTGTTTTGTCCTCTTTACCTCAACTGTTGTACATACAGCTGGTAAAAGTCAATAAATTATTTTTTAACAATAATATGTTTGTAATTATAAGATAAAAATCAAATGGAGAACTAAAATGTATTGTGGGAGTCAATTCTACTTACTGTACGTATCTGATGCTTTATGTACATATATGTAAATTGTAATGAAATATATGTGAAGATTTTATAAATGAAACCATTGAATTGTAATGAAAATAGTTCAACTGCCGTTGCCTTAGTTATATAATAATACTCGCAAGATAAAAATATTGGATTATTTTGAGTTATAAAGAGGAAATCACTAATAACCCATTGTGTTGTAGTAACAAAGATAATTGAGTATTGATATTGAAAAAGGCAGTGAAAAGATTACATATCACATGGAAGAAAGCCGTAGAATTCAACAACAGTAATCCGTGCTAGTCATAAAGTAGTTATAAGATACTCCATTTCGAGAAAGGGAAAACTTATCAAATTCAATTTAACCAAACATTGATTTCAAATAGATGAAGAAAGTTTCAAAGGAAAGTTTTTTTTGGGAGCAGACTTTCGGAATGGTGATATTAATCCTAAAATTTATTGGCTTGATGTTGTCTTGTGCTGACGTTAAGAATTGATATGTACGCTTTAATACAGTTGAAACTCAATTTGCAATCGTAAGAAAAGATTAAGCTCCGTCTTGGTAGAAGAGCAGCCAGTCATTTTTTTTCGCTATACTGTCAACTGCGTCATTCATAACCTGAACTACAATCTTTGTGCCAAAATCGATGCGAAAACTATATTACAGAACATTTTGATTGTATTAATTCCGAGCTCTAGTTATTCGCAGTGGAAGTTTTATGGCACTTTGACATCTTACGATTGGTATATATGGTAAAACGAAATAATGCTCAAGAAATAATGAATGGCCGATTTTTAAAAAGATAAGCGTTGGGAATGCTACTACTATAGCGTATAGCGGGTTGTGATGCTAACGCACATCACTCTCTATAGGGGAGTGCTAAGGTTAACAACAGAGGCTCTGCTCTATTTAACTATTTAAGTTCTTCTGAGAACTTTAATGTTTTTCTGAGAAAATTTTGGATGCGACTCAACTTTTATTAACTTTGCTCGCAGGGAGGTAATTGACATTACATAGTTTGTGTTCCATGTCCTTCACTAAATTTATATAAAAATGGAGAGTGACTAATGATATTCTCACCTCCGATCACGTAATAGGAAGCTAACCAACTGAACTTGATCCCTTACTCGAATTACCTTAGAAGAACGGTTTGTCTGTGGACATAGAGCTGGCACTGTCTAAAACAATTATAACTGCGCTTGAGATTTCATGTCCACTATCTCTAACCAAATAACTTGGAACAAACCTTTCTGGTGCTCTGCTCTAAAAAAGTTAAGAAAAACTACCAGAAAGCTGAAGAATTAGGCCAGAAGATCTTATCTTCAGTCTGATTGTACAAAACAGAGTGTTAAAAAAAGAATTAAGAACATCACAGAGATCCTCCTGGGTAATAGGTTACCTGCTGCAGTTAGACTTAACAAGTCGCTGAGCAGAAATAATAATTGTAGACTTGATTCACTTCGTTTATCTAATGACAAGCTTACTGCCTCCAAAAAGGATGATGTAAGAAGAAATTACCCATTTTCCTTACTGTAAAATCATTTCAACTGACGATACTGGTGTAGTTTATACCATTTGGATCTAATACCCAATTGTAACCGAGCAGGCCGATCAATCAATTATGATGTCCTACATTGGACCCTATTTTTTTCGAATCTTTCAAATTTGCCAGTCCTCACGGTATATTTCCTACGGTGTTACAGCATGGATATCCTCTTAATAAGGAACATTTACTGCATCTGTTCCAGGCATGTATCGCTTTTAGTTTTGTTTCACAATTTTGGAGCAGAAGTAAAGTTATTGTTATTCCAAAAATTGGAAATTAGGACCCGATTTTACATCATATACAGATCTTACATCATACACCGATCTTAAATCATATAGGCCATGTCTGTCATCATCGTTTCTGAAATCTTTAGAAAGGATTGTTGATAGGTTTTTTAGTGACCAATATTTAGTTACCGCTCCGTTCAGTTACAGGCCACATGTTTACAGAGTTGGCAAATCCTGTGAGACTCCCTTACATGAATTCGTAACTAGGATTGAGAGATTTATGCACTTTTTTGGATATTGCAGGAGCCTTAGATAGTACTACATCCGTCTCGATTACGAATACTTGTACTAAATTTGGTATAATACCCAACATCATCAAGTGAATTGAATGTATACTTAAATCTCGCATTATGATATAGGATGCCCGCGCAGGGAAGTGTGTTTTCACCCCTGTTGTGGCCTCCGGTCATTAACAATCTTCTTGTTATTCTTTGTAAGTCCGGTTTTATCGTTCAAAGTTTATGCTGACGATCTGGTTCCGACATCTTCACGCAAGCACCTGAATGCCTTATCAGATCTAACTCAACACATTTTTCTCATTCTAGAACAGTGGTGTCTGGATCAGGATTCACATGTGAATCCGTCTAAAACCGATTTGGTTATATTTATAGGGCGTAGATATACTGCAGCTTTTTCTGTACCATCACTTTCCGGATGAAATGGTAATAAACATTCTTGGAAGTCCATCGCATGATCTGATAATCTCAGGCAGTCTGGGGACTTACTGTACTACTCATCAAGCGGAATTAATTGCGATTACTCACTGCGTGGATTCTTTTAGTCTCGTTGCCGACGACAAAGAAATTATTTTTTGTACGGATAGTAAAACTGTACTTATCTCATTGAACAATCCTCTAACGAGCTTCAAACTGATAATAATAACTTTGTCGAAATACTTTGTCAGAAGGCTTAACCCAAACCTGACCAATTACGTTTCTTTTCGTTTATTTCTATGACTGTTTCGGGGCTCAAGGCACTCCCAACTCTTTCACGGGTCGCTTATTTACGCTCTTACCTTACGCTTTGCAGCCAAATCGAGGACATACGGCTATAGGTCCGATCTACCTAACCATCTGCACATTGCATAGCTCCATGCCAGCCTATAATACTGACATGGAAGATGGGTCGGCCCATGGATTCTGCACTCCAACAGGAGGTCATAGTTGTGTTCATTCATACCACCGATCGTAATCAAGTGGTGAAAAATTTCTTTTGCATTCTGCCCCTCATCGAGATTCGAACCCGGTACCTCCCGCTCCAACTGCCGCAGCTTTAACCACTGCGCCACCTGGGCGGTCAATTACGTTCTTTCATTGAAAAAGAACAACTTGAGAATATTAGTTTCTATACTTAGTGGCCATGACCAATTCAAAAGTCACTTTCGTTGCATGTGACTTGCCAGTGATGTCGTATATGACGAATATTTTGAAGATGTTGATGATAGCTTACACTTCATCATTAGTTGTCCGGATTTCGATCGCATAAATTCCCTTGTGCTCAACTCCAGGAATATTCCTGTAAATCTACTGTCTGCCCTGGTTCAAACTGCCCCAGTTTACTAAAGTTGCAGAGCGCATCTGTGATCTTTGATGAAATCCTAGGTTTTCACAATGACCGTTTTGTGGCATTGAGTACGGAACCTTAAAGGGTCTTAGCAAATTTTAATAATAATAGAAGTATCACTCTCATTTGTACTACTTACAAATCGCCTTGTATTCTTTTGGTGAGCTTGCTCGTGTTAATTCGTTGCCAACTATAAATGATTTGCTGCCCTTACTTTCGTATTAGGAATTTTCATTGAGTTCCAGATCTCGCGATTGATAGGAACTAAGTTCTGATTCTTTTTTCGAGTATCTACAATCGTAAGCTTACATCACCTACTTTTCATATGTCTTGATCTTTAAATGTAAAAGTCATATATTTAGTTTTGATTTTTTTCGTGAATTGCTCGTTAATTGATAGGACTGTAGGACCAAGCGCTGGGCAAGATTCCCGGGAAACGCCGGGCCTATTCATTCATCCGTTTACATAAAACGATACGTAAAGAAAGGAAGGTATGTTTGTAAAGAAATAACGACCTGGCTACAGACCCCTGACAAATCGTTACTAAACAACTGTTAACACAAGACTCGGCTAGCAAAATAACTATGAAGTCCTGCTTTGTCCATCAGATTTTAGAATTCCCGTGCTTTACTGCTTTCCAATGCGTTGTAAGAAATCACCAACTGTGGGATGTAAAGTTTGAAACCACTTTACAAAGTAAAGCTAGTTGAAATTTTCTTATGCTAATTTCATTCACCCTTTACCTGAAAATCATATTAGTATCCGCCAATCCTATATCTGTAAATCAAAGTCAATATGATTCCACGATGTTACCCTTACACAATGTTATCATAAATATAGAAACAAAAGTAGTCCCATTCACTCATAGATGTCACATCTCGAATGAAGGCATACGTTCTGAGGTAACTTCATTCGATCAACTCACCATTTCACATTCTGACAACAAAAACCATAACAAACAAACACTGAAGGACCAACAGATTCAAATATATTAAACTTATTAAGAATAGCAAGCCTAAGTGGCTCAAACCCGGAAATCTCCCAATAACACATATCTACCATAAATAATTATTATTATCCAAACTTAAAACTAAGAATTGTTATCTTCCCCATCACAAAGACAACTCTCCCACCAGATAAAAGAATAAAAAACGGAATTCCTGTAGTAACTGTCAACAAACCGAATACATCCTGCTACAATTTTCCGTTCCCTAATTTGAAGAAAAACTCAGCTGATAGTGGTTTACCTCTTACGAGGAGATGAAAAGAAAAAACTTAAAAATTAGGAAGTCTTCAGTCCAAGTGTCTTGAGATAAATGTCATTAACATAATTCTCCTCTTTGTTCACTTCACTTATATATGACAGCGATATTTGTTGGTTGGTTACAATGGTTGCTATGGTTTTGCACAAAAAATATGTAAAATTTAGTCTCTAAACATCAAAAACGAATTCCAAATATAATATATTCTATATACGTAATCGTTTTCGTCTTATCAATGTTTATTATATAATCTTCAAGGCTACAAACATATAAACTCTTAATTTGACCAAGCAATACGCTATAAAAAATTTGATGAGTGAAGTAGCTGCAGTTTAGTTTAAAAAACTTATCGTGTTAGTCTACAATCGAAAGTGATTTATAATGATAATATTTGAGTGTTCACTATAGGTGTCGTATAGAAAATGATAAACATATTGATTGGTGGTGAAATAAAAGCTTAATTTCAATTTTCAAACAGCGGCTTATCAGTTTTACCACGTCTTATGAAATGATTCATGGTTTTGTATATCTCAACTAGCCCAATCTTGAAAAATTAAACAATGAAACTTTGATAATGAATTCATGTGTAGTCTAAACATTCTATTATTTTGTTAATTATGTATATTACAATAATTTATGATGTTTCCGGGCGATTGTTGCTTGTTATTGTAAGAGGGACTATCGATTAGGATCAGTTCGTAGCAAATTTAAAATTCCTGCCCTTTCATAGTTAGTGTCTCGAATAAAACAAACCACTTTAAACGGATATTTGTTAAGATTCAACTCTTGGTGAATTTCTAACGGCCATTGCTACTATCCTTGAAACAGTTGACAATTATAGTTAAAATGAAGATTTGTTCTATTTCTCCATATACGTTCAAAATGATAAGAATAAACTGTGTGAAGTTATCCCAGGATCTCATCCCAGAAAAAATAAAATGTTCATCAGGTAATACTAATTTCATCCCATGGCAGGATTTTTCAAAATCATAACAGAAAATTGTGCAATTGTACGAAATCGGGCATTAAATAAGTAATAAAGATCGAACAAGTATTCTCCTTCTACAAAACAAAAACTGACAAATCATAATCAATGAGATTTTCAATCCAGATCAAAGGTTGTGTGGATCTTTAGTACTTATTTCCCGATTTCGAACGATTGCACAATTTTCTGTTATGATTTTGAAAAATCCTGGGATGGGATGAAATTAGTATTACCTGATGAACATTTTATTTTTTCTGGTATGAGATTCTGGGATAACTTCACACACTTTAAGAAGGAGTTTGATCTTATGATATTATTTGAAGAGTCTGGCCAAACTAGGTCCTACTGGGGCTTTCCTTTACATGCCCACAATTTTAATTAAACAACTATGGGCAGGTACATGGTCTATATTTATAAAGAAGAATAAACAGGTCTAACAAACTGTTGAACATTTAACCGTATTTAACATTGGAAGTTGAAAGAGTACTGAGAAAGAGTTGACAAATGATCAAAATACAACCAATGTTGCAGTGGATTTGACAGCGGTGATATATATTTTTTTCTTCCCCGGTTGTAACTTAATGGTTAAGAGAATTTCTCATCCCAATGCGGTTTCGAGTTCGATTCTCGTCGTTCACCAAAAATTAAACATGATCCGGATGACATAAAAGCGACTATATGTGCATCCATTGGGCTTGACCACCTACAATGTGCACCAATACGTATAAAAGGTTCGTAAGGTGCTAGTTGAGACGCAGTTAGGGCCGTTTACGACCTATTAGCCAAATATACTATAGAATTGAAGATGATACAATGTAAATGTCGATTGCAATCTTTGAAGCAAATATAAAATATTTAGTGTTTTTTAAAAGGATTGCCTAATGACATAAATTTAAGTGTCGTCGAAAACATACTATTCATTGTCTGCCCATATGAATTTTGAAGCATCGATGATTCAACGTGAAAGTCACAGTTCTTTAGTCTTTGAAACATTGGCAATGTAACGAATCTCGATTGTATCAGAAAATATTTATTAATTTAAACCATCATGTCAATATAATTTACGGTATTTAAACGTTTATTTTAAAACTTTTGTACATTGAGTATATAGTGAATTAAAAGCCCCAGCCAAAAAGTCCATTGAGGAAATCTCTGATGACTTGTAAATTCACACCTAAACCTTCAAGACGTACGAATACATCGGCAACAATTGGCTCAGCGAGTAAACGTTGGAATGTTGGTTCTGCTGCAGCAATTCTGTCCCATACTGCGGCGAATTCTGGGTAGTCATCGTATACTTGGCTAATAATGACGGCAATATCGACGAAAGTAATTTCTGCTTGGACTTGTTCGTAAACTCCGCGCCATCCACCACAGGTTTTTGGTGAGAACTTGTTGAATTCAATTGGATCAATACCCCATAGGGCGAACAAAAAGTTTAAAATATCGAAACTGACACCATCAGCATCCAATTCGGCGAAGAAAGCTGATATTTCGTCATCACTACGGATAAATTCAACAACAGCTGGGAATTCTTCTCTCAAGTATGTGGCAATAGCTTGTACTTCTGGATCATCGGCACACGATTGAACGATTTCAATAATTCGGTCGGTTGGGATTTGACCTTTGATTATTTCCAAAGCTTCTTGGACTGATTTTGGTTGGATTACGGCGGCTTGAGCAACACCGAATACGGCTAAGGCGAATAACAAGAATTTCATCTGAAAAAATTTAAATTATAAATTAATTTGTATCAATCACTAATAATGTAACCCGCCCATCTTACGTTGGCAATTGTTTTAAACAGAACTTTAAAAGTAAACTGATAATTAGTCTATCGAAACAGTCAACTTTATATACCAAATTTTTTATCACAAATTAAACGCTTATCGATATATTTTATTTAATTGTCAACCAAAAAGCATGCCCTTTGTTTAACCATGTTATTATTTAAGACAGGTTCTGATAACGATATAATTATATACTCCAGTAAGGGATGCCATCGATAAATCGGGTATAATATGCAATGAAATTTATACATAGAACATACTTAATCATTTTGACGTCATCGCGAATAGATAACATTATTTAGTTATATATTTGACGAATAGCCATTTTTTAAGGTTATAGTGGCCTCTAAGCTTATCTTTAAATAAATAAGCTTCAATATATCATGTGTTAATATATTCTTGATCAATGCACTATCGGAACTGATTAAAAAAAGTATTAATACCACAAATGGCCAATAGCGGAGAGGAGAAAACTTCGTTTCATTATGCCGCCGTACATATATGATGAACTTTTATCGATATTCTCACACATTATATGAAATTATGGCAGTAATTGTTAAGGTTGTCATTATTGGAGGTCATAAATTCTTAGGAGGTTCGAGAAACAGAATTTCATAAAAATCATAAAGTTCAAACTTCGCTGCATTTTCTATTTGTATTAAAGCCCAATTCTACCATAACTAGCGATACCAGAAATTATAACCGGTGATATTTTTACACCAACAATAAAATAATTGTGATCGCCAGTAAGGAAGTCGTACGATACTCTTCAGTTAAGAGTTGAATTAATTATAAATCTTCCGATGAGAAGTTAAAGGAATTTAACATATGCCAGATCGACGTGATTGCTTTGCACACAAAACATAAAAATATGGACAGTTGAACTGTTAGTCTACTGGCACTAAATAAAACTTTACAATGCCATACTGCTCACATCTTTTGTAAGTTTTAATTCATTTGAAGTGTAGTTTGTCAATATACAATCCGATATCAAGAATAAATCGAATAAAGATCTATTAAGGTTGATTCTTAATCCCAGGCTTATCAAGTATATGTAATTAGCTATCTCTTGTGATAAACACCCGATTTTGCTAAGCTTATAGTTTACGATTTTTGTAAACGTTAAGCTACCTATTTCAGTTAAGGGTTTTTTAAAAATTTCTTAATCGAAAATCTAATCCATCAAACGGTAAATATATTGAACGCAATCCAAACGCATTTGTTTCCAACCCACTTACAATCAATGAACATTGACCATTAGCGTTTTCATTTATTATCTCTGATAATGAACTGCTAAACAAGATGTATTCATGATTAAAGTGGCCTCTTACACTATAAAGCTAATTAATGACCATTCGCAACATCTATATACACTAAGTTATCTACTCATAATGACGTAAAAACGATTAAGTATGTGCTACTGCTTTGTATAAAAATTATTGTATGCTATAGTCGATTTATCGATGGCACCCCTTACTGGAGTATATAATTATATCGTTATCAGAACTTGTCTCAAATAATAACATGGTTAGACAAAGAGCATCGATAAGCGTTTAATTTGTGATAAAAAATTTGGTATATAAAGTTGACTGTTTCGATAGACTAATTATCAGTTTACTTATAAAGTTCTGTTTAAAACAATTGCCAACGTAAGATGGGCGGGTTACATTATTAGTGATTGATACAAATTAATTTATAATTTAAATTTTTTCAGATGAAATTCTTGTTATTCGCCTTAGCCGTATTCGGTGTTGCTCAAGCCGCCGTAATCCAACCAAAATCAGTCCAAGAAGCTTTGGAAATAATCAAAGGTCAAATCCCAACCGACCGAATTATTGAAATCGTTCAATCGTGTGCCGATGATCCAGAAGTACAAGCTATTGCCACATACTTGAGAGAAGAATTCCCAGCTGTTGTTGAAGTTATCCGTAGTGATGACGAAATATCAGCTTTCTTCGCCGAATTGGATGCTGATGGTGTCAGTTTCGATATTTTAAACTTTTTGTTCGCCCTATGGGGTATTGATCCAATTGAATTCAACAAGTTCTCACCAAAAACCTGTGGTGGATGGCGCGGAGTTTACGAACAAGTTCAAAAAGAAATTACTTTCGTCGATATTGTCGTCATTATTAGCCAAGTATACGATGACTACCCAGCATTCGCCGCAGTATGGGACAGAATTGCTGCAGCAGAATCAACATTCCAACGTTTACTCGCTGATCCAACTGTTGCCGATGTATTCGTACGTCTTGAAGGTTTAGGTGTGGATTTACAAGTCATCAGAGATTTCCTCAATGGACTTTTTGGCTGGGGCTTTTAATTCACTATATACTCAATGTACAAAAGTTTTAAAATAAACGTTTAAATACCGTAAATTATATTGACATGATGGTTTAAATTAATAAATATTTTCTGATACAATCGAGATTCGTTACATTGCCAATGTTTCAAAGACTATGAAACTGCGACTTTCACGTTGATTAATCGATTCTCCAAAATTGATATAGGTAGACAATGAATAGTATGTTTTCGACGACAATTAAATTTATGAGCATGAGGCAACCCTTCTTACACTTTAAATATTTTAAAATTGCTTCAAAGAATTTTGAACAAGTTATCTTGATAGTAATCGACATTTACATTGTATCATCTTCAATTCTAGTATATTGATCAACCTCTATTATTACTCATATAAATCTATTTTAACTGATTAAAATTGTTATTAAAAATAATAATAATATTTGGTTTTAAGGTCGTAAACGGCCCTAACCGCGTCTGAACTAACATGATTTTATACATAATCGCTTTTATGTCCGGAGCATGTTTAATTTTTGGTGAATGACGTGAATCGAACTCGAAGACGCGTCGTGATGAGAAATTCTCTAAACCACTAAGTTACAACCGAGGAAGAAAAAAATATTATCACCGCCGCAAAATACTCGGAGAAAACTCTTTCTCAGTACTTGTTCAACTTCTAATTTTACGTTCTGCTCAACAGGTTCAACAGTTCCTTATATTTATGCACTCTTTTCTCGACAGGGACATTTTCGCAAACTGAAAGTTGATCCTTTTTAAGATAACACTAACTCGTTTCGGATCGACGCCGGCCTCAAATGATTGAGGCAACGTTTTTACTGTTTTTCGTTTTGATGAAAGATATATTGAATATGAATTAAATGTAGTGTTTGATGTAGCGTTTTGTTGTTTTATCAAATGTGGTGATATCGGATTGAAGTTAGAGACTAAAAACGGTAATGATTATGTCTAAGGGAATGTGTTTGTTACTTATTGAATTTAGAATTAGGCATGAAGTAACCGTCAAGGTGGCTCAGTGGTTAAAGCTGTGGCACTTGGAGCAGGAGGTACCGGGCTCAAAATTTCGATAGGGGCCGGATGCAAAAGGGATTTTACACCATCTGATACCGATCGTTGGTGTTAATTAACACATCTATCAGCCCCTATTGGAGTGCAGAACTCATGGGTCGACCCATCTTCCATGTCAGTACTATAGGCTGGCATGGAGCTATGTAGTGCACAGATGGTTCTACGTAAATCGGACCTATAGCCGTATGTCCTCGATTTGGCTATTAAGGCGTAAAGTAGAACGTAAACAAACGAACCGCGAAAGAGCTGGAAGAGACTTGAGCCGCAAAAAAGATTGCATAGAAGCAAATATAAAAAAATAAAATAAAATAAATGTAGCAAATGAGACAAATGGATATATCCAACGCACTGTTGGCGCAGTTTAGGCTTAAAACCAAAGTTTTGGTGATGAACAACTACTTTGCAGATAACGACGCCGAATACTATTTGGACGGGTTGATGGGATGAGAGAAGTATATAGACTTATAGGGAATAAAAATAAATTGGAAGACAAATACTTTAATAACAGATCATCGACAATTTAACATCTGAAAGCTACAAACTGCAAGCCTGTGAATTATTACGCATTTCTTCCAGACGTACATGGTATGTATACAAATCCAATTGGAACATTGAATAATTCTTATTGCTTTCATTTTTAGTCGTTATTTACACTGATATTGCAACAAAAGGTTTGAGCATTCAGAAATCACTCATATTTTCCTAGACTCATTATGTTGGTCATTTTTAATTTCCCTAAATTTATTTTAAAGTAAAATGAAACAAAGGTTTTTGGTACTTGTACAAATATAAATATTTCAAGTACAAAATATTTTATTAGTTGGACATGATTTAGTTAGCTTTACAAAGCGTACTTCAATAATAATATAGTTTAACAATTAATTTTTAATTATTATTATTAAAAATTTATTATTGAACTATTTTAAAATAAATTGTTAGAGATTGTTAGATTCTTTAAAATTGTAAGAAGAAAATAAACATTTTTTCTTATTGGAATTAACTTTAACAGTGTAAATCGTATTGGAATCCCATTACATTCAAATATGTATTGGAGTCAGTCTCTTTCGTTTTACATGTTTGTGTCCTTTTTTATAATACTTTTCACTCAAGTTTTAAAAAATTATTAATACCACTTTTTCCTTTTGGGATGTTGAGTTAAATTTTCAAATTTTTTAATTAACTCCTATTACAAGATATCAATCAACATCCCTACTGCGAATGATTTATGGTTGGTGACTTTAATTCAACCATTCAATCACCAAAATACGAATTGTGCTGGGCGTCAGACGGAGTGGCTCACTGTTTCGCATGACCTTACGCAGATTGTTTGTGATTCCACATTTGAATGTCAAAATTCTACCAAGCAGTCCTATTCTGGATGTTTGTCATACAACAATTCCGTATTCCATGGAGGGGCGTGTCGTGTCGGGAATTGAAAATTCTGACCACAACCTGACAATGATGGGTTACGGTAATTTTTTCAACATTTCCCGCGGGTCATTGTTTTTATAACAATCAAATAGACGACGCCGTTTGTAGAAGCTGCCAAAGCAGCCAGACAAAATAAATATGTTAATAAGAAATTTGAACGGAATGAAATTTCGTTTGAAGAATATAAGGCCACACGTAACATCTGTAAAAAAAATCTGTGGTATGAAAAAGAGCCGACAACAAGAAAGCCGCTAAGGCTTCCGAGTTGAAAATCTCCGATTGCAACTTTTGCCAGATGGTCGCATCGTTTTGCCAATATTTCTAAAACATGTATTTGAGCATTGAATTGTGCAGATCGTGCTTTGATGGTGGATCCATATTTGCAGGCCGACTTACTTGGAAACGTCTTCACATCGAACTCGACCTTAGTTGTCCCCAATGGAGAAGCGCCTCCGTCAATACCGTATTGTGGTTCCAAAATAGATTCTGTCAACATCTCAGAAGAAATTGTCTTGCAGATCCTGAAAGCAATGGACTTTAAATAAGGCTACTGAACCTGATGGAATTCCCGTTCGAATATTGAAAGAGTTTGCCAGTGGCTTGGCTCCAATATTAACTAAATTTTTTCTCCTGTCTTACAAGGTAAATACCCGAACGCCTGGAAGAATGCAATGGTGCAACCGGTTTTTTAACGTGGTTGTGATAAAACTGACCACTCGAACTACCGGCCAGTATCAATTGTGTCAGTCGTGGCTAAGGTTTTTGAGAAATGCATTAATCAACAACAGGTGAATTATCTTGAGATTAATAAAATAATTTCAGATAAACAATATGGCTTCCGTGAAAGCCGCTCCCCAGCCGATCTCTTGGCTTATGTTGTAAACAAATGGAAACTAGCCCTAGAGCAGTCTTTGCTTATATACTTTATAAGCAAAGACTGTCTTTGCTTTAGATATATCCAAGGCTTTTGACAACGTTTGGCATGAGAATCTCATTTGTAAACTTGTTGCGAACGGCTTGGATTCGATGATCATCAAGTGGATAAAACGCTTTCTCAAAGACCGAAAGATCAACGTTGTTCTAAACGTTAGATCATCAACGACACTCTTCCCAAATGCCGGAGTCCCTCAGGGATCAGTTTGGTCACCAACTTTGGTTTTGTTATACATCAATGACTTATTGGATAGCACTGTGAACCCATGCTGCAATATTGCACTCTTCTATTTCATTTGAAGTCGAGCCTACTCCTTCAGAGTTAAACGGTAAACGCCTGGAAGTTGTAACTTTTTTTTAATTCCAAACACAAATATGAACGTTCTCGCGTGAAAGAAGTCACAACGAATATACTTTTGTGGTAAAGGGAACTGTTATAGCATTATAGCACATTATAGCATTGGCCAAATCAGCTTCACGTAAACTCGGGTTCCTCAATAGATGCAGACGGTGTTTTAAATCGCATCAGGTTCTCCAGATTATAAAACCTTTATTAGACCGTATATGGAATATTGTTGTCAGGTTTGGAGCAAAGCATATTGTATTGCTCTCCAGTTGCTGGGTAGAGTACAGCGGCGTGCCATCCGAATAATACGAAACTCCAGACTTACGAAAAATCTAGACAGCCTACAGCAACTCAGAGATGTTGGAGAACTCTGCGTGTAATTTAAAAAAATAATATATTATGTAAGAAATAATTGTTCTTATTGGAACTAACTTTGACAGTGTATTAATAACTCACAAAAATTTAATTTTGGAAAAAATTAACAATTTCTCACATCCGTACAAACTGCAATTTTATTTAATTTTTATTTGAGTGCACTTAAAACATTTCAAACATTACTGTATTAGTCACATACTGAGGAAATTATATAAAAGGCACAACTATAAGATAATTCAAATGGAACCAGCAAGAGCAAACGAGTAGGCCGTAACGCTCCAACGGACGATGGTAACAAACAAGGCTTTGCCTTACTTATGGCATTACTCACAACAGCAAAATATGGGGAGCAACCCCTCAAGCTTTAATTATGCTTTGTGAAGTTCTTGATTCACAATCATAAAGGCTTTAAGGAAATTGTGTCATGATGAAACAATGAAGTATTCTACAAGTAAAGAAATTCTAATTTAAACCAACTTGTTAATTTTTTTTTTAAATAGTTCACATCTTATATAAATGCTGCTGGTTTGTACAAACTCCATAACTATACTGAATATCATCTTAAAGTATGTTTTATCAGACATTAAGAAAAACAATAAACTTTATTGTGTACAATTACAAGAAATGGCGTGTAAGTGTATTGTATAGATCAACAAATTGTAAATTAATTAATATTAATTAATTTGACATACTACATCGATTATTATTCTTAAGCATGTAATTTGAAAGATTAAAATCCTTCTACTAGTAAATTTCCTACCTATATAAAGATGTTGGTTTCGATAGACTTATTTATCAGTTCGCTTACATAGTTCGATATAAAATAATTGCTAACGTAAGATGGGGCGGTTAAACTATTAGTGATTCTTAAAAATTTATTTACAATTTAACACTTTTCAGATGAAATTCTTATTATTCGCCTTAGTCGCAATCGGCGTTGCTCAAGCCGCCGTAATCCAACCAAGTTCAATGCAGGAAGCTGAGAATTCAAGAGACCGGATTATTGAAATCGTTAAATCGTGTGCTGATGATCCAGAAGTTCAAACTATAGTCACATATTTTCGAGAAGTATTCCCAGCTTTTGTCGAAGTTATCCGCAATGATACCGAAATATCAGCTTTGTTCGCTGGTATTGACTTTGATTGGTTGAAACAATTGTTTGATATATCAACTATCGATGAAATTGAATTCGATAGATTCGCACCAAAAATTTGTGGTGGATGGCGCGGGGTTTACGAGCAAGTCCAAGAAGAAATTACTTCCAACGATATGATTGTTATTATCAGAGAGATATATGCTAATTATCCAGAATTCGCCGCAGTACGGGACAGAATTGCTGCAGCAGAACCAACATCCCAAAGTTTACTCAATGATCCAACTGTTGCCGCCGTATTCGAACGCCTTGAAGGTTTGGGTATGGATTTACAAGTCATCAGAGATGCCCTCAATGGACTTTTTGGCTGAAGCTTTTAATTCACTATATATACTCATTGTATAATAGTTTTAAAATAGATATTCAAATCTTATAGTACAAGTGACTTTTACTTTTTTGCAATTTTAAAGATTAATCCGATTGATCCCTGAAATGCTGATTTTTATTATACAGATCACTGGTTTTACCTTTGCTAGCCTGTTCGCGCTCCTGTTGTTTAGTCATCAATAATCATCAATAATCGATCTTCATCAGAGGCATATGCTACCGGACTTGATGTTCGTACGGTGCGATTCGTATATGTACATTCAATCGTGACGCGACATATTGCTAACGAATTACAAGAACTTTAAAAATATCGATTGATATTTTGACTGTGGCGTGATGATAATTATTTGAGTTAATCTGAAACGCCACATTATGCAACGGCAAGTGAACAATTTCCCCTCTCCCTCTCCATTTGTTTCTTTGATTACATGCTTATTCTATGCCGTAACGCCTTCGGTTGCCTCTGCCGTCGCCCGCTTAGTGATTAGGCTTGTTTCGGCATGATAAAAAAAACTGAAATAAAACTGAAATAACTGCATGCTGCTTTTGTGGGTGTCTGCATTCATATTAGTACCTTAGGGTATTTGTTGCTTTGGTTTTGTTGCAGCATGAAACGAACGTCCTGGAAATATCTGAGCCTTGAAAGCGCGCAACGGAATACTATTATAGAGAAACATAGAGCAGACAATTCCATTTGTGGGAAGTTAATTTTTGCAGTGTTAGATTAGGCAGGAGGTAGGATGAAATTTTGGGCGGTTGTAAGTACGTGTAATGTTGACGTGTAATATTCCCTTAATAGGGTCGTTGAAGTGACCAATGTAAAGCGTAAAAACCGATTTAACGTAAAAAAAACTGAAGCGCCATCTCTAATTAAATCTAATTGCAACTAAAACACAACTACTATTTTACTATTTTACGAATATAATTTGGTGAAATAATTAACTGTGTAGAGTTTTTTTTCACTACATACTGAATGTCACAATAATTTCAATGTGTTTTTCCACGTGATTCTTCCACTTGATTATTTTGTTTTTTTTTTGCTGCTACCGCACACTTAGACTGGCGATGGTCCGTTGTGATACCACTTTATATACGGCTAAAGGTCTGATTTTCGTAGATCTTTCTGTGCATTGCAAAGCTCCAGGTCAGCCTGTAGACATTGACGATGGGATGGTCCATGGATTCTAAACACGATAGGGGATCCAGATGTGCTTATTCACACTACCGCTTATTCACACTGCCGCCCAAACGATCGATGGTGAAAAATTCCTTTTCACATCTTGCCCTGGATCGGGATTCGAACCCGGTACTTCCCACTCCAACAGCTTTAACTACTGCACCACCTGGGCGGTTTTCCACGTGACTAAAATGATTTTATTTAATATGACATGCGGGTAGGTGGGTTTAAGGAGTGTGAATGTAATATGTTTTAGCCAATGTGCTCATTGGCCTTAATTCTCCATTTTCTTAGCCATTTATCGATTTCATCTAAATGTTCCTGTAGAATTCTTGTTGCTATCGTAGGATTTTGATGCACAATTAGGATTGCAGTATCATCCGCGTATATGCAGAAACTTTCCCGCTATTTTATGTTAGTAGATCTGCTGTATAGATCAAGTACAACACTGGCCTCAGTATACTGCCTTGAGGTACCCCTGCATGAATATCATATAAATCTGTGGATGCGGTATTATATTACACCAACAATTTTCAATTTAACAAATAATTTTCAATGATTTGACACAATACTTGTGCTCTAATTTTATGTAGTAGTCCTTTATGCCATACCTTATCGAAAACTTGGGCTATATCTAGAGCAGTATTTTTTTTGTTCAACGCACTTCCTGATTGTTGAAACGACTCTGTGAACATATTCCACGGTTCCGTGCTCTTTTCGGTATCCAAATTGCTGATCTGGAATGATTTTTTTCTTGTTCATAAAATGCGTTGATTATATAAATTATATAATTTGATACATTTGTCCGGTAGATTTGACTGTATTTTCCACTTATCAGATCATGTTGGAGTTATTTCTTTATATCGATGTTGTCCTTGATTGTTTGTTTAACATTGCGTCACTTGTATTTGATTGGCTTACTTTCAGACGTATTTACAAAATTCATTGGACTTTCTTGATTTCCAACTTGCTCGTTAGGTTTAAACACTTTGTTAAGGTGAAAATATATTTGCTTTCTATACATCATTTCTTGCCCAGCTTCTCTCAGAGAGCCGTTTTGGAAGAAATGAGAGTTTCCATAATGAGAAATATGTAGCTACAGTAGCTGTATGTCACTTGAGATAATGTTGAAGCTCTTCATCACGTTCACAGAAAAAAAACCTTATTATATTAACTAGCTATACCACTTTAGTTACATTATTTTAGTAATAATTATAAAATTTTTGTTATTTATAACTAAATTTCTTTAGTTAAAACATAATCGGGTTGTTATTATTACAAAACCGATTTATTCAAATGATTGAATAAAATCTTGTTTAAAATTTAGTACTATTCACAAAAAAATAATTTTTTTTACAAACAATAATCATTGAAATTCGGTTTAGTTACAATAAGTACGAGTTTAGTTAAAAAGCGACACACATTGTTTTTCGAAAAATGAAGCATTTCGATAAAGTGTTGAAGTATACAAGATTTGATTTAGTGCTGTGACGAAAAATTAAGATTTGTGACACCTATAATCTTGTAAGTATATACAAAAATATATACTTGTAATACCATACAAATAATAAGAGTTTACAATAAAAATAAACTAACAATATTCATAAAGGTGAGTGAGCAAAATTTATTATTTATGCCAAAATAGAAGAATTGTTCGCTGAAAAAATGTGTACTTTGGTTTTAATTTTCTGCCAATAGTATCTGTTTTAGTATTAAACTTATTTATTCTAAATTTATAAGGTGAAGTTATGATATTCGAAATGTGAGGTTATTGATTTGTAAAATGTAATGAAATATTTTCAGAACGGACTGATTCCGAACAAATTCCAGAAATCGACTCCTAGATACATCGATTGTTCTAGCGATGATACAATGTACAACTTTATTGCATGTTCTTGGCCATTGAACCCAACGAGTGCCTGTAACCCAGTATACGTTGGAGCTGTCCACTGGCTGTACTAACTGTTGATGGATAATTTGATTTCTCAATTGCTACCTGGAATTATATACAGGTTCGTTTATATTTATTGGTTTGATGGGAGATTATCCAATGAAGAATTTTTTTGAACTTATAGAAATGAAATTGGAGTATTAATTTAGTTCCGGCTTTCGTAATGTTTTAATTTAGAAATTGATTCTGCCGAAAAGGAAGCTGTCAATACTAACTTACAGCGTATACATATCAAGGTATGGAGGAAAACTGTATATAAATATTACTATACAGGGTGTCCCCGATTGGGATGCTGATCCGTTACGGGCTGATTCCTTGGTTCATTTCATGAAAAAAAACGTGTGTCAGGGGGGGGGGGGGGTCAATTTTTGATATTCTTTGAGATACAGCGCGTTTAAAAAATTTGGTTCGGAAAAAAAGTACAAGCGGATATTAAGCTGTAACTTACAAAATTTTTATCGGACAGCAACTAACAAAGTCTCATTTGACGGACAACTTAATAGGCTATATTTAAGATCTCATTGGCTATCTCGCATCTGTATCCATTTAAGAGCTATGGCGTTTTAAAGTTAAAAAATAAAAAATAAATGATATTTTTTTTTTCATAAATTTGAGTTTTTCTCAAAAAAATGCCCTAATAAATTTTTTTTTTTTACTTAATTTTAATCCGCTATGATCTCTTCTACAATCCCTCAATACATTATTTGTACCCACGTGTTATAGTTTTTTACTTATGAGACGAAGAATGAAAACACTACCCACAAATATTTTCTGTTAAAAGATAATGGTAGTGTAAAAATTGTAACAATTTTTTTTCGTTAGTTAAAATAAGAGGCGACGATTAGCAACTCATTTGTTTAAATGTTGAAAAACAAAAATTAAATATTTTATTAGTTGTGAGAAACAATCTAGCGTTGTGTCGTTGATTCAAATGAGAAAATAAAATTGATTTAATAAAAAACAAATAAATCATAATAAATTAAATATCACAATGGCACAGTTCTCGGGCGAGGAGTACACGGATATCCATTTTATTTATGGATTCTGCGATGGTAATGCAGCAAGAGCTCGCAATGAATATCAGCGAAGATTCCCAACGCGTCGCGTTCCGGACGCGAGAGTATTTATAAATACTCATAGAAGACTGCCAAACATAATATCAACATCAAATATGCGGGCCGAGCCCCATGCAGTCTCATCCAATCATTTGGATATCGATGAAGAAATCATAAGAAATGCAACAGCAAATCCAACTGTCAGTATACGGAGGCTCTCCTTACAATTGAACGTCTCTCGCCACAGAATTCGTGAAGTATTGCAGAAGGAGAAACTTCATCCGTATCATTCAACACCTGTCAAGAACTTTTACCGATAGACTTTAGTAAAAGATTGGAATTTTGTAATTGGTTAATTGAAAAGAATTTTGACGATGATAGGTTTGTGAAACGTATTCTTTGGACGGATGAATCTCAATTTACAAGAGACGGTATAACAAACTTTCACAATCTACACACGTGGGCTTCTGAAAATCCACATTCGAAAAAACAAACATCCTTTCAGCATCGCTTCAGTGTAAACGTATAGGCTGGTGTAATTGGCGATAATTTAATTGGATCATTCATATTACCATCTACATTAAATAGCGAACGCTATTTACAATTTTTAGAAAACGATTTACCACTGCTCCTTGATGATGTTCCACTTGCAAGCCGATTCTTGCATACATATCAACATGATGGTGCACCTAGTCACTGCGGTATAATTGTTAGAAATTTTTTAAACGAAAATTATCCAAATAATTGGATTGGAAGGAATGGTCCAATTCAATGGCCTGCAAGATCGCCCGATCTAACTGTGTTAGATTTTTATGTATGGGGAATGATGAAGGCACTTGTATATACCAAAGAGATAGAAACAAAAGAAGAACTAATTCAAAGAATACACACAGCGGCTCAACAGATTAAGGAAGAATTACCAAGAATTGAAATTACGAAAGGTATACTTAATCGAACATTAGCCTGGATTCAGCAACAAGGAGTACATTTTGAGCATCTTTAATAAATTTTTATAGTTGTTTTATTATGACACTGAATTAAAATTAATTTTAAAAACATTCTAATTGTTTTTTTTTTGTTTAGAAAATACGGTTTTTATAAAAAAAAATATAGTTTTAAATAAATATTTAGGGAAGTACATTTTAATATTTGTGTGTCGTGTTTTCATTCTTCGTCTCATAAGTAAAAAACTATAACACGTGGGTACAAATAATGTATTGAGGGATTGTAGAGGAGATCATAGCGGATTAAAATTAAGTAAAAAAAAAAAATTTATTAGGGCATTTTTTTGAGAAAAACTCAAATTTATGAAAAAAAAATATCATTTTTTTTTTATTTTAACTTTAAAACGCCATAGCTCTTAAATGGATACAGATGCGAGATAGCCAATGAGATCTTAAATATAGCCTTTTTAGTTGTCCGTCAAATGAGACTTTGTTAGTTGCTGTCCGATAAAAATTTTGTAAGTTACAGCTTAATATCCGCTTGTACTTTTTTTCCGAACCAAATTTTTTAAACGCGCTGTATCTCAAAGACTATCAAAACTTGAATTAATTTATAGTTTAATAAAATAATAATTATATTTGACCATAACCAATATTTTATTTCATATTTTATAGAAACATCAAACGGAAAATGTATATTATGGCTCATTCTGCTGTGACATATTGGCTATATTTTCAACTCCCTATCGAACTACTAGAATGATGAGGATGTTTTGAAATACTCGAACTAAGATCAGATAAGAAGAAATGAACTACTTTAATAAAATGAAAAATGCATCTTACTAATCAAAATTTGTTGCATACAACTGCCACAGCTTTAACCACTGAGGTGGCTCAGTGGTTAAAGCTGTGGCAGTTGTAGCGGGAGGTACCGGGTTCGAATCCCGATAGGGGCAGGATCTGATTTCACCATCTGATTACGATCGGTGGTGTTAATGAACACATCTATGACCCCCTGTTGGAGTGCAGAGCTCATGGGCCGACCCATCTTCCATGTCAGTACTATACGAAAATGGGACCTATAGCCGTACGTCCTCGATTTGGCCGTTAAGGCGTAAAGTAGGACGTAAATAAGCGAACCGCGAAAGAGCTGGGAGAGGCTTGAGCCTCTTTTATTTATAGAATAAAATATAAAATAAAAAAAAAAAAAATTATTAAATTCACTAAATCAATTGTTGTAATAACCAAACTCTGTTTTGTAGACAACAAATTGTTTGTTTAATTGAATAAATAAAAATAACTTAATATCTTGTTGTTTTTAATGAAGCACGTTCGTATGCCTCCAAAATCTAGTAAAACTAAAATAACAATTGTTAAAATACTAAATATTTCGTAAAAAATTTCGTGACGTCATCAAATAAATAGTTTTGTTCTATTAACTGAACTAGGTCAAATTAACTGAAGTTTAGTAAACAAATTTTATAAATAAAATTAACTATATTTATTTAGTTATATATTAAAAAGCTCTCTATTTGGAGTAAACCTTCATTTCTATCAACTACGATTTTAGTGAAATATACTTAGCTTTTTTTTCTGTGTTCGTTTAACAAAGCGTTTTGCAGGGGTTTGTTTAATCGCTGTATTTGATCTTGATTTAAGAGTAGACCTGTGGAGTTGCTATTGCCTGCGTATTGAGCATTTTGTCATAAATGTTTGTTGAATATTCGGAAAAAGTTTGTGTTTCTTCAAAATCAGAAGAGTTATTCGGTGTAGCGATCTTAGCAGCTTGTTATAGAATACTAGTTAGTTGTTTTGATGCTACATCAATTTATGATGCTTGATGGCGCTAGTTTTAGAACTGACGTGCTAAGAGTTATTAATACCGCAGAGTAAACAAAAGACAAATCGTAGCATATTTCACCCTGTACTAATGTTCTAGGTTACCCAAATGTCTAGTAATTTGGAAAAATGTTAACCAGTAAGTTGGGTGGCCAGTAGATATGTGATCTATATTTTCTTAGAAATAAATCTCGAACCTTATTCAATTTGCTTGGCGTTATAGTCACCTCTTGCTATAGACTTATCTCCTAGAGGTTTGAAGTAATTCGCAAATTGTTCGCTCTTTATTGAGTATCTCGGTGGGCAGGACAGTTAACCGCAGATATGTTGCATTTCTCTGACCACTTTTCTAGGCAGATGTTATTTGCTTATCATGTTATAAATACTGTAGTGTTTACAATGAGAGAATTGTCTTTAACAGCTGCTGCATACGATATTTTAGGATCGATGACAGGAAGTGGTTCTCTTACACTGATTTGACTTTTGTAAATGTGGTTTAGCGTTTGTTGTTCAACGTTTTGTCGTGGAGCCATTTTTTGCTTAACTCTTGTACAGTACACAACCTGTATAGTTTGCAATATGATTTTCTTCACACTTGCTATCTTTACTGACCTCTGGTTGTTTTTTGTATCCAGCTCACATTTGCCGGTTTCATGAAGGTTGCCACATATAACACACACAGCTGGAAGTTTACAATAATTTCATGAATGGCCATATTTTTGGTAGTTGGTACACTGTAAAACTGATTTGAGCTTGTGTGGCTCCTCCACTACGACTTTTAGATTTGAGAGACCCTGATTCCAACTCAACAAACAAAGGTTGCGGTTTTCTATCGCGATTTATTATATTAATCACTAATCGCGATTTATTATATTAATCGCTGATTTTGTCTGGATGCACAGTGAACTCGATCTCTTTTAATAGATGTGTAGAAGAATTTTTGGGTTTTTTCTAATATGACTGTAATTTTTAAATAGCTGACAATATATTTTGCTTGGATATTTTTTTTGCTTTATCTACATTCTTAGGAGCATATGGCGTCTACAATAGACTGGACCATCGAACTCTGTTTGGGGATATTCTCTTTAGTTCTTCCTCCCCCATGTTTTTCCAAGATGTTTTGTTTCAGTTAGCACCGTTCTTTTCCCAGTCACTGCTGGTCTTCCAACTTTTCTTTTTCTTTGTGGATTCCATTCCAGCGACATCCTGCAGTTATGCCATTGGGTGTCTTTCTCAACGTGTGTCCTATCCATCTCCATTTCTGTTTCCTGATTTCCTTCTTAATGTGCACTTGGTTTTTTTGTCGCAGTAATTCTTCATTTGTGATCGTATTTGGCCAGAAGCATTTGATCAATCGCCTAAGGCATTTATTCACACACACTTAGAGTCTTCTTGTGATTTTCTGCGTATGTTTCCATGTTTCACATCCATACAGCAATACTGATTTAACACAGGCATTATACATCCGAATCTTGGTGTTTCTTGATAGGACGGATGCATTCCAGATCTTATGGAGCATGTTGAAAGTGTTTCTTGCTTTGTTGATGTGAAGCGGTGTACTAATGCTTGTGTTCAGTCTCAGGGCCTGACATTATCCTGTACTATAAGGATCACTAGTGGAGATAGTATAGATCCTTGTCTTACTCGTCGTGTATTGTAGTAGGTGCCACTCTGCTTACCTTTGTGTTGTACTTTATTCCAGCATCCTGGTACATTTCTCAGATGAGTTCGGTTATTTTCTTCGGAATGTCTATTTCACAGAGTGCTTTCCAGATTGCGCTTCAATGATTGAATCGAATACGCGTTTGAAGTCCACGAAGAGTAGATATAGTGGTGAGTTCCATTCGTTGGATTGTTCGACGATGATTCGGACTGTGTTGATGTGGTTTGTACAGCTTTTTACCTGTTTTGAAACCAACTTGTTGGTTGCTAATACTTGACCATTGCTAATACTTTCATTGTACTTTTGAGCAGGGAGATTCTCTTAAGTCGCCTTTCTTTGGGATCAGTATGGTTAAGCCCTCTTTCCATTTTTGCGGAATTCTCCCAGTATTCCACACTTTTACTAATAGTGGTTTAAGTGCTCGTGCAGTTGTAAATGCGTCTCCATTGAGTAGTTAAGCTGGTATGTTGTCGGTTCCAGCGGCTTTGTTACTTTTCAGCTTCATTATGGCACTTGTAACTTCCCGCTCCGTTGATGGATGAGTATGTATGGCTTCGTTATAGTTTCCATCTCCTCAATTGGTTCGCTATTTATGTCATTGTTCTCGAAGAACTCCTTCCATCTATCAAGTTGTTGGTCGTGTAGTTAGGACTTGTTCGTGTGGATCCTTTATCGGTGGCGCATTTGTAAATTTTCCGGTGACTTTTCTTACACATTGGTGTAATGTGCGCATATTTATATTTGTTGCCGCTGCCTCGGCAGTCGTGATAATGTTTTTTGTGTGTTTCCTATGATCACTCCTTGCCATTTTCTTTACTTCTCGAGCTGTATCTTCATATCGTCTTCGAATTTCCGCCGTATTTTGAATACCTAGTTGTATTTTAAGCTGGCGACGTTCCTCAATTTTCTTTCACGTTCCATCTTTAATCCACGGTTTTCTTGTGTTGTCTTGGTAGCCAAGCACTCTTGTAGCATTTTATACGTAGGCGTTTTCTATTTCTTCCCTTTTTTGATCCAGAATGCTGATTTCGTTATTCGGTAGATTGATTTGGAGCGTTTCATTGATGTTTGTATCTTGTGTCTGTATTTCTCAATCTATGTATGTTGAACTCCCTCCGATTGGTCCTTGTAGGATATAATAGCAACATTCAAAATCAAAACAGCGGCTGGTTTGATTTTGAATGTTGCTATTGGCAATCGTTGTTTACATCTGCTCTTCTCTCATTGTTCTGACATCTTGTAGGGAGGATATAAACTTCTTATTTACCAGCACATGGTCAATTTGATTTCTTGGTCTGCCATCTGGCGATGTCCAGGTGTATTAATGGATATTTTTGTGTGGGAATTTGCTGCAGCATATGAATATAATTTCCTGCGCTGGTTGTTATGTCTCCACTATCCTTCCATCTTACTTCGCCGAGGCCGAGAATTTCTATATTATATCGCTCCATTTCCTTCTCAACTTGTGCTAATCTTGATGTTTCCGTTAGAGTTCTTATGTTCCAGTTTTCAATTCGGACAGGTACGATACCCGGACAGGTACGATAGCCACTAGTAGTTTTTTTGTTTTTGGCGATTTGAATTATTATTATTTCTTCTAGTATTCGTTTCTGTAATCATTTTTGATTTTGGATTAATGAATGATTGGTCCAAAGAATCCTAGCCAGTTGCTTGGATAAGGTAGACTGGCCTACCAGGGGTAGGTTCTCACTTAATCAGTTTTGCGTTTTTCGGTGACTCAAATTTGTACTAACCTAGGCAATGGTTGCTTGACGTATTAGTGAATGTTGTGCCCTCTTTGTTGCCTCTGCCATCCCACCGCTTGGATAGTAGTTTCACTTATATTGCCACCTTTAATCTGGGCAATGAAGAATTCACCGTTAGTTTCTACGTTGAGTGCAGTCACCAATTGTTTCGATGGTGGCTCTCTTAAGTAAATCGGTGGAAGTCACTCTTTGAGCTCTTCATTTCATCTTTACTGTGTTCTTCCTCACGTAGAGCTTCAAACCGATTGCGTGATGCTACTCGGATTTAATTTAACACTTTTCGACCTAGACTTTAAAATAGTCTCTTATGGAGACTTGTTTATGACCAAAACTCGATGCACTTGGGTTCCTGTAGAGTCGATTTTCTGTTGAGTTCACTATACATATGTTTATATCTGATGATGAGGGGGATGACGATTTTTTTTGGAGAAAAATGTCCCATCGTCACATTTTACACCTTAAGTAATCAACTATCAGTTTAATAGGCACACATTTGTATGTAGTGTAACAAACACTGCACTTTTTACTATTTTAATGTAATTTATTTGCATGTAGATTTTCCGTCCAAAGAACACGACGGTTAGACTCGCACATCTGTTTACATTTAAGTGAATCTTAACGAACTACAGATAATGGCACACAGAGACATTATCAGTACTATCTGACTTCGACCCTAATATTGATTTACAGACTATTTTCCACATAACCTCACTATTCTAGGAACAGCTTATTCTGTGTTTTTCCACTGAGGTGTATTGAGGCTGGGTTTTTTCAAAGACTTACTGGCCCACATGATCCAAAATCATTGGCGGTTATACGTTTATGCTGTAAGATGTCTAGAGGCACTCATTATGTGATTGACGCTTTTAAATGAAATTTGTTACCAAGTTAAAATATTGTATCTGTATACAGATAGTAGAACTGTGTTCAGTTAGTTGCAAAATCCACTGATCACTTTCAAACTGGTCAATGACCACAAACATTTTATTAGCCTTCATTGGACCCGTAGAACCACCAGTTCCCTGACATTGTTAAAAAAGATTCTATTTACCGGAACCTAAATTTCTTTCATATTGAACCTAATCTGAAGTTGACTAAATACATGCTGTCACATGGCCATGGCCGTTTTGAAATACATTTATCCTAACAACAAATTCAATTCGCTCACAATTTAGAATTCGCGTAATTTCTTTAAAATACAAAGATAAAGAAGTTTGATTTAATGATGATTAGATAAAATATGGAAAGTATAGTCCAAATTAGAGTATGAATCAAAATCAGAACATCGTTGCGTTGGTATACATATTCATTTGTGATTGCAAAAAAGTTAAGGTTCTTATCATACAATATTGACGTCATAACGTTTAAGTAGTCGTAGTACATTCGAATTGTTTGCCTTAACAAAATTATAGATTATCGTTGATAAGATAGTCGTTTTGTTTTCTTTCTGTGTTGCAGTTTGTGTAGTGAACAAGAAAAGTAATCACCTGTTTTCTATCTAACCACCCGACATACAATGTATTATTGGTATCCCTGTCGCTATCGCAACTACAATAGAATGTTCGTTATTATACACGCATGTCATCTAGTGTTTGACAAACGCTGATTGATTAAATTGGAGGGCTTAAATATTTGATAACGCGTATGGTATATAAAGCGACCGTTTCGACGAGACTAATTATCAGTTTACTTTTAAAGTTCTGCTTAAAACAATTGCCAACGTAAGATGGGCGGGTTACATTATTAGTGATAGATACAAATTAATTTATAATTTAAATTTTTTCAGATGAAATTCTTGTTATTCGCCTTAGCCGTATTCGGTGTTGCACAAGCCGCCGTAATCCAACCAAAATCAGTCCAAGAAGCTTTGGAAATAATCAAAGGTCAAATCCCAACCGACCGAATTATTGAAATCGTTCAATCGTGTGCCGATGATCCAGAAGTACAAGCTATTGCCACATACTTGAGAGAAGAATTCCCAGCTGTTGTTGAAGTTATCCGCAATGATGCCGAAATAGCAAATTTCTTCGCCGAATTGGATGCTGCTGGTGTCAGTTTCGATTTTTTAAACTTTTTGTTCGCCCTATGGGGTATTGATCCAATTGAATTCAACAAGTTCTCACCAAAAACCTGTGGTGGATGGCGCGGAGTTTACGAACAAGTTCAAAAAGAAATTACTTTCGTCGATATTGTCGTCATTATTAGCCAAGTATACGATGACTTCCCAGAATTCGCCGTAGTATGGGACAGAATTTCTGCAGCAGAACCAACAATCCAACGTTTACTCGCTGATCCAATTGTTGCCGATGTATTCGTACATCTTGAAGGTTTAGGTATGGATTTACAAGTCATCAAAGATGCCCTCAATGGACTTTTCAACTGGAGCTTATAATTCACTATATACTCAATGTATAAAAGTTTTAAAATAAACGTTTAAACACCAGATTATATAAATGAAAATAGTTTTTCTGATATCATTTTAGTTTCGACGGATATCGTTGTGACATTAGAATCAATGAGCATATAGGCTCTAAATCGGTAAGAACGGTTTTTGGTGAAATAGTCATCAGTCATCGCGTACAACTGTGCGATAACCAAGTGGAAATTTAATGTTTCATCAAATCGTAATGGTTCACCTGGCTTAACCACATAGCTCGCCCCCAATATTCGACCATATGATTCAAGCCCTTGACATTTATCGAGTTTCATTAATTTCCTTCATAACAATAAATAGTCGCCGATTGCATCACACCGCGGTTTCGAGCTCGATTCTCGCCGTTGACCAAAAATTAAACATGGTAATTTCGATTTATCCATGGCTGAATGATAAATGGAAAAAATGAAAACTATGTAGAAGAATCTGTACATGTACATGTTCATAACACCATGTTCATGAAATGATTTCTCGTTCGAATGCAATGAAAATGTTATTGGAATCCGTAAAAATGGAAATGTGTATACGAATTTTGGAATGTTCGTGTGTATGGAATTTGATGGAATGCTGAGTATTATTAGATGAATGGTTTTACATTATAGTTATGGTTTTAATTATCGACAGACATCGTTATTATAATCATATTCATTTATTTGATGTATAGCGTTTCCATTTGTATGGTTGAAATTTCTTTCAGCAGTAAGTAAACTTATATTGTTCTGTCTCCACAAATATAAACACATAGCATTAGGTTTAATGTGATATCGAAAAGCACTGAGACCCATGAGGAAGCTATTGATTAGCAACAACTCTGTTTTACTGAGTACTACATTCTATTGGTTTTCTCGACCAACGAAAAGAACATTCTTTTAGAATGGTTTAACCTTGGAACGTTGAAATAACCTAGTGCTCCATCATCCCCTTGTTTCTCTCAATTCTAATAGGCTTCAGCACCCACATTACAGATATGTAGTTTCTGCCTTATCTAGTTCAAACAGTTTCTAAACTAATTTGCAGTTGGTTGTTCTGAGTGCCTTTAAAGTCGCTTGGCTGATCGATAGGTGAACGAAAAAACGGTGGTTCACCCCAGAGACTTAGATATGGACATGACATTATGTTTAAAAGGTTTTCTAGAAGTTCTAAAAACTCCATTAGAATTTTTAAATAACTTATCAAATTGCCGGTTTCCTTCAAACTGTAATTTCAATTCGTTATAACCAGATCATCCATATAACTCTAGATATATAATCCGTGCTTGCTCAGCATAGATAGAAAATTGGCAACCATCAGATTATAAGTATTCATCTCCCAATCTGTGGGATTCCTGCTCATGATCTTGGGTGGATTTGATGTAGTGTGTATCCTTTTCGCAATGCAACCCTATAAAAATGGATTTGTAAACAGTCTTATCGAAAACTCTCAATGACAACACAGGAAGTAATTTCTGTTTTAGTCATTGATCTCTCAAACTAAACGACGAAATTGCTTAACGCCGTCATGAGGGAATTACTAGTTTTGGGAAGTAAAATTTACTTAGAACGATACTATATTGTACGATAGGCCTTATTGAAAAGTTTCCTCGTTTTTTACCGGAGTGTTTACATAGTGTCCTTCATAAACCAACCGTCAAAATGCTTTTCTTACGGCATTTAAGTTTTGAGAGGAGCCATGAATAGTTTGTTGATCTGAGAGCTCTTATTCTTTGTAGCCGCAATTTTATCACCTCTAGACCAGAGAGTGAAACCCACCAGATACATGTCAGTTATTAATTAGTGTGTCCAAGCCTGTTAAACTCCAGGAGAGGTTCTAATAACAGCCTAACATTTTCCTCTCACCACTGGAACCATGATAGTAACTAGATCCCTGGAGATGAAGTCTGGAATGGAAAACCAGTTAGCTTGCGAGCTCACTAGTGCAGCCGCTTTGACTACCACTACCGTTTCGTAAATCAATTTTAGCAGAAATGGAATGCATCTTGACTATATATGTTACTGGATAACGGCCTCTTTTTCTAAACTTTGGACTTTCTTTGAGACTTAATGAAATATTGTTTATAATTAAAGCGAAATTGATTTGAATTTGTACGAGTATATAATTTCCTAAGATTTAAAATTTAATTTCATAAAAGCTTAGTATGGCAAATTATGTTAACGTGTTAACATAACTTGCCACACTATGCTTACAATTAAGTTTCAGTTTCAAAGAACACTACATTTATGCGTGTTCTATATAGCCGCTAACCAAAAAGTAGCTTATCTGTAACAGATATTTATACACTGTTCGCTTCGGATCAATCAAATTTCGTTTTTTAACGTACATAGGATTCTGGGAGGGCAACGAATTTCGTTGACTTCACTTTTCGCGTCCTATTTCTTAATCTCTTGGCGGATTACAGATTTGTATATAATTTTGCCGCGACATGCAATGCTCTACACATGGTATATAAAAAAAAGTACAAGACGGAGACTGTAACATGGGTGGATTTAATAAATGCTGATTATGATACCTTGTCGTGGTTCGAATTCAAATGTTTATTAAGTTTGCCAAGGTTCTCTTTGTAACGTCTTATAATTTTTATAAGCATCTTAATAGCACCGTCTATTAGGTGCAGCTTACACAAAATTATAAATCAACAATTAGATCATGCACAGTGTCGTACGAGGTTCATTTCAAATTTGCACCTTGGAAGTGGACGTTTATTTCCAGCAAAATCGCTGTTTGACAATCTGTTTAAAGTAGAGGCTTATACACTAATGTTAGATTTTTTTTTAAATTTAGGTTTGTCTGCCTGCACCCAGGCGGACTTTGAGACTGTCCTGGCTCCTTGTAACTGTCAGAGTTCCTGCACCCAACGCGTGATCCTTTAAGTAATGGTTGATAGTCGCCATAGACTTGTGCATATTTGGTTCGGATGGCACTAGCAATGCCATATGCTCCACCCCAAACCTGATAGCATTATTCTATCACGGTCTAATAAAGCTTCTTTTTCTGTAAAATGTGTTCCGTTCTTTAGAACCGCCCCTAGTCTTCTACGCTGGCGTCAGCTATTACATGAACATCATCTTCCAGAGCATAGAACCCTAGTACATAGTCACTTGTGAGTGCTTCTTTTAGAGTTTTGAACGACTTTGATAATGATTCTGTGTCCTAGAATTTCTATTTGATTCGTTTTTATTTTAAACTTACTTTCATTTAACGCGACATCATATTTGCTAGACGCTTTTTTACAATTTGAAGTTGATCATCATGTTCACTTTCGGTTGTTCTATATATCATAATGTCGTCAATATAAACATACGTCAACGTCAATATAATCCATCACATCCGTGCAGGAGATTTTCGATCGTTTTCTAAAATAGTTCCGGCGCACAGCTGATACCGAAAATTAAGCGTAGTAATGTGTCGCGAAGCTGGCTTTATCAAAACCTGGTGAAATGCCTGTTTTATATCGAGACTTGAGAAAAATTAAGCATTCTTTAATGTGCTTAATAGCTGCTCGACTGTTGGTATAGGATATTTTTCTCTATAAGCACTGTTTTATTAGCCTTTCGCATATCTACGCAAATCCGTATGTCGTTGTTTGATTTGGCTATACCAACCATAGGCGAGACTCAACCAGTGTGCTCATCGAAAGGTTCAATGACATCATTTTCTAATGATTCATCAAATTTGGCGTCTATACATTGCCTTCGAGAGGAATCGGTATACGACGGTAAGACTGGCTAATAGGAGTTACCAATTTATCGATTTGTATGTCGATTTCGATTCCCTTTATACAAGGCAACTTGTTTAAGTTCATTCTATGTGATAGATTAAAAATATTTAATCCGATTTTAAGGACCCCCAATTTGATTGCCGACTCTTTTCCCATTAATGCTGTTCGACCACCTTTTATAAAATAAATACGCTCGTCAGCATTGAATTTGTAGACATATATGTTTGCAATGAATGATCCGATCACAGTCAATGGGATTTCATTTCCATAAGATCTAAATGATGTATCGGACCCAGTGATATAATTATTGGTTTTTGCTTTCATCTCTTGGAGAAATTTTCAAGTTTTGTCTCCTATAATAGTTTTGTTTGATCATGAATCTATGCAAGTATCAATTGCCACTCCTCCGATTCGACAAGAACTAGTGTCGTTTGATAGTCATATATCATTTTTATCGTCAATCAATCGAAGTTTTTCAGTTTAAGTGTCATATCGCGGGCGCTTGGTATTTCTACCGGCGCTGATGCTCCATTGTTTTTACGGTTGTGGGTGCGGCACTGTTTTTTATAATGCCCAAAATAATCACTTACGACATTTTTGTTTTCGATCCGGATAACTTTCATCACTACCATCATAAGATTTCCGCCCACAACGGTATTCCCCGTCGAAATTGGTTCTCCGAAAAATCCGAAAAATACGTGTCTTTCGCATGCTTAGCTTCTCTTTGGCGTAAAATATTCATTCAATTTATCGACAGCAACTTTATAAACGTCAGATTTTTCATCTTTGGCGCCAGGTAAATTATATAATATATCTTGAAGTAATTTAGCCAGTTAACTTTTGCCATCTTAGTATATAATAAATACATATTTTAGAGTTACCATAGTAACAATTATCCCAGTAAACCACTACAGTAGCTAAGATCGGATGTAAAAATGAATCGACACCTTTAAGATCATTCACAAGTCTAAATTTGGTTAACTTTTTTTTTGTATTTGTTTTCATCGCTACAATCTGTTTCGGGCTCGAGGCACTTCCAACTCTTTCGCGGTTCACTTATTTACGTCCTTACCTTACGCCATTACAGCCAAATCGAGGACGTACGGCTATAGGTCTGATTTACGTAGAATCATCTGCTCAGGCGCATGAATTCTGCACTCCAACAGGGGGTCATAGATGTGTTCATGCACACTAACGATCGTACTCATATGGTGAATAATCCCTTTTCCATCCTGTCCCTATCGGGTTTCGAACCTCCCGCTCCAACTGCCGTAGCTTTAATCTCTGGGCCACCTGGGTGGTTAATTTTTGTTATTAGTCGCAACGCATAAAAGTAATTCTTTCAATTGTTTGTTTAACCATCTTATAGCCAAAACGTATTATTTGAGTGCAAAAGATGAAAAACTAAAAATAACGATTGTACTAAGACAATCACTTGCAGATGTCCCAGCTTGCTTTTATCGTTCATATATAGTTAATACTTAAACTTGAACCACTATTGTAGCCCACAACCTATTGTAATAAAACGAAAAACGGATGAGTTGGTCCCGCACACTGACATGGGTCTTAAATCAGGTTTGCATCTTGCTATGAACAGGATTCCAACTTGGTATCTTCTGCTTCAACTCACGCCATTCCTCTCTCTTTATTATTTAAATTCCACTCCCTTATTTGGTTGAGGGTTCACGATACTCAAGCCAAATGGTTTCTACCACAGTAACGAGAAGTTGACGTAAGACGATTTAATGCTTTACGGTGATCGACAATTAATATTAGTTTGCGTATGAAATTAGCCAATAATCATTTTATAATATTTTGAATAATTTAATGGCATAAAGTAGATATCGGCTTTGAATCCTGATAGGGGTGGGATAGGAAAACGATTTTTTCATAGTTCATGGGGCAACTCATCTTTAATGCAATGATCAGATGGTGCAAAGTAAATCGGACTTGAGCTAGAAAAAAAAATGGAAACGAACAAATATTAGAGATAACAGAAATTAGATCGAACGATACCAAACATATTCTTTTGACTCCATAATGCGGCCAGAAATGTACAGACAATTATAACGAGTTTTTTTCAATATCTAAATGAAGGTTTTAAATCATCTTATAACGAAGTCCATACATTTTGGATCGAAAATCTTAACTAGCTCTTTGGTTTTACTACATCATAAATACTACCTAAATACTATTACATGAAGCCTAACATTCATGAGCAGTTATATATGCAATCTAAAAATCCGCCTGCATCTATTAAGGAACTCGAGTTTACGTAAAGCTGATTTGACCAATGCTGTAATGTGTTCATTCCATTTTAAATTGTTGCTAATCTGAACACCAAGCAGACGTATTGAGTCACAACCCACGAGAACGTGGCCTTTTACCACAAAAGGGTATTCGTTGTGACTTCTTTTATGCGAGAACTTGCATATTTATGTTTTTTTCTCGTTAAATTTGACCTGATTTAACTCTGCAGGTTAACCGTTTAACTCTACAGGAGTAGGCTCGACCTCGAATGAAATAGAAGAGTGCAATGTTGCATCATCGGCAAAACTGTGGATAGGGTTCACAGTGCTATCCAATAAGTCATTAATGTATAACAGAAACAAAGTTGGTGACAAAACTGATCCCTGAAGGACTCCGTCATTTGGGGAGAAGTTTGTAACATACGTCAATAGATCGGTTGTGGAGCGGATTTCGCGGAAGCCATATTGTTTATCTGAAATTATTTTATTAATCTCAAGATAATTCACAAGTTGTTGGTTAATACATTTGTCAAAAACATAAGGCACGGTTGACAGAATTGATACTGGCCGGTACTTTGAGGGGTCAGTTTTATCACGACCACGTTTAAGGACCGGTTGCAACATCGCACTCTTCCAGGCGTTCGGGTATTTACCTTGCTTATAAGAAAGGAGAAAAATTTTAGTTAATATTGGAGCCAAGTCACTGGCAAGCTCCTTCAATATTCGAACAGAAATTCCGTCAGGCCCGGTGGCCTTATTTATATCCATTACCTTCAGGTTCCTGATGACAATTTCCTCCGAGATGTTGATAGGAGCCATTTTGAAACCACAATACGGAATTGACGGAGGCGCTTCTCCATCGGGGACAACTAAGATCGAGTTCGAAGGGAAGACGCTTGCCAGTAAGTCGGCCTGCACATATGGATCCACCACCAAAGCACGGTCTGCACATTTCAATGCTGAAATAGATGTTTAAGACTAATATTGGCAACCGATGCGAGCATCTGATAAAAGTTGCGATCGGAGATGGAAGCCTTAGCGGCTTTCTTTTTGTTGGCTCTTTTCGCTTTAACATTTGTAAATCTATGATGGTAAATTACATGTTTAAAGGCTGCGGCATACATGGAGCTCAATAAAAGATAAAATTACGAAATTATTTATCTGTCTCAAATATTTTCCGCGCACCCAGAGTTGTTTTTGTTTATTTTGCTATCAACAATCTTAAAGTTGAAATGTATATTCTTTATAGTCATGCTCCTTATTACTGTGTATGTCCAAATAGTTGTTTCTTAAGGTGAGTACGAATGCACTGTATATAATATATATAATCGTAAGCAATTATGACCAAAATCAAAACCAAATTAAATAAAACACTTGAAACCGATACAAATCTTAAATACCTGCCAATGAAAGGTGTATACTTGTCGTTATACTTTATTTGTGGTATATTGTTTTTGTTGTTCTTATCAGTGACATTGAATTTCAACGAGTTATTATTCAACCACATATCATCCAATATTTTATAAGATAGTTATGTAATCTAGAATGTGTATCACACGACAACCAGATGGTTTAGTTATACTTTGTACACGCATCAAAGAAATGAATTTATTAACGAACAAAAGTTGTTTCAATTATTTATTCAAATTAAAAATTATACATTTTCTTTATACATAAACAATCTTAATTATGTAAAACGTGAGACTAGCGGTTAATCGCGTTGATTGAGTGTTAAGATCGTTACAATTCCCATCCAAAGAAAACGTACAACGCTTCGACGATACGATCCAAATCAACACCCAAATCTTCGAGTGTTTGGAACACAACGATCCATTCTTCAGAAACAAAAATTTGTATGACCAGCTCCTCAGCACCTCGCATACGTGACCAATAATATTGGAACTCGGCATCTCGCTCATAAACCATATTGATTTTATCACCGAGTTGTTGCAATGTGATCAATTCATCGATTCTACCGTACAAACCGCGCCAGCCGCCACACTCCTCAACTGCCACTTTACTTAATTGCTCGTCTTTGGTAAACTCATTGAATGGAATACCCCACAGATTAAAGAAGAAATTAAAGAAAACAAAATCAACACCTTTTGCGCCCAGTTCGTCGAAGAATTCTTGTATTTCAGTCTTATCTCGGATGACATTAATTGCCGCCTCGAATTCGGCCGATCGGAGATACGCTTGAATTATTTGAATCTCCGGATCTTCGCGGCACTCATCAAATATACTTTTTATTTCTTCAATTGGTATAATCGACTTAATCTCATCGATTGATTCGGCCACCGAATTCGCTTCGACCGTGCACAGGCCAATGATTGAGATCAACAAAATTATTGATTTCATTTCGGTTTTTGTTTGTTTTTTTTTTTACGTTCGACTGCTAACCACAGCAAATTCTGTTCTAACTAACTGAGTGATTTCGGATACAAGTAAATTTAAGTTATATTGTAGGTGTGATAAGGGTTATCTAATCGAAGTGTTTCTGAATTGTAATGTTGTGTAACAAAAAAGTCTATAACTGTCAGTTGACATTATCGGTGGCTATAAACTCATTAAAATACTTTATAAAAATAAACATGCGTGACGTCATCAACTTGCGTATTTATATACGTTCCCACAGATGTTTGGACACTGGGCAACGAAATTAAATCGAATAAATTTCATTTTGAAAATGATCAGCTTTTATAGTAAGTTGTCGCCATACTAACCCGATTATCTAGATATTGTATCTAGTTGGTGATTGACAGTTCATATAATTGTCCGTCTTATCAGTTTTAAAACAAAATTCGTGTTTTGTTTGTTTAAAATTGCGATTGTACGATTGGGGGTATTTTACGTTATAGCATTCGATATTTCAACGTGTGTCAGTCCATCATTAAAACTTAATGCCGTCTATAATGCGCTTTGTCAAATTGATTTACTATTAAATTTACTGTAGAATTAAGTATTTACCTTGAACGTACTGATTAATCCATCGGTCAAGGTGCATGTATGTTTCAAATCGAAATAGAATTATATATAGCGAGTGTTTGTCCTAAGGAAAAGGAATAAACTTGAATCGGAATCAGAACCATGACGGCAAATTATCGTTAATGATTCCTAAGACTGTTTAAAATATCAAGAAAAATAAAAATAAAATCGAACACAATAAAGCTAACACGAAGTAAGACAGTATTTTATTCCGACTATCCATTGATTGGATTTCAAGAGTTCAGCTTCCGTTGGTATCAAATTCAACGAGTCATAGTTCGCTGGTTTCGTCACGTTCTGCGTCCAAATCCGAACCGAATGATATATAGATCTTAAAAAGAAATTTAGACAAAGAGGTCGCCGATGGCTCCACGTCGTATGGAGCAATCTGGCATCTTCTAATTGTTTACAATAGTATATGAAGAGCTCGTAATCGAAATCGATGTAGTCAGATTGTTGACACGGTACAGGCCAACAATGTCTTCGTTATTAAAGAAGGCGGAAATTATTCCAGAACTCAATGCCACTAGGCACACGGTTCAACCTACATGCACATACAGATTAAAAACACCCAATTGTGATAGATGTTTCTTCACCACCCCGGGAATCGAATCCGAAACCCTCGAATGACAGGGCAAGCACGCTATACTTTCTCTGCCACGAGAGCGACAACAATGCCTTGGAAAATTCGTTAAAAAAAGAAAGGTAACACGTGATTTTCCTTGTGTATCGACGCTGAACGTAGCTTCACATGTACCAAACGTCATGTAGGTTGAACCGTGTGCCACTAGGCACACGGTTCAACCTACATGCACATACAGATTAAAAACACCCAATTGTGATAGATGTTTCTTCACCACCCCGGGAATCGAATCCGAAACCCTCGAATGACAGGGCAAGCACGCTATACTTTCTCTGCCACGAGAGCGACAACAATGCCTTGGAAAATTCGTTAAAAAAAGAAAGGTAACACGTGATTTTCCTTGTGTATCGACGCTGAACGTAGCTTCACATGTACCAAACGTCGATGTTAGATTTGTGATTCGCGATTGTAATGCTAGAGCTGGCAGACATCAGAAAAAAAGATAGTACAATCAACACAGGTATGGTTCTGATGGATGCTGTCTGTGTTGGAAATATGGAAAAGGTGGTCGAAACCATCCACCAGCTCCGATATACCGTTAATTTTAAATTATCAGTACCTGAATCGGCTGTACTAATCTTTCTCTTAATAGATAGTTCACAGTACGATTAAAGAGCTCTTGTTTTATATGAGTGCTTTTTTACAATGTTTCCATCGGATGTTCATATTTATGCAGCTCGCTTTCACACACCTTCAGATGTGTTATAAAAAAGTTAAGGCCAGTCATAAAATCGTCTAACTATATCCAGTTGTTTCTTAGCAAGCAATGGCTTTTGATAGCTTTGGGTTTTAAACCAATAGAACGAATTGGTCTCCTCTGGCTTGTTACATTAATAAGGTTATGTTAAACGCTCTATTGGTCAAAGATTCCTTAACGACCAATTGCGTCAATTTCAAAAAGATGTGCTACAACTCCTCATCTTAAAGTCACCAGTTACATACCTATAAAGCCTAATATTACTTCACAAAATACACAAAACTGTAAGATTTTGAGTAATCTGCTCATAGGAACATTTGCCATGTATTGCGGTAGATAGGTTCTTGAATGTTTTACATTTTTCAAGGTAAAACTTTCACGGTAAGTTTCATCTCTTAAGTCAGGCTTAGTTCACAATTTTCACTTAATAAATTTATTATTTAAGATTAGCCGATGGCTCCAGGACTGCGACGGTGATATAGTACCCTGCGGCTTGTACAATTGGAAAATGCTTTCGATCATTCACAAAGTGGTGAACCACTTGATGTGGGGGACACATAACAAAAAAATAATAATATTGCCTCCAGCTGGGTTTGAATATGGTTCTGTATTGTTATGGCCAAATAAATGCCTCAAAACGCTCAGACTCAAATGCTAACTCATATTAACTAATATGAGAACAGCGCCGATAAGAGTCAACTGATGATTAACACGATCGATGTCATGCCGAAATTTTGTTCAAAATTTGGGTTGATTTAGTGATATCAATCCATGTGATGACGGTTCAGGTTTTCTCCTTGATTTAGCATACATGTTACATTATCTAAGGACGCGTAAATTATGTCAGTAGGAGTTACGTAACCACAAGATTGATAAGATTCAAGTATTTTGGATCTCTCATGACTGATTTGATATCGTGTCTGAAATCAAACGAAACGTGATTTGTAATTTTTTTATGTTATACGTACCGATCCGGGACGATGATGCATCTTTATAAAAAACTGCCTGTTTGACAGTCGATTCTAATCGCTGTTTGAAAGTTCACCATCTGAAAACAAGTTTCCATCGTTGTAGATGGATTGGGATAGCTTCCTAGCTGCTCAAAAAGTGTAGAAAAAATAATAAAGAACATCATCAAGATCCTCCGGGTTAATCTTCTGCTAGGAAATTAATGGCTTACTCGCCCTATGATTTACTTCGTCTACCCAATGGAAAGGTTATTTCTTCTAAAGAAGTAGGTGACCTACTTCTCACTACCCATTTTCCGGGCTCTAATATACCATTGCAACCGACGAAACTGATGAGGTCACTAACGATTTGGATGTTATTCCCAATTGGGACTTAGCTTACAGATTAATTAATTATGAGGTCCTGCGTTGAAGTTTGTTCTCCTTTAAGCTCTTCAAATCTTCTCTCATTAAGGAACATTTTACTGTATCTGTTACAGGGATATGTCGCTTTAAGCTTTGTTCCACAATCTTGGAGCAGATGTAAAGTAATTTTTATGGTACCGAATTCTACTTCAATCGACCGAATGTAAGCTTAAATATCTCATTGTGATATCAATGGAATATCGCATTAAGGTTGAGGATACCCTTATTTTGCTCAAGGTTTCCAGACAATGTTTCCAATCACGATTTGGTTCTGACAGTATCAGGGAAGCACCTGAATTTCGTATCGCATTTAATTCAACATGATCTTCTCATTATAGAACAGTGGTGTCTGGATAAGGGTCCAATAAACTTTCTTGGAAGTATCTTCAGGCTTTAAACTACCAAAAGCCAAACCTTTTTTTGGCAATACCTAAGAGCTTTTGGTATGTCTTGGAATTTGTTTCCTAAAATGCTACTTTTTATTTCCAAATTAACTGTTCTTTAACTGTTTGCAAAATACCGCTTGCCAGGCTGTAACTGGAGCCATGTCCTCAACTAACTCCTCTCCACCCGAGCTCATTTTCTCGCTTCATCAGCTACAATCCTTAATTCGCTTGAAAAGTTGGAATGTTTACGGCACCATACTTATATTATTTTAGATCGCTCTCTCTCTCTCTTTCTGTTTCTATCTCTCTCTTTCTCTCTCTCTCTCTGAATAAGGCTTCAGGTTTTGGTTTCTACTGTTCATCGCATGATCTGTTAACCTTTGGCAGTTCGACAACAACAATGGCCCTATTGAATCTAAAGTTGGTGTGGGCAGCTACCTTTTCTTGTCGCAAGGCGAAATACTTTGCCAAATGGTTTAAATCGAATCTGACCAATTACGCTATTTTCATGAAAAGGGAGAACTTGAGAATATTGGTAAACAGTAAGTATAGAACTGGTCATGGCCGTTTCAAATGAATTCTTTGAGGATGTTGATACTCGGTTACACTTTATCAACAGCTGTCCGACTTTGGATCGCATCAGAACCCTTGTGTTCAGTTCCAGGAATATTCATGTACCACTACTGTCTTCTCTACCCTAGATCAAACTGCTACAGTTGGCTAAGGTTGTCCTTTTCGGTATTTAGTATGGAGGCTCAAATGGTAACAGCCAAGTTCAATTATAATAAGAGGCTTTTCTTCAAATAATAATAACAGTTAAATTATGGATTGGAAGTATTCCATCTATTGCTAGCTGCACTTTTATCTGTCTTTCAGGCGGTGTACAGATGCCGTAGAAGATAAACTTTTTCTGTGTAATACGGTGGATGGGAGGAGCTTCCAATTTAGTATTTTCAAAAAAAAATTCAATGGCCTTGCAACATAAGGTCGAACCTTGTAATGCTGAAGAACCACCATTACAAGGTAATGGTCATATTTCGGCCGTATGCCCTTCAGTGCTTGGCTCAAGTGTAATGATTGGAAACAGTAGCGTTTCTCAGTAAACGTTTCGTTAAGTTGAACCAGCTCCTGATAAATTACATCCAGGTGATCCCTTCCAAATACAGGGTCTATTAGTTTAGAACCATCGTTTCTTCATCTTTAATGGTTCGATCCAAATAATGTTTTTGGCTTTCCAGTTCGAGTAGAAAATCACCGTTCAACGTCTCTGGGATTCTATTCATGAAGTGAACCTGACTTATGAATCATTGAAACGAGTTGGAGCTGCATTCAGAATTGGTTTTATTTCATCTTCAGCCTTCACTCTATTCTTCTCTTTATGCATCAATGGCCTTCAGCAGCGAAAATAACACTTTTGGCACCAAATTGACTTTCACAAATATTTTTCTCCAGGGCGCCAACGTATTGGCCAAAGGATGCAGGAAAAATGACAGATGTCCTTGATTTGTTCATCACGAAAGGTATTTCATCCAGTTGCACTAGAGTCGAATGAATTGACGACTTAACGTCTGATCACATTCCTGTACTGTTATCAGTAAACGCTATAGTCATCAAGAAAAAGAGAAAGCAAAAAATTGGAAGATCTAGTTGAGCTAAAAGTAAGTATTAAAAGTATTGACGAATTGGGACAACAAACAAACAATTTCATTGAATACATTCAATTGGCCGCCAGTCTAACTACTCCCAGAAATAAGGGATAAAGCGGAGATCGAAGTCAAATATCCGACTGAAATCAGAGAACAAATCAAAGAAAGAAGAAATGCTAGGTCCAAAAATGAATAAGAACTACTCGTTATGGAAAGCAACCAGAAAATTGACCTGTAGTTCGAATACCCGCACCTATAAGAAATGCTCAAGGCTGTTGGGTTCGACAAAACAAAGAAAAAGCGCAACTCTTTGCTCAACACCTAGCAACAGTGTTTCAGCCCCATGACATTCAATCCAACAACGTAACACCTGCTTATCAACCAAATCAGGATTTTAAAAGGATCACACCAATGGAAATTGCTCAAGAAATCGACAAAAGCCTGAACCAAAAGAAGGCACAAGGAATTGATGAAATATCACCGGGTCTGTTCAAGGAGCTTCCATGTAAAGCAATCATCATGATCAGATATTTATTTAATGCCTGTACGAGATTGAAGTATGTACCCAAATGCTTCAAAACAGCCCAAATAATTATGCTGAAGAAACCTGGTAAACCAGATGAAGAACCAATTTTACTGCTTCCGACCCTATCAAATCTGTTTGAAAAACTACTACTGAAACGTCTAAAGTCAATGGTAAACGTCCCTGATTTTCAATTTGGGTTCAGGAGCAACCACTCTACAATAGATCAAGTCAGAGTCATCCATGAAGAAACATGTTCTGACTTTTATCCAACGTTAGCGAGAGTTCCACAGGGTGTGTTTTGGGACCTGTCCTCTACCTTCTCTACACTTCGGACATACCTACAACGAATAAAACATTCATGGGTACGTTTGCCGATGACACCATAATTATGTCAGTAGACGAATCACAATCAAAGGCAGTGGAAAATCTGCAACGAGCAATGAACAACGTTACTAAATAGACAATTGACTGGAAAATCGTACTTAATGAGCTTAAATCAACTCATGTGACATTTACACTTCGACACAAAAATAACAATCTACGCTTATACCTCAATAAAACGCAAGTGCTGATTCGGCAAAATACCTTGGTCTGCGTTTAGATTCAAGGCTTAACTGGAACAACACGTGAGACAAAAAGATACGATTAAAACAACGTCAAATGTACTGGTTAATTAGGCATCATTCCAAAATGAACCAGTATTGCAAAAGACTGGTCTATCAAACTATCTTCAAACCAATATGGATGTATGGCACGCAGCTATGGGGTTGTACTCATAAGTCTAATAGAGACATTATACAACGTAGTCAAAATAAATTTCTTCGAATGATCACCAACGCTTACCGATTCGTGACTAACCGGGAAATACACAATGATCTAGAAATTCAATTGATTGACGACGTCATCCGCGAATGTGCCATAAGACATGAGAAGAGACTTCTTACCCACACCAACGTCGAGGCCGTAAAACTACTGGACAGTACAAACGAAGTAAGGCGGCTCCAACGAATCAAACCACATAAGTTAACCGTATGAATATTATACCGGGTATTTCTTTTAAACTGAGACCATCAAATATCTCGAAAATAGCCACTCTACGGAAAAAATGTCCATAATCAAAAATTAGTGCAAAAAAAATAGTCCTCCACCCCCCGCTTTGTAGATGGGGCGGGGGTAACTTGTAAACTAAGATAGGAAGCCACATTTTTTATTGCAGATACGGATTCTACGGCTAAAAGTACGTATGCTTTGAATGAAATATTTTGTTCGGTTTATGATAGATGACGTTGTAATCGACGAAATTCAATATTTTCAATTTCTTCTTCTTAGAACACACGCATTCGATTCTGCAATACATTTGAAATAAAAAACATCACGTTTTCATTGGAAATACTCGAAATTCGTCATCAAAACAATTTATTAATGTAAATGGCAGGTGAATAAAATAATTTAAGCTTAAAATAAGTGTGCAAAATGATGGCCTGCGACTTCAATGCACTTATTAATACGCATTTCAAATGATTGTACACAATTGAGAAGTGTGCTTGGTTGAATTTCAGCACACGCATTTCTGATTCGCTCAATCATGTTCTCACGTGTTGTTGGTTCTTGTTTGTAAACTTTGTCTTTGAGATAGCTCCACAAACAGAAATCTGGCGCAGTAAGATCTGGTGATCTGGCGGGCCAATTTATCGGACCAACTCAACCGTGTAAAGACACACGTGTAAAGACAGAAGATATGGATGATACTTGTGCCGTTTTAAAATTTCTCCAAACACTGGTGAGGGACCATCCGGAATCGTGAACTATTTCTTGTGTACTAACATGAGGCTTATGAGCCACTGCTGCCAATACAGCAATTTCATTATTTTCTACAGCGACTATTGCTCTACGGGTCCTCTTTTTCGGTTGAACATTTCCATCAGTAATAAATTGTTTGATAGTACGGCCAAATGAAGCACGTGAACGAATCCTACCCGAAAAAAGTTGAGCGTCAATAGCAACAGCATCAAATGCGTGTGTTCTAATAAGAAGAATCGAAGAATCGAAAATTCTTTGATTGCAGAATCGAATGCGTGTGTTCTAAGAAGAAATAGAAAAAATTGAACTTCGTCGATTACAACGCCACCTATCATGAACCGAACAAAATATTTCATTCAAATCATACGTAGTTTTAGTCGTAGAATCCGTATCTGCAATAAAAAATATGGCTTCCTATCGTAGTTTACAAGTTACCCCCACCCCACCTACAAAGCGGGGAGTGGCGGACTATTTTTTTTGGAACCAATGTATATTTGATATTTATTTATAAATAAGTCTACAAATACGACTTGACATTAAAAATGGCGTAATAGTAGTGTTGCTTCAATCTTCGTTTTAAGGTATCCCTGCTAGAAGTAAAATCGAACCGGTGATTTATCTGATTAAAGCTTTTGCACATCATGTTAATCGGTTCATTAGAACCATAGTTGGTTCTATGGACATCAACTTGCAAGAACTCATTTCTTCTTAGATGTCTACTGGGTACTTTAATTTGTAAATTTTCCAGTATTGATTGTGCGTCAATGTGACCTAATAAAATATTACCAACAAACGAACACTTTAAAAGCTCACGTCTATTTTCTAGAGTTGCTAAGTTGCTTGTTTTACAGTCATCCAGATATGATGGTAAACGCTGCAGGTTTTCATGGTATGGTAATTCGTAATCATACTCCCAACCGCTTTTCCAAGTTAAGTAACGGATAAACCTTTTCTAAATACCCTCTGAACAGTTTACTGATGTTTGTATCATAAAATGGACACCGAAAAGTAACAGCATATTCCAATTGCGAACGTACGTATACGAAATATAGAATCTTAATTGTCTCCAGGTCATAAATATCTCCCGTCCATCGTTTAATAAAACCCCACATAGAATTAGATTTAGCAACACATTGTTCTATATGTTTGTTACTGCTCATATTTTCCACGAAAATAACACCGAGGTCTTTGATCTCTGATACTCGCTTTAGTGACATATTGTTTGCTTCGTAATGTTTTAGAACTGGATTTGATTTCCGGTGGAATTTGATGTTCAGACTAAGAAGATTTGACTCACACCATAACGCTAAATTATCAATATCCTCTTGAAGTGTCTCGGCATCGCTTATGTTCTCGACAGTTCTGTATATTTTGAGGTCGTCAGTAAACATTAAAATTTTAGAGTGTAGATTGACCTCAGTGATTCGTCGATGAAAATGGTAAAAATCCAAGGGCCAAGATGAGAACCTTGTGGAAAAACCGATGTAGCTTGAATTGGCTATCGATTGGGTATCGATGTATTGGATGCGATTGCTTAAGTAAGATTTACATAAACCAAGCCACATAGTTGTTTGAGAATCCAAATGAGTATAAACGTTCCAGTGCTTTACAATGGATAATGGATACAAACGCATTGATAAAGTCTGTGTACACCACGTGGCTTTCAATAACTTTGATTGTGCTGCTGGTGAATTCAATAAGGTTTGTAGATGTTGATCTCTTAGGCATGAACCCATGTTGGTACGGTTAAACATGTCGAGGCACCACTTCTTTGAAGGAATTACATATTACTAGTTCAAATAATTTGGTTATAAATGAAATCGACGTTATACCTCTGGAGAACTGTCAAAGTGCTGAAGTGTATTGGTTGTGTGTGATTTTGCTCTTGCAAGAATTAAATAATTAAAATTCGATGTGAGCGTTTGTAATAACGTGAAAGTGTTTTAATATAGTTCAAGTAGTAAGTAATCCATTTGATTACTTAGAATATAAAAAATAAAAATACATAATATAAAACAGTGGTTCGTGCAAAATTACATTACATTGTGCAATCCATTTCATTTTATTTCATGACGCTTTTTTTTTTTTTCGGTTTTTACAGGCCATTATTGGGCCGTGCCGTGTCAACAATCTGACTCCAACGGTTTCGATCACGAGCCAGATCTTCATACTGTTGCAAGCAGTTGGAAGATGCCAGATCGCTCTCTACGCAGTGGAGCCATCGTCGCCGACAGCGATCTCTTCGCCTACCGAAAGGCGGTTCTCCCTTCAAAGATCGCTGTATCATTCGTTTCGGATCAGCACGCAGAACGTGACCGAGCCAGCGTACCCGCTGTCCTTTGATTTCATGCACGATATCAAGAATTTGCATTAAATTCCTGATCTCGTGATTGAATAAAACTCGGTATGTGCCATCGACGTTGCGTTTTGGGCCATATATCACATGATTCTTCTTTCAAATGTTAGAAGCCATCTGTCGTACTCATCCGTCAAGGTCCAACTCTCACATCCATACATGACAACGGGTCTGATCAACACTGTGTACAGCTTCAGTTTATCCGTATTTGCAAGATATTTTGATTTCAGCAGTGGACGTAGAGGATACAAAGCCCGATTGCCAGCAGCATGGTGAACCTTGATATCCTCTCCCACACTATTATGGTGAGTAATGAGTGATCCAAGATACTTGAATCTCATCACTCCTTCAAACGTGTGGTTTCCACTACTGAAATCAATTGCGTCTCGGTCTCGAAAACCAGAGATCAGATATTTGGTTTTGGACTCATTGATTTTGAGACCAACGGAAGCTGAAAACTGTTCCAGTGGATCAAGTATCTCTTTCACTCCGTTACCATTTAATCCAATCACACAGATATCATCTGCATATGCAAGAAGTTGATTGGATTGTCGGAATAAGATGTTGTCCTGAGGTGTTTCACTTTTACGAAGGATGTATTCTAACATGAGATTAAAAAGTATCGGGGACAGCGCATCTCCTTGTCGAACACCAGAAGTGATTGCAAAAATTCTCGATAGCCTGTTCTCAACTTTGACACAGCATTGTGACTGCGTTACTGTCATTTTACAGAGATATACATATTTTTTCGGTATTCCTAAATATTCAAGCGCATACCATAGCCTCTCTCGATTGATCGAGTCAAAGGCTTGCTTGAAATCTAGGAATACCTGGTGTACATCGCGAGATGTTTCGTAGTAGTTGGAAAGAATCATCCGTAGCGAAAAAACTTGATCAGTGACTGACCGATTTGGACGGAATCCTCCATGGTAGTCACCGACAATTTCCTCCGCCAGAGGGGTAATTCTTCCCAAGATTATGTACGACAGTAACTTTTATGCTGTGCAAAGGAGAGCTATACCGCGATAATTCTCGCACTTCAAGCGATCACCCTTTTTTTGAATATTGGGCATAACGCGGTCACTTTCCATTCTTCAGACATTACTTCATTTCGCCATACCAATCGAATAAGGTCGAAAAGACAGTTCCACAAAGTTAACCCTCCGAATATAAAGAGCTCTGAATTAATACAATCAACTCCTGGTGAACGATTTTTCTTTAATCTCTGCATGGCCATTGTGAATTCCTCATAGGATGGATGCTCAATGAACATCTTCGCGGTATGTATTTGAGGGTATTCAAATACAGCTTGTGATACATGTGGAACATTGAGTAGATCAGAAAAATGTTCACGCCATGTATCGAGTACCGCATCGACGTTAACACAGAGGTTTCCATCCTGGTCCCGAATGGCAGTTGACCGAGATCTTAAGGTATGGTGCAATTCGGTGATTCCTTTAAAGAAACCACGCGAATTGTGCTCATTGCTGAGTGGTTGTACTCTTAAGATCTTAGCCTTCCACCATTCTCGCTTCTTCAGTGTACAAGAGCGTTTAGCTGTCCTCCTATTTAGATTTAGTTATATAAATCCTAAGGGTGTAGTGTTTTGTTTTGCGGTGTAATGTTTTGTGACGTGTTTTTCGAAGGTGGTTCGTGGGGTTGGTTCGTCATAGAGTTGGTTTTGTTTTTGAGTGGAGGTTTTTTTGTGTCTTGATTCAGTTCTCATTTTGCCGACATCCTTTGTATGTTTGTTGAATATTGGTTTAAGGGATCTGCCGGTTTGTCCTATGTAGAGTGATGGGCAGTCTGAACATGTTAATGCAGATTCCGCTGTCTGATGTAATGTTACTGTTTGGCCTGGTTTGTCCTAATTTGTTGTGCGTTTTATATGCAACTTTATATCCAAAGTTCTTGGGTGTTTTCTGGATGTGTTGGCTGTTGTTTTTGTTGTAGTCCACTATAGTGTGTTTTTCTTAAGTGTTGTCATCGGGTTGTGGCGTAGTGTTCTGTCGGTGATTGGTTTTGGATATGTATTTTTGATTTGTTTCGTCGACTTTGGACGTTTTTGTGTGCGCGATGTGTTTGGTGGTTTTGGTTTCGTTTTGATAGTCTTCTTTTGACATCGGGATCTTGTTTGGTTGGTGTGTAGTGTGGTTGTTTTCGGCTGTTTTATGATGGTATGGGTGGTTTGAGTTTTTATGTATGAATGTTTTGAATGTGTTTGTTGTCGATGTTTTTGATCGTTCGTTGGATCCAGAAAGTTGATTGAGTTGTTCTGTTTTGTGGATTTTGTGTTTTCGTGTGTATTATTTGTATAGTTCTGCATTTGGTCCAGTTGTCTAGATGTGCCTCTAAGCGGTATGAGTGTGTCATCTACATGTCTATGCCAATATTTGGTGTATTAAATAGGGGTCATCCCCATATCATCTACATATCTATCAAATATTGGCGTGGATGTGTGGATGACGTGCTCGTGTTGTTTGCGGGTACGTCTGGACAACTGGATTGGGTGCGCAGTTGTATGGGTAGTGTGCGCAGGTGATTCGCATTGGTGGTAGAACGGAGTAGCTCGGTTGGCTTTCTGCATCTAGCGATTGAGGGCATCGACGGCAGGCGCACGTTCGGGGTATTTGGAGGGCCCACGCGGGTGGGTCAGGCTATGCATGGGGCTCGGGTTGCCCATGTCAGCGTAGGGTAGCCGCCTGTAGTCGTATATGATACAACGATTGAATGGGATTCCGATGTTGGGGGAGGATTGTCGGAGTGAGCTTGGGGGATCATTGAGTGTATCGCGCGTGGGAATGGTTATACTACGGCTGGGGTTGTCGGGATGGATCGGAGATGTATGTTCGAGGCCGGTTACCGACGGGGTGCTGCGTTACGGTTTGATGATGGTTCTCGGGAGAGATGCGTTATTGTGGATTGTAGTGGAAGCGCCGGTCAACATGTCTAGGAGGTGTTCAGGGGCTTTGGATGTGGGGGAGTTTGAGATGTGGAGGGGTCACAGAAGTGAGTTTCTGCTCGGCAGCGGAGTTAGTGCTGTGGCGGGAAGACTTTACGAACTGCTTTTGAGGGATGCGTTATGGAGTATTGTATACCCTATAACAGGGGCACTGTGCCCTGTAGGAGGTGTAGGAGGGCGTGGAGTTTGAATTTTTTTTATTTTATTTTTTTTAATTTATTTTTTTATTTGTTACTAGTAGCGATGAGAATGGTGGCTTGATTGCCAAAATGTATTTGTTCAGTGTGGAGATGGTTAGTTCCACTATGGGGAGTGTATCAGGTTGGACGTGTCAGATGTTGTATTTGATTGAATTTATATTCTCCGACGCGTTGGATGGTGCTGGATTGGGTGTTGTGGGAAGGCGTTTTTGAATGCAGCATATATGCAGCATGAGATTACCGGAACCATTTTTTGTTTCAGAGTTTTGTATTTTTGTTTCAATTAAGTTAGTTGTGCGGATTGGAGTTGAAATAAATAATAAAATTAATTAATTACTTAAGTTACAGATTCCTGAGCGACTAATCAAAATGCAGCAGAGCAGATAGGCGTTGCGGACTGGAGAATGCTGATTGGCGATTGCAGATAAGTAGATTAGAATTGTGATTGTCTTGTGATTGTCTATTAACAGTAGTTTAGTAACGATTTGCCAGGTGTCTGTAATCGGGTCGTTCTCTCCTTACTAATGTACTTTCCTATCCTTACCTATTGTTTTATGTAAACGGCTGTAGGAATAGGCCCGGCTTTATCCGGGAATCTTGCCTAGCGCTTGGTGCTACAGTCCTATCAATCAATCAATCAAATCAATGAGATAAATTCGACGTTATACCTCTATAACATGATACATCACTTCTATCCCCAGTTTTAAATAATGGGGTTATTCTGGTTATCTTCCATTTTTTAGGAAACTCTCCCAATCTCAGCGACTGATTGAACAGCATGCAAAGAGGTAGTTCCAAACTGGTGTATTCTTTTAAAAAAGAAGCTGGTATTTGGTCAGGACCGCAACCATCGCCGAATGTTTTAAGAGCCCTGCTTATATCTTCTATTGTAATATGTGGTATTTCAATGGACAGGCTCCCCCCCTACGCTAGCATGGTCGTATTTATTAACGTCTTCTGGTCTAAATACAGATTGAAAAAACTCAGCGAACATGTTTAATATGACGTCTCAGTTTAAAAGAAACACCCGGTATATCAAGGGAACTGGACACTGGTACAGCAGACCCAAACAAAATGTATGCTTATCTCATAAGTACTAATGTCAACCCTACAAAAAAAAAACCTTTTACAGAACAAAAGTAATTTTAAAGACAAGGTCGGAAATTAAAAGTAAAATTAGTCTCGTTAGACGATATGTAATTTTTCATATACTCTTGCCTAATCCACCAACCGTATGATTACATGCCATTGTCATTGTACGCATATATAGTTTCCAACATAACTTATATAATCGTAATGTTATTCTTTATAAGGTCTTGGTCATAAATTTTGCGTTTTATATTTCAACGTACATACGAACGCGGGTAATGAGTAGTTTCCACCCTACCAAAATAGGTGTTTTGTAATCGCAATTCCAAATAATTTAAAATTTCTTTATTGAATATTGAATAAGACCCTAACGATCGCTTTCATTTTTAACGATGGGCAATAAATATTAATTAACGTTAAAACAATTGTTGTTCGTTTGCACCTATGTGTACGAGTAGTTAATCGCATTAAACTATTTTCAACTACTCGAAACGAAACACTAAAAATTAACGAAGTTTGTCAAATCGTTGGAGATCAACAATAGCAACTTTCAGTTTAGACGTGTATTGTATTGTGTCAGTATAGTGAATATGAAGCTCGTGAATAGACTGGTGGTAAGTGACTTAATTTGAGCACAATGTTAATGGCACAATGATAATGTTAAAATTTTCTAGATTACAATCATAGTGGGGAGTTTATCGATCAACGCCTTGGCTATTGATTATTCGAATTTGGATTTGAAAAATTTTAAATTTTTTCGCTATCCCTCGACCGACAGTGTTCACCACGAACCGAATATAATCGAAAATGGGGCGAATCACATAAAAGCGATTTATAAATATTTCCGAAATGTATTGGTTGGTGATCCGTGGGTGAAGCAGGAGCAAAGCCAAATGTTTGATCCAGATTCGGGGAAACGAAATGCTCATTTGTATTACAAACAATTTGGATATCGTGGCGAAAAGTTAATCGAACTTCTTGGACGGGGCTACACAAGGGACCAACTGATTTATTATGGAGCGATAGATAGTAATTTTGGAAAATACTAAAACCATGTATCGACCAATTTGTTTGTAGTTTGTGATAAAATTTATGAATATATTTAGTGAAGTCTATACAGTGATATTTGTTTGAGTGTTCACCATCTTAATTAACATCTTAGAGTATAATGTTGACAGTTGCACATTTTGTTTTGACGGATTTTACAGGCCATTGTTGGCCTCGACCGTTACTCCATCTGTTTCGATCACGACTCAGCTCTTCAATTCAAACAATTAGAAGATTCCGGATCGCTCTCTATTACGCCGCGAAACCACTCTCGCTATCAGTGAACTCTTCGGCTACCGAAACGCGGCTATCCTATAATTCGGTTCGAATCGAAATGCAGAACGTGACCGAACCAGCGTACTCACTGTCTTTTGATCTCGTGAATGAAAAGAACTCGGTATGTGCCTTCAATTTCGCGTTTTGGACCATATATCGCACGCATGATTCATCTCTCAAATGTTAGAAGCGATCCTTCGTATTCATCCGCCAAGGTTAAACTCTCCCATCC